>OY293416.1:71239576-71839576 GCA_958502065.1 Chrysolina americana | reverse complement strand
TCGTAATTTTATTCATACCATGCATCTGAGGGCTAAATTGCACTCGATACTTAACTACATTAATTTTTGTACCTGCTACAATTATTTACTGAATATTTTCTCTATCGTTTACCTGTTATGATATATTTCTACCTTTTATTTTGGATTCAATGATAACATTCTTGGAATTATTTACTGATGAACGAAAACATTCTTGAAAAATATAAAAGAACAATAATTTCTTTACTGTACAATGAACTTAAACAAAGGACTGTATGGTATTCCTCTCTTATCTGCATTCATACTATTTTTACATTTTGCAATTTCTAGACTCTCGCATGCATCGAGAAGTCTATTATCATGTACCTGTTTAATTAATTTAAAGCTTGTGTTATCAAATCGGTGGTCGTGATCCAAAGCATGTTGGGCCAAACTCGATTTTTCTGATCTCTAAAAACGGATATGAGCATTGTGCTCCTTGAACCGTTCTTTTGAGGCCCTTCTAGTTTGACCCACATACTTCTCGCAGTTATTGCAGCTAATTTCATAAATCCCCGACTTTTCTTTCTCTTCTGTCTTATTATTGGGAGTGCCCAGGATCTTTTGTAGCTTATACGAGGTTTTATATACTACCTTCATATTAAGGGACTTCAAAATACTGTCGAAATCTCGAATTTTATTTACACCAATGGTTCCGAATATTCATTTATTTGAAGCATAAAATAGGTAATTATGTGATACAAATTATAACTTGATATCAGAGAATTAGTTAATTTCGAAATGATAGGCACCAAATTATCTATTTTTGAATAATAACTTGTCAGAATTCCAAGATAGTAAATTCGGAATTATCATTAATTACTTCGGAAACAGACTAGTAATGATTTAAAGATATATCATATAATTTCAGAAACAGGTAATGGCCAAAATAATTTTCCGGCTAATTCGAAAATAATACATTACAAATTAGCTATTTTCGAGGTTTGATATTCTGACAAATTTTCTAGGATATAAGATAGTAAAGATACGAGGATGTATTGAAAAATTCTTAGCCTACTATAGAACCAAACTAAATTTCAATGTCAAAATATTTTATTACTCAACATATTCTCCTCTCAATTGGATACATTTATTACAGCGAACCTGCAACGTCTCTAGACCTTTCAAAAAAAAAATGTTTCTTCTTGCTCTGCAAACCAGACTTCCACAACTTTTATTACCTCCTCGTTGGAAGAAAATTTACGACCTTTTAAACTTTTTTTCAGTTCAGATATCCGTTTTAGCCCAATTCGACGATCTGTTAAAATCATGTCATGAACTGCATCGATATTTTCGGGGACTGACACAGAAACTGGCCTTCCCGATCGGTCATCATCTTCAATGGAAAATTTACTCTTTTGAAGCTTTCAGTTCAATTTTTCACGGTCGCATACGAAGGACATTGATCACCAAGGGTATTAAGCATATCTTCGTAAATCTGCTTACCTCCTAATCCTTTTAAATACAGGTACTTGATGATGGCTCGATACTCCAATTTTTCGATTTTCACAATTTCGGTGGACATGTTTTTTCTTTTAATTTATTGCGTAACTCTGGTTTACTTTTTTGACGTAAAACTTTACACTGATACTTCTAATAAGTTAATGTTCGTTGCTATGGTAACGCAATATTTTGTTTATGCAGGGAACTGGTCTAGGCTAACTAGATATCAATACATCCTCGTATACTAAGTCAAAAGTTCGACCTAATACATCTAAAATAGGATATTATGTGATGCAAAATGAAAATTGGGATTTGTATCAGAATTACTTAATTCCGAGATAATTGGCTACAAATTAGCTAATCCCGAAACCCTAGGAATCTTTTATTTACAAACATGAAATTCTGACCTAGTGTCTTGGGAGTTACTGATTTTGTTGCAATTATTCTAACAGTCAAAATCGCCGAATTCTGAGATACCGAGTCAAAATATACGATGAAAGAAATGGTAGCTTCTCACAGAAGCCAATTTCAAACAATGGATTGAAAATACGTTTAATAGTGCTTTTTAGTTTGATTTTCGAGTACTTTATGACTTTATCGTAACCTGAACTTGTAGTTGGGCGAAAGAAGTACAATACTTGTGCTTGGGAGTGTTTGCGACTTGGTTTGTTGGGAGGGTTTCTGCTTCACGTTCGATTGTTTTTCATCCAAAATTTTAATTTCTGTTCTAAGTTCGCTCTCTCGTCTCGTTTTCAGAGGCGGAAAGGAGGCCGGGCCAAACCCAGCCCCGTCGTTCGAACGGAAATGCTCAACACAGCCAAAGTTCAAAGAGGAGCGGTAGGTGGAAGAAGCCGATTTCTTGCATATCCGTGCGGGGATTCCCAGGATGCAAGCAATCGTGACAAATCTTTCGTGTCTCTCTGTGTAATTATTTTGTTACTGTCATATTTTTGATAAGGAAACCACCGACTTGTATTAAATACATTGTTGATGTTTGTAAATTTATATTGTTGTTCTATCAGATGAGTTTAGCGGGTTTTGTTGGGTTTTTACGCGCGAGATCAGATGTATTTAATATAGTTGTCTCTGTTTTCCATCATTGCGAGCAAGCATGAGTGCCATATTCAAATATACCTAAATAAAAGAATTTATACCTATTCGCAGTGTTTCAATAGCGTTTGTGCCATTTACTGTTTTTTACAATTGTCTCTAAAACCACAAGAGTTTCAGGAAAATAATTGCATATCTGGATTCTGCTCGTCGAGATCCTTCTCGTGGGAGCATTTTGAAGCAAATTTATTTTCCAATTTCTGTTCGAAAATATCCAAGGGGGTTAACTCTGGTCCATTTAAAGTACAAGTTAAGTCTTCCTAGAGCAACGAAATTCGCTGGAGAGGGCTCCGAGGCCGTTGTCTACCGCGGAATAGCATCAGTTCCCATTTTAAAATTAACTATTCCCTAATACGAACGATTTTTCTGTCGAATAATCTGAAAAAACGTCACTCTCTCTAAGTACCTTCGACCGTTGTCCGCTAGGTGGCAGAGAAAAATGTTGCTGTACAAAAATTCAAATATCTCGAAAACTACAAGAGATTTTGGAAAACTAATTTTATATCTGGATTCTGCTCGTCGAGATCCTCATCTGGGAGCATTTTGAAGCAAATTTATTTTCCAATTTCTGTTCGAACATATCCAAGGGGGTTAACTCTGGTCCATTTAAAGTACAGGTTAAGTCTTCCTAGAGCAACGAAATTCGCTGGGGAGGGTTCCGAGGCCGTTGTCTACCGCGGAATAGCATCAGTTCCCATTTTAAAATGAACTATTCCCTAATACGAACGATTTTTCTGTCGAATAATCTGAAAAAACGTCACTATCTCTAAGTACCTTCGACCGTTGTCCGCTAGGTGGCAGAGAAAAATGTTGCTGTACAAAAATTCAAATATCTCGAAAACTACAAGAGATTTTGGAAAACTAATTTCATATCTGGATTCTGCTCGTCGAGATCCTCATCTGGGAGCATTTTGAAGCAAATTTATTTTCCAATTTCTGTTCGAAAATATCCAAGGGGGTTATCTCTGGTCCATATAAAGTACAAGTAAAGTCTTCCTAGAGCAACGAAATTCGCTGGGGAGGGCTCCGAGGCCGTGGTCTACCGCGGAACAGCATCAGTTTCCATTTCAAAATGAACTATTCCCTAATACGAACGATTTTTCTGTCGAATAATCTGAAAAAACGTCACTCTCTCTAAGTACCTTCGACCGTTGTCCGCTAGGTGGCAGAGAAAAATGTTGCTGTACAGAAATTCAAATATCTCGAAAACTACAAGAGATTTTGGAAAACTAATTTCATATCTGGATTCTGCTCGTCGAGATCCTCATCTGGGAGCATTTTGAAGCAAATTTATTTTCCAATTTCTGTTCGAAAATATCCAAGGGGGTTAACTCTGGTCCATTTAAAGTACAAGTAAAGTCTTCCTAGAGCAACGAAATTCGCTGGGGAGGGCTCCGAGGCCGTTGTCTACCGCGGAATAGCATCAGTTCCCATTTTAAAATGAACTATTCCCTAATACGAACGATTTTTCTGTCGAATAATCTGAAAAAACGTCACTCTCTCTAAGTACCTTCGACCGTTGTCCGCTAGGTGGCAGAGAAAAATGTTGCTGTACAGAAATTCAAATATCTCGAAAACTACAAGAGATTTTGGAAAACTAATTTCATATCTGGTTTCTGCTCGTCGAGATCCTCATCTGGGAGCATTTTGAAGCAAATTTATTTTCCAATTTCTGTTCGAAAATATCCAAGGGGGTTAACTCTGGTCCATTTAAAGTACAGGTTGTCTTCCTAGAGCAACGAAATTCGTTGGGGAGGGCTCTGAGGGCATTCTCTACCGCGGAATAGCATCATTTCCTATTTTTAAATGAAAATTCTCGAGTACGAACGGTTTTTCAGTCGAATAATCTGTAGTAACGATACCCCCTCTAAGTACTTTCGACCGTTGTCCAATAGAGGGCAGAGCACTACTCAACAAAAATTTTGCTGTATGAAAATTCAAATATCTCGAAAACCACAAGAGATTTTGGAAATCTAATTTCATATCTCCCTGGGAGCATTTTGTACCAAATTTATTTTCCAATTTCTGCTCGAAAATATCCAAAGA
This sequence comes from Chrysolina americana, assembly GCA_958502065.1. Lineage (NCBI taxonomy): Eukaryota > Metazoa > Arthropoda > Insecta > Coleoptera > Chrysomelidae > Chrysolina > Chrysolina americana. Next base: position 71,834,959 of record OY293416.1, on the reverse strand, counting down.
GGTTAACCCTGGTCCATTTGAAGTTCAAGTAAAGTCTTCCTACAGCAACGAAATTCGCTGGGGAGGGCTCTGAGGTCGTTGTCTACCGCGGAATAGCATCTTCAGTTCCCATTTTGAAATGAAATATTCTTGAATACGAACGATTTTTTAGTCGGATAATCTAAAGTAACGATACCCCCTCTAAGTACCTTCGATCGTTGTCCAATAGAGGGCAGAGCACTACTCAACAAAAATTATAATATCTCGAAAACCATAAGAGATTTAGTAAAACTAATTTCATATCTGGATTCTACTCATCGATATCATCCCCTGGGAGCATTTTGTACCAAATTTATTTTCGAAAATATACAAAGGGGTTAACCTTGGTCGTTTTAAAGACCAACAAATCAAAGTCTTCCTAGAGCAATAAAATTCGCTGGGGAAAACTTTGAGGCCGTCGTCTTCCGCGGAATAGCATCAGTTCCTATTTTGAAATGAAATATTCTCGAATACGAACGAATTTACAGTCGAATAATAAGAATAATCTGAAGTAACGATACCCCTTCGAAGTACCTTCGACCATTGTCCGCTAGAGGACAGGGCACTGCTAGACAAAAATTTTTAACATACCCTAAGGGTCAGTTCCCAATACATCGTTTTTGCTTTGCGCGTCACGGATTGTGATTGGCAAATTTCCCGACGATCAACGCTATTCGCCAATCAGAATGCGTGAAGCACGACGCAAAATCAAAAACGTGCCGTGGGTACTCACCCTAAGAGTCCTGAGAGGATATGGGACATGACATAACCGTAACACATAAAGGGACAGGAGTGACAGGGCAGAAATCAGAACTTTAAATAAACAATTTAAAACCCTTATCATCTTATCTTTTATTAACCTCATTTTAGAACGGCACAGTTCGGTAATATTGAACTGAAAGATAAAAATGTGATAAGTAATCATTAGTCGATGTTGACCAATTAAATAGTTTACTTATAGCTTTGGTAATTAACCAACAAAAGATTAACATGACATTGTTTTCAGTGATAGTGACTGCACATAGCTTGTGTAACAAGTCACTAAAATGTCTCAATTTATACTGTTCTGCTAAAAGAAATGGTATCGTACTTAGAAAATTTAGTAACATGGCACAAAAAACTAGTCAAAACAAGACTTACATAGCTGTAGAAATCCCTGTAACAGAAAAAGGTCATGCAAGAGGAATTTCAAAGATATTTCATAGGAACAAGTCTAGCAAAGCAAAACAAGATCCTGTAGTGAACAAATCTGAAATTAGGAGATTATTTTCTTTGGCAAAACCGGAAAAATGGAAAATAGGCACTGCCATAGGCTTCTTGTTCGTTTCAAGTACAGTAACAATGGCCATACCTTTCAGTTTAGGAAAGGTGCTGGATATAATTTATACAAGTGGTGAACACAACGACGAAGCAAGAGTGAAACTAAATAAAGTATGCGGTATTTTGTTAGGTGTTTTTGTATTAGGTGCAATTTGTAATTTTGGCAGAGTTTATTTCATGTCTACGGCAGGTTATAGAATGACCAATGCCCTGCGAAGAAAGGTATTCAGTTCAATTCTGAAACAGGAACAAGGTTGGTTCGACAAAAGACCCACAGGAGAATTGATAAACAGGCTGTCGGCTGATACTCAGATTGTGGGAACAGCCTTGTCACAAAACATCTCCGATGGATTACGTTCCTTTGTCATGGTGTGTGCAGGTACAGGCATGATGTTTTACATGTCTCCAGAGCTGGCATTGGTGGGCCTAGCTATAGTGCCCCCTGTAGCAGGTATAGCAGTCGTATATGGGCGTTTTGTGAGGAACATTTCGAGAAAACTGCAAGATTCCTTGGCGCAGTCAACGAAGGTAGCGGAAGAGAAGATTTCCAACGTGCGAACAGTAAAGTCATTCGCGCAAGAACCCAGAGAGATCGATAGTTACAACAAGTCGATTGAAAACGTTCTGAAGTACTGCTATAGAGAGGCAAAAGCCAGAGCTTTCTTCTATGGCATGACGGGGTTCAGTGGAAATGCCATTATAATATCAGTCCTCTATTATGGAGGAGTTATGGTGTCTTCCCATTCGCTAACCGTGGGAGATCTAACTTCGTTCCTGCTTTATGCGGCCTATATAGGAATATCTGTCGGTGGGCTATCTAGTTTTTACACGGACTTGAATAAATCTGTTGGAGCTGCCACCAGGATGTGGGAAATCATCGACAGACAGCCCATTATTCCCATGCAAGGAGGACTAGTCCCCGTAGGCACTCTAGACGGCCATATCGAGTTCAAGAACATCAAATTCAGCTATCCAGCTAGGAACGACATTGAGATATTCAAAGACTTGGAGCTCGACATAAGTCCTGGCCACACTGTCGCAGTCGTGGGGCCAAGCGGCTCCGGGAAGAGCACTTTGGCGGCGCTTCTTCTCAGATTGTACGATCCATCGGGCGGAGCCGTATACTTGGACAACCAAAACATAAAAGACCTGGACCCAGCATGGGTGAAGAAGCACATAGGCACCGTCAGTCAAGAACCCATTCTGTTCTCGTGCTCCATAAAGGAGAACATCCTCTACGGGGCCGAGGACCCGGACAAAGTCACCGAGGACGAGCTGATGAAGGTCTGCAGGGAAGCGAACGTCGTCGAGTTTGTGCAGGACCTGCCGGATGGTTTCGACACCGTTGTTGGCGAGAGGGGCATCATGCTCAGCGGAGGACAGAAGCAACGGGTCGCCATAGCCAGGGCGCTCATCAAAGACCCCAAAATACTTCTTCTGGACGAGGCCACCAGCGCCCTGGACGCCCAGTCTGAGCACCTGGTTCAGGACGCTCTGGAGCGGGTGATGAGGGGAAGGACAGTGTTGACGATCGCCCATCGGTTGTCCACCATACAAAATGCCGACGTTATTGCCGTGTTGGATAACGGTCAGATCGTGGAGAAGGGGAAGTACCAGGAGTTGGTGAATCGAGACGGGGTGTTCAAGGAACTGATCAAGCACCAGACCTTCAAGGAGTTTTGAGGGTTGTTAGGGTTTTGTGACAGCTTAGTTGATGGGTATTGTTGGGTCGTTTTGCTTGGAAAAGGCGTGACATCATGGTACGGGGTTTTATAGGAATGTATTCAGTTAGTTATATGAGCATGCACAGTGTTCCAACATGTCTTCCGTTTTACTTTGAATCTGATGAAACCGTTCAAGGCTCTGTGATGAAATTGACATTTATTGGTATATTGGATGCCCTTAAAATTCAGAATAGTCACAGGATTTACATGGCAAAAAGTACAGGTCAATTCTCATGCACTTACAATTCTAGCTCGTTTCTATTTTCATTGTTTCAAGAGGATATATTATATTTTGATCATACCTGGATATGAGTCAACGTAAATGATTAATATTCGTGGTAATTTTTCAGTTAGTACCGAATTTCAACATGTAATTTCTAATAAAGTATAAGAATGCTGAAAGTAACCAGCTGCAAAAAGCTATCAGTAGCTTGACTCTAATATATCACTGAATGTCAAATTTCAAACTTAATCATCATTCATCCACTTAGTTACAATTTTCATCCCAATTCAAATTACTAGTCAATTATTTTGTTTTGTTTGTTATTATACTCTGCATTGTACTTCACATTTGTACAAAAAATTTGGAAGTCTAACCAACCACAGGGTAAGGAAAATACCTTAAAAGTGTATGAGATTTTGTTGATGATTTCAAAATTATGTAACTGTTTTACTTGTAGATAAATATTCTATTTTTATTTTAAATTATACGTTTGTAAATCAAAATGAGTATTCCTACGCCTTCTGTATGGGTTTGAGGCTCTTTATCTTATTGGAGTGCTACAAGGAAGTGCCTTGGGCCCACTTGAGTACATATTCTTCATATTGATCATTCAATTGGTTTGAAAAATACTTTGTTTTGCGAAGAATTAGATTCTTGTTGAGCATAGTATAAGGTCATGAATATTAAAATTATAAATAAAAGAATATGGGAAAATCACGTTAATAAAGTCTCAAGAAGTAACAATGAAGGCAACAGACAAAATATTCAAATGCCTTTGAAAAATGTGTAAAATTCCATATATCATGGTCACATCTTAAGCGAATAATGAATTACATAGATAACAAAGATAAATGATTGAATCAATCGATCAATGAAATAAACAAACCTAACAATTAAATATGGATTGAATAACTCGTAGAAAAGAAAATTAAAATCCTGAAATATTTTATAAAAAAATTCCTTCTATGTGTAAAAAGCATTATCCAAAAGTAGCTCATTGAGGGCATTTCTAAATAGTGAACATACAGATAAGGATAGGACATAATAATAATAAATATGCTCTCTACTGAATTATAAAAAAGTTAATAATTCAAAAGGCGATCGAACATTTTTTTTAGTTCAAAAATATTTCGAGTTAGATACAAAAAATGTATTATGTACGGGGAGTTTTCGACTGTAAAAAAAATTCAGTGCTTTCAAGAAACCACAAATAATCCTTATATGTAGTGACGCACTGATGACCTTGTTCAGACTTTAATCTGAAACTGAAATCATACAACATAAAATGAACTTTGGACTATGTTCACTTGAGCAAAGAACAAACTATTTCGTTTCTAATCAAATGCTTGAGCTAGACAAATATCTGTCGAATAAAATACATTTTTGGAGAGATTGTTTAATGGAAACAAAAAAACAACAGTTTTAATGTTTAGAGGGCTTCTATAAAATATAATCCGAGATTTTAGAACAAGCATAGCAGAGTTCATAATTTTCAAACATTTTGTTGTCGAATTTCTCCATCATACTCTGGTACCTTTCTTTCCTAGAGAGGCTGTAATCCGAGGACTCTGTGGAAACTAAATGAGAAAAGTTTGTAGACTCTTCAGAGGTGAGCTGAGAATTTTTCTTCAGCAATATACCCTAAAAATAATGATAATAAAACTGTACCGTGAAAGTCTACATTATGAATCGAAAAAAAAAATTCCTACTGAGAATATGAAAATTAATAATAAGTGTAGGCAATATATTGATTTATAAATTGTTCACTATTTAAAACTTTTCTTACCTTACACATATTACATTTCTGCGGTAAACTCTCCTCCAGTGCCAGTTTGTCACCAGTTTTCAAAATAGTAGTCACAGTAGCTGGAAAGTTTGCTTGCAAGTCACTTACAAATTTCTTCATCAGATCTTGGACTGAAGAATAAGGATTAACTTCTGGTTGCCTCACAGAAAGAGGTTCTAAATTATTCAGTTTGTTATAAAAAGCCAACTCTTTCATGTCAAACAGCCGAAGTGGTCGCAGAATTTTAACTTCTTCATCTCTGTCATCACAAAAACCCTGAAAATGAGTTCGACATTTCCGATCTGCAACTGCAAATTATTTCCGTATATTACTCACAGTATCGATAGGAATATGAGAACCCCTTCCAAGTGATATGTTTGTGAGCAGCTGAGACGCTGTATCTATGGATATTTCGGGGGTGAATACAAACTTGCAATTTCGAGTTTTGGCAACGTCTATCAAAAGTTGTCTCCTAAAACGTGAGATTGATTGAAACAGTTCTCAAAGAGCCAAAAAAAATCATACTCAAGCAGAAGTTTCACATCATTCTTACTAGTAGCAGTAGACTTGTTGTGTATTATTTTTGTAAGTATGAGCCGATCATCTTCAGACATTTTCAAGTCACCTTTTACAATATATTTCACTCTAGTGGGATTTTTTACATATTCAGCAAACGAAATGAAGTTACTAAAGAAGCCGAACGATTCGATTTCTCGCTTTACAGCTTCGAAGAGTTTTTTTCTTTCATCTAAGCCAAGATGATATTGATCTGAAAAATAATAGTTATAGCAACAATGACTGTTATACTGAATCTCTCAGCTACCATCAACAAACAAAATGACAGGTTCAAATCGGAGCTTCTTAGGGGTGCTCAAATCCAGCCCTACGCGCAAGAAATGCAAGAGCGAAGTACTCGGATGTCCAACTTTGTGGCAGACCAAAACTCGATCGTTGGGACGAATGAGACGGGACTTTCCAAGCAACGCTTTGAATTTGTGAGTAGTTCCTGTTAGGAAACATGCCCTGCAATAAGAATCCTTGCCTCTCAAAACAATACAGGGGGCTTCGTTCCTACATTTGATACACGTTTTTGACCTGAAAAATACCACATAGAATCAATTTTAGATTCTTGTTATTTTACTCACAGCACGTTTTCCTCTACAGGCATGAGTTTATCAGAGCCGATATCCAACACATCATCACCAATACTACACATTTTCACGAAATAGATTGTCTCTACGTTCCTGGAAGTAAAATATAAAACAATTTAAAAAAATAGGTTATGTATATGGAGTTGACAAAATAGTTTTCTATTTATAATTCAAGTTTTCTTTTATGAATATGACAAGTTAGTTAGACTATTGAACAAATGGTGGCGGATTCAACTTCAATGATTGACATGGTAGTTAGGCTATTGAACAAAAGGTGGTAGACTGGTGATGAGAAAACAGTTTTCTATTTATGATTCAAGTTTTCTTGAATGAATAGTTGGGCTATTAAACAAAAGGTGGCATATGACTAAATAATTTTTTACTTAGGATTTGAATATTTCTTCAACGTTCATTCGAAGGTTGCAGGTGTAATATGAAAACTAATTTGTAATTCCGCTAGCGAAATTTTTCGACTGCTTGGTTTTTTATTTGCAGGTCGAATGGGTTTGTTTGCTTCATATGCTAAATATCATATAAACAATGTATATTTTTCAAAGTAACAATGTTTTCAGAGTATTTATTAACTTTATTCATTTACATAACTCTAAGAATCAGCTCAATTTTTATTTATTGAACAAACATACCAAACGCCGCGTTTTTTATCTTTCCTTACAAACTAACAATAAATTCTTGTATTCAAACACACCACTGAGTTCGAAAGCTTCACAACACATCTGCAAATAACGAAAACATCGAAATCACTAATCCTCCAACACTTTCCACTCATCTATAATATTGTTGGTTACTAGTCCACTGAGGAGGAGCCGTAGTGTAATCGAACTGGGGATTGGGCCGAGCCTGGGCCTGTGTGGGAGCAGCGTACTGCACCGAAGCGGCTGTGGACCCAGTATAAGCGGGGTAACTTTGAGCAGTGCTGTACGAAGGCGGCGCAGTGTAATACTGCGGCTGCTGGGGAGGCGGAATATGCAGCGGAGGCAAGCTCTGAGTATAACTCGCCGTGGGGTACTGGCTGTAGTAGTTCTGAGTGGTGGGTATGGCCTCGTGGACCGTTGGAGCGGATTCCTGAATGGGCACCGTTATGAGGTTGGTCCGCACACCCGTGGACTGCACCTGGGCGGGGCGCGGCCTTATGTTGGCCGGCACGCCACCCCCGGATCTCGGGTCGTTGGCAGTTTTGGTACGCATGGGCGTGGCTCTCTCAGGCTCGATTACTTCCAGGGGTTGAGGATTCATACTGGCCACGTGACGGTGGTTGATGTGGGCTTGCAGGTCGCGCTGGGACAGGTAGGTTCTGCGGCATCCGGACTGCCCGTATCTGGTGCCTTCGTGGGTACACATAAAAACGGTGCCTAGGCCCGTTTGTTCGACTCGAGTGACTTTGTCCAAACAGCGAGGGCACTGTTTTTGTTCCTTCTTTCCACACGCCAGGCAAAATACATGTTTGCAGGGTATCTATAAAAGCAATTTGTATTAACACACAATTTGACAATATACAAGCATCTTTGGAAACAATATAATATGTTCATTTCGGAGACGAGACAACAAACTGAAAATTTTTACATTTGAAGCTAGGGCCAGGATTACATTAATATTTGCGAATTTGAAACCATAAATTTAAATCTGAGGAGAGCAGTCCTATGATATTAAAACATGAGATTTACTCACCATTCGACCATAGATCAGGATGGGCTTCAAGCACTTGTCGCAACAGTGAATCATGGGGTTCAGCACTTTCTCCCCTATCAAGTTAACCTTATGTGTCCAATCCAACCGTAACATCGGTTCAGGTGGGCCTCTGTTGATTGTAGTGAAAGTTGGAGCTTCCAGTTGAGATATATCAGCTTCAAGATCGACTGAAAAAATCCATTTCGATAATACAAACAAAACAAAAATTTATAGATAGAACTTTACTTGGCGGCGGAGCCGTATTTTCCTCATTCTCCAGTTTTTCCGGAGAGGGCTCTTCAACGACTTCGGGCACGGGCGCCTCAACCTCTTCATCGCTTTCGATAACTTTTGCCTTTTTTCCTCTGCCGCGGCCCCGGCCTCTGCCTCGTCCACGGCCTCTTCCTCCTCTGCCTCTACCCCTACCCCGTTTCGGGGCCTCGTCGACTTTAGCTTTCATTGTCTGATGTAATTCTGTATACGGATGCCGCTACCACTATATAACGTTATTATTTTGTCTTTATAATCCATAAAATATTTTCTTGTATTGAAACAAAATTATGGGTTAAGGTACTTTTAACACTGACAGTAATGTTGAATGACAACTGACACTTCTGACAGTGACAGTAATAGTGAATGACAACTGACAGTTTCTGCCAAATATTGGCCTTTGTTAGAAGACTATACATCCAAAAGTAGCCCTACTTGACAATCGCATTATTCGCGAAAGGTGCGACATCTATTCGTCAAATGCCGTTAACAATATTGTGGTGACTAAATTCCGAAAGAATTTGGAAGTGTTAAATTTTTATTCTTATTCAAATTTAAATGAATTGAAGATGTGAAAAATTGATATAATTCCGTCATACATTTTTCCCCACGCAGATATTGACTTTTTGTTCTGCTCATGATTTTTATCGAAAAAGAATGTAGAACTTCGTCTGTAGTACGAATGATGCATTAGGGAACGAGCAAATTCGTTTATTATTAGAATTTTTGACTTCAAGTCAACTTATTCTGAAATAATGAACACTATCACCTACGCAGGCATTACCAATTGTGCATTAATCTTTGTTTTCAAATAGCATTCCTTTTATTTCAATAATTTTAAACAAAAATGGGTTCAGTTACAATTGTTTTCTAATTCCCCATGGCAATTACATTAAAAATGATGAGCTAATTTACTCTAACATTTTTGTGTTGATTCTCCAGACTGTACTTAAATTGTAAATTATGTAAATCTTCATCCAGCTTTTTTGCAAGAAAATACAATTCCGCCACAGCTACTATTAAAGCACATATTATGCCAAGCAGAAGTCTAAAGACACAGTCTAGACTTCCAGTGAGCAATTCTAGACCTATGAAACCAAAAAGAAATCCAGCTGCTACAGACAATATGAACTGGAAGATCCCAAACAAATGACTATTCATCTGTTTCATCTGATAGGCAATGGTATCATCAGGATATTTTCTCTTTGTACAATCAACATTTTTAGTCATTTTGTGATAGTCGCTATTCTCCTGTTCTGCTCTCAATTTTTGACACCTCTTATCAAATTCTTTGTTTGTAGGCACTTCTTCATTCCTTGGTAATATGATATCTGAGCCATCCATGAGGTTATGGAGATAAACTTTTCTTTCATTAATCTCATTTTCCTTATTTATGTATCTGTGGAGCCAAAACAAATCTTGCAAACTTAATAATTCATCTGTTGCATCAATGGACGAACGCTTCGAAGGCATCTCAGTGAAACCAGCACTTTTAAATTCTGAAGTAACTGATTCAATAAATTTTTTATCTTCTTCTGTGATCAAATAATCCATTTTTATTGAAGAGGTTTCCTGTTTATCCTCCACTTCATTTTTGAAATATATGTCACTGGTACCAGGAGGTGAGTTTTCCATCACCTTTATATTGCTTATAAATGTTTTTAGTTCATATGATGGCTTGATTGATAGACTAGGATTAGAAATAGTCGCTGTATTTGTAAACATTCTTCGAAAAGCCTACAAGTTCAAACAATAATTTTTTTTTTATATTTTCAAATAATTTCACAAGTTTTTACCATCCATAAATCTCTCCCAAACTATTTTTCTTTCTAGTCTCGTATCTTCGATAGTATTATATCCTATAAAGTATATCAGAATTATAAAAAAACAACTAATATTGAAATGAACATTTTAAATGATATGGATGACCATTTAACGTTTTCTGCTATAAGTTTCAATCAATAACTACTAAATCACTAATTATAGTGTCATTAAAATAATAAAATTAAAAGTATGTGTATTTTGGAAAACATAATTTCCAATGATCCTTACTTGAATTTCAATGGACAAGTATAATCATCGATTACAAGACTCTTTCTTTGGATTTGAACAACCTTTCTGAGATTGCTAATAATGTACGTTTCCAGTTGTTGTTCCAAACTTGCAACAAATTAACATTTTTTACATTATCAGATAAAAAACTACATTTTTCAATACATTCTACATTGGCATTGTTTTTTTATCTTAGACAATTAAAAAAAAGGAAGAAGAAATAAATTCACAGAATAGGTAGGGTTACAGAAGTGACACCGTCCGGCGGTACTCCTGATCTTGGTAGTACCAGTTTGAATGACCTTGAGTAGTTTATCTTTCATAATTACATGGCCTTTGCCTTCGTTCAGGAATGTTTAGCCAGCTCGTTTGGGAATGCTACAACTCTTACATCTCATATATATTGATTCAATTTGGTACGAGTAAAAGTTGTTCAAGTAGTATTTTGGGTCTGACGGTTCAAATTAGTTGATTATATCATCTTCGAGTATATGGAAGAAGTATTTTGGTAAGTAGAGACTCACGCATTCTGATTGGCAAATAGCATTGAGAGAATCTGTGACGCGCGATGCCAAAAGCAAAAACGATGCATTGAGAACTCACCCTTAGTTATCTATGGATATTAGAAGAAGAAGAAGAGAGCTTTCGCGCCATTGTATATAGAAATCTGTAATCTGTAGTTCATTCAAAAGGCGAATCAAACCGTCAACCGCAAACGGTCAGATTTGTTTTCGAAATGTTGGGTAGGTCAACGGATAATTTCGGTCGTTGGTGTCTTTCCAGTTGTTAATTATTTCGATTTTAATGTTAACAAACTTATGAGTTTTTACTGAAGTAATGTGTTATTAGTTCATAAATTTCAACGGTCTACTCAAGTATCAGGAACATTTTGAGGAAATACAAGTAATAAGTGAGTGTAAACAAATTATCATGGATTTCAAGTACATAAACGACAGGAATTTAACGCCCAAAGCTAAGGCTGAGAAGATGTTTTCAAGCACCGTAAGCTGTGATAGCCCTTTCAAATTGCTGCCAAATTTTTCAACTCCTCCTTCGAGATTCAGCAAAATATTTAACCCCTTCGAACGCCATTTGATCGACAGACTGCATCTCCCCACTTTCAGGTGAGTTCCCGATTCAAATTAAATTCAGACGCTACAGTCGCACCTTATTTTCTCACAGCCCTTCTGTATTTGCCAAAGTATCCACCCCTAAAAGTGAGGAGAAGTTCAAGTGGACCATAGATGATATATCTAGCTTGAAGCCTGCTGATATTGACGAGGAAACCATAAGTCAGCATGTATTCGAAGAAGATCCTCAAATCGAGTCGATGGTTCAAGAAAAGATAGACAAGTTTTTCAGTGAGAAAGTGATAGTTCCTAGCCCCATGACTGAAGTTGTGAGGGTCCCTCTCATCACAGATGACTTCAAAGACTCAACTAGTCTGTTGAAACCAAAGCATTATTCTCAAAGTAAGCAACTTCACCTGTATTAAGATTAATAATACATTGTTCTGTGTAGTTTTCAAATATTCATTTCAGTCGATTTGATTTTTTTCAGGTTCCGCCCAAACCGTGTTGACTCTTCCTCCTGTCCTGCCTCCTCACGTGGAGGAAATACTCAAGCCCTACTTCACTCACACGGAAGACCAACAAAAGACTGAAACCGACATGAAAGACACTTCTCTTTACCACCACCTCTTTAATTTTGATCAGTCCCCAAACAGGCATCCAAGCTCACCTTCCTCAGTCCAAACCTCTCCTGCTCTATCCACAGGATTGTCTCCTATACAGTACTCTCCTTTCAATTCACATTCGGACAAAAGAGAGTCAATTTCGAGTGATATTCCTGAACTGAGAGAATGTAGTCTCTCTCCTATCTTCAGAAAATCCCCGAAGGAATCCAAATCTGCCTGCAGGTTGAGTTTCTCTTGCAAGACCAGGATGAGCGTCGATTCGAGTTTGGTAGTTCCGGATATTGCTGATCAGATGTCCAGCCAAAGTGTTCTTATTGGTGAGTTGTTTGGAGCATGAACTTCATCATGAATGAGGGATTTTTAAGAGCAAGAGTTTGTTTGGAGCTGGTATTTACACCAAATTCTAAATGCAAAGGATCCAGATGTTTCTGACAATATTTGTTAGTTTTGTTCGAAGAGGATTTAAATTTGCAAACTATTGTGATACCAAATAATTTTTGAAAAGTGGAATCCTCACTCATAACAAAAAACCTTATCTTCATCTGAAAATTACGCTTTTGAAGTTGATGCTAGTTTACTAAAACTTTAAAACCCTTGTAATCATAGATTCAAAGAAACATGAACAGGAAATCCTAAATCCATCACGAACTATTGGACAATTTCAACCTAGTGTTTTTTTTCCTTGTAAACTCACAATTAATCAAATCAAACCATTCATCATTATTTTGTTGTCACACCACAGTTAATATTAATGTTTGCCAGATCATTAATGAATTATGAATTATGAACATAAAAGTGGGCCAAGTACTGATCCTTGTGGTACTCCACAAGTTACTGATTAAGATTTTTTGCTTTCTTCGTTGAGCGAGACTTTTTATGTGCACTGTGATAAGTATGATTGGGTTCATCCTTATGTATCTTTAATTGTTTCAGCAATATTTTAATAATCAACACTCAAATGCAATCTGTAATCTGTAAATATAGTTTTTGGTTATGTAGACCTTAATAATAATCTTCTTTAAATTGATGTAAATCAGATGATTGAAACCAAAAAGTATGCCAAGAAAATGAGTGGGAGGGATATAAAATGATAAAGGGAGAGTGAAAAGCAGGAAAGTGAGATAGAGTGAAGATGATGAGAAAGAGAGAAATAGAGAGAGATAGCAAAAAATGTGGAAGAGGTAGGAAAATAAATTGAGTGGGAAGGAGTTAGAAAGAGATTGGAGGGTGACAAATAGAAAAAGTGACTGAAGGAAGTTAAGAGTGGAAAGGAAAATGATGAGAAAGAGTGGAGTGGAGAAGGGAAAGAGAGATGAAAGGAGAAAAAAAGAGGAAAGATGAAAGTAAGAGGAAAAAGAAAAGAAAGAAGAAAAGGAAAGAGACAGGTGAGATAGAAAGGGATGAAATAGGAAGGGGCAAAGATTGATGAAAGGAGAAAAAAGAGGAATTGTGAAAGTAAGGGGAAAAGGAAAAGAAAGAGGAAAAGGAAAGAGACAGGTGAGATAGAAAGGGATGAAATAGAAAGAGGGCAAAGTGGTGTAGAGAGATGATATGGCATAAAGATGAGAGAGACGTAGGAAAATAAAGAGGGTAGGAGAGAGGAGCAAGAAACAAGAGGCTGACAAACAGAAAAAGTGAGTGAAAATGGGGAGAAAGAGTGGAAAGGGAGTGAGTGGAGAAAGGAAAGGAAAAAAACGAGGATAATGGAAAGAGATGAGATGGAAATGGTCAAAATAGTGTAGAGAGGTGAGAGGGCAAAAGATGGAGAACCAGAAAGAGGAAAATGGAAAGAAAGGAAAAGGTAGGAGAAAGGTGAAATAAAAAGGAATGAGATGGAAAGAGGCAAAATGGCGTAGAGAGATAAGATGGCAAAATATGGGGGAGAGATAGGAAAATGAAGAGGGTGGGAGAGAGGAGTAGGAAAGAAATAAGAGGGTGACAAACAGAAAAAGTGAGTGAGGGAAATGGAGAATGGAAGGGGGAAGAAAGAGTGTAAACGGTGATAGTGGAGAAAGGAATGAAAGAGGATAGGGAAAGAATGGGAAAATGGAAGAGAGAGATGAGATAGAAAAGAAAGGGGTGAGGGGGAGAAAAAAATGTGTGAATTGATAACAATAAATTTATTTTTCAGATTCGAAAGACACTTCTCTGCAGCCACTCGAGCTCCTGAGCGACTCGACCGTGAACTGGGACATGGAATACCGGCACGTCTCCCTCGCCTCGCGCTGCAGCACCCCGGAATCGGAAAAAATGGACGTATCCAACTCCAACACTCCCCACTCGCGAATCTTCACTAGTCAGAGAAAGAGACTGAGTCACAGCTTCAAGGACGAAGACGAGTATGATAAGGAGAACAAACCGCAAACCGAGAACATTCGACAAAACAGGAAAATGTTCAAGAACGACGTAACGGACGCGGGGTACCACACGGAGACCGCGACTTTTTTCGACGAATCTGCGTTTTGTTCCAACGTGTTTGCATCTACCCCTTCCAAAAGAAAACAGGAGGCTTAGGGGTGGGTTTTGATTGGGTCGTCGGTCGGATCGATTTTAGGAATATTCTTTTATTCATTCTGTTTTAGTTTGGCCGTAGGGATTCTCGTTTGTACATACGGGGATTTTTTAAAAGTTTTTCGTTGTTCTTTGGGAAGCAGTTCGAGGTGATATCCGAAGCATTTGTGGTTAAGACTGAAAAATATAATTTAAAAATGTCTCTGAAGAACTGCACTGAAAACTCTTTCCCAAGTCGTGCTGATTTTATTTTGTGTTTTGGAAAAAAATCATTTTTTTTAAGCTTTTAGGTTGATGAAATGCTCTCTGTGCTTTGGGACGTTCTATTGTTTTAAGATCTCTTGAGTTACTGCCATAATTAGTCTGGAAAAATGTATTTATTTTGATTTTACTGTCTTGTGTTTTCTTGGGGGAGGCCTTTGATGGATTTTCAGGTTTCTGCCCAAAGTTGAGTTTTAGAAATCGTTTTATATATTTTAAAGTATTCTGAAATATGGGAATTATTGATTATAGAAATAGAACATATATTATGTAATCCATAATGTGCAATTTACAATAAAATATAACGCCTATACCGTATTAGTTTCATTATTTCTCCAATATTGATAGCCAAAGTGGTTTTAGGACTTCCAGAAAACTGAAATATTATCGTCTTCCATTTTTTTGGCCACTTCAGTAACAACTCGCGAGATATTTAAATAAATATTTATTTTATATTACATCCTTATAAAAAAAATAATTATAAACTAAACATCTAATTCATCAATAGCGCTCAAGTATATTACAAAATGATGTAACAATTATATCTATACATAAGTTAATTATCTATATCTATGGTCAGGATTCATTCATCAGGTTTTGGAGTGACATTTGGAGGAATCGCGATGCTCGTCTGCGCCGGGGGTACGCCGTGTACCTGGTGCGACACTGACGGCCCCTGCAGGGGCAGCAAAGTTTTTGATTTCGCTTTGGCCGGTATCAACGGTTGTTTATCACTGTAGGATTTCGATAGTCTCTCGCTCAGAGCTTTCAGGGCAATTTGTCTGAAAAAGAAAATAAGGAATTGAAATTTTATAGCAGATTCATCGGCAACCATGTCCTGGAAAATTATTCATACACGATAGGTAGTCATGGTCCAAGGACTGAACCCTGAGGCACCTCAAGTTAGGACTTTTTACGATCAGCTTCAAATCCACAATTTATATTAACTCCATCATTCTGGATCGATTGGCGTTCGTTACGACTTTTTTCAACCGTTCTCGAGTTGAAAAGTTTTTCTGGAGTTCAGAGGAGTTATTTCCCTTTGAAAAAATAACAAAAATTTTTTTGGCTCATTTTTGTGAAATTTAATCTTTCCTGAATATACACACCAAATTTGAAGTCGATTGCAAGTCAATTGAAGGTTTCATTGAATTTCAGACGTTTTATTAATTTTTATGCTTAAACCTTGTATCTGAGCAAAGACACATCATATATTTTGGAATCAGCATGAAATTTTGCGTATATAGTGTATTCTTCATGATTTTTAGAGCTCATATTGCTCTATCTTAAACTATTTTTGAGTTGGTAGACAAACAATAAAATGATGGTTTATTTTTTATACCGCCATGCAAATAGCAGAGGTGAGTTGTTTCATAATTGTGTAATGAATGGCAAAGAAATTATTATTAGTATTAATTACCGTCTTCGTTCCATGTCATGCTGATCAGCTGCAGGGACTGTAACTGTGACTCCTGTTGGATTGGCCATGTCAAATTTCCTAACAACTTTGCGACAAATGCCAAGGTTAACCAAGCCTGTGTGGATAACATTGCTGATTACTGCTATGGGGGGCTGTATAACATTCGGGAAGAAACTGAAAACAAATTAATTTAATTTGTAAAACTGGGAATGAAAATCCAGCATCATAAGAAAACTACCAACTGAATTTTGACGTTTCTTGTATCGTACCTAGCAAACGTGAAGTAATCGGCCATATCACCTTGTGAACCATTCGAGTGCTTCTGATAAAATCGTAAATAGACCCAGCTCACAATCAATCCACTGAAAAACATGGTAGGATAAGTACCATCAACTAAGCCCACTAGCTTGCACAAAACAGTCGAGAAAAATACAGTTAACGGTACATTTCTATTGCTTATTTTCCCCAGAGGAGTTTTCACTATAACCAAATCGGGCATTATCTGTTTAACAGCTACAGTGACTCCTGCAATGTATCCGGCCAATCCGTGTATGTGCACACTGAATAAATACTGCGGATTGGAAGTACAACAATATAAAATGAAGTAACACATGGTACTCAAAAGAGCCACTCCAAAATTCGTGATTGCAAAGAATGTCAACATTTCCATTTGACCCCATAGTGGTTCGATGAGTTTGCCACAAAGTCCGACCGTTATGATGTCCACTAGCACTTCCCAAAAGTGTATTTCCATGAAGCAGAAGGTGAACGCTGTCCATAGCCAGAAAGAAGGGGGCATCAAGTATCCAGGAGTAACGGATACTGCTCGCACCGCCTCTTTCGAAAATGATGGAACATAGCTGATAATCACTACGCCACAAATGAATTTTACCGAAGTACTGGTGTTGCCTAGAAGGGCGCAAAATTGCTGTTTTAAATATGGAATATTTCTGCTTAAAGCTCGTAACATAGCCATTGTCAAGTCATCGAGGTTATGTTTTTAATCGTTTTGACAGACCAAAGACTTATGTCATAGTGTTGTCAACATAGGTCTTTCTTCTACGTTGCACGGAACAAACACTACTTGTGCGGTGTTGATCGAACTAGTTGAATTTGACCGTGAACCACGGGATTACGGGTACTGGGGTGGAGACGGACACGAGAGCCGTTTTTCAATTGCCAAAAGGGCGTAGCTCCTAAAGTGATCTGACAGACCACGAAAAATCATGCCCCAAATAAAACCCGTTTATAAAGTCAGGTGAAGTTCAGTTCAGGGATATCAAGCTATCTACGCACAAGAAAGCACCTCGGAGCAAAATAGTTCGCACTGGGTGTGACCTGCATGTATTTTTACAACTTTGGAACTCGCCACTTGCCATATGAACTATTTTGATATGTTTATGTTTTGTTCTTTCAATTTCTCTGGTTATGATGGCATTTGAAATAAATTTTTAGAGGAAATTCGCATGCAGTTTATAAACTGAACCGAGTGGCCAGACCATGGCAGGTGTTGTGCCAAAAAAAGCATCATCTGGTAGGAAACAGTGGACTTTACACGGTAAATATAACCCGTTATTTTTTGTGTAGGTGTAACTTCCATCTGCCCTGTAAATATGGTAAGTTGAATCACTGATTATTTTCAGGCGGCCCCAAAAGCTCTCTCAAACGCCTAAGAAACCAGTTGGCTTCCGATGGCTGTCCAGAATCTCAAGTTGTACTTGCCAAGCAACTGTTGGATGAAGAATGCGGTGAGTGGCAACAACACATTCCAAATGTTACTTATTGAAGTGTTTCATTCCAGAATGCGATTCGGAAAGAAGAGAAAACGCCAGGCTAGGCGTATATTGGTTGATGAAAGCCTCAGAACAAGGCAACATCGAGGCGACCGAGCTGCTGAAAACATGTTTGCAAACGGGAAAAGGCATAACGGAACACAATTACATGGACGTAAAGTCTTGCATTTCCATGACCCAGGACGAAAAGCTGGCCAGAAAAGCCGCGCGCGAAATGTTTGCCAGGTACATTAGATCAACCACCCACCAATGCAGATTAAACATTCCAAAGTTTCAGTTTGTCCAACGGTGGGGAGTACATCACCTCCGATCAGCTCCAGCGGAAGATTCTGGCCATAGACCGGGGCGAGACCTGCTCCAAGTCCACAGAAACGAGCGATTTTGATCCAGACCGCGCTGGAAACGGTGAATTAGTGAACGATTACGAGGATCTGAGCGAGTCCTCAGAAGAAGAAACCGACTGGTCGCAGAAGTCGGACAGCAGCAATGAGAAGCTAACGGAAGACCGTCTCGTGTCTGCAGCGGTGGATTATTCTCACGGACACCTCCCTCTAGTCAATCAAATATTGTGTCTGTCTGACCCGAATTTGAAAGCTTTGGACCATATTCCTTTTGTGTATCGCTCTGTACTGCACCCTCTTTTAGCTTTGAGGATACTCTACTATAAGTTGGTTAGGTTCTTAGGGCAGAGGACTCTGCCTCTGCTCCACCCATTACTAAAATCCGAGCTTCATGTTCTAGTCTTGATGGCAGCCTATGTGTTTTTCAGCGCCGACAACGTGTTGTATTTCCTGCCTATGCTGGTGTATTACGGCTCGTTGCTGGTGATGGTGTGCACCACGTTTCAGATGCTGCAGAACCGGAGGGAGTTTGTGGATTTCCGGCTGTGGTCGGGCCTGTTCATCTGCTATTCCGGCGGGAATTTGAACGCCGACGAAACAGAACACCAGTACGTGAGGAACAACATGAAGCCCTACGGCCAGTTCTTCCTGAGCTTCCTCGTTAATCTCTTGGTGTACCCCATAATTTCCGAGCAGTGGATCCCCCAGTCCGAGCTAACGATTGTCACGTTCCTGCTGACTTTTATGACTCTGATTGGGTTCATGCCGAAGCTCCGCTCCAAGACGCTGTGCGATCCCCTGGTGCTGTTCAGTTTCGCCGTGAATCTCCTCGCGAAGTACCCCTACGAAACGGACCCGGTCGTGGCCCAGGGTTGGAGGTTCCTGGACCTCAAAGTTCCCACCTTCCCCAGCTATATCATCGGCAACGGCATCGAGTTCTGCATCAATTTTCGCTTCGTCTTGTACGCCTGCATTCCGCTGATATTCATGCGGATCGCCTCGCGACACAGCTGGAGAGGGACCTACAAAATGCTGATACCGCACTGTGTGACGCTCGGTTGGCTTCAGATCTGCATCATCAGCTCGCAAGGGGCCACGATGTTCGGCTTGCTTCGCGGGACCTTGGCGCTCGTCGGTGTAGTACTGTTCCTGCCCCTGGTGGGCATCACCAGTGTCATTCTCCCGGTCGTGGCGCTGACGAAGTGGATAATCACCTCGAATCTCGTCTACACCATCTGCATCTTCGTCATCCTCAGCACTTTCGGCCTCGGTATTTGCTACGTTTGTGCCCAGACTAGGTACAAGAAGTACACGGCAATCATCCAGATAGTGCTGATGGTGCTGGCGTTTTTGGTGCTGGTCAACTCCTCTGCGCGGGAGCAAGTCGGGTACTTCAACGACGCGAAAACCCCCCACGAGATGAGCTGGAACGTGTTCCAGAGGTTCTGCCACCAGCCCGTGTGGCAGGAGCAGAACTTCGCTCTGTCCCAGATGAAGTGCGCAGACTTAGAAGGCGGCAGAGTACACTGGACAGGGTACATCAGCGACATCAAAGTCCGATCCATCTCAAACGCTCACAAGCGGTTCTTCGACAAGTTTCCCGCTAAGATATCCAGCGGTTTGTACTGTTTGTACGGGGAAAAAACCGATCCCGACTGCGAGAGCGTTCCGGATCTCATGAAGGAAGACTGCATGTCTTTTTTCGACGCGATTCGCTCGGTCAACAGGTGCTCCTTGCGGAAATATAACGAGTACACGTTCGAAGTCGTTCTGAAGATGGATACGGGCATCTGGGGCAAAGCCACGGATGTGCATCTCGTGGTGTCCGATTATTTCAGAAGTTTCGTCCTCAAGTTGAGACCCACGGACCAAATATGGTTCAAAGGGGCCCTGTTCAACAACGAAAAGGCGGGCGCTGACGGCATTTTGGGTGGCTCTAAGCCACATGTCAATCTGGAAGAGCTCGGCTGTGTTTCTTGCCAAGATGGCAATTTGAGTGGGATGAAACTGGATGTTTCGACTGGAATGGACATCGGTAGTGTCCTCGATTCGCTATATGTAAGCTTTAAATTCATTCTCAATGTGTTCTTCAATCCTCTGATTGTTTTCAAGTGATGTATTTAAGAAAACTTTTCGTTTATAACAGTATTTAACAAATATATACTTATATTTACAGATGCTGTTTTTGTAAGACACCCAAACATTGTTCTTTTGAATATTTTTTTCAGAAACTCGATTCTTAAAAACGATTTTCTCCCGCATCAAAACTACTACTGCCTCATAAACACTTATAGAGTGTACCAAAAGACATAGCCTGTGCGGTTACAAGACGGCTATTATTATAATTTTCCGGGGCGATTTACTGATGTTTGTTAGTGAATTTATTGACTTTTTATCTGTAGGAAAACCTGGAAATCCTACAGCACCACCTCGGTTGGTCGTTGGGTACTCCAAGCAAGAACCAGACTAACAACTTAGCTTATTCTGAAACTATGAACACCAAAGAATATTACTAGTTCAAAAATTGAATAATTTTACAAAAACATTCAAAATAGATTCACTACCGCTTATTTCAAGATCTACTTTATATCAGTTCAACCAAAAAATTATAGATGTCGCTTCCTTTGCACATGTGCGCCATCTATAACTATTTGGTTAGACTGATATAAAGTATTTTTGAATCTTCAATTTTAAATGAGAATGAAGTCGAAACTACAGTCTCTCATGGAATTTGGCAACTGTTCACATTACTGTTTCGTGCCTATATACAAACTAACCGAAATAACTTTTATTGACTTCTAGTAAAACAGGATCACATGACTGACTGGTCCTGACAGCTGAGGCAAATTAGACGAAAAACTTCAGAAGAAGAAATATTTTTTCTCTGTTGGTAAGAAAAGAACACACAGAACACATAAAACATTTGTTTGTTTTGTCAGTCTTGTCTCTTGTCAGTCTTGTGCTTGTGTGTAAAATGGCGAAGAAAGGTTAACACGTGTTGGCTGTTATTTTGTGAATTTATAAAGTTCGTGTTTGTATAACTTCCAAGGTAAGAATACTTTTAGTTAGTTGAGTACATTTTTTATCCTCAAACTTCAATGTTCATTAGATCATTACGTTTGTAAATATTGCGTTATTTTGTATACATATTCGAAACTTATTGAACTGGCCGTCCTTTCAGATGAAGTTGTACGTTTTATTCGAGCATGCAGCCGGCTACTGCGTGTTCAAAGTCGAGGAGTTCGAGGAAATCGGGATGCTGCTCCCACAGCTGGAAAATGCTGTACACGATTTGGCCCGCTTCAACAGCATTGTCAAACTCGTCGGATTTTCCCCGTTCCAATCCGCCATCAGAGCCCTAGAAAACGTAAACGCCATATCGGAAGGTATACTACCCGAAGAACTGCAACAATACCTCGACATAACGATTCCTAAGGGCGGCAAGAAAGACAAGGTTACGTTAGGCGTTAGCGACCCGAAACTCTCTGCTGCTATCACGGAAGCTTTGGGTATTACCTGTACCCATATAGGAGCCGTTCCAGAGATCATCAGAGGTATCCGGCATCATTTCCATAATATGGTGAAAGGATTCACGTTGAAAAGTTCCGGTGTCGCCCAGCTGGGTTTGGGGCATTCCTACTCTAGAGCTAAGATTAAGTTCAACGTCCATAGGGTAGATAATATGATTATCCAGTCCATAGCACTGTTGGATCAGCTGGATAAGGATGTCAATACGTTTTCAATGAGGATTCGGTAAGTTTCTGTCACAAACATAACCATCAGTATAAAAACCACTTTTACTGCCATATGTACTTGTGAACTAGATTTTTATGTAGTCTGGTCTTTGTTCAATAATATTTTTCCTTCTCCAGCGAATGGTACTCCTACCACTTCCCAGAACTCGTGAAAATCTGCCCTGACAACTACACCTATGCAAGATTAGCTAAATTCATCAAAAACCGCAAAGAACTCACTGACGACTCGCTTGAAGGGCTGGAAAAAATCACCCTGGACTCCGGGAAAGCTCAGGCTATTTTGGACGCCTCGAAATCGAGCATGGGCATGGACATTAGCGATATAGATTTGCTGAACATTGAACTCTTTGCCGTACGCGTGGTTTCTCTAGCGGATTACAGGAAGCAGCTGGCAGAGTATTTGAGATCGAAGATGTCCGACGTGGCACCCAACTTGGCTACGCTGATCGGCGATCAAGTGGGGGCCAGACTGATAGCTCACGCTGGGTCTTTGACTAATCTCGCCAAGTATCCTGCGTCCACTGTCCAGATTTTGGGAGCTGAGAAGGCCTTGTTTAGGGCACTGAAGACCAAAGGTAAGTTTTCAATTTTTGCCTAATATAATTACTTTACTCATTCTTTGTATTGTATGAAAATTATGGTATCTATTTTTCTCACACAGAAATAGGAGATATTTTTTTATGAAGATTTTTCCAATATGGCTTTTTCAAGAAACTTGTGATGAAATTTTTAATGTTGAAAACTGATGGAACAGAGATTTCACCAGCAGAGTTGCTTGTTTTCTCAGTGTACTTTGTGGTTGTGGCTAACTTCACACCCGTGTCATAATAAGCATTGTATTTTCCAACTCACTGAGTTTAAACCTTATCTTTACAGGAAACACCCCCAAATACGGGCTGATCTTCCATTCGACCTTTATCGGACGCGCTGGCACCAAAAACAAAGGCCGAATTTCGAGGTACCTCGCTAACAAATGCTCCATAGCCTCCAGAATCGACTGCTTCTCCGAAACTCCCTCCCAGATATTCGGAGAAAAGCTGAGGCAGCAAGTGGAAGACAGATTGAAGTTCTACGAAACCGGCGACATTCCCAAGAAGAACGTGGAGGTCATGAAAGAGGCCATAGAAGAATACGAGCAGAAAGTCGCCGAGGACAAGGCCGAGAAGAAAAAGAAGAAGAAGAAAAGGAAAGCAGGAGCGCTAGACGAGTCGATTAAAACGGAGATCAAAACTGAGAATGGGGGCGAGGAGAGTTTGGAACCACCTAAGAAGAAGAGGAAGAAGTCCGGGTCTCTCAATGAGACGGCCGATTTTTCTATGAATGAAAGTGGCGTCACTGAGCTCAATGGCACCGTAGAGGGCGAAGGTAGTCCCAAGAAGAAGAAGAAAAAGAAGAAGAACAAGGAGGTGGAATGATTTCGACATCTGTTTGTTTTTTTTTTTTATGAATTTTATTTGTATTTTTCAATAAAGCAGTGTCTTTTAACCGGAGAAGTTTTGTAAGTCGTGGAGTTTTGCAGGGTGCGTAATTTGGTAGAAATCCGTCAAGTATTGGGAGGAATATTCTCTAACAGAATTTCAAAAACAATATTTCAGCATCATTAATTCCTGTACTCTCATTATTAGACTATTCCGATGACAGCAAAAGTAAAACAGTTGAGAATCAAAAAAAAGTGAGAGTGTATCATAATGTAATATAATAATAATGAGCAGTTGAAATTGTTTTATTCATGAGTACTTTTACTCGTTCATGTGGTTTGAATCTAGGTTAAAATGAAAAATACAATCATCAAAATGCCGAAATATATCTCATTTAAAGTCTGCAAATCCTCTGAAGTATCAAATGTATCAATTTCAAGAGCTTTGGCCCTAAAACAGATCCTCGAGGTATCCCAAGTAAGTAAATTCGAAATATGCATTCAAATTCACCAGTTTTGTTGTGAATGTAACAATTCAAACCAAAAATATACCCTTGAATTATAGCTTTAATTATGTTTTTTTTATATTTTACTGTAATTTGATGAACCAATATACAATGGCCTTTTTACAGCAGTTTGTTTCCTAAAGAAATCTTCCTTTTTGGTCAACCAGATGTCGTTCAGTTCGGAAAAGCATGAAAATTATTTTTGAAAAAAAAAAATCCGCATGCAAAAATTGCAAAAGTTATAAACAATTATCTGAAAAACGGAAGGATAAGTTTTTTGCGAATATCTCTAAACTAATTGTGATTTTACATATCTAAAAAAAGATTCAAAAAGAGGAGAAAATTTACTTAAAATTCTCGACTTTCGGAACTGTAGGACCAATATTAATAATTTTCCCAGAGGGTTGAAAACGGCCGGAAACGAACAATAGGAAGATAAGGATTCCAAAAAAAATTATCAATTATCTTATAGACAACGTATTTGTTTATAATAATTTTTCAAACAATAGAAAATTAAAATAAAAAAAAGCAATATGCAGCTTTTGATAAAAAACGGATCATTAATCAAATATTTTATTTTGCAACATGGTAAATTGTTAAAAAAAAAATTCTTTTTATTTTTCTCTAACGGCGTCTATTCTGAAGTCTTTCGAAAATAGCTACAAGGAAGGAAATAAATCTCAAATTTATAGTTTAACATTTATCACACTTGTAATGTTCATGTTCAAGCAGCAAAAAAATTATTAACTATTGCATAACTAATTGAAAAATTCCAATAATGTTTTTTCCGGCTGATTATAAATTGTTCATTTATCTATCCAGTAAGCCACTGCATTTTTTTAATTTTTAAAATTTTACATTTAATATGTTTTAATAATCTTTACTGATGTGTCCGAAGTAGGCGTGGCTTCACCCGTTTTCAACCGTATTTTCATCCCCTGGGGAAATTTTAAATATTCCTACAGTTCCGAAAGTCGAGACTATTTTTAGAAAATTTCTTTCTCTTTTTAAATTTGAAAAATGTCAATTAAGTTAAGCTCGGGTAAGTGTGACCGTGATTTTCATTACTTCGCATTGAATTAAGTCCTTCTGATGAAACTGAACTAATATATAACAATGAAATTTTGCAGGTATTTACTTCGAAGGTCAGTCTTTGTAATACACCACAGAAAACTGTTGAAAAACGTATTCTATGAATTTTATTTATATATTCAGATATACATCTCCATAGGTCACACTTCCCCGGAAATTTGGGGCAAGTGTGATTCTGGCCAAATTTAAAGATATTAATGCACGTAAATCTCTCTTTGGGGCAAGTGTGAGTAAACAGTAAAGGAACTATCACCAAAATTTATTTGTTTCGAGATATCTTTATTCAAAACATAGTTAGGAACTTTTTAATATTGAATTTGAAATGCCCCATTGGAAAAAAACAAAAAATAATCGTGAAAGTGAACATTTGTTGAAAAGAAAAATTTACAGGTAGAAATCGAATGAGAATTTCATTGATCCACATCTTCTGACGAGTGGTGATGGAAGCACAGTTGTTATTTCATCCTCAGAAAGTGTATCAATGTCTTTCACATCTGGCCAGGTATATTGTTTGGCTCTCTGAGATTTCCGTATATAATTTCGTACTACAGCTGAAAAAATATTACTGTTTAGATTGGCCAAGATAGGTCACACTATCCCCAATAAAATTTAATTTCGGGGTAAGTGTGACATGCAATGGAACAATGTAAAAAAAAACAACTTCATGAAAAAACGACAATCTATAGTCAGATTTATTGTTTAGGTAGAAGAAAAGTGTATAAAATGGATTCTTACCTTAGATTTTAACAATACCCTCAAAGCTTGAAATAAACTCGTTATACTCGTTCGGGTTGATGAATTGTAGGTCAGAAAATTGGGGAAAATATTTGGATTTCACAAGATCTCTTTGGTATTTTATTTGGTTATGGATTCATTATGAGTGTAGGCTTTTTGTCAATAGATGGCATTGGGCTGTCGCCCGGTTTAGCGAAGATAGCGAGCAAACTCACACTTGCCCCAAATTCACACTTACCCGAGCTTACTATACGTTTTCAAGATATTCGTAAAGAACTAATCCCCCTCTTTTTTAAATTAATTGTTTATATCTTTTGCTTTTTTTCAAAAATCATCTACATGCGAATCCTGATTCATATTTTTCCGATGGATACTGCTCGAAAAAAGTTGACCAAAAAGACACTCGTTGACTATAAAAACTCAGGTCACAGATCAGACCATTACGGTACTTCCAAGTGATTGAGATGAAACGATACACCCGAGATCGCACTTGAAATATTTTCATCCATGGCAAAACATAAGTAAAGTGTTCGTGACCAAATTAAAAGAAAACTCAGTAAATATATAACCTTTTTACAACAGTTTATTTCCCAAAGATCTACAATAAATAATGAGCGGAATGTTTACAAACGAAACGTAACATACATCCAACGTTAAATCTAATTTTGACATGACATCCACTCCACATCGCTTACTCATAAGGCACGACGGTTTTTAATATTGTTTTTTCACCTCAGAATTGATTGATCTTGAACAAACTCGCAGTAAATTCAATATTCGTAAAAAACAACACAATCAGCAATGTATTGCTCAAGAAATGCTATACGGGATCCTCCGAAAGCGTGTCGGTGCTGTATGGTTTACGTACAGGGCGAGTCAGAACTGAGTAGTTTGTTAATTTTTCGAGTCGCCCTGTACGTGACACTGACGTACTGTTGTTCGATCCCGCACATGGAAGCGTCTACAATTTGTTAACTTACCAGCTGTACAGATTAAAATCGAATTAGGAATTAATGTGAAAAGTATCAAACTTAAGTGTAAAAAGTCAGTAACAACGTTAAAATATTTCAAACGGATAAAATTATAACCCAGCACCTAATAATGAGCATTTTCCATTCTATACACGAAACAATACAAAATATATATGTGCAGTTTGCTTAAAACGACTATTTTATAGCAAGATTACCTGGCTAATCCTCATGCAACTAAACAAAAATAATACATCTTTGGAATTTGCAAAAGACAATCGAAGAAATAAAAGGAACCAACGTTTGGCCGGTAGGAATGTGGCTGATTCAGACCAATTACTTGGTATGCTTTAGGTCAAAATCGTCCAAAACCAACATCCAGATTGTTTGAAAAACTCAGAAAATGACCAGTATCAATTCAGCTGCCTCCAAAATGTCTGAAGCACATAAAACATTTTCCAAGTCGGTGATAATTCCAATTCCACAAAACTACCACATCACATTTTCTTAAGACTAATTTTAGGAAGTTTTTCGTCATTGTGATGAATAAAAAAGTACCCTTCTCACAAAAATATTTCAAAAAATCTGAAAGAGCCTTAGGGAACAGAAGATGCAATATCATTCAATTCGATATGAGTATAATTAATGTCGATAACTCTTTTTTGAACAGCCTTACCCCAGTATTTTTCAGAATAAGGGCTGATTTGAAAAATATACAGTGCCGGTCTAAAGTCCGTGCCCCCCACACTAATTTTTGAACCACCTGTTATATCGCACCGAAATTTGGAAGGGTTTCTATCAAGAAAAGTGGGGAGGTATCCCAGCCTGCTAAAATATGATTTCACGATTTTCAAACTGTTTCTGATTGTTTAATACAATTTGTTTTCTTGTAGGTTCAATTTCAGTTTCTAAAAGAACTCCTGAAGGATTGTTTCTGATGAAAATCAGTTCGGTAAGCCGCCATTTCAAAACTATTAGCTATTAGCTTTTTCATTAAAAAGTAGGTTTTTTATCTCCTATTAAAGCCCTAGAAATTTCGTTGCGATATAATACCAGGTGGTTCAAAAATTAGTAAGAGCGAAACGAACTTTAGACGGGCACTGTATAGTTGGAAGCTGTTGAAAGTGACTTCAATGTTTGATTTTTTTATTTGATATTCGATTACATACAAAACATGGAGTACTTAGAATTAATACTCGAAGAAATGTACACTTCATTCTACTAATTGAGAACATGAGCGCGAATTTATTTTCCTCTGCACCGTAGCCAAATTTTCAGACCGTTCTGATGTTGAAACACTTTGTGAAAAAGACTCATTAAAAAAAACACCTCCACTTCAACTAATACCCTGAATTCGTGAACTCAAAGGCATAAATACATTTCCCTAATATTATCGACATCAGTTCAGGTGATATTTGAGAACTCCCGAGTTTACATGCACCTCGATGTAACATCTCGGAAACCTTGAATATTGCCGGGTGAGATCGAGATCCATGAGGCACCATTCGATTCAAAATCAGTACATATAGACAGAGACGCCTATACACGTAGTTTCGTAAGTACCTGCAGTCCTTAAGAAATAACTTGTACATTCATTTCGCCTAGAAAATATCAAGAATTCAGCTTTCAGAAGATTTGGCATTGCAGCAGTATGGAAATTAATCTATGGGTGGAGAGCAATATATTTATTTCTTATTCCCAATGCATATATGGAAATGAGCTTTTGAGTTCCACTACTAGATGGCGCCATGCAACCCATTTTTTTTCGTTACGCAGTAGCGTAACAAAATTTGAAAAACGATTGAGTTTTCATCATTGCATATTTTCAAAACTGATCATATTCCAAAACACGATGTTAGCGCCATCTAGTAGTGGAAATCAAAAGCTCATTTCCATTTATGTATTGGTAACAAGTAATAAATATACTGCAACGATATCTTTATGTATGAATAAAAGCTTAAATTGAAATACTCGTTCAGTTTCAATATATATTGGCGTCAACTTATAAATATGTGGTCATCAGAAAATATATTTAAGGGCAAATAAAATTTTTGATATCTTTAAACGCTCGACGCCGTCATCGCCATCTATCGGGCTCAACCGAAAGCTGAATTCCTAGTACTCCGCTGAAACGGTGCCTCAAACCTACTAAATTAATTGCGAACGGAATGACCTCCGGATACCCTCCTCGACAAGACGAATTGTCCAACATCGGCGTTGGGTATCTCTTCATTTGAAACTGGCAAACTGTTGTTGCGCGTTGTTGAAATTCAGCGGCGCCCCGAAAATCGGCGACGTTACGCCTTGGCTGGCAGGCCTCGTCTGCGTGACGGGGGACGTCTGATTGTTGGCCAGCTGGTTCATGCTGAGCGTGGGCCCCGATTTCGGCTTACTCACTAACAAATTGTCCAAGTCTATGTTGATGTTGCCCGAGTTCTTCCACGTAGAACCCAAGGGTAGGGTTTTATTCGCAGAGGGCTTGTCTATGTTGTTGTTCGAGGTCGAGGAAGACTGAGGTTGGAACGGGTGCACGGAGGTCGGAGTCAGAAGTGATCCTAGAAATGCAAAATTGAATAATAAAATGTAGCTTGCTTGATTTCGATCATACTCTTTGAAATTGACAAAAAAATACCGACATTAGGTAATAAGTACAATTGAGTTTGAAATATAGTTAAGTGTATTATTATACATTGGTGTCAGAAGTGGGATTCTTAAAATAAATAAGTGTTCGCAAAGTGGACAGTTTTGCGCATTACGGGACCATAAACTGAGGACTTTTGTGTGAAATAGACATATATCTCGGTCCGAGACACTAAAATACAAAATGTTTTTGAGGAAAGTTCACTTGGGTTGATATGAAGGTCAGTGAATTGAAGCAAAGAACTAGAGAAAAGAAAATTAGAAACAACCGGAAAGAAGGCCGTACTTCAGAAAAGACTAGCAAGGACTGATTGAAGAACGTCCTATCATGTTCTTGCGGAACATCCGAACGGTGTCGATCAATCAAAGCTCGCCAAATTTTCATGTTCGAAGTGGACCAAGCAGGACCTGTTTAAAGCGGACCAGGATCTGTTCAAGTTGTATTTAATGCTTATTACAACCTGGCCAAAAGCGGTTGACGTGATAATGTATGGGGGTGTCACGTGACAAATTGGGGCGCTCTGATTGGTCGATAGCGTGCGAAATGCGCGAAACGAACCTCCATAAGAAATAACATGGATGCGATAGTACCTGCATAGCAAATCTACTGAATAGTAATGAAACCGCCTTTCTTGTTGGACTAATCTGTGAATATCACGTTGTGTAACAATAAAAAGTAAAAGACGTAGTTTGCATTCTGTTTATTACGGAAACATTAAACTTAGCGTCATTTAGAAACTTATCTAGCATAAATTCGACAATTCTACATTAAAAAAAAACTTATATCTCATCAGTCTCGGGATCAAGTTTGAGAACCCCCTCGATCAAAACCATAGCGCATGCCGCCAGATTCCGGCACTCCAAATTGGGCTCTCCTCGCGCCACATTGGGACTCAACACATCCCCCAACCACAATCTAATCTCGAACAACTCGTCGA
Source organism: Chrysolina americana (assembly GCA_958502065.1). Lineage (NCBI taxonomy): Eukaryota > Metazoa > Arthropoda > Insecta > Coleoptera > Chrysomelidae > Chrysolina > Chrysolina americana. The sequence continues at coordinate 71,804,656 of OY293416.1, read as the reverse complement.
GAAAATCTCGGACCAACATATTTTGCGGAACGTTGAGGACGGCCGACGAGATGAGACTCAAAATCGACATCCGCACTTTGACCTCCCTGTGGAACCTCAGGAACCAGGAGAAGTGCAAGATTTCCTTCGCCATCCTGGGCGCTACGGGGCAATTCTGCGCGGCGCACATCACCACGGCCAGAGTTTCTACGAAGTGTATCAAAAAAATAAAGTCGCTGTCGTTCGTCGTGGTCTGGCACAGCATTTTGTTCTGGTTGAAGCCGTACAGCAAGGGGAAGAAGAAGTAGCCCGCGACCTCGGCGAACCTGTTCGCTTGCTCCTTCGCGACGTGCTTGCTGTGCTTGGCGGAGTACCTCGTCTTCGCCTCCAACCTCTTGCGGATAACGTCTTCGGCACTCAGAATGTCTTTTTGCCGTTTGGTCTTCACCTCCGGCTTCGCCTCGGGCTCGGTGTCTTTTTGGATACTGGACAGATTCGTCGCGGCTTGCTTCAACACGTCCAACATGAACACCCGCCGAGATATCGAGTACGTCCCCACCTCAGCGTGGATCTGCTTGCAGAGGTACTCCGCGTAATACGCTGGATAGACGCAAGCGATAGCGGTGCAGCTGCGGAAGACCAGTTCGTCGAAATTCTCCACGTAGTAGCGCGGTTCCAGCGTGATTAGAATCTCCAAAATCTCCAGCCCTATGGAGCAATCGTCGTCGGGCAGCTGTTTCGCGACGAGACCTTCGCAGCTCTCCAAACTAACGGCGAACACGTCGTAGTCCTGCGTTTCTAGCAACATGTCGCGCAGATCCCTCAAATACGCGGGCGGAGGTCTTTTCGGCAGCTTCACGTCATCGGAGAGGTCGTAAGTTTCCAAGTCGTCGTCGGAGTCCAGCTCGAAATTGGTGCTGTCTATGATCCTCAAGCGACTGTTGAATTTGCGGTCCGTGACCAGAATCTCGTTCTTCGGTTCTGGCACGACTAGCCTTTCGGCGAATTTCCTCGGCGGCGGAGTATAGTCCGCGGGTTTCTCTTTGACAACGGCGAGATGCGACAGTTCACTTTCGACGCCAGCAAACTCCGTTTTGGGCTTGAAGTAGGGCTGGATATCCATGTCGGCGATGGCTTGAAGCTCGTTGATGACGTTCTTACATTCGTCGCTCAGGTTAGTGTACTCGAATTTCAACTCGGCTTCGGCCTTTTCGGCCTCCTTGTTCAACATACCCACCAATATCTCCCCCGCTTTCATCCCGGAAGCCCTCACCAGCTCGATGGATGACTCCAGATGCACAGGTATACCGGAGAACACCTTTTCTTGTATCTTACCCATCTCGAATTCGGTCAGGCCTATGTTCCGCAGGGAATTCGTGATGAGAATCATCAGCTTGACCACGAAGATCTGTTGCTCGATGCTGGTGCGATTCACGGAGGATTTGTCCGCCCAAATCGTGATCAAATCGACGAATAACTTCATCAGCAGAGATGGCGAGGTGGAGCTCAAATAAACCACCAAATTGGCGATAAGATTCGAATAGTTCTTTTCGAAATGGGTCAGCAAAGGGATTTTGGTGCACAGCACAAACTTCCAGTTTTCGTTTTCTATAATTTTCTTCCCGAGAATTTCCTTCAACATGTACTTTGCAGGGTCTATGTTGATGAGGAACATTTTGGCCAGAATGTAAACAGCGGCTCTATCGAGATTGACGAAAATACTCTGCAATATCCTTTGATACAGCTTGACTTTGCCAGACGACTGGTTCGTAAGGATGGCCGTGATCACCACCAATCGCTTGAGACCATCCGACTCCAGTTTTTCGTTAAAGTCCACCAAAACTTTGCTCAGTAAGAACGAAACTCTCCTGACATTTATCCTTCCTTCTTCCCGGCAATCGTGCCTGAGTAACTCCGATAGAAACTCCACAGTTTTAAGCACATTCGATACCAAATACTTGACAAAATTACTAGTGAGGAAGAAGCTAGGTATTTTCCCGTTCAGAACGTTGGCAACCCTGTTCGGCAAGGAAATGAGGCGCTTCACGAATTCTTCCCAAACCGCAGCAGCTTCTTCTTCGACGAACTTATCAGGAAATTCGGTTTCGAAGATTCCGTAACAAATTTCTGCAAACGTTCCTTCGGATTCCAAAAGTAGCTGCAATAACATCACAGTGTTCTCGTCCACCGTCAAATTCCTCACGAGGACCCGAAAATTCACGTTGAAAAACCTCGGACTGTCGATCTCGAACAATTTCCTGACTGGTTCATAAATACTGCCATCTCTGAAAGGAAAATCGGAATCGAAACGCCGGACCAGAGTTTCAACGAAAGTTTCGTACAAATTCTCCACGCGTTCGTCGTAATAATCAACGTCGATGCCCGACAGCTTCTGCGGGGTCATCGGCCCGGGAAGTAGCGACACTATCCCATCTATCTGCAGTAACACGGCGTCCACTTGAGACTGGGAAATGAACTTTTTCGCCTTTTCCATGTTCGTAATGCAAGCGTACAAGAGATCCTCCAGAGCCTTGTGTCTCGTCCTACTACCCTTCTTTCTTGAAATAACTTCACTCAACTGTTCACCAAACGTACTTTCAGCGACACGAGCGCCATCTGTGTCGGTACCTGAAATGGGAAAGCTCTATGAGTTTCCCAAAATGAGTCAGGTACTATACAGTATTTATAGCCTTCCAGTCACTACAAGTTCACGATTATTAGCGAGGATTCTACCTGCGGCAGACATCGTCAAAGGCGATGTGGCAACGATCAAGTGCTCGTTATGATGGACCGATTTTAATCGATTCGGTGGCGACAATTATTTTGTATGAGACTGATTATTCTCCTTCTTACTTCTAAGATGTTAATTTCGATCGGTCCGGGACTCGTTTGGACATTTGGACAAAAATGATGATTAAAAAAATAATCTCAGTAGCACACATTAACGTCACCGAATAAGATTTGAATCGTGCTAACCGGGCAAGCACTTTGTCCGTTTCCGCATCGCCTTTGATAATATCTGTCGCAGCTTTGCAACATACGTCAGGTTGATTCATCTCTGCACCACGAAAAACAAGCTTGAAAACCACCAATGACTAATTGATATCCGCGAAAACTTACAGAATCATAATTATTTCGGACTGAGGAATAAAAACTGTAGAAAAAGAAATGATTTTATGTGTGTGTTATCTATCACCACTATTCCCACAAGTTTCTCGAATGTGGTGGGAGCATTAAATTTTCAAATGGACAGACTATGAAATTTTTTATCCCCCATTACCGTTTTGCTCTGCCATTGGGATGAACTTACACTTGCCGGTTCTAGATGTTTCTGTGGAGTTCTTAGAAATAATAAAAGTAAACGATTTTTTGTAAGCACATGAAAATTTAAATAAACAATGATGCGTACTCTCCGTGTACGCAAACACAATATCCTTTCGAGGATAAGTATTAATGTCTTTTGAACGGTCTATGAACGAAAATACGTCAAAACAATAGGAAAAAAAAACGTAATATACTAAAAATGACAAACCGCAAGTACATGGAACCATGTATATTGAACATTTATGAGATATAGCAGGTAGATAGTCAAAACATCGGCGATAGATTCAGGCGGGTTCGAAGGTTGACGAAAAAAAAAAACTACATAAATCATCACGGATTGATCTAAACTATCACAGGCTTGTTTCCACATAGATTTTATTCTCCGTAATTGGTCGTAGTACACCCTATTATATAATTATAATCACTGCCATTCCCGAACAGAGTGTATATTCGCTCACAGAGTATATAAGAACATAATTGAAGCCGCGTAAAAAAAAAAAAATTACAGTGCGTTGATAAAGTATCGGATAAATTCAATAAAAATTGGAATGGGAGATAAAAAAACTGCTTGGACCCGTTGATTTTTTATTTCGGTTTAGAGTTTCTTTACGAGAGAATGAAATACAGTGGGTACGATTTTATGATGATGAGCGATGATGAATTTGATGACGATTTGATGATGCGATTTAATAGGAAGGAAGAGACCTAACGAATCTGGAATCCCATTTTCAAAAATGCAGGGGAAAGAATAATAAGAAACAATTTAATGACAGCATGTACAAACATGTTATCGAATAACAATGCAATCACAAGTACAGGTGCGAATCAAGAAACAAAAGTTAATGAGCCAGACTATCTGAGGCAGAATAAATACAATTTGAGGAGTAAAAAACTTCGATTCATCAAGACGAAACCTCTGAACTCATGTTAACGAAACTTTAGGAAACAATTCCGAAAATCGACTGCCTGTAAACTCGAATAAAAATAGCGATAGTGATTATTTAATTTTCTTCTATTTCTGTATGATAAAACTTTGGTTAAGTAATTTTAATTAGGTCATTTGTATGTTTATCGTAGCTGACGTGTTTTTTATCATTCAAGTTACTTGCCATTCTTTATAAAGTTGCCATGATTTATTGACTCAATTAGAACCGCGGTAATACATTTTTTTCTTTTGTTTCATTTTAGTTTATGCACTATTCCCCGCATAAGCCATCATTCACACCGTGCTTACCTGAAGTCAAACCATCGAACAGATTGGCATTCGGGCTTCCCAACAACCCGAAATTGTTATCCGGCTGGACGGCGGTCGGCTGGGGCTGCAAACTCAGACCCCCGAAGTCCAGATCCCCCAGCAAGTCGCTGTGGCTAGTCTGCTGTACAGGAACGCCAATCAGCCCGGCGGTCTGGGCCCCGAAATGCCCGGCCTGGTCGTTGCCCATGAGCAAGTTGGGGGCGTTCGAGCTGGGCGGAACGACGTTCGGCAGGACGTGCGGACCCGCGCCCAGCAAACTCGGCACCGGCGAGTACTGCGGGGCGCTGTGAGAGAAAGCCGAGCCGAAATCCGCGAACTGCTCGTCGGATTTCGTAGCGGATGTTTCGTTGCCGAATGCCGTCTCGAAATCGCCGAACTCCGCCGAATCCTTGCGATCGTTCGGCGCCTCCTGGGCGCGAGGATCGAAATCGTCGTTCAGCAAGTCGCCGGACGGCACGGGGCTCTGGGTGGCGCCCCTGCCGAAAGTCGCGGCCGCGCCAAGGTCCACCTTCTTCATCGGCTTGACCGTCTTCTTGGGCGAGCTCGTCAGCGAGGTGTTGATGTTTATGTTGACCTTTTTCTCGACGTGGGTCGGGCTGTGCGGCAGCTCCGCCGCGTCCTGGTACTTCTTCACGTTGTTGGTGTGGTTGCTGCTGCTCCTGGATTCCGTGTCGCTGTCCTCTTTTTCCAGGTCGTAGTCGTCGTCGAAGGATTTGTCTCGGTAGCGGTTGGGAGAGTTGGCGCCCCGTTCCCAAATGTTCGTGTCTTTGGTGTAGGGTTTTTCGTCCCACGTGTCCTGGCCCGAACCTGAAACAACAGAAGGCGCGGCTCAGTTAGAAAGGCACGTCGGAATTCTTAGACATTTCAAACATATGCGAATTTCATCTGAAAACCTTGAAACCTACGTGTTCTTCATTAAACAGTGTTCCAATCAAATGTGCAACATATGGGATTTTTTTTTATTAATTTGTAACGATTTCAAGGCCGGCCCTGTTCGCTAATTAATTGACCTGGGCTTGTAAACAAAGTATTTCCGCTCGCTAACAGGTACAAGACTCATTATATAGAAGGAACGAGAACTGGCCAAAGAATGTTTTACCCACAATCAAAAACGTACTGGAGACATCTAAATGAGTCGCCATATAGTCTCGATAGTTCGAGAACCGTAAAAAGAATCTGCTAATCGGTTATACAGGGAATCACAAACTTTATGTTTGTTGCAATGTAATTTAACGCAAAATTTCGCAAAAATTATTTTCAACAAGTTAAAACATTAGTAATGGAAATAAACATATTGAAAAATTCTCATATGAAGCGATTTTTCTTTAATTTTAAACGTTTATTAAATTGAAATCCTACTAAAATAATGGCGGAAACCCATGAAACAAAACAATGAAGGTTAAAAGTAAACATTATTATAGTTATTATTATGAAATATTAAAAAATTATAGGAATGCTCCATACAGGGAGTCCCACGACCCGAGATGACCCAGCGCTGCCTCAGCAGAATAAGACACTTCCTCCCGAGTCTATAAAGGAAGGCTCATGTTGTATTTTTCCAGTTTTATGTTAGTCTTCATGTTGTAAACACATTGTAAATTCCTCTTCAAAAAAATAAATTGTGTTTAAAAAGTCATTTTCCGAAATCGAACTTATTTTTAACAATACAAAATATGCAATGTTTCCAAACGTATTCGAATGAAGAACCGATATTTTTATCGGTTAATTATTATTATAACGTAATAATTAACAAATCAAAACAAATTAGAACATAAAATATTGAAAAGGAAAAAAAATTAGTATATTTTGCTGATTCAAGTGCCAAGTAGTGAGATTAACTGTCATTAGTATCAAAAATTCATCAAACTGTTTTTAGTATATTACCATCGGATCGCATGATAAAGTCTTATTGCTTTATTTTCATCTCGAGAGTGAAAAACTATCACTTTCATGTAGGGTATCGGGTTGAAAAATGATCATTTTCAAGTACAAAATTAATTTTCCGATCATAAATTCACCAAGAATAGATACAGTTCGTAAAGAATTTTAAACCTCATCAACAATATTGAATTGTCGATTCTTGTATAAATTTTGATTTAAATATCCCCATAAAAAGTTCTAATGGGATGATATCTGGCAAACGAGGAGGCCACCGTGGATCAGTATTTTGTCCATTCAGAAATGATTGTAGCAGAATGAGAGGAATATCCATCATGTACAAACCATTATTTATGCCATTGAAAAAAAATATCAATTTGTCGTTAATAATACCACACGTTTGTGTTTTGGAAACACTAGTTTTTATATAGTCAATGACAAAATTTGGATTATCCTTCGACCACCACCCGAAATTTTGGGAAGACAATGCCATTTGTTGAACTAAAACCGTGGCTCACGATAAGAGAGTTTGGTCAAACTATTTGACCGTGAGTAACAGACTCCATGATTTGCCGTAAAAGTGGAAGTAAGAATGCATGTCATTAAGCGGCCACCTCAATTCTTGGTGATAAGTTGTTCTAGCAGAAAAAGGAACATATTTTGTCAAATTAATTAACGGAAATATAGATTACACGAAACCATTCATGCACTATTTTGAATCGTATTACGGCACTTTTATCAAAAAATGCGATCATCATTACGAAACAATTGAAATCACTTATCACAAATGTCAACAAAGATTCGAGAGAAATTCCCAAACAACTCTGTTAACGATAAAAACCTGCGAACAATGAGATTGTTTCAATACCTACGTACATTGCACAATCTCGTATTTTTTGTTGTAAAACAAACAGGTCTTGAAAATTTCACTCATTTCACAATATTTCTGAAAAAACGAGCCACACGCTAGTAAAAATTGCAAGTTATCGGAATGTATACTGAAGGTACGAAATAGTTTCGATAAAAAAACGAACAAAAACGAAGGACATGTCACGCAGGATGCTTATATGGGATCCGTATAGGAGTTTATATACGTAATGATCTATTAAGCTTAAAACAAATTTGCATGTGTCACACACATACACATGTTAATCAAATCCGTTTCAATTGTGTATTGAGTTCGGTAAAAATGATGTCATCATCTCTGTCGGTCTAATTTTCGATTGTGTAACACTCAGGGCCAGTTTTTATTTTCAATCGAATTGAGAGTATTTCTTGATACTAATACATTATTCGGTGTAAATACAAGTTGACAGTGAGGGTATGCTGCTTTGTTCTATATTATGCAAGACATAATCTGTAGAACTAACAAACTACTATTAATATTATTTACAGTCAGGCCCTGTCTACGGAAGCCAGATATATCCAGCCGATAGTCACTTCACACGTTCGGGTGTGTCCATGATTACTCAATCTGAAAATAATATGCCCTGAGCAGGCAAATGGAACAAAGGACGAAAAAGAACCAAGGACGGAAAGATGGAAGGAACCAAAGATGAATCTAAACCAAGGATGGAAGGGATCCAAGGAAGAAAGCAAAGCAAGAACGGAAGGGAATCAAGGAAGGAAGGGGATCAAGAAAGGAAGGGAACCAGGAAGGGAACCAAGGACGGAAGGGAACTAAGGAAGTAACAACACCAAGGATAGAAGGAAACCAAGGACGGACAGGCACCAAGGATCAAACGGAACCAAGATAAGAAGAGAACCAAGAATGGAAGGAAACCAAGGATGGAAGGGAACCAATGACGGAAGAGAACTAAGGAAGTAACAACACCAAGGATAGAAGGAAACCAAGGACGGACAGGCACCAAGGATCAAACGGAACCAAGATAAGAAGAGAACCAAGAATGGAAGGAAACCAAGGATGGAAGGGAACCAATGACGGAAGAGAACTAAGGAAGTAACAACACCAAGGATAGAAGGAAACCAAGGACGGACAGGCACCAAGGATCAAACGGAACCAAGATAAGAAGAGAACCAAGAATGGAAGGAAACCAAGGATGGAAGGGAACCAATGACGGAAGAGAACTAAGGAAGTAACAACACCAAGGATAGAAGGAAACCAAGGACGGAAAGGCACCAAGGATCAAACGGAACCAAGATAAGAAAAGAACCAAAAATGGAAGAAAACCAAGGATGGAAGGGAACCAATGACGGAAGAGAACCAAGGATGGAAGGGAATCAATGCTGCAAGGAAACCAAGAATGGAAGGAAACCAAGGATGGAAGGGAACCAAGGATGCAACTGAACCAAGCATAGAAGGGAACCAACGATGGAAGGAAACCAAGGATGGAAAGGAACCAAGGGAGAGAATCAAGGATTTAAGGAAACCAAGGATGGAAGGGAACCAAAGACGAAAGGCAACCACGAATGGAAGGGAACCAAGGATAAAACGGAACCAATGAAAAAAAGGGAACCAATGATGGAAAGAAACCAAGGATGGAAGGAACCAAGGATGGAAGGGAATCATTTCACTAAATACCTCTATGATCAGGCCATCATTTTAACAAATTGGCACTTGTATTAGTTAAAAATTTGTGTTTTTGTCTGCCAAACATATACAATACAATACAAATTTTCTATAAATATTAATAATAATAATACACCCTCATAAACACTCATAGAGTGTATCCAAAGGCATAGCCTGTGCGGGTAGAGGACGGCTATTATTATTTGGCGTGGCGCTCCGGGGCAACTTACTAACTTAACTAACTTATCAATTCACTAACCTGCTGGGAACCACTCTGTTTATAAAGGGAAAATGAAACAAAATACATAAACAATAATAACAATGAAACACTAATAAGGAAAATATTGAAACTCAACTGAAATTCCTGTACAAACATTCAAATAGGGCAGTACAGCTAATAAAAAGTTAACTTCTTTCTGAATAAAATTATATTAATCTATGCAAATTAAATGTAATAATGGAAAATAGTCTGTAGGTTTATAATCTGGAATCTGACTAATCATGTCATTAGTAAGTTGAACAAAAATAATTTGCAAATAGATTAACAATATGGTCATTGATTTAAGATGTTAAATCATACTGAAAATCACTGATTAGAAAGTTTTATGACTTCCATTTTACTGTTTTATCTTCCTAAAAACTTTGTAGATAATCAAATGTTATTTTTTTTAGGATTAAGAAGTAATATTGCCTTTAGAGAATTTAAAACTATATTTGGTCATGGACAAATAACTTTTCATCTTGTTTATATGCTTTTTTCTACTCTATACAAATTGTATATTTATTCCTTTGACAACAAAATATCGAAATTTAATGTTTTAATCAAAGTTTTTGCCAAAGTTCAATAACACATTTCTTTCAGTTATACGAGTTAAACTTACCAAATCTCATTCCAAGCGTATCGGAGCTCATGCCAATGAACTTATCCTTATTTTTCTTGGCTTTTTTCCTCTCTTCCCTCAATCTATCATCATCTTGAATGAAATCTATCATTTCTTTCACCTTATGTCTGATATTAACACCCTGATCTTTCCCTACATCATCAATGTATGTATAATTTTCTAAAGACCTTAAGTCATAGATATGTTCTCTAGCTGATGTTACAACCCGTTCGGAACCGTTCTTGATTAGATAATGTAAAACCAGCAGCGCCTAAAATAAAGATATTCAGAATCTGTTCAACTCGAATCACAATCAAACCTTGTATGTTCTTCGCCAGTGTTGTTTGCTGTCTTGGAGCATTCGTTTCCATAACATGGACATTACCTCGGGGAAATGTTCGTATGTGAAGGTGGAGTGAGCCAATTCTTGCATTATTTGGCCTGTGGGGCCCCAGGGCTCATCGTTGGTGGCTTCTCGAACTTTCGCCTCCACTTCGGTGTAGTTCATTACAACATTAGTCCTGAAACAGAAATATTTCAGGGCTATGTTTTGGCATTGAATAAACCATAAAAAATATATTAGTTCTTTGTAGTTTTAGAAGTGTCATAAATACAAACCAGATAAACATCTGGTTTTGGAAAATCTTTCTACTTACACTTTATCAGCGAGCTCCCTCACTTTCCACATGCTCGGGAGGAAGTTCTCCATTTTTCCAGTGTTGAGGTACAAGTTTACAGTTCAGAACTTTGAAAATTTATATAAAAAAAGTATTTTCCTAGAGTTTGCAAAAACGGTGACTTGGCGAGCCTTCAGCCATGATATGATACGAATTTTGACACATACGAATTACGTCACCAGTTGAGGCATTTTTAAGCGAATGAGGCCACTTTCCTACTCGGTCATCTAAAGAACAACTCTGTGTTTTGTGACTTTTGTTTGAGGGTTCGACATAATGAAAGTAATGTTTTTCATCTGTTTCTACCGGTTCAAATTTCCCATCGGCATTGAAGATAGAGCCTACAACGGATTGCAGTTACCATAAACTAACCTAAGTTTAAACTTATTACGTGGTTTGAATCAAGATTACAATAATGTGTGCATAATCTATTTTTGGGAATTCATAACGGAACAATACAAGGCAGATTTCGGTTTTCTACATCACACCAAGCATTTTTTGAAGATGAACATTACATAAAGTTTTATCTCTGATTGAATGCTGAATCCTACCCTCAAATTACGGAATTTAACGTTTTATGGTTTGTTTGCTTAGTGCTGCCCTCTATTGAGTTTAGCGAACGCCAAACCGCATTCCTCGTGATTAGTGTGTTTTTTCCTGACAGATGGCACAAAAGGTATTGAATTCGAATTCTTCACAAATAATAATTGAGGAGAAACCTTTATATTTTTTAATAATGGTAGCTCAAAACTAGCTTTCTCTTCAAATTTGTCTGAGTGTTTGTTATTTTGTTACTGAATACACTTCCACGTACCTACTCCACCCTGATATTTTAAACGAAATATTATGATTTTTTTACGACGTGGGGAAGCGATACTTATTAGCGTAAAAAATTAAACTCTGCGGAAAGTTATTTCTATGCATTGTTCAATAATATTCACTGGGAATGGGCAGTATTTTGCATCAATTTTACTCGGAAGTCATCATTTGATAAAAGACAAAATTCAAAACTTCATAAAACACATTCAAATTAATGAATAGCTAGATATTAGATACTGTATTAATTCGAACAAAGCTCAAAAGTATGTGCTGGAGATTATCACGATAATGATACGAATAAAATCCAAGTGGAAAAATGAGGCAAACATCTGTTAGAAAACAACTTACTCCCTGGCTAATACCACGCCGGACATTGAACAACATCTGACAGATATTTGAGCAACGTTCTTCCAAGGAAGACCTAATTGCAAGTGCGTATCTTGTAATTGAACAGTAGATTATCCTTCATTTGGCTGGGAATAACCACCTGCAGACGCATGCATGTTTCGAGGTTTTGCCTTTCATCATGCAGTGCCAGAGGGTAGGTCGGACATCATTTTATGATTGTCCTGTCCCTGCCAAATGAATAATAATGAACTGATGTTCTCTCTCAGCATGTATAACGTACACTGCTTGTTGAGTATTTCAATGAGATTCTCAACATCTGCAGGCTTGAATAATCGTCTTGATTAATTGTCCTCTCGAACCAATTTTTTCTTCCGCAATTTTATCCTAACCACACTTATTATACCTATAATAAGTTTCAACCAAGTTAACCATGGCTATTGCTTCGTTTATTATTTTCAGATGTTTATACATTTAATACTCGTGCATTTTGAACCCAAACCAACATAAAAAACCCACATTCTCAGTCATGGAATACCCGTTGGACTTGTTCCGTTTTCAAAGAACTGCATGCAGCTCGTAGGGGAAACAGGTTGTTGCACTTTACGCAGAATTCGCTTCATTTCCACAAGGTTTGGGTGTTTATGTGTTGCACGTCTAAAGAGGTCATCAAGCAAGCTTTGCTTTTCTGTCGTGCGCGTATTCCAATTATGAGGGTTTTTCAATATCTCGTCCACATCTCCGAATCATACTGAAGTGTGTTAGAAATTTTGAACTCTATATAGAGATCTACCAGTCTTGGGATAGGTATATCTTGTGTATGTTTATCGTGGCTGTATTGAAGCTGGACAGGTGAGTCCTTTGATTTGATTCCCATTACCTATTAGTTTAACTGATTTATACCGGTATATTTATCAAGATACCTACAGGTTTTAAATGTGGTCAAATTGGGAATACCCTCTTATGAGAACAAACCTCTTTACAAAAGACATTCCGTCAGACGAATTCCATAAAAAACAACTTAATAAATAAAACACCTTAGTTTTTAGTAGTTTTAACAGAACTTAACCTCAACCTTCAAGAAATTAAACCCATAAACTCCAAAATAAGCCTACGATGTAAATATTGTAATGTTTCTTGAAGTTAGTAGAAAACTTTCAGTAGAAACGAAATCACAATACACACCTGAGACAGCATATCAACTCATAATTCACAAAATAATTTTTAAAAGCATCTGAAACCAAAATTCATAAGGTCTAATATGTCATCAAAATAAAAACATTCAGTATATCACGAAAGTATTTGTTACTTAAACAATTGAATTACGATTACAGAAATAAAAGACAATCGTTCGTTGCTAGGGTGTTTTGCTTACAGGAGACGCTAGAACAGAACCTGGTTGTGTTTTTTGATAAGAAATAAGTTCAAAAATGAAGATTATTACAAATACAAATAAAATACTTTCGAAGAAAATAAGTATCCCAAGACATAACTTAATAAGTGATATAAAATTTCTTAGATGTAACAGTGTTGTGAAGTGAAAATTACGAAGATGCCTGAATCCCGTTGGCGTCCTAAACACCAAAAAGAATAAAGGTATTTACAACTTCATTTTCACTACAATTGAACGAGAAAACTCTATCAAACTAAGTATTAACTATTTAGAAGACATCGTTTCTCAACTTCTTTCGAGTTTTTGCCAAAACAAACGTTATGCATGCTCTAGAAACATATTATTTAGTTCGTATTCTCTTTCTATGCACAACGGATATGAAGATTATATCAGAGGTGGATTTTATACTTTCAAAATCTTTATGTGAGTTTGCTGGTCAGGACGAGTTCTGTCGTACTAGTGAAAGTTGATTATGTAATGGATGACGGATGATATTTTAATACCTATTGATATAACACTCGTACTTTCTTACAAATAATGAAATGTTCAGGCGCACGGTCACCAGTCTATATAATCTGTTAAATCAATGGAATTTTCAACACATTTCTGCACTGAACTGTTATATTTGCATTTTGCATAATTTTTGTAAAAAGTATTCAAATTGCATGGTTGATGGCCCTCAACACTGAACCGAATACAAGATATAACAACTTTCTTGGATTTTTTTTTTCAATTTTTTCTAAATCCACATGTAACACTGAAATCGACCTTTGCTGATTGAAGGTGAATGGCATTTGGATGTAATATAGAAAAAATAACGCACGATAAAGTTTCTTCAAGAGTGCTACAAAAGATATTTCAAGGGGCTTGTAAAAAAATCTTAATTCTAACTCATACGGAAAGGTACTAAGGACCTAAGAGCAGTCTTGAGTTTTGAGACTCTACCTCAGCAAAAAATAAACACAAAAAAGATCAGATCACAATGATGTACTTACTTTTCAAGATATACAGTCGAAGTTGACCATCATGGAACAGACATTTTTTTTTCCAGCAAAAAACGTTTAAATGTTTTCCAACCCAAAACTATTTGTCAATTCTCAGAAAATAATGTTCATGATTTTTTATGGTATATTTTTTCAAACTGACTCCCTAGCTGTATGAATCGTTACCACCTTTTTCTATCACTATTATTCTATTTTACACAGATATAGATAAAGTCATTCTGCTTACACCAGTCGATTCAGTATTTTCAAGTTAGTCTAGATATTTTGAAATTTTAATTATGGAAATATATAAATATAAGATTTGTATATGCTCAGATACAAGGTTTAGCATAAAAAAGTAATAAAACGTCAAAAAGTCTCTTGCAACATCAAAATTACGGAGGTGTGTAAAAAACTTATGAAATTTTCAATTGAGTCGGAATCGACTTCAAATTCGGTTTGCATACTCAGGAAAGATCGAATTTTACAAATATGAGCAGAAAAAAATGTTTGAATTTTTTTTGAGGGAAATATCTCCTCTAAACTCCAGAAAAACTTTTCAACTCAAGAACGGTTGAAGATAGAGCAGTTCTGCGAACGCCAATCGATTCAGAATGATGAAATTAGTATACTTCATAAATTTCAAATTGATTGAAGAACAAAAGTATAAACTTGAAAAAAGTCCCAAGGGGTAGACCCCTAAAAATCATAAAATATACAAAATCATCAGATTTATTTGAAATTCGCACTATATACGCAAAATTTTACTCTGATTTCGAAAATATATGATTTGTATATGCTCAGATACAAGGTTTAGCATAAAAAAGTAATAAAACGTCAAAAAGTCTCTTGCAACATCAAAATTACGGAGGTGCCGTAAAAAATCTATGAAATCTTTAATTGACACGGAATCGATTTCAAATTTGGTTTGCATACTCAGAGGAAATCGAATTTCACAAATATAAGCAGAAAAAAAATGTTTTTTTTGAGGGAAATAACTCCAAATCCAAAAAAAACTTTTCAACTCGAGAAGTCTCCTGCAAGATCAAAATTGCGGAGGTGCTGTAATTGATTTTTGTCAGCTAATATCGAAACTTTTGAACTGAATGGCTACAGGAAGATATTCCTGCAGCCTAGAAATATAAAAAAACGTGAATATATCGTTCTCTTTCTGTTAAATTTGTGTATGTTATATGAACATTACGTTTTGCCTTTTTTTATGTTACCCTGATAATTATAAAATACAGATATCCTTTCTTCATCGTGTAGTAGTTGGGGGTAGGGTATGAAAGTCCACTTCATCAAAGTCGGTAAAATTACCCTCCAGCATATTTGATAAAATTTTAATATTTTTTTCACACGCTAAAAAATTATTTGCGAAAAATTGCACTGAATGCAAAATTGGCCATGGCTTCGCTGCAATCACAGGAGAAATTCGCCGTCACGAATCTTTTCAATTTCGTCAAACTCTCCTTCTCGTCCCAAGGTCAAGATTGTTCTTTCTCGAAAGCAAGAACCACTCCACTGAATTCCCACCTGCATGTTGTTCACCTGGTGAAGTGTGGATGGAGCCAGTCTTCGCGCGATCGCCCTGCTGAAAAGACCACCGCAGCCGTTTTCAATTGATCCGATATCGCAATACCTAGTTCATGTAATGTGCTCATTATAAAACAATGTGATAAAGTTGCTGCGCCACGCAATTTTTCATAGCGATTCACCTGGAGACATTCTTATCCTGAATAACCGGTGAGTCACGACTTTTACTTTGTTATTCAGGTTGGTGGTCTTTCCACGATCGACGTCTGAATTAATTATATGATAGATGAAATAAGTAGGTGCGACATTCATTTAAAAATTATAAGTAGAGAGTGGAAAAAATGTTCTAGGAGAGTCCCTCTGCATCTCTATTACTGCTATTATTTGTATAGCGCCCAGAAAAACTATAGAAACAACTGTAACATCACTCTAGATCAAAGGCCTGAGCTCAGATCAGAATCTGTTGGAGCTAGAAAAATATGCATGGAAGCAGTTGAATCCTTCAGCTCATGCATTTCCTCCCTAAAATAAAGAAGATTAAATAAAAATAAACATACCTCTGGGTGGGACCAGATTTCTGCTAATGTTCTACTCCATCTATCAGATAATGTCATGACTGACACAAGCACTATCTCATATTCGAGTGTACTATTCCCGAAATGCTTTAAGATAGCTGTTATAAATCCTTTGCTCAAAGGGGGAGACCGATATAATTCCAAACCTTTACTATTGTGGCCAAGTTATAGTCTCACTTATCAAAGAAAACTCAAAGTGTTTATCAGTGACTTGTGGGGTACCACAAGGATCAGTACTTGGCCCGCTTTTATTTTTATTGTGCATTAATGAACTTGCAAACATTAATATTGGAGGTGAATTTACTACGTTCGCAGATGATACTGCAAACTGTGGCATGGTAACAGTAATGATGAATTTAGAATGCAATCTGTGGTAAAAAACTGGTTTGATGCAAATTAGTTATAATTTAATGTATCAAAAACATGCATTATTACCTTCAGGTAATATAATCTTGAGGAGATAGTCTTGGGGAACTCGAGAATAAGTACCTACTGAATCATCAGTCAAGTTTTTGACACTTTATGTGACCGATAATCAATTTTTTAATGCCCACATCAATACTTTATCCAGAAACTTATCTTCTGGTTGCTGATCTAATGCAATGATCAGTTTCACTATATCGATAGATTGCTGATATACAACATTCTAGCTTATCGGAAAATTAGTTTGTTAACGTCGTAGCGAACAGACGAACAACAAAAAAAAAACGTGTCGATAATAACATTTCTGGTCACTAGAACCAGTCGAACAAAATATCTGTTGGAAGACCTGATGTTAAACTACCGGAAATCGTGGGCGTAGGTATCATGAACAATAAAAAAATGTCAGTATTGTTGTTGGGGAATTTGTTTATTATTTCAGACTGGCCAGACGATATCTTTAATAAACAAACATGCTTTTATTGGTGATAAATCAATTCTTGTAGAAAGAAGCCTATTTGATGATGACTATTGACGATTTATTGACGTTGAAAACACAAGAGTTTTTTTTTATGGGATAAACTTCGTTTTTAAACGATATAATTTAACTCATGTATCAAATCGAACATAGGAAACATCAGTTTTCGCAGTTTAATATCGAATAAATTGGAAGAGATTTTAAAAGACTCGAGATTCAAGATTGGGACTGAAAAGACTCAAAATCAAATCCAAGAGACTCAAAGACTCAATCAAGGCTAAGACTAAAAGACTTAGCCGAAAGACGTTAGCGAAGATTGAAATACGGAAAATTGACTCAAAATTTCTAGTTGTACAAGATTTCAAGTAAATGTTTCCGCCTTGGACTCACAGCATCATTCTACTTCAATTACAAATCAAATAGAAGAAAATGATCAAATTTAGTAGTTTTCTTTGGGTAGAATGGTATACCAAAACTGTACTTTTACTAATGGTATATTGAAATAATATTTTCTGTTGAATGTACTTTTTGTTCAATGAAATATTATTATTATTTTTTATTATATTCTATGTACTTTTGTTTAATAATTAATTTATTTAAATCGTTAAATACCACTCGAAGTTTTGTTTCCATGGGATAAACTTCAATTTTGTTCAACAAACACTTTTTTTTTAGGGGGAGGTGGAGGAAATCTTTTTTTATACACTCGTTTATCAAATCGAAAACATTTGTCCTTGTTATACTTATTACCCCCGAAAATCTACTCAATAAAAATAAATAGATGAAAGCGGTTTATTATGTGAAATCACCCTGTAATTGTTAATACGCACTAATAACCAAATGTGAAGCAAGAATCTCGTACCAGTTGCCAAAGTTCTACATGAAGAAAATTGCATAGAATTACCTATATGTTAGTAAGAAATCTGAAGCGGATTTCAAAACGAGATATATCTGCTTTCAATCATCCTTATATTATGTAAGAATTCCAAACATTTACAATTATGAGAAAATCAAACAGTTATTACAAATCCACTTATGAACGATACGCCGTGATTGTCGAAGTCATTAATATGGAAAAAATAATGGAAAGGACATTCATAATCAGATTGAAAGGATAGTGAAAAAAGAGACCTTGAATCAGAACAATTCATATTTTAATTGCTGTTAGTTACTGTGCAGTCTGCACTTGTGCCTAGTATTAATGATGATCGAACCGTGAACAAAGTTAATTGTTCCAACCACACAATAGATTATGACGTGTCACCACGCGCTCGCTACTAATTGTTTTTCATGAGTTAGGAAATCAAAGCGAAAGTCATTTCAGAAACTACCGGGATTTTTAATGCGATATCAACAAATCAACAAATGAAAATCAACCACACGATAAATGAAGTGGATGACAAAACAATAACAAAACGCTGTGATACTTTATAGTGTAGATAGGTCGACACTCTACCTATAAATACTGGTGTTCCACAGGGGTCCATTCTAGCACTAACACTTTTTTTAAACAAGGGTATCCTGTATAATTCTTCCATTTGATGAGGCCTTTGTATGGCGGAACAATTATCGTGGTTTTGTAAACCTCAAATCTGTGAAAATTATGAATGGTAAAGTTTTATTAAAAAAGGGAACTTCATTCCTTACTGTTTGACAATGAATTCTAATAATGCGTCTCATAATCTATACAAATATTATGCCACGAACTAATTTGTTATAGATATCACGATCATAGCTGCTACGAATGCATAACGATTATTTTTCAATGACGCGTAACCAGAAATTATATGATAAATTGATGATTTTTCCTTGAGTCACGAGAACCTGAATGTATAGTAAATATTGATATATTAGGAATTATGTTAGGGGAAACTGCTGATTTTTATTAAAATGTGATCTGGGAAAATCCTAGTTGAATTATCTGCATCGCGATTTTTTTCGAATCATTTAGATTTACAATCGAGCATATACGTCTGAATTTGACGTTCACGATACATCAATTTAAAAAAAATCCTAGAAGTTTTCAAGTGAATCTATTGCAGGTATTGGACACAATCTCAACGAAATAATTTTGTGGATCGAGCAACTTTGAGTCGTTTTGACAGCAATAAAAAAAGGTCAAAGGTGGTCAAACGTCAACTTCTTTATCAACGGCGAAAACACAAGAGCTTTCTTTATCGGATACATTTCATTTTTCAACGAAATGATTTTGCCCATCAGTAATTTTACGAGAAAAACTGCATTAGACAAAATTCAAGTAAATTTTTCTCGTAAAATTAGTGATTGTTGAAAACGAAATTTATCCGATGAGAAATCTTTTGTGTTTTTACTATTGATTGAAAAGGATGCCGTTTTTTATTGATGTTAATCAATGGTTTTCGTTCTACAGGCGTATAGATTTATCGACGTACCTATGATGGGAGAAATATTATCAACATGACTCAAAATTGTTTATTTATTGCAGAA
The DNA here is from genome assembly GCA_958502065.1 of Chrysolina americana. Taxonomy (NCBI): domain Eukaryota; kingdom Metazoa; phylum Arthropoda; class Insecta; order Coleoptera; family Chrysomelidae; genus Chrysolina; species Chrysolina americana. The sequence continues at coordinate 71,785,117 of OY293416.1, read as the reverse complement.
GATGCACGACAATTATGCCGTCTTCGTGGAAAACGTGGCGAAAAATTATGGAAACAAGGAAATTTTGAAGGATCTCAACATGAAGGTTGAGCGGGGAATAATGTGAGTAAATAAGATCACGGAACTTCTAAAAGCATTGCCATGTTGAATTCCAGCATGGTAGTTAAGTTCCATTATTGATACCTACTACTTCAATGTTATGAACACTCTTGAACATCCAAGGAAAATTTGAAGGTTGACAAAAAATGGCACGCGTAATGCAAAAAAGGTGTTCCGTTTTAACGGAATAAAAACTGTATATGTAACTGTGTATGCAGTTCACAATAAAGAAAAAAAATATGTTCAATAATAGCCATTTTTTATTACTCGGTCCTTTCAGATATGGCCTTCTGGGTGCCAGTGGTTGTGGAAAAACAACTCTTCTGAGCAGTATAGTGGGCCGCAAAAAAATCGATGGCGGCGAAATTTGGGTGCTGGGTGGAAAACCCGGTGAAGTTGGCAGTGGTGTTCCTGGTCCAAGGGTTGGATACATGCCACAGGTGAGACCTAAAGATTTACCATATAAGGAGAGAAAGGAAAGAAGCACTAGCAGAATGCCATCATAAATAGAGTGCACAATGCCTTAATTAAAAAAAATCAAAAACTCTTGAACTTTCTGAAGTCTTGCTGTTGTCCTACAGGATATCGCCCTCGTCGGCGAATTCACAGTGAGGGATGCAATTTATTATTTCGCAAGGATATTCGGCATGGACGAAGGACTCATTGCAGAGCGCTACAGGGACCTACATAATTTACTGGAATTGCCGCCAGATGACAGGTATGTTGTCGTTTACGTTATCGTTTGTTTCACCATTAGCAACAACAGTTTATGACTTTTTTCTACGGGAATAAGAAGATAACAGAAAAAAATCTGGATCATTGATGACCTGAGTTTCGGTGTAAAACTTCTGGAATACCAAATGTTATTCAATTAAGAATATACATAAACTCGTCTATAATTGATATATTCATTTTAGGACTATCATTATCGTCATTAGTATCGACCGTGGGGTCAATGAAATAAATGCTTTCTACTGAGAATGAAGTTCTCCAAGTAATAGTCGCATAAATTACGATCGTACAAATAGGTAATTGTGATAAGTGTACAAAAATGAATCCGTCACGCACTTTGTCAATTTAAGCAAATTTCAGTACTGTTTGGGTTCATCGATCGTTGGCCTACTTAGGAAAGCAATCTCAGTACTATAAAAACTATATAGATCGTTGTAGAAAAAAAGGAAGGAAGAAAATACTTTCCGTAATATGATTTTACGATAATACTGTACAAAATAATTGAGAAATTTGCCGGAGGCCGACGAAATCAAACACAAGTTCTCGCTCTTCTCTTCAATAAACTTACTAATTGATAGTGGACCCTGCTGGTTGTAATAAACGGGACTCAGACGGCTTTAATGTCGTCTGTGATCACCGCTGATCGGGTGGAAACTTTCTAGAAGAACATGTATGGGTATCCACAACCATTCAACGTAGATAATCCAGTCCTAGCGCAGTTCGAAGCTTTCTGCTCTGAAAATTATACTGACTCAATGCCGTAATGCGGCAGAAATCTCAGACACATCATTGCGGAAGACTGTCATCCTTGGTTCACTTCGTCTACTCAGGGCACATGATTCTAGTACCTAGTAATCACTCAGCCTACGGACGTTGGAGCGTGGTTATTTGGGTAAATGATTCAACACACCCTTTTAACGTATCGGTCTCCAAAGACAGTGTCTGACTGGAATGTTCTTGCAGAAACAAAAAAAACAATAATGGTATTCTGACGAATCTGAAGTGCTAGTGAGCAAAGGATGTCAAATCGCACCAATAGCTGGCCTGGGAAAAGGCAACTGTGTTTGACTTTGTCCTCAGTCGATAACGAAGTGGCAGAAGTTGAAGAAATGACAGGTGTCCGACTGGCTGTAGAGGAAGTTCACGGCATACCGCCAATCATAACTCGTAGGGCGCTTCACACCACAAAGCCCTTGAAGCCTTTTTGAGACCTATAAAGATCTATTGTGTATGCCCTCATGTTGTTTACAGTTATTTGTCCGATCCCATCGTTTCTACTAGACTAAAGAGATTAGACTCTAGCTCTTCCATGTACTTGCGAATTTGTGGTTTTTCCTTTTCTAATATTGAAAACCTTAGCCTTGTCAGACCTTCACATTGACACAATAATGTGTCCACTTGTTTTGAGATTGAATCTTCATCCACGTGTTCTTGTGAGTTTTTATCGGAGCTTTCGCTAAACCCCAAGCGGGTTCCGGACCAATAGGAGCACTTTTTGCTCCTTCTCGTACTAATTAATCAACCCCGATGCCTTCATAGTGTGAGTCGTGGTACCTAGGCTAGGGACAGTTTGATATGACTGTCCAGCTCTTGTAGGGCATCCAGACAGTCCCAAAGGAGTTCTGAGTTAACTTGCATGGAGCTGGCTTGGTAATATATATCCCTGCTCCCACACCTTCTTCGTTTTTTGACCTTCCTTCCATGCGTCTCTGCTTGGTATAGTTGATTAAACACTGTTTCCCAAAAATATGTTTGGGAAGCATTTCATCCGAAGGCATTCCTATCATTGGGTCGTTTTCCAACTTCGTTAATAGTTTGGTATAATTCAGATCATCTATTTTTTTTATAGGCGCTTGCCTCCCACGTAGTCTATTGACGACTGACCTGGCTTTGCCTTATATGTGAAGAGGTGGTAGGTTAAGCAAGGCTTTCTAAAGCGGCCGTTAAGCAGCATTGCCTTTGAATGCTACCCAGGCTTTGTATTGTCCCAGCCTGCTGACTCTTTAGCCAGCATATCATCGATCCATATGCTATCATGGGCTTGATGATCTTGTTATATAGCCATAGGATCATTTTTGTTTGTAGTCCCTAATTTTTCCCGCATATTTTTCTGCACAGGTTGAAGGCTATCACGCTCTTGAAATGTTGGTTCCATGTTAAGTCATGGTCACAAATGACCCCCAAGTATTTTGCTTCTTGTGCATTTTGAATTTCAAGACCATTCAGAACTGATAGCATATGTTCTTCGAATATCTTTTTTGCGAATATAACTACTATGGTTTTATGAGGGTTTACAGTTAGGTTCCTCCTCGTGCAAATTTGCCTTTTGCAAAATCAGTATATCCTAAGCATATGATGCTTTAGATGTAAGTCTTTTTAGAAGTTCCTTCATCACAGAACAGACATTTCCTACTAGTTCTGGCTGTGACTGCGGTTTCGTCTGTGTATGATATGATAATCCAGTCTTCCAAATTGGGTTTTATTCTCCGACACAGGGAAGAAAAAACTCCTTTTCTTTTTAGAGCTTTGGTGATTGATTTTGTAGATGCATTGTTAAAAGCTCCTCAATTTCGATAAATGTCGACATGGCTATCTCTTTACCTTCTAGGAATTTTGCAAGTAACCTGTTAAGATCATCCAAAGCCAAGTCCGTGGACTTTCCGGTAGGTATACGATCCCTTTGATTGGTGATTTTTACTTTTGATAAGTTTAGTGATGAGGAATATCTTCAATGGACAAAGTGAGAGAGTAGAGGGCCTAGGTTTGATCTGTGAGGTTCACCAGACTTTGCTTGGAAATTTTCAGATACCTTTGCTTACTATGAAACAAATTGTTTCCTATCGAGGATTTTGAACGATATTATGGGTGATTTACTGAAGGAAGTAGCTTTCAAAACAAAACTAACTTTCGGAAATGTTGCTACAATTAAAAAGTATGTTTTTCCAGTCTAGTGTAGTACATTATGTTTTTTCTGAATCTCAGTATTATCACGTTGATGAATCTTATCGAACAAAATTTTCTCGATGAAGGTACCTGAAAAACTGCAGTGGGGGACAGCAAAGGAGAGTCTCTCTAGCAGCATCTTTGGTGCACAAGCCCGAGCTGCTGATTATGGACGAACCGACAGTGGGTGTCGACCCGGTATTGAGAGACAAGTAAGATTTTTCAGTGTGTGACTGTCGGTCGCTCATTCTTTCGAATGTTTCCAGAATATGGAACCATCTAGTGGAAATAACGCAAAAGGAGAATACGTCTGTGATAATTACTACGCACTACATAGAAGAGGCCAGACAAGCTAGTAAGGTGAGTGTTTTGTTGACTTATGCGTGTACGTTCGTGCCTGTTTTGTCTTTCAAGAAATGGAAATTACATTTCGGCTTAAGCTGAAAAAAACTAGAATATTTCACTAGGACGCACTTCCAGTTTTGGAACTAATCAAAATTAAAAGCAGTATTGATACAAAAGATACATAAATCGTAGAATATAAAAGAGCGATGATCGTTGTATAAAAAAAGATACGCACAACTGAATTATCGAAAAAAAAAACTTCGACTTCTGTCTAATTTCCACTCAGTATCGGTTCATTTGTACGACCGGTTTTGACTATAACATCGTTATCAAGTAACTAGTACTATAATTACGTCGAATTCTTGATTCATGGAATGCGAGGAACTAACACTTGACCAATGGACCTAGTTAATTTGATTCGGACATCGCTGATATCCAATAACAGGTAGATGTAATTAACATAAGTAAACAAATTATCGTGAACTATCCGGCAGTTACCTGCAAATTTTAAAAATAGAGGTCTCACAAGGTCCCGGGTCCAATCGTGATAGTGAAACTTCACGAATTCATCAAGAGAGTAAGTGGGAATTGATGGAATTTCTGCAGGCAGCTAAAAATGGAAAACTATCACGCATTTCACCTACAAATTTATCTTCGTCCAACCATAGAAAAGTGATCTATGTGGAAATTGTCTGAATTTTGGATATTGTTCAGAAAAAGTCTTCAATAACATTCGACAGGGCCCTTTATACACATTTTTGTTGGACTTCAAGATTTGAAATTATTGGTTCTCTTATAACTATTAAATCACTCCCCCTGCATGAGATGAAATGGCTGCTTTTTCCACAAGAATTCGTCCATGACTAATTAAGTTCAACTTTTGAAGTCGACTGTACGCAAATGCCATAACGAATCATCCTGTATCGAATAAAATACTTTCTAATCGCATAGCGATTGCATTACTTCTGAAAACGATTTCGTCGTCAATTTTGAATAAGTCATCAAAGAACTAGTTACTCGAAAGCGGACAGCTGATTGCGAGTGAAAAGATTTCACGACTGATTTTCAATGTATTTTCGACTCGACGTGATGGGACTGTTTCTATTTTACCAAGAATAGAATAAAAACCTTGTAGGTATCTATTTTTCACAGATAATCTTATAATTTTACTATTTATTTTAACTGCACAATTTGCAGACTAGCCAATTTCCATGCTATCGTAAAACGTCTAGTTGCGATAAGATTCTTCAACAGAACATTCTACTAGTGGACTAATACCGTTTGTAAACGTATTAAAACATGCTTGATATGCATAGCTTGTTACTGTTTACGTGCAAAGATATTGGAATGATTGGCTCATTGAACATTGTCTTCTGCCTGATTTCTCACCTTAATCAGCATCATTTATATGAAAATATGCTGCTCAAACAATTGATCTTGACATTTGGAATATACACTGAGTCCTGCAGAGGATCTTATATGAATTGGGGAAAAAACATTCTGGATGAGAGCTTCTGTATATTTCCATATACTAAAGATATCTTTATCGTTAAAAAATTGACTATTTGATTTCGTGTCAGTGAAATATGAAAATTGACCGAGAATATAATACCATTGTTATTAATAAAAATATAAACAAAAATAAGTTTTCATTTAAATGCTCTAAACAGAGTTGAATAAACTTTGATTTATATGAAAACCTATATCATTTTGTTACGTTACGCAATTTTATTTAATTTTCATTTATTTATAATATACGATTTCAAAATTTTAGATTTATTCTCGCGACAAAAAAAATCTCTTCGTGGATTTTTTTCCAAAATGAGGGTTTCCGAGCTTCCCGACTGACTTTTTTTGCCTCAAATTTTCACCGCCGAAATTTTCGAATTTGCGAGTTGTACCCGTTCTTTATCTAGTCTTTAGGGGGCAGAGGGATATAATTTTTTGTAAGAAAATTATTTGACGACAATGACAATTTTCTATTCTATTTTCGCGATTTTTTGCAACTTCTTTCAAAAAGGAGAGAGACGAGCCCCCTATCGACATTTCTGTCGTAATTTTGATGAAAATTTTAATTTAGTTGATTTAAATTTATATTATGCGGCAGTCCAATACATTTGAGGCTTTTTACTGGATTTTTCGATTTTATTTTCGCGACAGCATTTTCCAATTCTTACGTGCTTTCTATCTAGACTTCAGGCCGGTAAGAAGATAACATTTTTGCAATTGAATGATGCGACTTTCCAATGTTTTTTATTATTTTACGGCTTTTTTTGGTCGAATTTCCGCAATTTTTTTCGAGAAGAAGGAGGCCCGAGCCCGAACTGGAAATCTGTCAGAATCTCTCCCCTGAATGTATTTGAATTTTGCTCAGAATTATTAAGCAATGCTTTCCGACTGGGAAAATAAGATCCAAAAATCATCACTGCCTCCTGGAATATTGAAAAAATCTTTTAAAAAAACATCTTTGAGTTGTTTTTCATTAAAATACATAACATTTAACTTAAAACAACTTTATGACGTAAAATATTTTTCATTAATCTCGAACAAGTAGTAAACAAATCTCCGAAAGAATAATTATTTCAAACAAACACAACTTTTAATTCAAGACAGCTGTACAAGTATCTGCAATTTTTATAATGAAGGTTCAGTATTGTTGATTATTTACAAATTGATTATGTGTACCTACACAATTAAGCTGTTGTGTAATTAATATACAGCTAGTGTCTGAATAACTCTGAATATCTTTTCGTCAAGGTTTGAGAGAGTCGGTGAATATTTGTAGAAAATATCAGAAATAAAAAAAAAGATAAAATTTGTGGAAAAAATCAGACACAAGGCCATCAACAGAAACATGTATTCTATTATTGACTCGTTAAAAAATAATATTGACACAACGTGATCTGAAAACTATCTCTTTTTGTGACACCGAAAATATATTACTAGGTAGGACTCATGCGAGAAGGCAGGCTCTTGGTAGAAGAATCGCCCAGTAGGCTGTTGACTGTTTTCAACACCGCCACGCTGGAAGAGGTTTTTCTGATCCTCAGCAGGAGACAAGAAGAAGGGAGACTGGAAAATTCGGCCCTGCAAGTATTAGCTGACGACCAAAACAATTCCATCGTCGCCGCCAATCACATTACGGGATCGACGATGAGCGTAGCGACGGTGTCCACCTTCGAAGTTGGCCATGGATCCACGGATGTGAGTACAATAATAATATTAGCAATATTAAAAATCGGGTGGGGAGGCCAAACGGGATCTGAGCCTGGGTGACTTCGACATCACACATCCGAGGAAAAAAAATTTTGCGTGTTAAAGAAATTAAATTAAATTAGGAAATTCCGAGTTAGTTTCTCAGAATTCCGACTGAATGACTCGCAATTTTATGATTCCGACTTGGTAGTTCAGAATTCCGAATTGGTAACTCGAAATTCCATAATTCCGACTTGGTAACTCAGAATTCTGACTAAATAACTCGTAATTTTATGATTCCGACTTGGAATGTCGAAGTTATGAGTTTTCTAACTCGAAATTTTAAAATATCGACTTGTTATTTCAGAATTCCGACTTGGTAACTAGAAATTCCATAATTCCGACTCAGTATCTTGGAATTCCATAATTCCGACCCAGTATCTCGGAATTCCGACTGAATAACTCGCAATTTTATGATTCCGACTTGGTAGTTCAGAATTCCGAATTGGTAACTCGAAATTCCATAATTCCGACTTGGTAACTCAGAATTCTGACTAAATAACTCGTAATTTTATGATTCCGACTTGGAATGTCGAAGTTATGAGTTTTCTAACTCGGAATTTTAAAATATCGACTTGTTATTTCAGAATTCCGACTTGGTAACTAGAAATTCCATAATTCCGACTCAGTATCTTGGAATTCCATAATTCCGACCCAGTATCTCGGAATTCCGACTGAATAACTCACAATTTAATGATTCCGACTTGGTATTTCAAAATTATGAATTTCCAACTCGGAATTTTATAAATCAGACTTAGTATTTCGGTTACAAATTCAGTTTGTATCATTCCCATCTTCATGATAGAAAGCAGTATGTCAGCTCCCATGGTAACAGATCTATTGAAATCATTCCTACATCAGGTGTGCCCTAAGGGTCTAACCTCGGGCCTTTATTTTCCATAATATCCATCAATGATATTTTTGATATACTATAAAAGCATTCAAGAAAATCTCAATCGCGTCAATGTCTGGTGTATCGAGAATAACCTATTCCTCAATGTTTCCAAACGCCATATTATGTCCTTCACCACCAAGCTGAATCCAATTTTTTATTATGAACTGGAAAACCACCCTGAAACTCTACAGGATCTAGGAGTAACATTTAACAGACCAAAAACTTTCTTTTAGAAATCATATTTAGCAATTCACCAAAAATAAACATAGATCATTAGGATTCATATTCAGTGTCAAAAAAAACAAAAGAAACGAGGAAACTATATTTCACTTTTATGGATGCGGAGATTCACGACGTACCTTCAGAAGAGAGTGACATCTTGTCATTCTTTATTAACATCTTTGTGTATAACGCTGTAACAGAACAGTGTGTGTAGAATTCACAAGCAAAAGCAAACCTTGAAATTTTTCAGTATTCGAAATCAACAACTCCAAATTAGAGACAATAAATTGTATAATGTTCTTGGGAACCGTGGTTGACTGTAGATTATATTTTAACATTCATGTTGAGACAATCCGAAGAAGGCTGGGACAACTATATTATGCATTCAGAACACTTAAAAAAACCGTTCATAGAGAACAACTAGTAAACATTTCCTACGGACGAATTTATTTAACCATATAATATGCCACTGATTTTTTAAAGTTTTGAAAATACATTCGTTTGATATTTGATGTTTATTACAACAATACAATACAAAATCTGTTTGGTCTATGTTGCAACTTCTCGGCCCTCCTAGGTCACTATTATGGTCTCACGAATCCACCGATGTTATGTTCAGCCGCTCGACTATAACTTCTCAACTCTTCGAGCAATGTAGGACGTTTCTGAACCTTTCCGCCGTCATCAGTTAAAATTTTCTTCGCAATAGGTATCTCCCCACTCCCCGTGTTCAAGAGGATTGTGGATTTTATGCCAAGCAGTTCTGTTATGTGAGTTCGAGAGTGGTGAATGTTCCATTCATCCCATGAACTTATTTCGAATTATTTTGAGGGTTGCTTAAAAAACTACGAGCTCTACCCTTACAGCTTTGTTCTTTCATTATGGTTTCCGTCAGACGGAAAAAAAATATAGCAAGATGATTCGTCCTTGATTCATTATGTCTACTCAGAGCACATGATTATTGGATCCATTATTGATCAGTCACTCCACGAATATGTAATTTTACAAGTGTTTCTGATTGTGGTATAAGAGGTGATTTTTTTTATAATTTCTAATGAAACCCGTCTTATAATGCTTTCGAAGGATTCTTGTTATGGACGACTGTCCAATATGAAGGTAAAATCACCTTGTGCTTTGTCGTCCGAAGATGCTTATGACTATTGATCGTTTCAGATGTTGACAAAGGAGAAGCTGCGAAAAGCTAAGCATTCAATAAACGCCAATCGCCTGAAAGCGCTGATGGACAAAAACTGGAAGCAGTTCTACAGAAATGTGACGTGAGTACATTACTCAAGGCCTTATTTACATTGCAGATTTTGCTCTAAAATTGGTTTTTATTGAATACGTGACACTTTATCACCGGAGCCGAGGAGAGCTTCTTGCTGCACTCGCTGGTGGCGCTGTGACTGACTTATATCATTCCCACTTTCCAGGGGAATCATCTTCTTGATGACATTTCCACTGATTCAAATCTGCGTTTTCTTGGGAGCGGTGGGAGGCGATATAAAAGACATAAAGCTGGGCATAGTGAACGACGAGATGATGACCGTCAACTGTCCCGGATTCGCTTTTAACGGAACTGCAGTGCCCTACGATATTGGTTACTGCCATTTTTCGAATTTGAGCTGTCGATTTTTGACCTATTTGGATCATCCGATGATTGAAAAGGTGAGACTCTCGGCGCTGTATTGTGAGAATTGTAAGAGTGCCTTATATGTGACGAGTAAACGTGCTAGGAGAGTTCTAGGTTCGACTATTTCCCGATGTAGATCTCCATAAGAGATTTTGAGGTCAATTCTGCTATTTTCGGTCCACTTCCAGGCCTCTCCTGTCATCTGCCAGTTCTTCTTCTTCAATACTTCATCTGTCATCTTCTCTAGCTCGCACAAGTCTCTGACTTCTGAGGGTTGCTTGTAAAGGGTTGCTCGTAAGGATGCAGCCGAATGACGGATATAACAAAAAAAAAATAACGATCTCTCCGCCATCCACTTCAGCTGTCAGTTGTCATCTGCCTTATTTATCGTCATCTGCCTTTCGATCATCACTATAGCCTCATGAGTCATCTGCCTTTTGGATCCTCAGCATGGATTTAGCTTACGAAGTCGTAGTCAAATCCACAGTATGACGGATTTTTTTCCAGCGATAGGAATATTAAGTTAAAGTGATGACGAGATGGCAGCCATGTTGGGGATGAGGTGTGGTCTTGTCAAAAATTCAGTCAGGAGCTGTATTGGTGACAGCTAAAGCCACATTGAGGATCCAAAAGACGGATGACAGTTGAGGCCATATTGGGGATTGGAAGGCAGAGAACGTCAGATGACAACTGACAGCTGCAGTAGATCACATATGAAGTGATCGAGAAGAACTGGCAGATGACAGGAGGGGCCTTGAAGTGGACTGATAATAGCAGAATCGTCCTCATAATCTCTTACGTACATCAACATGGAAAAATATCCAGAACTCTCCTAGCACTTTTTCTGTGATCGAACAATTTAGATTTGTCCAGGTTGTTCTCGTTGAAGCTTTTCTGATGGCATTTCTATTTTCTCTTTTTCTACAGGTTCCTTATTATTCCTTGGAAGAGGGAAAGGAAGCAGTCAAACACGGAAAAATCGTGGGAGTTTTGTACATGTCTGAAAATTTCACCGATTTTTCCGAGCAAAGGGTGGATAAAGGAAAAGATGTGGACGACGACGTGCTGGATCTGAGTCAAATCAAAGTGTGGATGGATATGTCGAGTATGCATCCATTTTTTGTTCGATTCTATAAATCGATTTGACGAATTTTTTTTTTTAGATCGTCAGATTGGCGCTACCTTGAAATACAAGCTGATTGATCTGTATATCAAATTCCAAAACGACCTGTTCGAGGACTGTAATTTCATTCGGAAACTGGGCGATCTTCCGGTGAATATTAAATTCATTTATGGAGACAACACCGAACCCTATACGGTTTTCATGCTGCCTGGGAGTCTCATAACGTAAGATTGTAGTGATTGTATTTCCAAAGTTCTAAAAACTGATAGAAACTTCCACTTTAAATCCTTGAATAATGAGAGAGAACTTCATTTTTGGAGTAAAAAATCGTTTTATCACTTGAATTTGGTTCTGATTGAGGAATAAATTAATCACATCAATGACAGTCGGCATTACTATTCAATATTCTTTCAATTCTCTTTAAAAAATTACCAATGCATTAAATATTTCATAGCCTCAGATAATTTGCAGTCAGGAAAAAAAAATATGGTTTAAAAAAAAAACAAAACTCTTCATACATGAGCAACAATTTTCTCGTTCAATTATGGTTTTTATCAAAATTCTATTAAGGGAAATGTGATAGTTGATTTCACCATACGAACGTCCTGATTATTACAAAAAATGTCATCCAAATTATTCAATTTATTTTGTTTCAAATGATTTATCTCATGATTTACCACCATTTACACAAAATTTGTCAATGTGCTCTCTCCACCAAAATAAGTTGAAAACGTGTGTTGAAAAACTTGACCCGGTGTCACGAAGTCTTTACGCCGCACCTTAAATTTGTAAACTACGTTCACTGTCAAATCATATTCAAGTGTGACGGGTGACAGATACGTGCACCATTACCACATCTCATCACGTTTCTGCAGTGGCGTATCGATTGTGGTTGAACAAAAAAAAATTGGTTCAATCATCGCGGATAGCTCCCAGATTTTACAGGTGCGTTCGCACATGATAGACCAGTACCCCATTAAAGTTTGTGCAGGTGATGGTAAATCACCCTGTATGAACATTTCTTGGAACAGCCTTTTATCGGGGATGGCGCTGTAGGTTTTCCGGGTTATTACAGTTATTACAGAACCAAATAAAATATGACCTCGTCATAGAAATGCAAGTGGAAGGCACAGTCAAAACTGCGTATAAATGTGAATCGCACGTGCTTCAAAAACCCTGATGGGCATGCATGTATCTGATTCGGCCGTTAGACGCAATAATTAAAATTGTTAAAAGTCCTCTATTAATATGTCGCCCTGTTTGACAATCACCGTTTTCAGTATAATGTTCTTCATGGGGGCCATCATGACCTCGCAGATCATCATAACGGACAGACACGACGGAGTGTGGGACCGATCCATAGTGGCCGGAGTGACCTCCATCGAGATCACCATCACCCACTTGGCGCTGCAGGCGTCCATCGCCATCGTGCAGACGCTGGAGCTGTTGGTGATCGTGTACGCGGTCTTTCAACAGGAATATTCGGGGAGTCTGTTGCTCATTTACTTCATGGTGTATCTACAGGGTGTTTGCGGTATGGCTTACGGTAAGTTTTTTCGAAATTTACCAAAAAATCATCAGGTAGGTTGTGTATAGTCTCAACACCAACTGAGGTGTGGCCAAATTCCGCCAATGGTTCTCAAGATGGTTGCGTTCGAGCTATGCCAAGTTCTGCGACATTTCTCATGAAATCCTCGAAAAATTTGAACTCTATTATAGGAGCAAACAAAGTTTGAAAGTCAACATATTTTACTATTCTTTCTCCTCATTCATAACATTAATTAAATGAACCCGCAACGGCTCTGGACCTCTCAGATTTTTTTTTATCTTGCTCTGCAAACCATACAGGTTTTTACGCTTCTATATTAACGTATACCGGCAAGTAGAATTCTTTTACCATTCTCGAACCGCCGAGACTCTACGGTAACTTATCGGAATGCGATCACGTTTACATGTACTGTCAACAAACCAAGGTTGGCTAATTTTTCGGTCAGGTCCGGCTTCAAAATCGTTACAGTAGCATCGAGCGTTCCCTCTGGCGACAGCAAAGTCTGGTACCCAGACGGCTCGAGGTCCGAAGCAGTGGTATATGAGAGAGGAAATCTCTATCCGTCTATACTTACCTGTGTCCAAGAAAATTTCGATAATAGATGTCAAAGACCAATAGCAATTTGATGAAATGGTTAAGGCGTTAAGGCCGAAGTTAACAGTGTCACTATTTTCACTCGGGTTTGAAGGCCGTCGTTTTTTTAAAAATGCAAAATCGTCAGATTCACTGGAAATTCGTCCTACAAGATTTGGCATAAAAAACAAATAAAACGTTAAAAAGTCCCTTACAAGATCAAAATTGCGGAAAATTTTTGATTGACTTTGAATCGACTTTAAATTCGGTGTGCATATTCAGGAGAGATTAAGTGTTGCAAATATGAGCTGATATATTGGGAAATATTTCAGCATCCTGAAACATTTTGAGAAGTATCAGCTATACTTCTCACAATTTCGATTCTTTGAGAACGATTTTTTTCAGTTTTCCTAGCCGAGCACAATCACCATCATCATCATCAAAATCATTCATTTCATTATCGTTTCGTGATTTTTATTATTATTTCCTTCAGTTCTATTTTCTAAAGTAGGATATCTATCAATTCAATGGAAATTCCACCAAACCTATTATATTTATCAGTAACAGTACCTGCATCCTTCTTCGAAAGTATTTTTTCCAATATATCTTTCATCCGAATCTAGGAAAAAAAACATGAAAAAAAAAATCCAGAAAAAAAACCCGGAGAAAAAAACCAGAAACCCCCCCCCCCCGGATGTAAACACCGGAAAAAATACCCTACGGAGAAAAACCCCGTGAAGAAAACCCCCGGAAAAAAAACGGAAAGAATACCCCTATATGCGATAACAATGGCCAGTACACAATAAGTAATGAAATTTCAACTGTGTGTCATGTTAAGGAAACTAGACCATATTCGATTCATTTTACAATACCAATGAAAGTTTAAACCTATCCTGTGGAATGTTCATCGTCGACGACCAAAAATGACGATTTTTTATATTTTTATGACGATTGTTCCTGAACGAACTAACCCGGTGACAGATTCGCCTTTTTGCAAGGCTGGAAAATCTGTTGTTCCACCCCTCTGTATTGTAAAATGAATCAAATATGGTCTAGTTTCTTTAACATGACAAACAGTTGAAATTTCATTACTTTTTGTGTACTGGCCAGTGTTATCGCATATAGGGGTATTTTTTCCAGTTATTTTTTTCCGGGAGTCTTCTTTACGGGTTTTTTCTTTCCGGTTTTATTTTTCATGTTTTTTTCTTCATTTTTTTTTTCGATTACCCTTTCATCCAGCTCATTCTCCAGGAACATAAATATGTATGTCTGGTAGTTATTTATTTGAAATATACCAATATTTTCATGGTTCAAACAACATCATCACCTGAGAATTTTTATATGCACTCTCGTCCTTTAATCACTATAATATGTGAGGAGAAGAAAATATATCTAGGTACTGTTTTTTTTTCAGGATTTTGGGTTTCTGTTATTAGTACTGACCATTCGATGGCCAACACTGTTCTCACTGGCATATTCCTTCCAATGATGATGCTCAGCGGTAAGTTAAATGATATTTTAAAAATTGTCCAAGAGTGATAAGGACTATATTCGTGAATTATACAAAAAATTGAAAATTGACCTTCGGTATGAAAAGAAGGCTCTTTGAAACTACATGAAAAGTTTTCTTAGCAAAACGATCCTACAAAGCAAGCCTATACTCCCAATTACTTAATTTAATCATCGTCACGGTATTAGCCCAAGGAAGATGATCAGAACAAAATTGAAATGATTTCTGTTGAAAAATTCTTTGATTTTGCCTCCGTCCAAACATAACAAGAAACTAATATAACATTTACGACTTTTATCATTTCGCCATACAACGGAACGGGTAAGAATTTTTCCACTGGAACCTAGAGTGTATTTGGAATGTAACTTTGCAGGACTGATGTGGCCGACAGAGGGTATGCCAATGGGACTCCGAATCTTTTCACGTTGCCTGCCATTCACCATGGCAATAGAGTCACTCCGGAACGTGATTAAGAAGGGATGGACCATCACCCACTTCGAGGTGTACGACGGAATCGGGGTTGGACTATTTTGGACTCTGTTTTTCGGAATTCTCAGTGTATATTTGATTAAGAAGAAGCGCTAATGATTAGGTTGAATTAGACTAAAATTTGTTTGTAACTCGTTTTAATAAATACAAAATTCGTTCATTGTTATATTCCCTACCCACAAAACCCTTAAACAGCTGCCAACTGACACCAAAGATTAACACCGATTATGTCTCTTAGCTCCTGATGATAGCATAGTCGAGACTTTGGTTTTGATTCATCTTGGTGTGTCCAATTGAACTTCAAAGCTTTGATAGTGGTACCTTCAAGTGGCTGTCGACCTTTGATTTTTTCTCGCAAACTCCCTCCCATCTCTCAGCCTATCTTCTGGAGTTATATTTGGTACTTTTGATGCCATGCATTTCCAAATTGGGATCTACCCCCATTCCTTCATACAGTTTTTTCTGATCTGTCCAATTCTTCGACAACTAGTTTGGCCAATACACTTGACCTTTTAATTCCTACCAATCCTGATCCATACGGTATAGGAGTTTATGCTCCACTTGGGAACTCCAATCATTGCCTCATCTGCAGTCTATGCTCTTTTTCTACACCATCAAGCAGCATAACACTGTCACTTCTGGGATGGTTTTTGCATGTTTTTCTCAGCATTTCCATGGAAAAAAGTGTGTTGTTTCTTTGGATATCCAACACAATGCGCCAAAATGCAATTCCCAACATTGTCTGCCAAACAGTGTTTCCTCTTTCAGTTAGAAAAATACCCCACTCAACCTCGGGGACTCAGTATGGAAGTTAACGTTAGGCCCAACTATTGTTTGTATAAAAAAACACAGCATATAGCAAACAACAAACTTTGAAATTATTGAAATGTCTTATTAAAAAAACACTCCGTAATTCATTTGGAAGCACACATTGAAATATAATAACTTGAAAAATAAGTTCGTGGTTTACCAAATCAAATTCTACAATGCCTTCTGCAAAAATAGTAAAATCGCCCAGTAGAATGCAAATATCCGTTACTCAATTGAACCATTGCAATAAGATAACAAAAATACAGGATACCAGCTGTTAGGAAACTTTAAGAAACAAAGGACGCCAAGAACATGCTGGTTGGGATTTTTTTTTTTAAGTTATAAATCTGAAATTGAAATAAAAATATGTAGAGTGAAATAATTAACAAAATAAGTGTCCCAAGACCTGACCTAACCAGTACATGTAAATTTCCAACCTTTAAGAAGTGTTGTGGATTGAAAAATTCAGAAATACCAAAGCCGGTCAGCTTCCCAGATACCATTTATACCATCCTCCATCTTCAAATCGAAGTGGACTTATTGCAACATCAGTTCACAAATTTCCAGAATATTAAGAACCTTCTTTTCAAAAAAGAACTATTGCGCACAGCCTGTGCAAATCTTCAGAGAATATTGGAGATTACTGAAATGATAGACACTAAATGAAAAGAAATATGAGAATAGATAAATATAATTTTTATTGTAACAAATATGTGAAACTAATTCATTATATATTGTCATTGTTTAAAAAGGAATTTACAGAAACAACATAAATGTGCCAATCTTATGAAACTTAACCCTGAGAAAAGAGTAAAATCAAAAAGAGTCTAGGCGAAACATTTGATGGAATATTAATTATTTAACGCTAGGTTTAATGAAGGTGAATCCTTTTTAATAAAATTTAGACCAGTTTCAATTATAACTACCCCTCCTTTAGTACTGAAAAATAAGATGCCCTTCTCTTCACAAATTTTCACAGAGTGGAAAATTGAGGCAAATATCTGACAGAAAACAACCACTTATCCCTACGGACATTGAATTACATCTGTCATCCATTTCTGTCATGGTCCTCGAGGAGAACACGTTCTGCAAATGCTGATTGTAATAAAGCCATTGAAATCATTCTTAATTTTTTTTAGAAATGACCACATGGACACATGCATGTTTCGCGGTTATTTTAGGATAGGCGTTGGCGCACTTTGCCGTAGGTCATAAGACATTCATTTCTGTCCAAAAAACAAGTTCTCATCATCAAAGATTATTGTCGGATCGTCAGAAGAGTTCTGTCAAATTTTGAATATTTTGAAGCGACTCCAAAAACAGGATAGGCGTTGGCGCACTTTGCCGTAGGCCATGAGACATTCGTTTCTGTCCAAATAACAAGTTCCCATCATCAAAGGTCATTGTGAGGTCGTCAGAGGAGTTCTGTCGAATTTTGAATATTTTGAAGCGACTCCAAAAATAGGGTAGGCGTTGGCGCACTTTGTCGTAGGTCATGAGACATTCATTTCTGTCCAAATAACAAGTTCTTATCATCAAAGATCATTGTGGGGTCGTCAGAGGAGTTCTGTCGAATTTTGAATATTTTGAAGCGACTCCAAAAATAGGGTAGGCGTTGGCGCACTTTGTCGTAGGTCATGAGACATTCGTTTCTGTCCAAATAACAATTTCCCATCATCGAAGGTCATTGTCGGATCGTCAGAGGAGTTCTGTCGAATTTTGAATATTTTGAAGCGACTCCAAAAATAGGGTAGGCGTTGGCGCACTTTGTCGTAGGTCATGAGACATTCATTTCTGTCCAAAGAACAAGTTCCCATCATCAAAGGTCATTGTGGGGTCGTCAGAGGAGTTCTGTCGAATTTTGAATATTTTGAAGCGACTCCAAAAATAGGGTAGGCGTTGGCGCACTTTGTCGTAGGTCATGAGACATTCATTTCTGTCCAAATAACAAGTTCTTATCATCAAAGATCATTGTCGGGTCGTCAGAGGAGTTCTGTCAAATTTTGAATATTTTGAAGCGACACCAAAAACAGGATAGGCGTTGGCGCACTTTGCCGTAGGTCATGAGACATTCGTTTCTGTCCAAATAACAAGTTCCCATCATCAAAGGTCATTGTGAGGTCGTCAGAGGAGTTCTGTCGAATTTTGAATATTTTGAAGCGACTCCAAAAACAGGATAGGCGTTGGCGCACTTTGCCGTAGGTCATGAGACATTCGTTTCTGTCCAAATAACAATTTCCCATCATCAAAGGTCTTTGTGGGGTCGTCAGAGGAGTTCTGTCGAATATTGAATATTTTGAAGCGACTCCAAAAATAGGGTAGGCGTTGGCGCACTTTGTCGTAGGTCATGAGACATTCGTTTCTGTCCAAATAACAATTTCCCATCATCGAAGGTCATTGTCGGATCGTCAGAGGAGTTCTGTCGAATTTTGAATATTTTGATGCGACTCCAAAAAAAGGATAGGCGTTGGCGCACTTTGTCGTAGGTCATGAGACATTCATTTCTGTCCAAAGAACAAGTTCCCATCATCAAAGGTCATTGTGGGGTCGTCAGAGGAGTTCTGTCGAATTTTGAATATTTTGAAGCGACTCCAAAAATAGGGTAGGCGTTGGCGCACTTTGTCGTAGGTCATGAGACATTCATTTCTGTCCAAATAACAAGTTCTTATCATCAAAGATCATTGTCGGGTCGTCAGAGGAGTTCTGTCAAATTTTGAATATTTTAAAGCGACTCCAAAAACAGGATAGGCGTTGGCGCACTTTGCCGTAGGTCATGAGACATTCGTGTCTGTCCAAATAACAATTTCCCATCATCAAAGGTCATTGTGGGGTCGTCAGAGGAGTTCTGTCGAATTTTGAATATTTTGAAGCGACTCCAAAAATAGGGTAGGCGTTGGCGCACTTTGTCGTAGGTCATGAGACATTCGTTTCTGTCCAAATAACAAGTTCCCATCATCAAAGGTCATTGTGAGGTCGTCAGAGGAGTTCTGTCGAATTTTGAATATTTTGAAGCGACTCCAAAAATAGGGTAGGCGTTGGCGCACTTTGTCGTAGGTCATGAGACATTCATTTTTGTCCAAATAACAATTTCCCATCATCAAAGGTCATTGTCGGGTCGTCAGAGGAGTTCTGTCGAATTTTGAATATTTTGAAGCGACTCCAAAAATAGGGTAGGCGTTGGCGCACTTTGTCGTAGGTCATCAGACATTCATTTCTGTCCAAATAACAAGTTCTTATCATCAAAGATCATTGTCGGGTCGTCAGAGGAGTTCTGTCAAATTTTGAATAATTTAAAGCGACTCCAAAAATAGGGTAGGCGTTGGCGCACTTTGTCGTAGGTCATGAGACATTCATTTCTGTCCAAAGAACAAGTTCCCATCATCAAAGGTCATTGTGGGGTCGTCAGAGGAGTTCTGTCGAATTTTGAATATTTTGAAGCGACTCCAAAAATAGGGTAGGCGTTGACGCACTTTGTCGTAGGTCATGAGACCTTCATTTCTGTCCAAATAACAAGTTCTTATCATCAAAGATCATTGTCAGGTCGTCAGAGGAGTTCTGTCAAATTTTGAATATTTTAAAGCGACTCCAAAAATAGGGTAGGCGTTGGCGCACTTTGTCGTAGGTCATGAGACATTCATTTCTGTCCAAAGAACAAGTTCCCATCATCAAAGGTCATTGTGGGGTCGTCAGAGGAGTTCTGTCGAATTTTGAATATTTTAAAGCGACTCCAAAAATAGGGTAGGCGTTGGCGCACTTTGTCGTAGGTCATGAGACATTCATTTCTGTCCAAATAACAAGTTCTTATCATCAAAGATCATTGTGGGGTCGTCAGAGGAGTTCTGTCGAATGTTGAATATTTTGAAGCGACTCCAAAAATAGGGTAGGCGTTGGCGCACTTTGTCGTAGGTCATGAGACATTCATTTCTGTCCAAAGAACAAGTTCCCATCATCAAAGGTCATTGTGGGGTCGTCAGAGGAGTTCTGTCGAATTTTGAATATTTTGAAGCGACTCCAAAAATAGGGTAGGCGTTGGCGCACTTTGTCGTAGGTCATGAGACATTTATTTTTGTCCAAATAACAAGTTCCCATCATCAAAGGTCATTGTCGGGTCGTCAGAGGAGTTCTGTCGAATTTTGAATATTTTGAAGCGACTCCAAAAATAGGGTAGGCGTTGGCGCACTTTGTCGTAGGTCATCAGACATTCATTTCTGTCCAAATAACAAGTTCTTATCATCAAAGATCATTGTCGGGTCGTCAGAGGAGTTCTGTCAAATTTTGAATAATTTAAAGCGACTCCAAAAATAGGGTAGGCGTTGGCGCACTTTGTCGTAGGTCATGAGACATTCACTTCTGTCCAAAGAACAAGTTCCCATCATCAAAGGTCATTGTGGGGTCGTCAGAGGAGTTCTGTCGAATTTTGAATATTTTGAAGCGACTCCAAAAATAGGGTAGGCGTTGGCGCACTTTGTCGTAGGTCATGAGACATTCATTTTTGTCCAAATAACAAGTTCCCATCATCAAAGGTCATTGTGAAGTCGTCAGAGGAGTTCTGTCGAATTTTGAATATTTTGAAGCGACTCCAAAAATAGGGTAGGCGTTGGCGCACTTTGTCGTAGGTCATGAGACCTTCATTTCTGTCCAAATAACAAGTTCTTATCATCAAAGATCATTGTCGGGTCGTCAGAGGAGTTCTGTCAAATTTTGAATATTTTGAAGCGACACCAAAAATAGGATAGGCGTTGGCGCACTTTGTCGTAGGTCATGAGACATTCATTTTTGTCCAAATAACAAGTTCCCATCATCAAAGGTCATTGTGGGGTCGTCAGAGGAGTTCTGTCGAATTTTGAATATTTTGAAGCGACTCCAAAAACAGGATAGGCGTTGGCGCACTTTGCCGTAGGTCATGAGACATTCGTTTCTGTCCAAATAACAAGTTCTCATCATCAAAGGTCATTGTGGGGTCGTTAGAGGAGTTCTGTCGAATTTTGAATATTTTTAAGCGACTCCAAAAATAGGGTAGGCGTTGGCGCACTTTGTCGTAGGTCATGAGACCTTCATTTCTGTCCAAATAACAAGTTCTTATCATCAAAGATCATTGTCGGGTCGTCAGAGGAGTTCTGTCAAATTTTGAATATTTTGAAGCGACACCAAAAATAGGATAGGCGTTGGCGCACTTTGTCGTAGGTCATGAGACATTCATTTTTGTCCAAATAATAAGTTCCCATCATCAAAGGTCATTGTGGGGTCGTCAGAGGAGTTCTGTCGAATTTTGAATATTTTGAAGCGACTCCAAAAACAGGATAGGCGTTGGCGCACTTTGCCGTAGGTCATGAGACATTCGTTTCTGTCCAAATAACAATTTCCCATCATCAAAGGTCATTGTCGGATCGTCAGAGGAGTTCTGTCGAATTTTGAATATTTTGAAGCGACTCCAAAAACAGGATAGGCGTTGGCGCACTTTGCCGTAGGTCATGAGACATTCGTTTCTGTCCAAATAACAATTTCCCATCATCAAAGGTCATTGTGGGGTCGTCAGAGGAGTTTTGTCGAATTTTGAATATTTTGAAGCGACTCCAAAAATAGGGTAGGCGTTGGCGCACTTTGTCGTAGGTCATGAGACATTCGTTTCTGTCCAAATAACAATTTCCCATCATCAAAGGTCATTGTCGGATCGTCAGAGGAGTTCTGTCGAATTTTGAATATTTTGAAGCGACTCCAAAAAAAGGATAGGCGTTGGCGCACTTTGTCGTAGGTCATGAGACATTCATTTTTGTCCAAATAACAAGTTCCCATCATCAAAGGTCATTGTGGGGTCGTCAGAGGAGTTCTGTCGAATTTTGAATATTTTGAAGCGACTCCAAAAAAAGGATAGGCGTTGGCGCACTTTGCCGTAGGTCATGAGACATTCGTTTCTGTCCAAATAACAATTTCCCATCTTCAAAGGTCATTGTGGGGTCGTCAGAGGAGTTCTGTCGAATTTTGAATATTTTTAAGCGACTCCAAAAATAGGATAGGCGTTGGCGCACTTTGCCGTAGGTCATGAGACATTCATTTTTGTCCAAATAACAAGTTCCCATCATCAAAGATCATTGTCGGGTCGTCAGAGGAGTTCTGTCAAATTTTGAATAATTTAAAGCGACTCCAAAAATAGGGTAGGCGTTTGCGCACTTTGTCGTAGGTCATGAGACCTTCATTTCTGTCCAAAGAACAAGTTCCCATCATCAAAGGTCATTGTGGGGTCGTCAGAGGAGTTCTGTCGAATTTTGAATATTTTGAAGCGACTCCAAAAATAGGGTAGGCGTTGGCGCACTTTGTCGTAGGTCATGAGACATTCATTTTTGTCCAAATAAGAAACTCCCATCATCAAAGGTCATTGTGGGGTCGTCAGAGGAGTTCTGTCGAATTTTGAATATTTTGAAGCGACTCCAAAAATAGGGTAGGCGTTGGCGCACTTTGTCGTAGGTCATGAGACCTTAATTTCTGTCCATATAACAAGTTCTTATCATCAAAGATCATTGTCGGGTCGTCAGAGGAGTTCTGTCGAATTTTGAATATTTTGAAGCGACTCCAAAAATAGGGTAGGCGTTGGCGCACTTTGTCGTAGGTCATTAGACATTAGTTTCTGTCCAAATAACAATTTCCCATCATCAAAGGTCATTGTGGGGTCGTCAGAGGAGTTCTGTCGAATTTTGAATATTTTGAAGCGACTCCAAAAATAGGGTAGGCGTTGACGCACTTTGTCGTAGGTCATGAGACCTTCATTTCTGTCCAAATAACAAGTTCTTATCATCAAAGATCATTGTCAGGTCGTCAGAGGAGTTCTGTCAAATTTTGAATATTTTAAAGCGACTCCAAAAATAGGGTAGGCGTTGGCGCACTTTGTCGTAGGTCATGAGACATTCATTTCTGTCCAAAGAACAAGTTCCCATCATCAAAGGTCATTGTCGGGTCGTCAGAGGAGTTCTGTCGAATTTTGAATATTTTGAAGCGACTCCAAAAATAGGGTAGGCGTTGGCGCACTTTGTCGTAGGTCATGAGACATTCATTTCTGTCCAAATAACAAGTTCTTATCATCAAAGATCATTGTGGGGTCGTCAGAGGAGTTCTGTCGAATGTTGAATATTTTGAAGCGACTCCAAAAATAGGGTAGGCGTTGGCGCACTTTGTCGTAGGTCATGAGACATTCATTTCTGTCCAAAGAACAAGTTCCCATCATCAAAGGTCATTGTGGGGTCGTCAGAGGAGTTCTGTCGAATTTTGAATATTTTGAAGCGACTCCAAAAATAGGGTAGGCGTTGGCGCACTTTGTCGTAGGTCATGAGACATTTATTTTTGTCCAAAGAACAAGTTTCCATCATCAAAGGTCATTGTCGGGTCGTCAGAGGAGTTCTGTCGAATTTTTAATATTTTGAAGCGACTCCAAAAATAGGGTAGGCGTTGGCGCACTTTGTCGTAGGTCATCAGACATTCATTTCTGTCCAAATAACAAGTTCTTATCATCAAAGATCATTGTCGGGTCGTCAGAGGAGTTCTGTCAAATTTTGAATAATTTAAAGCGACTCCAAAAATAGGGTAGGCGTTGGCGCACTTTGTCGTAGGTCATGAGACATTCATTTCTGTCCAAAGAACAAGTTCCCATCATCAAAGGTCATTGTGGGGTCGTCAGAGGAGTTCTGTCGAATTTTGAATATTTTGAAGCGACTCCAAAAATAGGGTAGGCGTTGGCGCACTTTGTCGTAGGTCATGAGACATTCATTTTTGTCCAAATAACAAGTTCCCATCATCAAAGGTCATTGTGGGGTCGTCAGAGGAGTTCTGTCGAATTTTGAATATTTTGAAGCGACTCCAAAAATAGGGTAGGCGTTGGCGCACTTTGTCGTAGGTCATGAGACCTTCATTTCTGTCCAAATAACAAGTTCTTATCATCAAAGATCATTGTCGGGTCGTCAGAGGAGTTCTGTCAAATTTTGAATATTTTGAAGCGACACCAAAAATAGGATAGGCGTTGGCGCACTTTGTCGTAGGTCATGAGACATTCATTTTTGTCCAAATAACAAGTTCCCATCATCAAAGGTCATTGTGGGGTCGTCAGAGGAGTTCTGTCGAATTTTGAATATTTTGAAGCGACTCCAAAAATAGGGTAGGCGTTGGCGCACTTTGCCGTAGGTCATGAGACATTCGTTTCCGTCCAAATAATGATTTCCCATCATCAAAGGTCATTGTGGGGTCGTCAGAGGAGTTTTGTCGAATTTTGAATATTTTGAAGCGACTCCAAAAATAGGGTAGGCGTTGGCGCACTTTGTCGTAGGTCATGAGACATTCGTTTCTGTCCAAATAACAATTTCCCATCATCAAAGGTCATTGTCGGATCGTCAGAGGAGTTCTGTCGAATTTTGAATATTTTGAAGCGACTCCAAAAAAAGGATAGGCGTTGGCGCACTTTGTCGTAGGTCATGAGACATTCATTTTTGTCCAAATAACAAGTTCCCATCATCAAAGGTCATTGTGGGGTCGTCAGAGGAGTTCTGTCGAATTTTGAATATTTTGAAGCGACTCCAAAAACAGGATAGGCGTTGGCGCACTTTGCCGTAGGTCATGAGACATTCGTTTCTGTCCAAATAACAATTTCCCATCATCAAAGGTCATTGTGGGGTCGTCAGAGGAGTTCTGTCGAATTTTGAATATTTTTAAGCGACTCCAAAAATAGGATAGGCGTTGGCGCACTTTGCCGTAGGTCATGAGACATTCTTTTTTGTCCAAATAACAAGTTCCCATCATCAAAGATCATTGTCGGGTCGTCAGAGGAGTTCTGTCAAATTTTGAATAATTTAAAGCGACTCCAAAAATAGGGTAGGCGTTTGCGCACTTTGTCGTAGGTCATGAGACCTTCATTTCAGTCCAAAGAACAAGTTCCCATCATCAAAGGTCATTGTGGGGTCGTCAGAGGAGTTCTGTCGAATTTTGAATATTTTGAAGCGACTCCAAAAATAGGGTAGGCGTTGGCGCACTTTGTCGTAGGTCATGAGACATTCATTTTTGTCCAAATAAGAAGTTCCCATCATCAAAGGTCATTGTGGGGTCGTCAGAGGAGTTCTGTCGAATTTTGAATATTTTGAAGCGACTCCAAAAATAGGGTAGGCGTTGGCGCACTTTGTCGTAGGTCATGAGACCTTAATTTCTGTCCATATAACAAGTTCTTATCATCAAAGATCATTGTCGGGTCGTCAGAGGAGTTCTGTCGAATTTTGAATATTTTGAAGCGACTCCAAAAATAGGGTAGGCGTTGGCGCTCTTTGTCGTAGGTCATGAGACATTAGTTTCTGTCCAAATAACAATTTCCCATCATCAAAGGTCATTGTCGGATCGTCAGAGGAGTTCTGTCGAATTTTGAATATTTTGAAGCGACTCCAAAAATAGGGTAGGCGTTGGCGCACTTTGTCGTAGGTCATGAGACATTCATTTCTGTCCAAAGAACAAGTTTCCATCATCAAAGTTCATTGTGGGGTCGTCAGAGGAGTTCTGTCGAATTTTGAATATTTTGAAGCGACTCCAAAAATAGGGTAGGCGTTGGCGCACTTTGTCGTAGGTCATGAGACATTCATTTCTGTCCAAATAACAAGTTCTTATCATCAAAGATCATTGTCGGGTCGTCAGAGGAGTTCTGTCAAATTTTGAATATTTTAGAGCGACTCCAAAAACAGGATAGGCGTTGGCGCACTTTGCCGTAGGTCATGAGACATTCGTTTCTGTCCAAATAACAATTTCCCATCATCAAAGGTCATTGTGGGGTCGTCAGAGGAGTTCTGTCGAATTTTGAATATTTTGAAGCGACTCCAAAAATAGGGTAGGCGTTGGCGCACTTTGTCGTATGTCATGAGACATTCGTTTCTGTCCAAATAACAATTTCCCATCATCAAAGGTCATTGTCGGATCGTCAGAGGAGTTCTGTCGAATTTTGAATATTTTGAAGCGACTCCAAAAAAAGGATAGGCGTTGGCGCACTTTGTCGTAGGTCATGAGACATTCATTTCTGTCCAAAGAACAAGTTCCCATCATCAAAGGTCATTGTGGGGTCGTCAGAGGAGTTCTGTCGAATTTTGAATATTTTGAAGCGACTCCATAAATAGGGTAGGCGTTGGCGCACTTTGTCGTAGGTCATGAGACATTCATTTCTGTCCAAATAACAAGTTCTTATCATCAAAGATCATTGTCGGGTCGTCAGAGGAGTTCTGTCAAATTTTGAATATTTTGAAGCGACTCCAAAAATAGGGTAGGCGTTGGCGCACTTTGTCGTAGGTCATGAGACATTCATTTCTGTCCAAAGAACAAGTTCCCATCATGAAAGGTCATTGTGGGGTCGTCAGAGGAGTTCTGTCGAATTTTGAATATTTTGAAGCGACTCCAAAAATAGGGTAGGCATTGGCGCACTTTGTCGTAGGTCATGAGACATTCATTTTGTCCAAATAACGAGTTCCCATCATCAAAGGTCATTGTGGGGTCGTCAGAGGAGTTCTGTCGAATTTTGAATATTTTGAAGCGACTCCAAAAATGGGGTAGGCGTTGGCGCACTTTGTCGTAGGTCATGAGACATTCATTTTTGTCCAAATAACAAGTTCCCATCATCAAAGGTCATTGTGGGGTCGTCAGAGGAGTTCTGTCGAATTTTGAATATTTTGAAGCGACTCCAAAAATAGGGTAGGCGTTGGCGCACTTTGTCGTAGGTCATGAGACCTTAATTTCTGTCCATATAACAAGTTCTTATCATCAAAGATCATTGTCGGGTCGTCAGAGGAGTTCTGTCGAATTTTGAATATTTTGAAGCGACTCCAAAAATAGGGTAGGCGTTGGCGCACTTTGTCGTAGGTCATGAGACATTAGTTTCTGTCCAAATAACAATTTCCCATCATCAAAGGTCATTGTGGGGTCGTCAGAGGAGTTCTGTCGAATTTTGAATATTTAGAAGCGACTCCAAAAATAGGGTAGGCGTTGGCGCACTTTGTCGTAGGTCATGAGACATTCATTTCTGTCCAAATTACAAGTTCTTATCATCAAAGATCATTGTCGGGTAGTCAGAGGAGTTCTGTCAAATTTTGAATATTTTAAAGCGACTCCAAAAATAGGGTAGGCGTTGGCGCACTTTGTCGTAGGTCATGAGACATTCATTTCTGTCCAAAGAACAAGTTCCCATCATCAAAGGTCATTGTGGGGTCGTCAGAGGAGTTCTGTCGAATTTTGAATATTTTGAAGCGACTCCAAAAATAGGGTAGGCGTTGGCGCACTTTGTCGTAGGTCATGAGACATTCATTTTTGTCCAAATAACAAGTTCCCATCATCAAAGGTCATTGTGGGGTCGTCAGAGGAGTTCTGTCGAATTTTGAATATTTTGAAGCGACTCCAAAAATAGGGTAGGCGTTGACGCACTTTGTCGTAGGTCATGAGACATTCATTTCTGTCCAAATAACAAGTTCTTATCATCGAAGATCATTGTCGGGTCGTCAGAGGAGTTCTGTCAAATTTTGAATATTTTGAAGCGACACCAAAAATAGGATAGGCGTTGGCGCACTTTGTCGTAGGTCATGAGACATTCATTTTTGTCCAAATAACAAGTTCCCATCATCAAAGGTCATTGTCGGGTCGTCAGAGGAGTTTTGTCGAATTTTGAATATTTTTAAGCGACTCCAAAAACAGGATAGGCGTTGGCGCACTTTGCCGTAGGTCATGAGACATTCATTTTTGTCCAAATAACAAGTTCCCATCATCAAAGGTCATTGTGGGGTCGTCAGAGGAGTTCTGTCGAATCTTGAATATTTTGAAGCGACTCCAAAAATAGGGTAGGCGTTGGCGCACTTTGTCGTAGGTCATGAGACCTTAATTTCTGTCCATATAACAAGTTCTTATCATCAAAGATCATTGTCGGGTCGTCAGAGGAGTTCTGTCGAATTTTGAATATTTTGAAGCGACTCCAAAAATAGGGTAGGCGTTGGCGCACTTTGTCGTAGGTCATGAGACATTAGTTTCTGTCCAAATAACAATTTCCCATCATCAAAGGTCATTGTGGGGTCGTCAGAGGAGTTCTGTCGAATTTTGAATATTTAGAAGCGACTCCAAAAATAGGGTAGGCGTTGGCGCACTTTGTCGTAGGTCATGAGACATTCATTTCTGTCCAAATTACAATTTCTTATCATCAAAGATCATTGTCGGGTAGTCAGAGGAGTTCTGTCAAATTTTGAATATTTTAAAGCGACTCCAAAAATAGGGTAGGCGTTGGCGCACTTTGTCGTAGGTCATGAGACATTCATTTCTGTCCAAAGAACAAGTTCCCATCATCAAAGGTCATTGTGGGGTCGTCAGAGGAGTTCTGTCGAATTTTGAATATTTTGAAGCGACTCCAAAAATAGGGTAGGCGTTGGCGCACTTTGTCGTAGGTCATGAGACATTCATTTTTGTCCAAATAACAAGTTCCCATCATCAAAGGTCATTGTGGGGTCGTCAGAGGAGTTCTGTCGAATTTTGAATATTTTGAAGCGACTCCAAAAATAGGGTAGGCGTTGACGCACTTTGTCGTAGGTCATGAGACATTCATTTCTGTCCAAATAACAAGTTCTTATCATCGAAGATCATTGTCGGGTCGTCAGAGGAGTTCTGTCAAATTTTGAATATTTTGAAGCGACACCAAAAATAGGATAGGCGTTGGCGCACTTTGTCGTAGGTCATGAGACATTCATTTTTGTCCAAATAACAAGTTCCCATCATCAAAGGTCATTGTCGGGTCGTCAGAGGAGTTTTGTCGAATTTTGAATATTTTTAAGCGACTCCAAAAACAGGATAGGCGTTGGCGCACTTTGCCGTAGGTCATGAGACATTCATTTCTGTCCAATAAACAAGTTTCCATCATTGAAGGTCATTGTCGGGTCGTCAGAGGAGTTCTGTCGGATTTTGAATATTTTGAAGCGACTCCAAAAATAGGGTAGGCGTTGGCGCACTTTGTCGTAGGTCATGAGACCTTCATTTCTGTCCAAATAACAAGTTCTTATCATCAAAGATCATTGTCGGGTCGTCAGAGGAGTTCTGTCAAATTTTGAATATTTTGAAGCGACACCAAAAATAGGATAGGCGTTGGCGCACTTTGTCGTAGGTCATGAGACATTCATTTTTGTCCAAATAACAAGTTCCCATCATCAAAGGTCATTGTGGGGTCGTCAGAGGAGTTCTGTCGAATTTTGAATATTTTGAAGCGACTCCAAAAACAGGATAGGCGTTGGCGCACTTTGCCGTAGGTCATGAGACATTCGTTTCTGTCCAAATAACAAGTTCTCATCATCAAAGGTCATTGTGGGGTCGTTAGAGGAGTTCTGTCGAATTTTGAATATTTTGAAGCGACTCCAAAAATAGGGTAGGCGTTGGCGCACTTTGTCGTAGGTCATGAGACCTTCATTTCTGTCCAAATAACAAGTTCTTATCATCAAAGATCATTGTCGGGTCGTCAGAGGAGTTCTGTCAAATTTTGAATATTTTGAAGCGACACCAAAAATAGGATAGGCGTTGGCGCACTTTGTCGTAGGTCATGAGACATTCATTTTTGTCCAAATAATAAGTTCCCATCATCAAAGGTCATTGTGGGGTCGTCAGAGGAGTTCTGTCGAATTTTGAATATTTTGAAGCGACTCCAAAAACAGGATAGGCGTTGGCGCACTTTGCCGTAGGTCATGAGACATTCGTTTCTGTCCAAATAACAATTTCCCATCATCAAAGGTCATTGTCGGATCGTCAGAGGAGTTCTGTCGAATTTTGAATATTTTGAAGCGACTCCAAAAACAGGATAGGCGTTGGCGCACTTTGCCGTAGGTCATGAGACATTCGTTTCTGTCCAAATAACAATTTCCCATCATCAAAGGTCATTGTGGGGTCGTCAGAGGAGTTTTGTCGAATTTTGAATATTTTGAAGCGACTCCAAAAATAGGGTAGGCGTTGGCGCACTTTGTCGTAGGTCATGAGACATTCGTTTCTGTCCAAATAACAATTTCCTATCACCAAAGGTCATTGTCGGATCGTCAGAGGAGTTCTGTCGAATTTTGAATATTTTGAAGCGACTCCAAAAAAAGGATAGGCGTTGGCGCACTTTGTCGTAGGTCATGAGACATTCATTTTTGTCCAAATAACAAGTTCCCATCATCAAAGGTCATTGTGGGGTCGTCAGAGGAGTTCTGTCGAATTTTGAATATTTTGAAGCGACTCCAAAAACAGGATAGGCGTTGGCGCACTTTGCCGTAGGTCATGAGACATTCGTTTCTGTCCAAATAACAATTTTCCATCTTCAAAGGTCATTGTGGGGTCGTCAGAGGAGTTCTGTCGAATTTTGAATATTTTTAAGCGACTCCAAAAATAGGATAGGCGTTGGCGCACTTTGCCGTAGGTCATGAGACATTCATTTTTGTCCAAATAACAAGTTCCCATCATCAAAGATCATTGTCGGGTCGTCAGAGGAGTTCTGTCAAATTTTGAATAATTTAAAGCGACTCCAAAAATAGGGTAGGCGTTTGCGCACTTTGTCGTAGGTCATGAGACCTTCATTTCTGTCCAAAGAACAAGTTCCCATCATCAAAGGTCATTGTGGGGTCGTCAGAGGAGTTCTGTCGAATTTTGAATATTTTGAAGCGACTCCAAAAATAGGGTAGGCGTTGGCGCACTTTGTCGTAGGTCATGAGACATTCATTTTTGTCCAAATAAGAAACTCCCATCATCAAAGGTCATTGTGGGGTCGTCAGAGGAGTTCTGTCGAATTTTGAATATTTTGAAGCGACTCCAAAAATAGGGTAGGCGTTGGCGCACTTTGTCGTAGGTCATGAGACCTTAATTTCTGTTCATATAACAAGTTCTTATCATCAAAGATCATTGTCGGGTCGTCAGAGGAGTTCTGTCGAATTTTGAATATTTTGAAGCGACTCCAAAAATAGGGTAGGCGTTGGCGCACTTTGTCGTAGGTCATGAGACATTAGTTTCTGTCCAAATAACAATTTCCCATCATCAAAGGTCATTGTGGGGTCGTCAGAGGAGTTCTGTCGAATTTTGAATATTTTGAAGCGACTCCAAAAATAGGGTAGGCGTTGACGCACTTTGTCGTAGGTCATGAGACCTTCATTTCTGTCCAAATAACAAGTTCTTATCATCAAAGATCATTGTCAGGTCGTCAGAGGAGTTCTGTCAAATTTTGAATATTTTAAAGCGACTCCAAAAATAGGGTAGGCGTTGGCGCACTTTGTCGTAGGTCATGAGACATTCATTTCTGTCCAAAGAACAAGTTCCTATCATCAAAGGTCATTGTCGGGTCGTCAGAGGAGTTCTGTCGAATTTTGAATATTTTGAAGCGACTCCAAAAATAGGGTAGGCGTTGGCGCACTTTGTCGTAGGTCATGAGACATTCATTTCTGTCCAAATAACAAGTTCTTATCATCAAAGATCATTGTGGGGTCGTCAGAGGAGTTCTGTCGAATGTTGAATATTTTGAAGCGACTCCAAAAATAGGGTAGGCGTTGGCGCACTTTGTCGTAGGTCATGAGACATTCATTTCTGTCCAAAGAACAAGTTCCCATCATCAAAGGTCATTGTGGGGTCGTCAGAGGAGTTCTGTCGAATTTTGAATATTTTGAAGCGACTCCTAAAATAGGGTAGGCGTTGGCGCACTTTGTCGTAGGTCATGAGACATTTATTTTTGTCCAAAGAACAAGTTCCCATCATCAAAGGTCATTGTCGGGTCGTCAGAGGAGTTCTGTCGAATTTTGAATATTTTGAAGCGACTCCAAAAATAGGGTAGGCGTTGGCGCACTTTGTCGTAGGTCATCAGACATTCATTTCTGTCCAAATAACAAGTTCTTATCATCAAAGATCATTGTGGGGTCGTCAGAGGAGTTCTGTCGGATTTTGAATATTTTGAAGCGACTCCAAAAATAGGGTAGGCGTTGGCGCACTTTGTCGTAGGTCATGAGACCTTCATTTCTGTCCAAATAACAAGTTCTTATCATCAAAGATCATTGTCGGGTCGTCAGAGGAGTTCTGTCAAATTTTGAATATTTTGAAGCGACACCAAAAATAGGATAGGCGTTGGCGCACTTTGTCGTAGGTCATGAGACATTCATTTTTGTCCAAATAACAAGTTCCCATCATCAAAGGTCATTGTGGGGTCGTCAGAGGAGTTCTGTCGAATTTTGAATATTTTGAAGCGACTCCAAAAATAGGGTAGGCGTTGGCGCACTTTGCCGTAGGTCATGAGACATTCGTTTCTGTCCAAATAATGATTTCTCATCATCAAAGGTCATTGTGGGGTCGTCAGAGGAGTTTTGTCGAATTTTGAATATTTTGAAGCGACTCCAAAAATAGGGTAGGCGTTGGCGCACTTTGTCGTAGGTCATGAGACATTCGTTTCTGTCCAAATAACAATTTCCCATCATCAAAGGTCATTGTCGGGTCGTCAGAGGAGTTCTGTCGAATTTTGAATATTTTGAAGCGACTCCAAAAAAAGGATAGGCGTTGGCGCACTTTGTCGTAGGTCATGAGACATTCATTTTTGTCCAAATAACAAGTTCCCATCATCAAAGGTCATTGTGGGGTCGTCAGAGGAGTTCTGTCGAATTTTGAATATTTTGAAGCGACTCCAAAAACAGGATAGGCGTTGGCGCACTTTGCCGTAGGTCATGAGACATTCGTTTTTGTCCAAATAACAAGTTCTTATCATCGAAGTTCATTGTCGGGTCGTCAGAGGAGTTCTGTCAAATTTTGAATATTTTGAAGCGACACCAAAAATAGGATAGGCGTTGGCGCACTTTGTCGTAGGTCATGAGACATTCATTTTTGTCCAAATAACAAGTTCCCATCATCAAAGGTCATTGTCGGGTCGTCAGAGGAGTTTTGTCGAATTTTGAATATTTTTAAGCGACTCCAAAAACAGGATAGGCGTTGGCGCACTTTGCCGTAGGTCATGAGACATTCATTTCTGACCAAAAAACAAGTTTCCATCATTGAAGGTCATTGTCGGGTCGTCAGAGGAGTTCTGTCGGATTTTGAATATTTTGAAGCGACTCCAAAAATAGGGTAGGCGTTGGCGCACTTTGTCGTAGGTCATGAGACCTTCATTTCTGTCCAAATAACAAGTTCTTATCATCAAAGATCATTGTCGGGTCGTCAGAGGAGTTCTGTCAAATTTTGAATATTTTGAAGCGACACCAAAAATAGGATAGGCGTTGGCGCACTTTGTCGTAGGTCATGAGACATTCATTTTTGTCCAAATAACAAGTTCCCATCATCAAAGGTCATTGTGGGGTCGTCAGAGGAGTTCTGTCGAATTTTGAATATTTTGAAGCGACTCCAAAAACAGGATAGGCGTTGGCGCACTTTGCCGTAGGTCATGAGACATTCGTTTCTGTCCAAATAACAAGTTCTCATCATCAAAGGTCATTGTGGGGTCGTTAGAGGAGTTCTGTCGAATTTTGAATATTTTGAAGCGACTCCAAAAATAGGGTAGGCGTTGGCGCACTTTGTCGTAGGTCATGAGACCTTCATTTCTGTCCAAATAACAAGTTCTTATCATCAAAGATCATTGTCGGGTCGTCAGAGGAGTTCTGTCAAATTTTGAATATTTTGAAGCGACACCAAAAATAGGATAGGCGTTGGCGCACTTTGTCGTAGGTCATGAGACATTCATTTTTGTCCAAATAATAAATTCCCATCATCAAAGGTCATTGTGGGGTCGTCAGAGGAGTTCTGTCGAATTTTGAATATTTTGAAGCGACTCCAAAAACAGGATAGGCGTTGGCGCACTTTGCCGTAGGTCATGAGACATTCGTTTCTGTCCAAATAACAATTTCCCTTCATCAAAGGTCATTGTCGGATCGTCAGAGGAGTTCTGTCGAATTTTGAATATTTTGAAGCGACTCCAAAAACAGGATAGGCGTTGGCGCACTTTGCCGTAGGTCATGAGACATTCGTTTCTGTCCAAATAACAATTTCCCATCATCAAAGGTCATTGTGGGGTCGTCAGAGGAGTTTTGTCGAATTTTGAATATTTTGAAGCGACTCCAAAAATAGGGTAGGCGTTGGCGCACTTTGTCGTAGGTCATGAGACATTCGTTTCTGTCCAAATAACAATTTCCTATCATCAAAGGTCATTGTCGGATCGTCAGAGGAGTTCTGTCGAATTTTGAATATTTTGAAGCGACTCCAAAAAAAGGATAGGCGTTGGCGCACTTTGTCGTAGGTCATGAGACATTCATTTTTGTCCAAATAACAAGTTCCCATCATCAAAGGTCATTGTGGGGTCGTCAGAGGAGTTCTGTCGAATTTTGAATATTTTGAAGCGACTCCAAAAACAGGATAGGCGTTGGCGCACTTTGCCGTAGGTCATGAGACATTCGTTTCTGTCCAAATAACAATTTCCCATCTTCAAAGGTCATTGTGGGGTCGTCAGAGGAGTTCTGTCGAATTTTGAATATTTTTAAGCGACTCCAAAAATAGGATAGGCGTTGGCGCACTTTGCCGTAGGTCATGAGACATTCATTTTTGTCCAAATAACAAGTTCCCATCATCAAAGATCATTGTCGGGTCGTCAGAGGAGTTCTGTCAAATTTTGAATAATTTAAAGCGACTCCAAAAATAGGGTAGGCGTTTGCGCACTTTGTCGTAGGTCATGAGACCTTCATTTCTGTCCAAAGAACAAGTTCCCATCATCAAAGGTCATTGTGGGGTCGTCAGAGGAGTTCTGTCGAATTTTGAATATTTTGAAGCGACTCCAAAAATAGGGTAGGCGTTGGCGCACTTTGTCGTAGGTCATGAGACATTCATTTTTGTCCAAATAAGAAACTCCCATCATCAAAGGTCATTGTGGGGTCGTCAGAGGAGTTCTGTCGAATTTTGAATATTTTGAAGCGACTCCAAAAATAGGGTAGGCGTTGGCGCACTTTGTCGTAGGTCATGAGACCTTAATTTCTGTTCATATAACAAGTTCTTATCATCAAAGATCATTGTCGGGTCGTCAGAGGAGTTCTGTCGAATTTTGAATATTTTGAAGCGACTCCAAAAATAGGGTAGGCGTTGGCGCACTTTGTCGTAAGTCATGAGACATTAGTTTCTGTCCAAATAACAATTTCCCATCATCAAAGGTCATTGTGGGGTCGTCAGAGGAGTTCTGTCGAATTTTGAATATTTTGAAGCGACTCCAAAAATAGGGTAGGCGTTGACGCACTTTGTCGTAGGTCATGAGACCTTCATTTCTGTCCAAATAACAAGTTCTTATCATCAAAGATCATTGTCAGGTCGTCAGAGGAGTTCTGTCAAATTTTGAATATTTTAAAGCGACTCCAAAAATAGGGTAGGCGTTGGCGCACTTTGTCGTAGGTCATGAGACATTCATTTCTGTCCAAAGAACAAGTTCCCATCATCAAAGGTCATTGTCGGGTCGTCAGAGGAGTTCTGTCGAATTTTGAATATTTTGAAGCGACTCCAAAAATAGGGTAGGCGTTGGCGCACTTTGTCGTAGGTCATGAGACATTCATTTCTGTCCAAATAACAAGTTCTTATCATCAAAGATCATTGTGGGGTCGTCAGAGGAGTTCTGTCGAATGTTGAATATTTTGAAGCGACTCCAAAAATAGGGTAGGCGTTGGCGCACTTTGACGTAGGTCATGAGACATTCATTTCTGTCCAAAGAACAAGTTCCCATCATCAAAGGTCATTGAGGGGTCGTCAGAGGAGTTCTGTCGAATTTTGAATATTTTGAAGCGACTCCTAAAATAGGGTAGGCGTTGGCGCACTTTGTCGTAGGTCATGAGACATTTTTTTTTGTCCAAAGAACAAGTTCCCATCATCAAAGGTCATTGTCGGGTCGTCAGAGGAGTTCTGTCGAATTTTGAATATTTTGAAGCGACTCCAAAAATAGGGTAGGCGTTGGCGCACTTTGTCGTAGGTCATCAGACATTCATTTCTGTCCAAATAACAAGTTCTTATCATCAAAGATCATTGTGGGGTCGTCAGAGGAGTTCTGTCGAATTTTGAATATTTTGAAGCGACTCCAAAAATAGGGTAGGCGTTGGCGCACTTTGTCGTAGGTCATGAGACCTTCATTTCTGTCCAAATAACAAGTTCTTATCATCAAAGATCATTGTCGGGTCGTCAGAGGAGTTCTGTCAAATTTTGAATATTTTGAAGCGACACCAAAAATAGGATAGGCGTTGGCGCACTTTGTCGTAGGTCATGAGACATTCATTTTTGTCCAAATAACAAGTTCCCATCATCAAAGGTCATTGTGGGGTCGTCAGAGGAGTTCTGTCGAATTTTGAATATTTTGAAGCGACTCCAAAAATAGGGTAGGCGTTGGCGCACTTTGCCGTAGGTCATGAGACATTCGTTTCTGTCCAAATAATGATTTCTCATCATCAAAGGTCTTTGTGGGGTCGTCAGAGGAGTTTTGTCGAATTTTGAATATTTTGAAGCGACTCCAAAAATAGGGTAGGCGTTGGCGCACTTTGTCGTAGGTCATGAGACATTCGTTTCTGTCCAAATAACAATTTCCCATCATCAAAGGTCATTGTCGGATCGTCAGAGGAGTTCTGTCGAATTTTGAATATTTTGAAGCGACTCCAAAAAAAGGATAGGCGTTGGCGCACTTTGTCGTAGGTCATGAGACATTCATTTTTGTCCAAATAACAAGTTCCCATCATCAAAGGTCATTGTGGGGTCGTCAGAGGAGTTCTGTCGAATTTTGAATATTTTGAAGCGACTCCAAAAACAGGATAGGCGTTGGCGCACTTTGCCGTAGGTCATGAGACATTCGTTTTTGTCCAAATAACAATTTCCCATCATCAAAGGTCATTGTGGGGTCGTCAGAGGAGTTATGTCGAATTTTGAATATTTTTAAGCGACTCCAAAAATAGGATAGGCGTTGGCGCACTTTGCCGTAGGTCATGAGACATTCATTTTTGTCCAAATAACAAGTTCCCATCATCAAAGATCATTGTCGGGTCGTCAGAGGAGTTCTGTCAAATTTTGAATAATTTAAAGCGACTCCAAAAATAGGGTAGGCGTTTGCGCACTTTGTCGTAGGTCATGAGACCTTCATTTCAGTCCAAAGAACAAGTTCCCATCATCAAAGGTCATTGTGGGGTCGTCAGAGGAGTTCTGTCGAATTTTGAATATTTTGAAGCGACTCCAAAAATAGGGTAGGCGTTGGCGCACTTTGTCGTAGGTCATGAGACATTCATTTTTGTCCAAATAAGAAGTTCCCATCATCAAAGGTCATTGTGGGGTCGTCAGAGGAGTTCTGTCGAATTTTGAATATTTTGAAGCGACTCCAAAAATAGGGTAGGCGTTGGCGCACTTTGTCGTAGGTCATGAGACCTTAATTTCTGTCCATATAACAAGTTCTTATCATCAAAGATCATTGTCGGGTCGTCAGAGGAGTTCTGTCGAATTTTGAATATTTTGAAGCGACTCCAAAAATAGGGTAGGCGTTGGCGCACTTTGTCGTAGGTCATGAGACATTAGTTTCTGTCCAAATAACAATTTCCCATCATCAAAGGTCATTGTCGGATCGTCAGAGAAGTTCTGTCGAATTTTGAATATTTTGAAGCGACTCCAAAAATAGGGTATGCGTTGGCGCACTTTGTCGTAGGTCATGAGACATTCATTTCTGTCCAAAGAACAAGTTTCCATCATCAAAGTTCATTGTGGGGTCGTCAGAGGAGTTCTGTCGAATTTTGAATATTTTGAAGCGACTCCAAAAATAGGGTAGGCGTTGGCGCACTTTGTCGTAGGTCATGAGACATTCATTTCTGTCCAAATAACAAGTTCTTATCATCAAAGATCATTGTCGGATCGTCAGAGGAGTTCTGTCGAATTTTGAATATTTTGAAGCGACTCCAAAAATAGGGTAGGCGTTGGCGCACTTTGTCGTAGGTCATGAGACATTCATTTCTGTCCAAAGAACAAGTTTCCATCATCAAAGTTCATTGTGGGGTCGTCAGAGGAGTTCTGTCGAATTTTGAATATTTTGAAGCGACTCCAAAAATAGGGTAGGCGTTGGCGCACTTTGTCGTAGGTCATGAGACATTCATTTCTGTCCAAATAACAAGTTCTTATCATCAAAGATCATTGTCGGGTCGTCAGAGGAGTTCTGTCAAATTTTGAATATTTTAAAGCGACTCCAAAAATAGGGTAGGCGTTGGCGCACTTTGTCGTAGGTCATGAGACATTCATTTCTGTCCAAAGAACAAGTTTCCATCATCAAAGTTCATTGTGGGGTCGTCAGAGGAGTTCTGTCGAATTTTGAATATTTTGAAGCGACTCCAAAAATAGGGTAGGCGTTGGCGCACTTTGTCGTAGGTCATGAGACATTCATTTCTGTCCAAATAACAAGTTCTTATCATCAAAGATCATTGTCGGGTCGTCAGAGGAGTTCTGTCAAATTTTGAATATTTTGAAGCGACTCCAAAAATAGGGTAGGCGTTGGCGCACTTTGTCGTAGGTCATGAGACATTAGTTTCTGTCCAAATAACAATTTCCCATCATCAAAGGTCATTGTGGGGTCGTCAGAGGAGTTCTGTCGAATTTTGAATATTTTGAAGCGACTCCAAAAATAGGGTAGGCGTTGGCGCACTTTGTCGTAGGTCATGAGACATTCATTTCTGTCCAAATAACAAGTTCTTATCATCAAAGATCATTGTCGGGTCGTCAGAGGAGTTCTGTCAAATTTTGAATATTTTAAAGCGACTCCAAAAATAGGGTAGGCGTTGGCGCACTTTGTCGTAGGTCATGAGACATTCATTTCTGTCCAAAGAACAAGTTTCCATCATCAAAGTTCATTGTGGGGTCGTCAGAGGAGTTCTGTCGAATTTTGAATATTTTGAAGCGACTCCAAAAATAGGGTAGGCGTTGGCGCACTTTGTCGTAGGTCATGAGACATTCATTTCTGTCCAAATAACAAGTTCTTATCATCAAAGATCATTGTCGGGTCGTCAGAGGAGTTCTGTCAAATTTTGAATATTTTGAAGCGACTCCAAAAATAGGGTAGGCGTTGACGCACTTTGTCGTAGGTCATGAGACCTTCATTTCTGTCCAAATAACAAGTTCTTATCATCAAAGATCATTGTCAGGTCGTCAGAGGAGTTCTGTCAAATTTTGAATATTTTAAAGCGACTCCAAAAATAGGGTAGGCGTTGGCGCACTTTGTCGTAGGTCATGAGACATTCATTTCTGTCCAAAGAACAAGTTCCCATCATCAAAGGTCATTGTGGGGTCGTCAGAGGAGTTCTGTCGAATTTTGAATATTTTGAAGCGACTCCAAAAATAGGGTAGGCGTTGGCGCACTTTGTCGTAGGTCATGAGACATTTATTTTTGTCCAAAGAACAAGTTCCCATCATCAAAGGTCATTGTCGGGTCGTCAGAGGAGTTCTGTCGAATTTTGAATATTTTGAAGCGACTCCAAAAATAGGGTAGGCGTTGGCGCACTTTGTCGTAGGTCATCAGACATTCATTTCTGTCCAAATAACAAGTTCTTATCATCAAAGATCATTGTGGGGTCGTCAGAGGAGTTCTGTCGAATTTTGAATATTTTGAAGCGACTCCAAAAATAGGGTAGGCGTTGGCGCACTTTGTCGTAGGTCATGAGACCTTCATTTCTGTCCAAATAACAAGTTATTATCATCAAAGATCATTGTCGGGTCGTCAGAGGAGTTCTGTCAAATTTTGAATATTTTGAAGCGACACCAAAAATAGGATAGGCGTTGGCGCACTTTGTCGTAGGTCATGAGACATTCATTTCTGTCCAAATAACAATTTCCCATCATCAAAGGTCATTGTCGGATCGTCAGAGGAGTTCTGTCGAATTTTGAATATTTTGAAGCGACTCCACAAAAAGGATAGGCGTTGGCGCACTTTGTCGTAGGTCATGAGACCTTCATTTCTGTCCAAATAACAAGTTATTATCATCAAAGATCATTGTCGGGTCGTCAGAGGAGTTCTGTCAAATTTTGAATATTTTGAAGCGACACCAAAAATAGGATAGGCGTTGGCGCACTTTGTCGTAGGTCATGAGACATTCATTTCTGTCCAAATAATGATTTCTCATCATCAAAGGTCATTGTGGGGTCGTCAGAGGAGTTTTGTCGAATTTTGAATATTTTGAAGCGACTCCAAAAATAGGGTAGGCGTTGGCGCACTTTGTCGTAGGTCATGAGACATTCGTTTCTGTCCAAATAACAATTTCCCATCATCAAAGGTCATTGTCGGATCGTCAGAGGAGTTCTGTCGAATTTTGAATATTTTGAAGCGACTCCACAAAAAGGATAGGCGTTGGCGCACTTTGTCGTAGGTCATGAGACATTCATTTTTGTCCAAATAACAAGTTCCCATCATCAAAGGTCATTGTGGGGTCGTCAGAGGAGTTCTGTCGAATTTTGAATATTTTGAAGCGACTCCAAAAACAGGATAGGCGTTGGCGCACTTTGCCGTAGGTCATGAGACATTCGTTTTTGTCCAAATAACAATTTCCCATCATCAAAGGTCATTGTGGGGTCGTCAGAGGAGTTCTGTCGAATTTTGAATATTTTTAAGCGACTCCAAAAATGGGGTAGGCGTTGGCGCACTTTGCCGTAGGTCATGAGACATTCATTTTTGTCCAAATAACAAGTTCCCATCATCAAAAATCATTGTCGGGTCGTCAGAGGAGTTCTGTCAAATTTTGAATAATTTAAAGCGACTCCAAAAATAGGGTAGGCGTTTGCGCACTTTGTCGTAGGTCATGAGACCTTCATTTCAGTCCAAAGAACAAGTTCCCATCATCAAAGGTCATTGTGGGGTCGTCAGAGGAGTTCTGTCGAATTTTGAATATTTTGAAGCGACTCCAAAAATAGGGTAGGCGTTGGCGCACTTTGTCGTAGGTCATGAGACATTCATTTTTGTCCAAATAAGAAGTTCCCATCATCAAAGGTCATTGTGGGGTCGTCAGAGGAGTTCTGTCGAATTTTGAATATTTTGAAGCGACTCCAAAAATAGGGTAGGCGTTGGCGCACTTTGTCGTAGGTCATGAGACCTTAATTTCTGTCCATATAACAAGTTCTTATCATCAAAGATCATTGTCGGGTCGTCAGAGGAGTTCTGTCGAATTTTGAATATTTTGAAGCGACTCCAAAAATAGGGTAGGCGTTGGCGCACTTTGTCGTAGGTCATGAGACATTAGTTTCTGTCCAAATAACAATTTCCCATCATCAAAGGTCATTGTCGGATCGTCAGAGGAGTTCTGTCGAATTTTGAATATTTTGAAGCGACTCCAAAAATAGGGTAGGCGTTGGCGCACTTTGTCGTAGGTCATGAGACATTCATTTCTGTCCAAAGAACAAGTTTCCATCATCAAAGTTCATTGTGGGGTCGTCAGAGGAGTTCTGTCGAATTTTGAATATTTTGAAGCGACTCCAAAAATAGGGTAGGCGTTGGCGCACTTTGTCGTAGGTCATGAGACATTCATTTCTGTCCAAATAACAAGTTCTTATCATCAAAGATCATTGTCGGGTCGTCAGAGGAGTTCTGTCAAATTTTGAATATTTTAAAGCGACTCCAAAAACAGGATAGGCGTTGGCGCACTTTGCCGTAGGTCATGAGACATTCGTTTCTGTCCAAATAACAATTTCCCATCATCAAAGGTCATTGTGGGGTCGTCAGAGGAGTTCTGTCGAATTTTGAATATTTTGAAGCGACTCCAAAAATAGGGTAGGCGTTGGCGCACTTTGTCGTAGGTCATGAGACATTCGTTTCTGTCCAAATAACAATTTCCCATCATCAAAGGTCATTGTCGGATCGTCAGAGGAGTTCTGTCGAATTTTGAATATTTTGAAGCGACTCCAAAAAAAGGATAGGCGTTGGCGCACTTTGTCGTAGGTCATGAGACATTCATTTCTGTCCAAAGAACAAGTTCCCATCATCAAAGGTCATTGTGGGGTCGTCAGAGGAGTTCTGTCGAATTTTGAATATTTTGAAGCGACTCCATAAATAGGGTAGGCGTTGGCGCACTTTGTCGTAGGTCATGAGACATTCATTTCTGTCCAAATAACAAGTTCTTATCATCAAAGATCATTGTCGGGTCGTCAGAGGAGTTCTGTCGAATTTTGAATATTTTGAAGCGACTCCAAAAATAGGGTAGGCGTTGGCGCACTTTGTCGTAGGTCATGAGACATTCATTTCTGTCCAAAGAACAAGTTCCCATCATCAAAGGTCATTGTGGGGTCGTCAGAGGAGTTCTGTCGAATTTTGAATATTTTGAAGCGACTCCAAAAATAGGGTAGGCATTGGCGCACTTTGTCGTAGGTCATGAGACATTCATTTTGTCCAAATAACGAGTTTCCATCATCAAAGGTCATTGTGGGGTCGTCAGAGGAGTTCTGTCGAATTTTGAATATTTTGAAGCGACTCCAAAAATAGGGTAGGCGTTGGCGCACTTTGTCGTAGGTCATGAGACATTCATTTTTGTCCAAATAACAAGTTCCCATCATCAAAGGTCATTGTCGGATCGTCAGAGGAGTTCTGTCGAATTTTGAATATTTTGAAGCGACACCAAAAAAAGGATAGGCGTTGGCGCACTTTGTCGTAGGTCATGAGACATTCATTTCTGTCCAAAGAACAAGTTCCCAATATCAAAGGTCATTGTGGGGTCGTCAGAGGAGTTCTGTCGAATTTTGAATATTTTGAAGCGACTCCATAAATAGGGTAGGCGTTGGCGCACTTTGTCGTAGGTCATGAGACATTCATTCCTGTCCAAAGAACAAGTTCCCATCATCAAAGGTCATTGTGGGGTCGTCAGAGGAGTTCTGTCGAATTTTGAATATTTTGAAGCGACTCCAAAAATAGGGTAGGCGTTGGCGCACTTTGTCGTAGGTCATGAGACATTCATTTTTGTCCAAATAACGAGTTCCCATCATCAAAGGTCATTGTCGGGTCGTCAGAGGAGTTCTGTCGAATTTTGAATATTTTGAAGCGACTCCAAATATAGGGTAGGCGTTGGCGCACTTTGTCGTAGGTCATCAGACATTCATTTCTGTTCAAATAACAAGTTCTCATCATCAAAGATCATTGTCGGGTCGTCAGAGGAGTTCTGTCAAATTTTGAATAATTTAAAGCGACTCCAAAAATAGGGTAGGCGTTGGCGCACTTTGTCGTAGGTCATGAGACATTCATTTCTGTCCAAAAAACAAGTTTCCATCATTGAAGGTCATTGTCGGGTCGTCAGAGGAGTTCTGTCAAATTTTGAATAATTTAAAGCGACTCCAAAAATAGGGTAGGCGTTTGCGCACTTTGTCGTAGGTCATGAGACCTTCATTTCTGTCCAAAGAACAAGTTCCCATCATCAAAGGTCATTGTGGGGTCGTCAGAGGAGTTCTGTTGAATTTTGAATATTTTGAAGCGACTCCAAAAATAGGGTAGGCGTTGGCGCACTTTGTCGTAGGTCATGAGACCTTAATTCCTATCCAAATAACAAGTTCTTATCATCAAAGATCATTGTCGGGTCGTCAGAGGAGTTCTGTCGAATTTTGAATATTTTGAAGCGACTCCAAAAATAGGGTAGGCGTTGGCGCACTTTGTCGTAGGTCATGAGACATTCGTTTCTGTCCAAATAACAATTTCCCATCATCAAAGGTCATTGTCGGATCGTCAGAGGAATTCTGTCGAATTTTGAATAATTTGAAGCGACTCCAAAAAAAGGATAGGCGCTGGCGCACTTTGTCGTAGGTCATGAGACATTCAT
Source organism: Chrysolina americana (assembly GCA_958502065.1). NCBI lineage: Eukaryota > Metazoa > Arthropoda > Insecta > Coleoptera > Chrysomelidae > Chrysolina > Chrysolina americana. The sequence goes on along the minus strand of OY293416.1, from coordinate 71,741,163 downwards.
TTCTGTCCAAAGAACAAGTTCCCATCATCAAAGGTCATTGTGGGGTCGTCAGAGGAGTTCTGTCGAATTTTGAATATTTTGAAGCGACTCCAAAAATAGGGTAGGCGTTGGCGCACTTTGTCGTAGGTCATGAGACATTCATTTCTGTCCAAATAACAAGTTCTTATCATCAAAGATCATTGACGGGTCGTCAGAGGAGTTCTGTCAAATTTTGAATATTTTAAAGCGACTCCAAAAACAGGATAGGCGTTGGCGCACTTTGCCGTAGGTCATGAGACATTCGTTTCTGTCCAAATAACAATTTCCCATCATCAAAGGTCATTGTAGGGTCGTCAGAGGAGTTCTGTCGAATTTTGAATATTTTGAAGCGACTCCAAAAATAGGGTAGGCGTTGGCGCACTTTGTCGTAGGTCATGAGACATTCGTTTCTGTCCAAATAACAATTTCCCATCATCAAAGGTCATTGTCGGATCGTCAGAGGAGTTCTGTCGAATTTTGAATATTTTGAAGCGACTCCAAAAAAAGGATAGGCGTTGGCGCACTTTGTCGTAGGTCATGAGACATTCATTTCTGTCCAAAGAACAAGTTCCCATCATCAAAGGTCATTGTGGGGTCGTCAGAGGAGTTCTGTCGAATTTTGAATATTTTGAAGCGACTCCATAAATAGGGTAGGCGTTGGCGCACTTTGTCGTAGGTCATGAGACATTCATTTCTGTCCAAATAACAAGTTCTTATCATCAAAGATCATTGTCGGGTCGTCAGAGGAGTTCTGTCAAATTTTGAATATTTTAAAGCGACTCCAAAAATAGGGTAGGCGTTGGCGCACTTTGTCGTAGGTCATGAGACATTCATTTCTGTCCAAAGAACAAGTTCCCATCATCAAAGGTCATTGTGGGGTCGTCAGAGGAGTTCTGTCGAATTTTGAATATTTTGAAGCGACTCCAAAAATAGGGTAGGCGTTGGCGCACTTTGTCGTAGGTCATGAGACATTCATTTCTGTCCAAAGAACAAGTTCCCATCATCAAAGGTCATTGTGGGGTCGTCAGAGGAGTTCTGTCGAATTTTGAATATTTTGAAGCGACTCCAAAAATAGGGTAGGCGTTGGCGCACTTTGTCGTAGGTCATGAGACATTCATTTTTGTTCAAATAACGAGTTCCCATCATCAATGGTCATTGTGGGGTCGTCAGAGGAGTTCTGTCGAATTTTGAATATTTTGAAGCGACTCCAAAAATAGGGTAGGCGTTGGCGCACTTTGTCGTAGGTCATGAGACATTCGTTTCTGTCCAAATAACAATTTCCCATCATCAAAGGTCATTGTCGGATCGTCAGAGGAGTTCTGTCGAATTTTGAATATTTTGAAGCGACTCCAAAAATAGGATAGGCGTTTGCGCACTTTGTCGTAGGTCATGAGACCTTCATTTCTGTCCAAAGAACAAGTTCCCATCATCAAAGGTCATTGTGGGGTCGTCAGAGGAGTTCTGTTGAATTTTGAATATTTTGAAGCGACTCCAAAAATAGGGTAGGCGTTGGCGCACTTTGTCGTAGGTCATGAGACCTTAATTCCTATCCAAATAACAAGTTCTTATCATCAAAGATCATTGTCGGGTCGTCAGAGGAGTTCTGTCGAATTTTGAATATTTTGAAGCGACTCCAAAAATAGGGTAGGCGTTGGCGCACTTTGTCGTAGGTCATGAGACATTCGTTTCTGTCCAAATAACAATTTCCCATCATCAAAGGTCATTGTCGGATCGTCAGAGGAATTCTGTCGAATTTTGAATAATTTGAAGCGACTCCAAAAAAAGGATAGGCGTTGGCGCACTTTGTCGTAGGTCATTAGACATTCATTTCTGTCCAAAGAACAAGTTCCCATCATCAAAGGTCATTGTGGGGTCGTCAGAGGAGTTCTGTCGAATTTTGAATATTTTGAAGCGACTCCAAAAATAGGGTAGGCGTTGGCGCACTTTGTCGTAGGTCATGAGACATTCATTTCTGTCCAAATAACAAGTTCTTATCATCAAAGATCATTGACGGGTCGTCAGAGGAGTTCTGTCAAATTTTGAATATTTTAAAGCGACTCCAAAAACAGGATAGGCGTTGGCGCACTTTGCCGTAGGTCATGAGACATTCGTTTCTGTCCAAATAACAATTTCCCATCATCAAAGGTCATTGTAGGGTCGTCAGAGGAGTTCTGTCGAATTTTGAATATTTTGAAGCGACTCCAAAAATAGGGTAGGCGTTGGCGCACTTTGTCGTAGGTCATGAGACATTCGTTTCTGTCCAAATAACAATTTCCCATCATCAAAGGTCATTGTCGGATCGTCAGAGGAGTTCTGTCGAATTTTGAATATTTTGAAGCGACTCCAAAAAAAGGATAGGCGTTGGCGCACTTTGTCGTAGGTCATGAGACATTCATTTCTGTCCAAAGAACAAGTTTCCATCATCAAAGGTCATTGTGGGGTCGTCAGAGGAGTTCTGTCGAATTTTGAATATTTTGAAGCGACTCCATAAATAGGGTAGGCGTTGGCGCACTTTGTCGTAGGTCATGAGACATTCATTTCTGTCCAAATAACAAGTTCTTATCATCAAAGATCATTGTCGGGTCGTCAGAGGAGTTCTGTCAAATTTTGAATATTTTAAAGCGACTCCAAAAATAGGGTAGGCGTTGGCGCACTTTGTCGTAGGTCATGAGACATTCATTTCTGTCCAAAGAACAAGTTCCCATCATCAAAGGTCATTGTGGGGTCGTCAGAGGAGTTCTGTCGAATTTTGAATATTTTGAAGCGACTCCAAAAATAGGGTAGGCGTTGGCGCACTTTGTCGTAGGTCATGAGACATTCATTTCTGTCCAAAGAACAAGTTCCCATCATCAAAGGTCATTGTGGGGTCGTCAGAGGAGTTCTGTCGAATTTTGAATATTTTGAAGCGACTCCAAAAATAGGGTAGGCGTTGGCGCACTTTGTCGTAGGTCATGAGACATTCATTTTTGTTCAAATAACGAGTTCCCATCATCAATGGTCATTGTGGGGTCGTCAGAGGAGTTCTGTCGAATTTTGAATATTTTGAAGCGACTCCAAAAATAGGGTAGGCGTTGGCGCACTTTGTCGTAGGTCATGAGACATTCGTTTCTGTCCAAATAACAATTTCCCATCATCAAAGGTCATTGTCGGATCGTCAGAGGAGTTCTGTCGAATTTTGAATATTTTGAAGCGACTCCAAAAATAGGATAGGCGTTTGCGCACTTTGTCGTAGGTCATGAGACCTTCATTTCTGTCCAAATCACAAGTTCCCATCATCAAAGGTCATTGTGGGGTCGTCAGAGGAGTTCTGTTGAATTTTGAATATTTTGAAGCGACTCCAAAAATAGGGTAGGCGTTGGCGCACTTTGTCGTAGGTCATGAGACCTTAATTCCTATCCAAATAACAAGTTCTTATCATCAAAGATCATTGTCGGGTCGTCAGAGGAGTTCTGTCGAATTTTGAATATTTTGAAGCGACTCCAAAAATAGGGTAGGCGTTGGCGCACTTTGTCGTAGGTCATGAGACATTCGTTTCTGTCCAAATAACAATTTCCCATCATCAAAGGTCATTGTCGGATCGTCAGAGGAATTCTGTCGAATTTTGAATAATTTGAAGCTACTCCAAAAAAAGGATAGGCGTTGGCGCACTTTGTCGTAGGTCATGAGACATTCATTTCTGTCCAAAAAACAAGTTCCCATCATCAAAGGTCATTGTGGGGTCGTCAGAGGAGTTCTGTCGAATTTTGAATATTTTGAAGCGACTCCAAAAATAGGGTAGGCGTTGGCGCACTTTGTCGTAGGTCATGAGACATTCATTTTTGTTCAAATAACGAGTTCCCATCATCAAAGGTCATTGTGGGGTCGTCAGAGGAGTTCTGTCGAATTTTGAATATTTTGAAGCGACTCCAAAAATAGGGTAGGCGTTGGCGCACTTTGTCGTAGGTCATGAGACATTCGTTTCTGTCCAAATAACAATTTCCCATCATCAAAGGTCATTGTCGGATCGTCAGAGGAGTTCTGTCGAATTTTGAATATTTTGAAGCGACACCAAAAAAAGGATAGGCGTTGGCGCACTTTGTCGTAGGTCATGAGACATTCATTTCTGTCCAAAGAACAAGTTCCCATCATCAAAGGTCATTGTGGGGTCGTCAGAGGAGTTCTGTCGAATTTTGAATATTTTGAAGCGACTCCATAAATAGGGTAGGCGTTGGCGCACTTTGTCGTAGGTCATGAGACATTCATTTCTGTCCAAAGAACAAGTTCCCATCATCAAAGGTCATTGTGGGGTCGTCAGAGGAGTTCTGTCGAATTTTGAATATTTTGAAGCGACTCCAAAAATAGGGTAGGCGTTGGCGCACTTTGTCGTAGGTCATGAGACATTCATTTTTGTCCAAATAACGAGTTCCCATCATCAAAGGTCATTGTCGGGTCGTCAGAGGAGTTCTGTCGAATTTTGAATATTTTGAAGCGACTCCAAAAATAGGGTAGGCGTTGGCGCACTTTGTCGTAGGTCATGAGACATTCATTTTTGTCCAAATAACAAGTTCCCATCATCAAAGGTCATTGTCGGATCGTCAGAGGAGTTCTGTCGAATTTTGAATATTTTGAAGCGACACCAAAAAAAGGATAGGCGTTGGCGCACTTTGTCGTAGGTCATGAGACATTCATTTCTGTCCAAAGAACAAGTTCCCAATATCAAAGGTCATTGTGGGGTCGTCAGAGGAGTTCTGTCGAATTTTGAATATTTTGAAGCGACTCCATAAATAGGGTAGGCGTTGGCGCACTTTGTCGTAGGTCATGAGACATTCATTTCTGTCCAAAGAACAAGTTCCTATCATCAAAGGTCATTGTGGGGTCGTCAGAGGAGTTCTGTCGAATTTTGAATATTTTGAAGCGACTCCAAAAATAGGGTAGGCGTTGGCGCACTTTGTCGTAGGTCTTGAGACATTCATTTTTGTCCAAATAACGAGTTCCCATCATCAAAGGTCATTGTCGGGTCGTCAGAGGAGTTCTGTCAAATTTTGAATAATTTAAAGCGACTCCAAAAATAGGGTAGGCGTTGGCGCACTTTGTCGTAGGTCATGAGACATTCATTTCTGTCCAAAAAACAAGTTTCCATCATTGAAGGTCATTGTCGGGTCGTCAGAGGAGTTCTGTCAAATTTTGAATAATTTAAAGCGACTCCAAAAATAGGGTAGGCGTTTGCGCACTTTGTCGTAGGTCATGAGACATTCATTTCTGTCCAAAAAACAAGTTTCCATCATTGAAGGTCATTGTCGGGTCGTCAGAGGAGTTCTGTCAAATTTTGAATAATTTAAAGCGACTCCAAAAATAGGGTAGGCGTTTGCGCACTTTGTCGTAGGTCATGAGACCTTCATTTCTGTCCAAAGAACAAGTTCCCATCATCAAAGGTCATTGTGGGGTCGTCAGAGGAGTTCTGTCGAATTTTGAATATTTTGAAGCGACTCCAAAAATAGGGTAGGCGTTGGCGCACTTTGTCGTAGGTCATGAGACCTTAATTCCTATCCAAATAACAAGTTCTTATCATCAAAGATCATTGTCGGGTCGTCAGAGGAGTTCTGTCGAATTTTGAATATTTTGAAGCGACTCCAAAAATAGGGTAGGCGTTGGCGCACTTTGTCGTAGGTCATGAGACATTCGTTTCTGTCCAAATAACAATTTCCCATCATCAAAGGTCATTGTCGGATCGTCAGAGGAGTTCTGTCGAATTTTGAATATTTTGAAGCGACTCCAAAAAAAGGATAGGCGTTGGCGCACTTTGTCGTAGGTCATGAGACATTCATTTTTGTCCAAATAACAAGTTTCCATCATCAAAGGTCATTGTGGGGTCGTCAGAGGAGTTCTGTCGAATTTTGAATATTTTGAAGCGACTCCAAAAACAGGATAGGCGTTGGCGCACTTTGCCGTAGGTCATGAGACATTCGTTTCTGTCCAAATAACAATTTCCCATCATCAAAGGTCATTGTGGGGTCGTCAGAGGAGTTCTGTCGAATTTTGAATATTTTTAAGCTACTCCAAAAATAGGATAGGCGTTGGCGCACTTTGCCGTAGGTCATGAGACATTCATTTTTGTCCAAATAGCAAGTTCCCATCATCAAAGATCATTGTCGGGTCGTCAGAGGAGTTCTGTCAAATTTTGAATAATTTAAAGCGACTCCAAAAATAGGGTAGGCGTTTGCGCACTTTGTCGTAGGTCATGAGACCTTCATTTCAGTCCAAAGAACAAGTTCCCATCATCAAAGGTCATTGTGGGGTCGTCAGAGGAGTTCTGTCGAATTTTGAATATTTTGAAGCGACTCCAAAAATAGGGTAGGCGTTGGCGCACTTTGTCGTAGGTCATGAGACATTCATTTTTGTCCAAATAAGAAGTTCCCATCATCAAAGGTCATTGTGGGGTCGTCAGAGGAGTTCTGTCGAATTTTGAATATTTTGAAGCGACTCCAAAAATAGGGTAGGCGTTGGCGCACTTTGTCGTAGGTCATGAGACCTTAATTTTTGTCCATATAACAAGTTCTTATCATCAAAGATCATTGTCGGGTCGTCAGAGGAGTTCTGTCGAATTTTGAATATTTTGAAGCGACTCCAAAAATAGGGTAGGCGTTGGCGCACTTTGTCGTAGGTCATGAGACATTAGTTTCTGTCCAAATAACAATTTCCCATCATCAAAGGTCATTGTCGGATCGTCAGAGGAGATCTGTCGAATTTTGAATATTTTGAAGCGACTCCAAAAAAAGGATAGGCGTTGGCGCACTTTGTCGTAGGTCATGAGACATTCATTTCTGTCCAAAGAACAAGTTTCCATCATCAAAGTTCATTGTGGGGTCGTCAGAGGAGTTCTGTCGAATTTTGAATATTTTGAAGCGACTCCAAAAATAGGGTAGGCGTTGGCGCACTTTGTCGTAGGTCATGAGACATTCATTTCTGTCCAAATAACAAGTTCTTATCATCAAAGATCATTGTCGGGTCGTCAGAGGAGTTCTGTCAAATTTTGAATATTTTAAAGCGACTCCAAAAACAGGATAGGCGTTGGCGCACTTTGCCGTAGGTCATGAGACATTCGTTTCTGTCCAAATAACAATTTCCCATCATCAAAGGTCATTGTGGGGTCGTCAGAGGAGTTCTGTCGAATTTTGAATATTTTGAAGCGACTCCAAAAATAGGGTAGGCGTTGGCGCACTTTGTCGTAGGTCATGAGACATTCGTTTCTGTCCAAATAACAATTTCCCATCATCAAAGGTCATTGTCGGATCGTCAGAGGAGTTCTGTCGAATTTTGAATATTTTGAAGCGACTCCAAAAAAAGGATAGGCGTTGGCGCACTTTGTCGTAGGTCATGAGACATTCATTTCTGTCCAAAGAACAAGTTCCCATCATCAAAGGTCATTGTGGGGTCGTCAGAGGAGTTCTGTCGAATTTTGAATATTTTGAAGCGACTCCATAAATAGGGTAGGCGTTGGCGCACTTTGTCGTAGGTCATGAGACATTCATTTCTGTCCAAATAACAAGTTCTTATCATCAAAGATCATTGTCAGGTCGTCAGAGGAGTTCTGTCAAAATTTGAATATTTTAAAGCGACTCCAAAAATAGGGTAGGCGTTGGCGCACTTTTTCGTAGGTCATGAGACATTCATTTCTGTCCAAAGAACAAGTTCCCATCATCAAAGGTCATTGTGGGGTCGTCAGAGGAGTTCTGTCGAATTTTGAATATTTTGAAGCGACTCCAAAAATAGGGTAGGCGTTGGCGCACTTTGTCGTAGGTCATGAGACATTCATTTCTGTCCAAAGAACAAGTTCCCATCATCAAAGGTCATTGTGGGGTCGTCAGAGGAGTTCTGTCGAATTTTGAATATTTTGAAGCGACTCCAAAAATAGGGTAGGCGTTGGCGCACTTTGTCGTAGGTCATGAGACATTCATTTCTGTCCAAAGAACAAGTTCCCATCATCAAAGGTCATTGTGGGGTCGTCAGAGGAGTTCTGTCGAATTTTGAATATTTTGAAGCGACTCCAAAAATAGGGTAGGCGTTGGCGCACTTTGTCGTAGGTCATGAGACATTCATTTTTGTCCAAATAACGAGTTCCCATCATCAAAGGTCATTGTGGGGTCGTCAGAGGAGTTCTGTCGAATTTTGAATATTTTGAAGCGACTCCAAAAATAGGGTAGGCGTTGGCGCACTTTGTCGTAGGTCATCAGACATTCATTTCTGTTCAAATAACAAGTTCTCATCATCAAAGATCATTGTCGGGTCGTCAGAGGAGTTCTGTCAAATTTTGAATAATTTAAAGCGACTCCAAAAATAGGGTAGGCGTTGGCGCACTTTGTCGTAGGTCATGAGACATTCATTTCTGTCCAAAAAACAAGTTTCCATCATTGAAGGTCATTGTCGGGTCGTCAGAGGAGTTCTGTCAAATTTTGAATAATTTAAAGCGACTCCAAAAATAGGATAGGCGTTTGCGCACTTTGTCGTAGGTCATGAGACCTTCATTTCTGTCCAAAGAACAAGTTCCCATCATCAAAGGTCATTGTGGGGTCGTCAGAGGAGTTCTGTCGAATTTTGAATATTTTGAAGCGACTCCAAAAATAGGGTAGGCGTTGGCGCACTTTGTCGTAGGTCATGAGACCTTAATTCCTATCCAAATAACAAGTTCTTATCATCAAAGATCATTGTCGGGTCGTCAAAGGAGTTCTGTCGAATTTTGAATATTTTGAAGCGACTCCAAAAATAGGGTAGGCGTTGGCGCACTTTGTCGTAGGTCATGAGACATTCGTTTCTGTCCAAATAACAATTTCCCATCATCAAAGGTCATTGTCGGATCGTCAGAGGAGTTCTGTCGAATTTTGAATAATTTGAAGCGACTCCAAAAAAAGGATAGGCGTTGGCGCACTTTGTCGTAGGTCATGAGACATTCATTTCTGTCCAAAGAACAAGTTCCCATCATCAAAGGTCATTGTGGGGTCGTCAGAGGAGTTCTGTCGAATTTTGAATATTTTGAAGCGACTCCAAAAATAGGGTAGGCGTTGGCGCACTTTGTCGTAGGTCATGAGACATTCATTTCTGTCCAAATAACAAGTTCTTATCATCAAAGATCATTGTCGGGTCGTCAGAGGAGTTCTGTCAAATTTTGAATATTTTAAAGCGACTCCAAAAACAGGATAGGCGTTGGCGCACTTTGCCGTAGGTCATGAGACATTCGTTTCTGTCCAAATAACAATTTCCCATCATCAAAGGTCATTGTGGGGTCGTCAGAGGAGTTCTGTCGAATTTTGAATATTTTGAAGCGACTCCAATAATAGGGTAGGCGTTGGCGCACTTTGTCGTAGGTCATGAGACATTCGTTTCTGTCCAAATAACAATTTCCCATCATCAAAGGTCATTGTCGGATCGTCAGAGGAGTTCTGTCGAATTTTGAATATTTTGAAGCGACTCCAAAAAAAGGATAGGCGTTGGCGCACTTTGTCGTAGGTCATCAGACATTCATTCCTGTTCAAATAACAAGTTCTCATCATCAAAGATCATTGTCGGGTCGTCAGAGGAGTTCTGCCAAATTTTGAATAATTTAAAGCGACTCCAAAAATAGGGTAGGCGTTGGCGCACTTTGTCGTAGGTCATGAGACATTCATTTCTGTCCAAAAAACAAGTTTCCATCATTGAAGGTCATTGTCGGGTCGTCAGAGGAGTTCTGTCAAATTTTGAATAATTTAAAGCGACTCCAAAAATAGGGTAGGCGTTTGCGCACTTTGTCGTAGGTCATGAGACCTTCATTTCTGTCCAAAGAACAAGTTCCCATCATCAAAGGTCATTGTGGGGTCGTCAGAGGAGTTCTGTCGAATTTTGAATATTTTGAAGCGACTCCAAAAATAGGGTAGGCGTTGGCGCACTCTGTCGTAGGTCATGAGACCTTAATTCCTATCCAAATAACAAGTTCTTATCATCAAAGATCATTGTCGGGTCGTCAGAGGAGTTCTGTCGAATTTTGAATATTTTGAAGCGACTCCAAAAATAGGGTAGGCGTTGGCGCACTTTGTCGTAGGTCATGAGACATTCGTTTCTGTCCAAATAACAATTTCCCATCATCAAAGGTCATTGTCGGATCGTCAGAGGAGTTCTGTCGAATTTTGAATAATTTGAAGCGACTCCAAAAAAAGGATAGGCGTTGGCGCACTTTGTCGTAGGTCATGAGACATTCATTTCTGTCCAAAGAACAAGTTCCCATCATCAAAGGTCATTGTGGGGTCGTCAGAGGAGTTCTGTCGAATTTTGAATATTTTGAAGCGACTCCAAAAATAGGGTAGGCGTTGGCGCACTTTGTCGTAGGTCATGAGACATTCATTTCTGTCCAAATAACAAGTTCTTATCATCAAAGATCATTGTCGGGTCGTCAGAGGTGTTCTGTCAAATTTTGAATATTTTAAAGCGACTCCAAAAACAGGATAGGCGTTGGCGCACTTTGCCGTAGGTCATGAGACATTCGTTTCTGTCCAAATAACAATTTCCCATCATCAAAGGTCATTGTGGGGTCGTCAGAGGAGTTCTGTCGAATTTTGAATATTTTGAAGCGACTCCAAAAATAGGGTAGGCGTTGGCGCACTTTGTCGTAGGTCATGAGACATTCGTTTCTGTCCAAATAACAATTTCCCATCATCAAAGGTCATTGTCGGATCGTCAGAGGAGTTCTGTCGAATTTTGAATATTTTGAAGCGACTCCAAAAAAAGGATAGGCGTTGGCGCACTTTGTCGTACGTCATGAGACATTCATTTCTGTCCAAAGAACAAGTTCCCATCATCAAAGGTCATTGTGGGGTCGTCAGAGGAGTTCTGTCGAATTTTGAATATTTTGAAGCGACTCCATAAATAGGGTAGGCGTTTGCGCACTTTGTCGTAGGTCATGAGACCTTCATTTCTGTCCAAAGAACAAGTTCCCACCATCAAAGATCATTGTCGGGTCGTCAGAGGAGTTCTGTCAAATTTTGAATATTTTAAAGCGACTCCAAAAATAGGGTAGGCGTTGGCGCACTTTGTCGTAGGTCATGAGACATTCATTTCTGTCCAAAGAACAAGTTCCCATCATCAAAGGTCATTGTGGGGTCGTCAGAGGAGTTCTGTCGAATTTTGAATATTTTGAAGCGACTCCAAAAATAGGGTAGGCGTTGGCGCACTTTGTCGTAGGTCATGAGACATTCGTTTCTGTCCAAATAACAATTTCCCATCATCAAAGGTCATTGTCGGATCGTCAGAGGAGTTCTGTCGAATTTTGAATATTTTGAAGCGACTCCAAAAAAAGGATAGGCGTTGGCGCACTTTGTCGTAGGTCATGAGACATTCATTTCTGTCCAAAGAACAAGTTCCCATCAACAAAGGTCATTGTGGGGTCGTCAGAGGAGTTCTGTCGAATTTTGAATATTTTGAAGCGACTCCATAAATAGGGTAGGCGTTTGCGCACTTTGTCGTAGGTCATGAGACCTTCATTTCTGTCCAAAGAACAAGTTCCCACCATCAAAGATCATTGTCGGGTCGTCAGAGGAGTTCTGTCAAATTTTGAATATTTTAAAGCGACTCCAAAAATAGGGTAGGCGTTGGCGCACTTTGTCGTAGGTCATGAGACATTCATTTCTGTCCAAAGAACAAGTTCCCATCATCAAAGGTCATTGTGGGGTCGTCAGAGGAGTTCTGTCGAATTTTGAATATTTTGAAGCGACTCCAAAAATAGGGTAGGCGTTGGCGCACTTTGTCGTAGGTCATGAGACATTCATTTCTGTCCAAAGAACAAGTTCCCATCATCAAAGGTCATTGTGGGGTCGTCAGAGGAGTTCTGTCGAATTTTGAATATTTTGAAGCGACTCCAAAAATAGGGTAGGCGTTGGCGCACTTTGTCGTAGGTCATGTGACATTCGTTTCTGTCCAAATAACAATTTCCCATCATCAAAGGTCATTGTCGGATCGTCAGAGGAGTTCTGTCGAATTTTGAATATTTTGAAGCGACTCCAAAAAAAGGATAGGCGTTGGCGCACTTTGTCGTAGGTCATCAGACATTCATTCCTGTTCAAATAACAAGTTCTCATCATCAAAGATCATTGTCGGGTCGTCAGAGGAGTTCTGTCAAATTTTGAATAATTTAAAGCGACTCCAAAAATAGGGTAGGCGTTGGCGCACTTTGTCGTAGGTCATGAGACATTCATTTCTGTCCAAAAAACAAGTTTCCATCATTGAAGGTCATTGTCGGGTCGTCAGAGGAGTTCTGTCAAATTTTGAATAATTTAAAGCGACTCCAAAAATAGGGTAGGCGTTTGCGCACTTTGTCGTAGGTCATGAGACCTTCATTTCTGTCCAAAGAACAAGTTCCCATCATCAAAGGTCATTGTGGGGTCGTCAGAGGAGTTCTGTCGAATTTTGAATATTTTGAAGCGACTCCAAAAATAGGGTAGGCGTTGGCGCACTCTGTCGTAGGTCATGAGACCTTAATTCCTATCCAAATAACAAGTTCTTATCATCAAAGATCATTGTCGGGTCGTCAGAGGAGTTCTGTCGAATTTTGAATATTTTGAAGCGACTCCAAAAATAGGGTAGGCGTTGGCGCACTTTGTCGTAGGTCATGAGACATTCGTTTCTGTCCAAATAACAATTTCCCATCATCAAAGGTCATTGTCGGATCGTCAGAGGAGTTCTGTCGAATTTTGAATAATTTGAAGCGACTCCAAAAAAAGGATAGGCGTTGGCGCACTTTGTCGTAGGTCATGAGACATTCATTTCTGTCCAAAGAACAAGTTCCCATCATCAAAGGTCATTGTGGGGTCGTCAGAGGAGTTCTGTCGAATTTTGAATATTTTGAAGCGACTCCAAAAATAGGGTAGGCGTTGGCGCACTTTGTCGTAGGTCATGAGACATTCATTTCTGTCCAAATAACAAGTTCTTATCATCAAAGATCATTGTCGGGTCGTCAGAGGAGTTCTGTCAAATTTTGAATATTTTAAAGCGACTCCAAAAACAGGATAGGCGTTGGCGCACTTTGCCGTAGGTCATGAGACATTCGTTTCTGTCCAAATAACAATTTCCCATCATCAAAGGTCATTGTGGGGTCGTCAGAGGAGTTCTGTCGAATTTTGAATATTTTGAAGCGACTCCAAAAATAGGGTAGGCGTTGGCGCACTTTGTCGTAGGTCATGAGACATTCGTTTCTGTCCAAATAACAATTTCCCATCATCAAAGGTCATTGTCGGATCGTCAGAGGAGTTCTGTCGAATTTTGAATATTTTGAAGCGACTCCAAAAAAAGGATAGGCATTGGCGCACTTTGTCGTACGTCATGAGACATTCATTTCTGTCCAAAGAACAAGTTCCCATCATCAAAGGTCATTGTGGGGTCGTCAGAGGAGTTCTGTCGAATTTTGAATATTTTGAAGCGACTCCATAAATAGGGTAGGCGTTTGCGCACTTTGTCGTAGGTCATGAGACCTTCATTTCTGTCCAAAGAACAAGTTCCCACCATCAAAGATCATTGTCGGGTCGTCAGAGGAGTTCTGTCAAATTTTGAATATTTTAAAGCGACTCCAAAAATAGGGTAGGCGTTGGCGCACTTTGTCGTAGGTCATGAGACATTCATTTCTGTCCAAAGAACAAGTTCCCATCATCAAAGGTCATTGTGGGGTCGTCAGAGGAGTTCTGTCGAATTTTGAATATTTTGAAGCGACTCCAAAAATAGGGTAGGCGTTGGCGCACTTTGTCGTAGGTCATGAGACATTCGTTTCTGTCCAAATAACAATTTCCCATCATCAAAGGTCATTGTCGGATCGTCAGAGGAGTTCTGTCGAATTTTGAATATTTTGAAGCGACTCCAAAAAAAGGATAGGCGTTGGCGCACTTTGTCGTAGGTCATGAGACATTCATTTCTGTCCAAAGAACAAGTTCCCATCATCAAAGGTCATTGTGGGGTCGTCAGAGGAGTTCTGTCGAATTTTGAATATTTTGAAGCGACTCCATAAATAGGGTAGGCGTTTGCGCACTTTGTCGTAGGTCATGAGACCTTCATTTCTGTCCAAAGAACAAGTTCCCACCATCAAAGATCATTGTCGGGTCGTCAGAGGAGTTCTGTCAAATTTTGAATATTTTAAAGCGACTCCAAAAATAGGGTAGGCGTTGGCGCACTTTGTCGTAGGTCATGAGACATTCATTTCTGTCCAAAGAACAAGTTCCCATCATCAAAGGTCATTGTGGGGTCGTCAGAGGAGTTCTGTCGAATTTTGAATATTTTGAAGCGACTCCAAAAATAGGGTAGGCGTTGGCGCACTTTGTCGTAGGTCATGAGACATTCATTTCTGTCCAAAGAACAAGTTCCCATCATCAAAGGTCATTGTGGGGTCGTCAGAGGAGTTCTGTCGAATTTTGAATATTTTGAAGCGACTCCAAAAATAGGGTAGGCGTTGGCGCACTTTGTCGTAGGTCATGTGACATTCGTTTCTGTCCAAATAACAATTTCCCATCATCAAAGGTCATTGTCGGATCGTCAGAGGAGTTCTGTCGAATTTTGAATATTTTGAAGCGACTCCAAAAAAAGGATAGGCGTTGGCGCACTTTTTCGTAGGTCATGAGACATTCATTTCTGTCCAAAGAACAAGTTCCCATCATCAAAGGTCATTGTGGGGTCGTCAGAGGAGTTCTGTCGAATTTTGAATATTTTGAAGCGACTCCATAAATAGGGTAGGCGTTGGCGCACTTTGTCGTAGGTCATGAGACATTCATTTCTGTCCAAATAACAAGTTCTTATCATCAAAGATCATTGTCGGGTCGTCAGAGGAGTTCTGTCAAATTTTGAATATTTTAAAGCGACTCCAAAAATAGGGTAGGCGTTGGCGCACTTTGTCGTAGGTCATGAGACATTCATTTCTGTCCAAAGAACAAGTTCCCATCATCAAAGGTCATTGTGGGGTCGTCAGAGGAGTTCTGTCGAATTTTGAATATTTTGAAGCGACTCCAAAAATAGGGTAGGCGTTGGCGCACTTTGTCGTAGGTCATGAGACATTCATTTCTGTCCAAAGAACAAGTTCCCATCATCAAAGGTCATTGTGGGGTCGTCAGAGGAGTTCTGTCGAATTTTGAATATTTTGAAGCGACTCCAAAAATAGGGTAGGCGTTGGCGCACTTTGTCGTAGGTCATGAGACATTTATTTCTGTCCAAAGAACAAGTTCCCATCATCAAAGGTCATTGTGGGGTCGTCAGAGGAGCTCTGTCGAATTTTGAATATTTTGAAGCGACTCCAAAAATAGGGTAGGCATTGGCGCACTTTGTCGTAGGTCATTAGACCTTCATTTCTGTCCAAATAACAAGTTTTTATCATCAAAGATCATTGTCGGGTCGTCAGAGGAGTTCTGTCAAATTTTGAATATTTTAAAGTGACTCCAAAAATAGGGTAGGCGTTGGCGCACTTTGTCGTAGGTCATGAGACATTCATTTCTGTCCAAAGAACAAGTTCCCATCATCAAAGGTCATTGTGGGGTCGTCAGAGGAGTTTTGTCGAATTTTGAATATTTTGAAGCGACTCCAAAAATAGGGTAGGCGTTGGCGCACTTTGTCGTAGGTCATGAGACATTCGTTTCTGTCCAAATAACAATTTCCCATCATCAAAGGTCATTGTCGGATCGTCAAAGAAGTTCTGTCGAATTTTGAATATTTTGAAGCGACTCCAAAAAAAGGATAGGCGTTGGCGCACTTTGTCGTAGGTCATGAGACATTCATGTTTGTCCAAATAACAAGTTCCCATCATCAAAGGTTATTGTGGGGTCGTCAGAGGAGTTCTGTCGAATTTTGAATATTTTGAAGCGACTCCATAAATAGGGTAGGCGTTGGCGCACTTTGTCGTAGGTCATGAGACATTCATTTCTGTCCAAATAACAAGTTCTTATCATCAAAGATCATTGTCGGGTCGTCAGAGGAGTTCTGTCAAATTTTGAATATTTTAAAGCGACTCCAAAAATAGGGTAGGCGTTGGCGCACTTTGTCGTAGGTCATGAGACATTCATTTTTGTCCAAAGAACAAGTTCCCATCATCAAAGGTCATTGTGGGGTCGTCAGAGGAGTTCTGTCGAATTTTGAATATTTTGAAGCGACTCCAAAAATAGGGTAGGCGTTGGCGCACTTTGTCGTAGGTCATGAGACATTCATTTCTGTCCAAAGAACAAGTTCCCATCATCAAAGGTCATTGTGGGGTCGTCAGAGGAGTTCTGTCGAATTTTGAATATTTTGAAGCGACTCCAAAAATAGGGTAGGCGTTGGCGCACTTTGTCGTAGGTCATGAGACATTCATTTCTGTCCAAAGAACAAGTTCCCATTATCAAAGGTCATTGTGGGGTCGTCAGAGGAGTTCTGTCGAATTTTGAATATTTTGAAGCGACTCCAAAAATAGGGTAGGCATTGGCGCACTTTGTCGTAGGTCATTAGACCTTCATTTCTGTCCAAATAACAAGTTTTTATCATCAAAGATCATTGTCGGGTCGTCAGAGGAGTTCTGTCAAATTTTGAATATTTTAAAGCGACTCCAAAAATAGGGTAGGCGTTGGCGCACTTTGTCGTAGGTCATGAGACATTCATTTCTGTCCAAAGAACAAGTTCCCATCATCAAAGGTCATTGTGGGGTCGTCAGAGGAGTTTTGTCGAATTTTGAATATTTTGAAGCGACTCCAAAAATAGGGTAGGCGTTGGCGCACTTTGTCGTAGGTCATGAGACATTCGTTTCTGTCCAAATAACAATTTCCCATCATCAAAGGTCATTGTCGGATCGTCAAAGAAGTTCTGTCGAATTTTGAATATTTTGAAGCGACTCCAAAAAAAGGATAGGCGTTGGCGCACTTTGCCGTAGGTCATGAGACATTCATTTTTGTCCAAATAACAAGTTCCCATCATCAAAGGTTATTGTGGGGTCGTCAGAGGAGTTCAGTCGAATTTTGAATATTTTGAAGCGACTCCAAAAACAGGATAGGCGTTGGCGCACTTTGCCGTAGGTCATGAGACATTCGTTTCTGTCCAAATAACAATTTCATATCATCAAAGGTCATTGTGGGGTCGTCAGAGGAGTTCTGTCGAATTTTGAATATTTTGAAGCGACTCCAAAAATAGGATAGGCGTTGGCGCACTTTGCCGTAGGTCATGAGACATTCATTTTTGTCCAAATAACAAGTTCTTATCATCAAAGATCATTGTCGGGTCGTCAGAGGAGTTCTGTCAAATTTTGAATAATTTAAAGCGACTCCAAAAATAGGGTAGGCGTTGGCGCACTTTGTCGTAGGTCATGAGACATTCATTTTTGTCCAAATAACAAGTTCCCATCATCAAAGGTCATTGTGGGGTCGTCAGAGGAGTTCTGTCGAATTTTGAATATTTTGAAGCGACTCCAAAAATAGGGTAGGCGTTGGCGCACTTTGTCGTAGGTCATCAGACATTCATTTCTGTCCAAATAACAAGTTTTTATCATCAAAGATCATTGTCGGGTCGTCAGAGGAGTTCTGTCAAATTTTGAATAATTTAAAGCGACTCCAAAAATAGGGTAGGCGTTGGCGCACTTTGTCGTAGGTCATGAGACATTCATTTCTGTCCAAAGAACAAGTTCCCATCATCAAAGGTCATTGTGGGGTCGTCAGAGGAGTTCTGTCGAATTTTGAATATTTTGAAGCGACTCCAAAAATAGGGTAGGCGTTGACGCACTTTGTCGTAGGTCATGAGACCTTCATTTCTGTCCAAATAACAAGTTCTTATCATCAAAGATCATTGTGGGGTCGTCAGAGGAGTTCTGTCAAATTTTGAATATTTTAAAGTGACTCCAAAAATAGGGTAGGCATTGGCGCACTTTGTCGTAGGTCATGAGACATTCATTTCTGTCCAAAGAACAAGTTCCCATCATCAAAGGTCATTGTGGGGTCGTCAGAGGAGTTCTGTCGAATTTTGAATATTTTGAAGCGACTCCAAAAATAGGGTAGGCGTTGGCGCACTTTGTCGTAGGTCATGAGACATTTATTTTTGTCCAAATAACAAGTTCCCATCATCAAAGGTCATTGTCGGGTCGTCAGAGGAGTTCTGTCGAATTTTGAATATTTTGAAGCGACTCCAAAAATAGGGTAGGCGTTGGCGCACTTTGTCGTAGGTCATCAGACATTCATTTCTGTCCAAATAACAAGTTCTTATCATCAAAGATCATTTTCGGGTCGTCAGAGGAGTTCTGTCAAATTTTGAATAATTTAAAGCGACTCCAAAAATAGGGTAGGCGTTGGCGCACTTTGTCGTAGGTCATGAGACATTCATTTCTGTCCAAAGAACAAGTTCCCATCATCAAAGGTCATTGTGGGGTCGTCAGAGGAGTTCTGTCGAATTTTGAATATTTTGAAGCGACTCCAAAAATAGGGTAGGCGTTGGCGCACTTTGTCGTAGGTCATGAGACATTCATTTTTGTCCAAATAACAAGTTCCCATCATCAAAGGTCATTGTGGGGTCGTCAGAGGAGTTCTGTCGAATTTTGAATATTTTGAAGCGACTCCAAAAATAGGGTAGGCGTTGGCGCACTTTGTCGTAGGTCATGAGATCTTCATTTCTGTCCAAATAACAAGTTCTTATCATCAAAGATCATTGTCGGGTCGTCAGAGGAGTTCTGTCAAATTTTGAATATTTTGAAGCGACACCAAAAATAGGATAGGCGTTGGCGCACTTTGTCGTAGGTCATGAGACATTCATATTTGTCCAAATAACAAGTTCCCATCATCAAAGGTCATTGTGGGGTCGTCAGAGGAGTTCTGTCGAATTTTGAATATTTTGAAGCGACTCCAAAAACAGGATAGGCGTTGGCGCACTTTGCCGTAGGTCATGAGACATTCGTTTCTGTCCAAACAACAATTTCCCATCATCAAAGGTCATTGTGGGGTCGTCAGAGGAGTTCTGTCGAATTTTGAATATTTTTAAGCGACTCCAAAAATAGGATAGGCGTTGGCGCACTTTGCCGTGAGTCATGAGACATTCATTTTTGTCCAAAAAACAAGATCCCATCATCAAAGGTCATTGTGGGTCGTCAGAGGAGTTCTGTCGAATTTTGAATATTTTGAAGCGACTCCAAAAATAGGGTAGGCGTTGGCGCACTTTGTCGTAGGTCATGAGACCTTCATTTCTGTCCAAATAACAAGTTCTTATCATCAAAGATCATTGTGGGGTCGTCAGAGGAGTTCTGTCGAATTTTGAATATTTTGAAGCGACTCCAAAAATAGGGTAGGCGTTGGCGCACTTTGTCGTAGGTCTTGAGACATTCATTTTTGTCCAAATAACGAGTTCCCATCATCAAAGGTGATTGTCGGGTCGTCAGAGGAGTTCTGTCAAATTTTGAATAATTTAAAGCGACTCCAAAAATAGGGTAGGCGTTGGCGCACTTTGTCGTAGGTCATGAGACATTCATTTCTGTCCAAAAAACAAGTTTCCATCATTGAAGGTCATTGTCGGGTCGTCAGAGGAGTTCTGTCAAATTTTGAATAATTTAAAGCGACTCCAAAAATAGGGTAGGCGTTTGCGCACTTTGTCGTAGGTCATGAGACATTCATTTCTGTCCAAAAAACAAGTTTCCATCATTGAAGGTCATTGTCGGGTCGTCAGAGGAGTTCTGTCAAATTTTGAATAATTTAAAGCGACTCCAAAAATAGGGTAGGCGTTTGCGCACTTTGTCGTAGGTCATGAGACCTTCATTTCTGTCCAAAGAACAAGTTCCCATCATCAAAGGTCATTGTGGGGTCGTCAGAGGAGTTCTGTCGAATTTTGAATATTTTGAAGCGACTCCAAAAATAGGGTAGGCGTTGGCGCACTTTGTCGTAGGTCATGAGACCTTAATTCCTATCCAAATAACAAGTTCTTATCATCAAAGATCATTGTCGGGTCGTCAGAGGAGTTCTGTCGAATTTTGAATATTTTGAAGCGACTCCAAAAATAGGGTAGGCGTTGGCGCACTTTGTCGTAGGTCATGAGACATTCGTTTCTGTCCAAATAACAATTTCCCATCATCAAAGGTCATTGTCGGATCGTCAGAGGAGTTCTGTCGAATTTTGAATATTTTGAAGCGACTCCAAAAAAAGGATAGGCGTTGGCGCACTTTGTCGTAGGTCATGAGACATTCATTTTTGTCCAAATAACAAGTTTCCATCATCAAAGGTCATTGTGGGGTCGTCAGAGGAGTTCTGTCGAATTTTGAATATTTTGAAGCGACTCCAAAAACAGGATAGGCGTTGGCGCACTTTGCCGTAGGTCATGAGACATTCGTTTCTGTCCAAATAACAATTTCCCATCATCAAAGGTCATTGTGGGGTCGTCAGAGGAGTTCTGTCGAATTTTGAATATTTTTAAGCTACTCCAAAAATAGGATAGGCGTTGGCGCACTTTGCCGTAGGTCATGAGACATTCATTTTTGTCCAAATAGCAAGTTCCCATCATCAAAGATCATTGTCGGGTCGTCAGAGGAGTTCTGTCAAATTTTGAATAATTTAAAGCGACTCCAAAAATAGGGTAGGCGTTTGCGCACTTTGTCGTAGGTCATGAGACCTTCATTTCAGTCCAAAGAACAAGTTCCCATCATCAAAGGTCATTGTGGGGTCGTCAGAGGAGTTCTGTCGAATTTTGAATATTTTGAAGCGACTCCAAAAATAGGGTAGGCGTTGGCGCACTTTGTCGTAGGTCATGAGACATTCATTTTTGTCCAAATAAGAAGTTCCCATCATCAAAGGTCATTGTGGGGTCGTCAGAGGAGTTCTGTCGAATTTTGAATATTTTGAAGCGACTCCAAAAATAGGGTAGGCGTTGGCGCACTTTGTCGTAGGTCATGAGACCTTAATTTTTGTCCATATATCAAGTTCTTATCATCAAAGATCATTGTCGGGTCGTCAGAGGAGTTCTGTCGAATTTTGAATATTTTGAAGCGACTCCAAAAATAGGGTAGGCGTTGGCGCACTTTGTCGTAGGTCATGAGACATTAGTTTCTGTCCAAATAACAATTTCCCATCATCAAAGGTCATTGTCGGATCGTCAGAGGAGATCTGTCGAATTTTGAATATTTTGAAGCGACTCCAAAAAAAGGATAGGCGTTGGCGCACTTTGTCGTAGGTCATGAGACATTCATTTCTGTCCAAAGAACAAGTTTCCATCATCAAAGTTCATTGTGGGGTCGTCAGAGGAGTTCTGTCGAATTTTGAATATTTTGAAGCGACTCCAAAAATAGGGTAGGCGTTGGCGCACTTTGTCGTAGGTCATGAGACATTCATTTCTGTCCAAATAACAAGTTCTTATCATCAAAGATCATTGTCGGGTCGTCAGAGGAGTTCTGTCAAATTTTGAATATTTTAAAGCGACTCCAAAAACAGGATAGGCGTTGGCGCACTTTGCCGTAGGTCATGAGACATTCGTTTCTGTCCAAATAACAATTTCCCATCATCAAAGGTCATTGTGGGGTCGTCAGAGGAGTTCTGTCGAATTTTGAATATTTTGAAGCGACTCCAAAAATAGGGTAGGCGTTGGCGCACTTTGTCGTAGGTCATGAGACATTCGTTTCTGTCCAAATAACAATTTCCCATCATCAAAGGTCATTGTCGGATCGTCAGAGGAGTTCTGTCGAATTTTGAATATTTTGAAGCGACTCCAAAAAAAGGATAGGCGTTGGCGCACTTTGTCGTAGGTCATGAGACATTCATTTCTGTCCAAAGAACAAGTTCCCATCATCAAAGGTCATTGTGGGGTCGTCAGAGGAGTTCTGTCGAATTTTGAATATTTTGAAGCGACTCCATAAATAGGGTAGGCGTTGGCGCACTTTGTCGTAGGTCATGAGACATTCATTTCTGTCCAAATAACAAGTTCTTATCATCAAAGATCATTGTCAGGTCGTCAGAGGAGTTCTGTCAAAATTTGAATATTTTAAAGCGACTCCAAAAATAGGGTAGGCGTTGGCGCACTTTTTCGTAGGTCATGAGACATTCATTTCTGTCCAAAGAACAAGTTCCCATCATCAAAGGTCATTGTGGGGTCGTCAGAGGAGTTCTGTCGAATTTTGAATATTTTGAAGCGACTCCAAAAATAGGGTAGGCGTTGGCGCACTTTGTCGTAGGTCATGAGACATTCATTTCTGTCCAAAGAACAAGTTCCCATCATCAAAGGTCATTGTGGGGTCGTCAGAGGAGTTCTGTCGAATTTTGAATATTTTGAAGCGACTCCAAAAATAGGGTAGGCGTTGGCGCACTTTGTCGTAGGTCATGAGACATTCATTTCTGTCCAAAGAACAAGTTCCCATCATCAAAGGTCATTGTGGGGTCGTCAGAGGAGTTCTGTCGAATTTTGAATATTTTGAAGCGACTCCAAAAATAGGGTAGGCGTTGGCGCACTTTGTCGTAGGTCATGAGACATTCATTTTTGTCCAAATAACGAGTTCCCATCATCAAAGGTCATTGTGGGGTCGTCAGAGGAGTTCTGTCGAATTTTGAATATTTTGAAGCGACTCCAAAAATAGGGTAGGCGTTGGCGCACTTTGTCGTAGGTCATCAGACATTCATTTCTGTTCAAATAACAAGTTCTCATCATCAAAGATCATTGTCGGGTCGTCAGAGGAGTTCTGTCAAATTTTGAATAATTTAAAGCGACTCCAAAAATAGGGTAGGCGTTGGCGCACTTTGTCGTAGGTCATGAGACATTCATTTCTGTCCAAAAAACAAGTTTCCATCATTGAAGGTCATTGTCGGGTCGTCAGAGGAGTTCTGTCAAATTTTGAATAATTTAAAGCGACTCCAAAAATAGGATAGGCGTTTGCGCACTTTGTCGTAGGTCATGAGACCTTCATTTCTGTCCAAAGAACAAGTTCCCATCATCAAAGGTCATTGTGGGGTCGTCAGAGGAGTTCTGTCGAATTTTGAATATTTTGAAGCGACTCCAAAAATAGGGTAGGCGTTGGCGCACTTTGTCGTAGGTCATGAGACCTTAATTCCTATCCAAATAACAAGTTCTTATCATCAAAGATCATTGTCGGGTCGTCAAAGGAGTTCTGTCGAATTTTGAATATTTTGAAGCGACTCCAAAAATAGGGTAGGCGTTGGCGCACTTTGTCGTAGGTCATGAGACATTCGTTTCTGTCCAAATAACAATTTCCCATCATCAAAGGTCATTGTCGGATCGTCAGAGGAGTTCTGTCGAATTTTGAATAATTTGAAGCGACTCCAAAAAAAGGATAGGCGTTGGCGCACTTTGTCGTAGGTCATGAGACATTCATTTCTGTCCAAAGAACAAGTTCCCATCATCAAAGGTCATTGTGGGGTCGTCAGAGGAGTTCTGTCGAATTTTGAATATTTTGAAGCGACTCCAAAAATAGGGTAGGCGTTGGCGCACTTTGTCGTAGGTCATGAGACATTCATTTCTGTCCAAATAACAAGTTCTTATCATCAAAGATCATTGTCGGGTCGTCAGAGGAGTTCTGTCAAATTTTGAATATTTTAAAGCGACTCCAAAAACAGGATAGGCGTTGGCGCACTTTGCCGTAGGTCATGAGACATTCGTTTCTGTCCAAATAACAATTTCCCATCATCAAAGGTCATTGTGGGGTCGTCAGAGGAGTTCTGTCGAATTTTGAATATTTTGAAGCGACTCCAATAATAGGGTAGGCGTTGGCGCACTTTGTCGTAGGTCATGAGACATTCGTTTCTGTCCAAATAACAATTTCCCATCATCAAAGGTCATTGTCGGATCGTCAGAGGAGTTCTGTCGAATTTTGAATATTTTGAAGCGACTCCAAAAAAAGGATAGGCGTTGGCGCACTTTGTCGTAGGTCATCAGACATTCATTCCTGTTCAAATAACAAGTTCTCATCATCAAAGATCATTGTCGGGTCGTCAGAGGAGTTCTGCCAAATTTTGAATAATTTAAAGCGACTCCAAAAATAGGGTAGGCGTTGGCGCACTTTGTCGTAGGTCATGAGACATTCATTTCTGTCCAAAAAACAAGTTTCCATCATTGAAGGTCATTGTCGGGTCGTCAGAGGAGTTCTGTCAAATTTTGAATAATTTAAAGCGACTCCAAAAATAGGGTAGGCGTTTGCGCACTTTGTCGTAGGTCATGAGACCTTCATTTCTGTCCAAAGAACAAGTTCCCATCATCAAAGGTCATTGTGGGGTCGTCAGAGGAGTTCTGTCGAATTTTGAATATTTTGAAGCGACTCCAAAAATAGGGTAGGCGTTGGCGCACTCTGTCGTAGGTCATGAGACCTTAATTCCTATCCAAATAACAAGTTCTTATCATCAAAGATCATTGTCGGGTCGTCAGAGGAGTTCTGTCGAATTTTGAATATTTTGAAGCGACTCCAAAAATAGGGTAGGCGTTGGCGCACTTTGTCGTAGGTCATGAGACATTCGTTTCTGTCCAAATAACAATTTCCCATCATCAAAGGTCATTGTCGGATCGTCAGAGGAGTTCTGTCGAATTTTGAATAATTTGAAGCGACTCCAAAAAAAGGATAGGCGTTGGCGCACTTTGTCGTAGGTCATGAGACATTCATTTCTGTCCAAAGAACAAGTTCCCATCATCAAAGGTCATTGTGGGGTCGTCAGAGGAGTTCTGTCGAATTTTGAATATTTTGAAGCGACTCCAAAAATAGGGTAGGCGTTGGCGCACTTTGTCGTAGGTCATGAGACATTCATTTCTGTCCAAATAACAAGTTCTTATCATCAAAGATCATTGTCGGGTCGTCAGAGGTGTTCTGTCAAATTTTGAATATTTTAAAGCGACTCCAAAAACAGGATAGGCGTTGGCGCACTTTGCCGTAGGTCATGAGACATTCGTTTCTGTCCAAATAACAATTTCCCATCATCAAAGGTCATTGTGGGGTCGTCAGAGGAGTTCTGTCGAATTTTAAATATTTTGAAGCGACTCCAAAAATAGGGTAGGCGTTGGCGCACTTTGTCGTAGGTCATGAGACATTCGTTTCTGTCCAAATAACAATTTCCCATCATCAAAGGTCATTGTCGGATCGTCAGAGGAGTTCTGTCGAATTTTGAATATTTTGAAGCGACTCCAAAAAAAGGATAGGCGTTGGCGCACTTTGTCGTACGTCATGAGACATTCATTTCTGTCCAAAGAACAAGTTCCCATCATCAAAGGTCATTGTGGGGTCGTCAGAGGAGTTCTGTCGAATTTTGAATATTTTGAAGCGACTCCATAAATAGGGTAGGCGTTTGCGCACTTTGTCGTAGGTCATGAGACCTTCATTTCTGTCCAAAGAACAAGTTCCCACCATCAAAGATCATTGTCGGGTCGTCAGAGGAGTTCTGTCAAATTTTGAATATTTTAAAGCGACTCCAAAAATAGGGTAGGCGTTGGCGCACTTTGTCGTAGGTCATGAGACATTCATTTCTGTCCAAAGAACAAGTTCCCATCATCAAAGGTCATTGTGGGGTCGTCAGAGGAGTTCTGTCGAATTTTGAATATTTTGAAGCGACTCCAAAAATAGGGTAGGCGTTGGCGCACTTTGTCGTAGGTCATGAGACATTCGTTTCTCTCCAAATAACAATTTCCCATCATCAAAGGTCATTGTCGGATCGTCAGAGGAGTTCTGTCGAATTTTGAATATTTTGAAGCGACTCCAAAAAAAGGATAGGCGTTGGCGCACTTTGTCGTAGGTCATGAGACATTCATTTCTGTCCAAAGAACAAGTTCCCATCATCAAAGGTCATTGTGGGGTCGTCAGAGGAGTTCTGTCGAATTTTGAATATTTTGAAGCGACTCCATAAATAGGGTAGGCGTTTGCGCACTTTGTCGTAGGTCATGAGACCTTCATTTCTGTCCAAAGAACAAGTTCCCACCATCAAAGATCATTGTCGGGTCGTCAGAGGAGTTCTGTCAAATTTTGAATATTTTAAAGCGACTCCAAAAATAGGGTAGGCGTTGGCGCACTTTGTCGTAGGTCATGAGACATTCATTTCTGTCCAAAGAACAAGTTCCCATCATCAAAGGTCATTGTGGGGTCGTCAGAGGAGTTCTGTCGAATTTTGAATATTTTGAAGCGACTCCAAAAATAGGGTAGGCGTTGGCGCACTTTGTCGTAGGTCATGAGACATTCATTTCTGTCCAAAGAACAAGTTCCCATCATCAAAGGTCATTGTGGGGTCGTCAGAGGAGTTCTGTCGAATTTTGAATATTTTGAAGCGACTCCAAAAATAGGGTAGGCGTTGGCGCACTTTGTCGTAGGTCATGTGACATTCGTTTCTGTCCAAATAACAATTTCCCATCATCAAAGGTCATTGTCGGATCGTCAGAGGAGTTCTGTCGAATTTTGAATATTTTGAAGCGACTCCAAAAAAAGGATAGGCGTTGGCGCACTTTGTCGTAGGTCATCAGACATTCATTCCTGTTCAAATAACAAGTTCTCATCATCAAAGATCATTGTCGGGTCGTCAGAGGAGTTCTGTCAAATTTTGAATAATTTAAAGCGACTCCAAAAATAGGGTAGGCGTTGGCGCACTTTGTCGTAGGTCATGAGACATTCATTTCTGTCCAAAAAACAAGTTTCCATCATTGAAGGTCATTGTCGGGTCGTCAGAGGAGTTCTGTCAAATTTTGAATAATTTAAAGCGACTCCAAAAATAGGGTAGGCGTTTGCGCACTTTGTCGTAGGTCATGAGACCTTCATTTCTGTCCAAAGAACAAGTTCCCATCATCAAAGGTCATTGTGGGGTCGTCAGAGGAGTTCTGTCGAATTTTGAATATTTTGAAGCGACTCCAAAAATAGGGTAGGCGTTGGCGCACTCTGTCGTAGGTCATGAGACCTTAATTCCTATCCAAATAACAAGTTCTTATCATCAAAGATCATTGTCGGGTCGTCAGAGGAGTTCTGTCGAATTTTGAATATTTTGAAGCGACTCCAAAAATAGGGTAGGCGTTGGCGCACTTTGTCGTAGGTCATGAGACATTCGTTTCTGTCCAAATAACAATTTCCCATCATCAAAGGTCATTGTCGGATCGTCAGAGGAGTTCTGTCGAATTTTGAATAATTTGAAGCGACTCCAAAAAAAGGATAGGCGTTGGCGCACTTTGTCGTAGGTCATGAGACATTCATTTCTGTCCAAAGAACAAGTTCCCATCATCAAAGGTCATTGTGGGGTCGTCAGAGGAGTTCTGTCGAATTTTGAATATTTTGAAGCGACTCCAAAAATAGGGTAGGCGTTGGCGCACTTTGTCGTAGGTCATGAGACATTCATTTCTGTCCAAATAACAAGTTCTTATCATCAAAGATCATTGTCGGGTCGTCAGAGGAGTTCTGTCAAATTTTGAATATTTTAAAGCGACTCCAAAAACAGGATAGGCGTTGGCGCACTTTGCCGTAGGTCATGAGACATTCGTTTCTGTCCAAATAACAATTTCCCATCATCAAAGGTCATTGTGGGGTCGTCAGAGGAGTTCTGTCGAATTTTGAATATTTTGAAGCGACTCCAAAAATAGGGTAGGCGTTGGCGCACTTTGTCGTAGGTCATGAGACATTCGTTTCTGTCCAAATAACAATTTCCCATCATCAAAGGTCATAGTCGGATCGTCAGAGGAGTTCTGTCGAATTTTGAATATTTTGAAGCGACTCCAAAAAAAGGATAGGCATTGGCGCACTTTGTCGTACGTCATGAGACATTCATTTCTGTCCAAAGAACAAGTTCCCATCATCAAAGGTCATTGTGGGGTCGTCAGAGGAGTTCTGTCGAATTTTGAATATTTTGAAGCGACTCCATAAATAGGGTAGGCGTTTGCGCACTTTGTCGTAGGTCATGAGACCTTCATTTCTGTCCAAAGAACAAGTTCCCACCATCAAAGATCATTGTCGGGTCGTCAGAGGAGTTCTGTCAAATTTTGAATATTTTAAAGCGACTCCAAAAATAGGGTAGGCGTTGGCGCACTTTGTCGTAGGTCATGAGACATTCATTTCTGTCCAAAGAACAAGTTCCCATCATCAAAGGTCATTGTGGGGTCGTCAGAGGAGTTCTGTCGAATTTTGAATATTTTGAAGCGACTCCAAAAATAGGGTAGGCGTTGGCGCACTTTGTCGTAGGTCATGAGACATTCGTTTCTGTCCAAATAACAATTTCCCATCATCAAAGGTCATTGTCGGATCGTCAGAGGAGTTCTGTCGAATTTTGAATATTTTGAAGCGACTCCAAAAAAAGGATAGGCGTTGGCGCACTTTGTCGTAGGTCATGAGACATTCATTTCTGTCCAAAGAACAAGTTCCCATCATCAAAGGTCATTGTGGGGTCGTCAGAGGAGTTCTGTCGAATTTTGAATATTTTGAAGCGACTCCATAAATAGGGTAGGCGTTTGCGCACTTTGTCGTAGGTCATGAGACCTTCATTTCTGTCCAAAGAACAAGTTCCCACCATCAAAGATCATTGTCGGGTCGTCAGAGGAGTTCTGTCAAATTTTGAATATTTTAAAGCGACTCCAAAAATAGGGTAGGCGTTGGCGCACTTTGTCGTAGGTCATGAGACATTCATTTCTGTCCAAAGAACAAGTTCCCATCATCAAAGGTCATTGTGGGGTCGTCAGAGGAGTTCTGTCGAATTTTGAATATTTTGAAGCGACTCCAAAAATAGGGTAGGCGTTGGCGCACTTTGTCGTAGGTCATGAGACATTCATTTCTGTCCAAAGAACAAGTTCCCATCATCAAAGGTCATTGTGGGGTCGTCAGAGGAGTTCTGTCGAATTTTGAATATTTTGAAGCGACTCCAAAAATAGGGTAGGCGTTGGCGCACTTTGTCGTAGGTCATGTGACATTCGTTTCTGTCCAAATAACAATTTCCCATCATCAAAGGTCATTGTCGGATCGTCAGAGGAGTTCTGTCGAATTTTGAATATTTTGAAGCGACTCCAAAAAAAGGATAGGCGTTGGCGCACTTTTTCGTAGGTCATGAGACATTCATTTCTGTCCAAAGAACAAGTTCCCATCATCAAAGGTCATTGTGGGGTCGTCAGAGGAGTTCTGTCGAATTTTGAATATTTTGAAGCGACTCCATAAATAGGGTAGGCGTTGGCGCACTTTGTCGTAGGTCATGAGACATTCATTTCTGTCCAAATAACAAGTTCTTATCATCAAAGATCATTGTCGGGTCGTCAGAGGAGTTCTGTCAAATTTTGAATATTTTAAAGCGACTCCAAAAATAGGGTAGGCGTTGGCGCACTTTGTCGTAGGTCATGAGACATTCATTTCTGTCCAAAGAACAAGTTCCCATCATCAAAGGTCATTGTGGGGTCGTCAGAGGAGTTCTGTCGAATTTTGAATATTTTGAAGCGACTCCAAAAATAGGGTAGGCGTTGGCGCACTTTGTCGTAGGTCATGAGACATTCATTTCTGTCCAAAGAACAAGTTCCCATCATCAAAGGTCATTGTGGGGTCGTCAGAGGAGTTCTGTCGAATTTTGAATATTTTGAAGCGACTCCAAAAATAGGGTAGGCGTTGGCGCACTTTGTCGTAGGTCATGAGACATTCATTTCTGTCCAAAGAACAAGTTCCCATCATCAAAGGTCATTGTGGGGTCGTCAGAGGAGCTCTGTCGAATTTTGAATATTTTGAAGCGACTCCAAAAATAGGGTAGGCATTGGCGCACTTTGTCGTAGGTCATTAGACCTTCATTTCTGTCCAAATAACAAGTTTTTATCATCAAAGATCATTGTCGGGTCGTCAGAGGAGTTCTGTCAAATTTTGAATATTTTAAAGTGACTCCAAAAATAGGGTAGGCGTTGGCGCACTTTGTCGTAGGTCATGAGACATTCATTTCTGTCCAAAGAACAAGTTCCCATCATCAAAGGTCATTGTGGGGTCGTCAGAGGAGTTTTGTCGAATTTTGAATATTTTGAAGCGACTCCAAAAATAGGGTAGGCGTTGGCGCACTTTGTCGTAGGTCATGAGACATTCGTTTCTGTCCAAATAACAATTTCCCATCATCAAAGGTCATTGTCGGATCGTCAAAGAAGTTCTGTCGAATTTTGAATATTTTGAAGCGACTCCAAAAAAAGGATAGGCGTTGGCGCACTTTGTCGTAGGTCATGAGACATTCATGTTTGTCCAAATAACAAGTTCCCATCATCAAAGGTTATTGTGGGGTCGTCAGAGGAGTTCTGTCGAATTTTGAATATTTTGAAGCGACTCCATAAATAGGGTAGGCGTTGGCGCACTTTGTCGTAGGTCATGAGACATTCATTTCTGTCCAAATAACAAGTTCTTATCATCAAAGATCATTGTCGGGTCGTCAGAGGAGTTCTGTCAAATTTTGAATATTTTAAAGCGACTCCAAAAATAGGGTAGGCGTTGGCGCACTTTGTCGTAGGTCATGAGACATTCATTTTTGTCCAAAGAACAAGTTCCCATCATCAAAGGTCATTGTGGGGTCGTCAGAGGAGTTCTGTCGAATTTTGAATATTTTGAAGCGACTCCAAAAATAGGGTAGGCGTTGGCGCACTTTGTCGTAGGTCATGAGACATTCATTTCTGTCCAAAGAACAAGTTCCCATCATCAAAGGTCATTGTGGGGTCGTCAGAGGAGTTCTGTCGAATTTTGAATATTTTGAAGCGACTCCAAAAATAGGGTAGGCGTTGGCGCACTTTGTCGTAGGTCATGAGACATTCATTTCTGTCCAAAGAACAAGTTCCCATTATCAAAGGTCATTGTGGGGTCGTCAGAGGAGTTCTGTCGAATTTTGAATATTTTGAAGCGACTCCAAAAATAGGGTAGGCATTGGCGCACTTTGTCGTAGGTCATTAGACCTTCATTTCTGTCCAAATAACAAGTTTTTATCATCAAAGATCATTGTCGGGTCGTCAGAGGAGTTCTGTCAAATTTTGAATATTTTAAAGCGACTCCAAAAATAGGGTAGGCGTTGGCGCACTTTGTCGTAGGTCATGAGACATTCATTTCTGTCCAAAGAACAAGTTCCCATCATCAAAGGTCATTGTGGGGTCGTCAGAGGAGTTTTGTCGAATTTTGAATATTTTGAAGCGACTCCAAAAATAGGGTAGGCGTTGGCGCACTTTGTCGTAGGTCATGAGACATTCGTTTCTGTCCAAATAACAATTTCCCATCATCAAAGGTCATTGTCGGATCGTCAAAGAAGTTCTGTCGAATTTTGAATATTTTGAAGCGACTCCAAAAAAAGGATAGGCGTTGGCGCACTTTGCCGTAGGTCATGAGACATTCATTTTTGTCCAAATAACAAGTTCCCATCATCAAAGGTTATTGTGGGGTCGTCAGAGGAGTTCAGTCGAATTTTGAATATTTTGAAGCGACTCCAAAAACAGGATAGGCGTTGGCGCACTTTGCCGTAGGTCATGAGACATTCGTTTCTGTCCAAATAACAATTTCATATCATCAAAGGTCATTGTGGGGTCGTCAGAGGAGTTCTGTCGAATTTTGAATATTTTGAAGCGACTCCAAAAATAGGATAGGCGTTGGCGCACTTTGCCGTAGGTCATGAGACATTCATTTTTGTCCAAATAACAAGTTCTTATCATCAAAGATCATTGTCGGGTCGTCAGAGGAGTTCTGTCAAATTTTGAATAATTTAAAGCGACTCCAAAAATAGGGTAGGCGTTGGCGCACTTTGTCGTAGGTCATGAGACATTCATTTTTGTCCAAATAACAAGTTCCCATCATCAAAGGTCATTGTGGGGTCGTCAGAGGAGTTCTGTCGAATTTTGAATATTTTGAAGCGACTCCAAAAATAGGGTAGGCGTTGGCGCACTTTGTCGTAGGTCATCAGACATTCATTTCTGTCCAAATAACAAGTTTTTATCATCAAAGATCATTGTCGGGTCGTCAGAGGAGTTCTGTCAAATTTTGAATAATTTAAAGCGACTCCAAAAATAGGGTAGGCGTTGGCGCACTTTGTCGTAGGTCATGAGACATTCATTTCTGTCCAAAGAACAAGTTCCCATCATCAAAGGTCATTGTGGGGTCGTCAGAGGAGTTCTGTCGAATTTTGAATATTTTGAAGCGACTCCAAAAATAGGGTAGGCGTTGACGCACTTTGTCGTAGGTCATGAGACCTTCATTTCTGTCCAAATAACAAGTTCTTATCATCAAAGATCATTGTGGGGTCGTCAGAGGAGTTCTGTCAAATTTTGAATATTTTAAAGTGACTCCAAAAATAGGGTAGGCATTGGCGCACTTTGTCGTAGGTCATGAGACATTCATTTCTGTCCAAAGAACAAGTTCCCATCATCAAAGGTCATTGTGGGGTCGTCAGAGGAGTTCTGTCGAATTTTGAATATTTTGAAGCGACTCCAAAAATAGGGTAGGCGTTGGCGCACTTTGTCGTAGGTCATGAGACATTTATTTTTGTCCAAATAACAAGTTCCCATCATCAAAGGTCATTGTCGGGTCGTCAGAGGAGTTCTGTCGAATTTTGAATATTTAGAAGCGACTCCAAAAATAGGGTAGGCGTTGGCGCACTTTGTCGTAGGTCATCAGACATTCATTTCTGTCCAAATAACAAGTTCTTATCATCAAAGATCATTTTCGGGTCGTCAGAGGAGTTCTGTCAAATTTTGAATAATTTAAAGCGACTCCAAAAATAGGGTAGGCGTTGGCGCACTTTGTCGTAGGTCATGAGACATTCATTTCTGTCCAAAGAACAAGTTCCCATCATCAAAGGTCATTGTGGGGTCGTCAGAGGAGTTCTGTCGAATTTTGAATATTTTGAAGCGACTCCAAAAATAGGGTAGGCGTTGGCGCACTTTGTCGTAGGTCATGAGACATTCATTTTTGTCCAAATAACAAGTTCCCATCATCAAAGGTCATTGTGGGGTCGTCAGAGGAGTTCTGTCGAATTTTGAATATTTTGAAGCGACTCCAAAAATAGGGTAGGCGTTGGCGCACTTTGTCGTAGGTCATGAGATCTTCATTTCTGTCCAAATAACAAGTTCTTATCATCAAAGATCATTGTCGGGTCGTCAGAGGAGTTCTGTCAAATTTTGAATATTTTGAAGCGACACCAAAAATAGGATAGGCGTTGGCGCACTTTGTCGTAGGTCATGAGACATTCATATTTGTCCAAATAACAAGTTCCCATCATCAAAGGTCATTGTGGGGTCGTCAGAGGAGTTCTGTCGAATTTTGAATATTTTGAAGCGACTCCAAAAACAGGATAGGCGTTGGCGCACTTTGCCGTAGGTCATGAGACATTCGTTTCTGTCCAAATAACAATTTCCCATCATCAAAGGTCATTGTGGGGTCGTCAGAGGAGTTCTGTCGAATTTTGAATATTTTTAAGCGACTCCAAAAATAGGATAGGCGTTGGCGCACTTTGCCGTAGGTCATGAGACATTCATTTTTGTCCAAAAAACAAGATCCCATCATCAAAGGTCATTGTGGGTCGTCAGAGGAGTTCTGTCGAATTTTGAATATTTTGAAGCGACTCCAAAAATAGGGTAGGCGTTGGCGCACTTTGTCGTAGGTCATGAGACCTTCATTTCTGTCCAAATAACAAGTTCTTATCATCAAAGATCATTGTCGGGTCGTCAGAGGAGTTCTGTCAAATTTTGAATATTTTGAAGCGACACCAAAAATAGGATAGGCGCTGGCGCACTTTGTCGTAGGTCATGAGACATTCATTTTTGTCCAAATAATAAGTTCCCATCATCAAAGGTCATTGTGGGGTCGTCAGAGGAGTTCTGTCGAATTTTGAATATTTTGAAGCGACTCCAAAAACAGGATAGGCGTTGGCGCACTTTGCCGTAGGTCATGAGACATTCGTTTCTGTCCAAATAATGATTTCCCATCATCAAAGGTCATTGTGGGGTCGTCAGAGGAGTTTTGTCGAATTTTGAATATTTTGAAGCGACTCCAAAAATAGGGTAGGCGTTGGCGCACTTTGTCGTAGGTCATGAGACATTCGTTTCTGTCCAAATAACAATTTCCCATCATCAAAGGTCATTGTCGGATCGTCAGAGGAGTTCTGTCGAATTTTGAATATTTTGAAGCGACTCCAAAAACAGGATAGGCGTTGGCGCACTTTGCCGTAGGTCATGAGACATTCGTTTCTGTCCAAATAACAATTTCCCATCATCAAAGGTCATTGTGGGGTCGTCAGAGGAGTTCTGTCGAATTTTGAATATTTTTAAGCGACTCCAAAAATAGGATAGGCGTTGGCGCACTTTGCCGTAGGTCATGAGACATTCATTTTTGTCCAAATAACAAGTTCCCATCATCAAAGATAATTATCGGGTCGTCAGAGGAGTTCTGTCAAATTTTGAATAATTTAAAGCGACTCCAAAAATAGGGTAGGCGTTTGCGCACTTTGTCGTAGGTCATGAGACCTTCATTTCTGTCCAAAGAACAAGTTCCCACCATCAAAGGTCATTGTGGGGTCGTCAGAGGAGTTCTGTCGAATTTTGAATATTTTGAAGCGACTCCAAAAATAGGGTAGGCGTTGGCGCACTTTGTCGTAGGTCATGAGACATTCAATTCTGTCCAAATAACAAGTTTTCATCATCAAAGGTCATTGTGGGGTCGTCAGAGGAGTTCTGTCGAATTTTGAATATTTTGAAGCTACTCCAAAAATAGGGTAGGCGTTGGCGCACTTTGTCGTAGGTCATGAGACCTTAATTTCTGTCCACATAACAAGTTCTTATCATCAAAGATCATTGTCGGGTCGTCAGAGGAGTTCTGTCGAATTTTGAATATTTTGAAGCGACTCCAAAAATAGGGTAGGCGTTGGCGCACTTTGTCGTAGGTCATGAGACATTAGTTTCTGTCCAAATAACAATTTCCCATCATCAAAGGTCATTGTCGGATCGTCAGAGGAGTTCTGTCGAATTTTGAATATTTTGAAGCGACTCCAAAAAAAGGATAGGCGTTGGCGCACTTTGTCGTAGGTCATGAGACATTCATTTCTGTCCAAAGAACAAGTTCCCATCATCAAAGGTCATTGTGGGGTCGTCAGAGGAGTTCTGTCGAATTTTGAATATTTTGAAGCGACTCCATAAATAGGGTAGGCGTTGGCGCACTTTGTCGTAGGTCATGAGACATTCATTCCTGTCCAAATAACAAGTTCTTATCATCAAAGATCATTGTCGGGTCGTCAGAGGAGTTCTGT
The DNA here is from genome assembly GCA_958502065.1 of Chrysolina americana. NCBI lineage: Eukaryota > Metazoa > Arthropoda > Insecta > Coleoptera > Chrysomelidae > Chrysolina > Chrysolina americana. Next base: position 71,706,028 of record OY293416.1, on the reverse strand, counting down.
CAAATTTTGAATATTTTAAAGCGACTCCAAAAATAGGGTAGGCGTTGGCGCACTTTGTCGTAGGTCATGAGACATTCATTTCTGTCCAAAGAACAAGTTCCCATCATCAAAGGTCATTGTGGGGTCGTCAGAGGAGTTCTGTCGAATTTTGAATATTTTGAAGCGACTCCAAAAATAGGGTAGGCGTTGGCGCACTTTGTCGTAGGTCATGAGACATTCATTTCTGTCCAAAGAACAAGTTCCCATCATCAAAGGTCATTGTGGGGTCGTCAGAGGAGTTCTGTCGAATTTTGAATATTTTGAAGCGACTCCAAAAATAGGGTAGGCGTTGGCGCACTTTGTCGTAGGTCATGAGACATTTGTTTTTGTCCAAATAACAATTTCCCATCATCAAAGGTCATTGTCGGATCGTCAGAGGAGTTCTGTCGAATTTTGAATATTTTGAAGCGACACCAAAAAAAGGATAGGCGTTGGCGCACTTTGTCGTAGGTCATGAGACATTCATTTCTGTCCAAAGAACAAGTTCCCAATATCAAAGGTCATTGTGGGGTCGTCAGAGGAGTTCTGTCGAATTTTGAATATTTTGAAGCGACTCCATAAATAGGGTAGGCGTTGGCGCACTTTGTCGTAGGTCATGAGACCTTCATTTCTGTCCAAATAACAAGTTCTTATCATCAAAGATCATTGTCGGGTCGTCAGAGGAGTTCTGTCAAATTTTGAATATTTTAAAGCGACTCCAAAAATAGGGTAGGCGTTGGCGCACTTTGTCGTAGGTTATGAGACATTCATTTCTGTCCAAAGAACAAGTTCCCATCATCAAAGGTCATTGTGGGGTCGTCAGAGGAGTTTTGTCGAATTTTGAATATTTTGAAGCGACTCCAAAAATAGGGTAGGCGTTGGCGCACTTTGTCGTAGGTCATGAGACATTTGTTTCTGTCCAAATAACAATTTCCCATCATCAAAGGTCATTGTCGGATCGTCAGAGGAGTTCTGTCGAATTTTGAATATTTTGAAGCGACTCCAAAAAAAGGATAGGCGTTGGCGCACTTTGTCGTAGGTCATGAGACATTCATTTTTGTCCAAATAACAAGTTCCCATCATCAAAGGTCATTGTGGGGTCGTCAGAGGAGTTCTGTCGAATTTTGAATATTTTGAAGCGACTCCAAAAACAGGATAGGCGTTGGCGCACTTTGCCGTAGGTCATGAGACATTCGTTTCTGTCCAAATAACAATTTCCCATCATCAAAGGTCATTGTGGTGTCGTCAGAGGAGTTCTGTCGAATTTTGAATATTTTTAAGCGACTCCAAAAATAGGATAGGCGTTGGCGCACTTTGCCGTAGGTCATGAGACATTCATTTTTGTCCAAATAACAAGTTCTTATCATCAAAGATCATTGACGGGTCGTCAGAGGAGTTCTGTCAAATTTTGAATATTTTAAAGCGACTCCAAAAATAGGGTAGGCGTTGGCGCACTTTGTCGTAGGTCATGAGACATTCATTTCTGTCCAAAGAACAAGTTCCCATCATCAAAGTTCATTGTGGGGTCGTCAGAGGAGTTCTGTCGAATTTTGAATATTTTGAAGCGACTCCAAAAACAGGATAGGCGGTGGCGCACTTTGTCGTAGGTCATGAGACATTCGTTTCTGTCCAAATAACAATTTCCCATCATCAAAGGTCATTGTGGTGTCGTCAGAAGAGTTCTGTCGAATTTTGAATATTTTTAAGCGACTCCAAAAATAGGATAGGCGTTGGCGCACTTTGCCGTAGGTCATGAGACATTCATTTTTGTCCAAATAACAAGTTCTTATCATCAAAGATCATTGACGGGTCGTCAGAGGAGTTCTGTCAAATTTTGAATAATTTAAAGCGACTCCAAAAATAGGGTAGGCGTTTGCGCACTTTGTCGTAGGTCATGAGACATTCATTTCTGTCCAAAGAACAAGTTCCCATCATCGAAGGTCATTGTGGGGTCGTCAGAGGAGTTCTGTCGAATTTTGAATATTTTGAAGCGACTCCAAAAATAGGGTAGGCGTTGACGCACTTTGTCGTAGGTCATGAGACATTCATTTTTGTCCAAATAACAAGTTCCCATCATCAAAGGTCATTGTCGGGTCGTCAGAGGAGTTCTGTCGAATTTTGAATATTTTGAAGCGACTCCAAAAATAGGGTAGGCGTTGGCGCACTTTGTCGTAGGTCATGAGACATTCATTTCTGTCCAAATATCAAGTTCTTATCATCAAAGATCATTGTCGGGTCGTCAGAGGAGTTCTGTCAAATTTTGAATATTTTAAAGCGACTCCAAAAATAGGGTAGGCGTTGGCGCACTTTGTCGTAGGTCATGAGACATTCATTTCTGTCCAAAGAACAAGTTCCCATCATCAAAGTTCATTGTGGGGTCGTCAGAGGAGTTCTGTCGAATTTTGAATATTTTGAAGCGACTCCAAAAATAGGGTAGGCGTTGGCGCACTTTGTCGTAGGTGATGAGACATTCATTTTTGTCCAAATAACAAGTTCCCATCATCAAAGGTCATTGTGGGGTCGTCAGAGGAGTTCTGTCGAATTTTGAATATTTTGAAGCGACTCCAAAAATAGGGTAGGCGTTGGCGCACTTTGTCGTAGGTCATGAGACATTCATTTCTGTCCAAATAACAAGTTCTTATCATCAAAGATCATTGTCAGGTCGTCAGTGGAGTTCTGTCAAATTTTGAATATTTTGAAGCGACACCAAAAATAGGATAGGCGTTGGCGCACTTTGTCGTAGGTCATGAGACATTCATTTCTGTCCAAAAAACAAGTTCTCATCATCAAAGATCATTGTCGGATCGTCAGAGGAGTTCTGTCAAATTTTGAATAATTTGAAGCGACTCCAAAAACAGGATAGGCGTTGGCGCACTTTGCCGTAGGTCATGAGACATTCGTTTCTGTCCAAATAACAATTTCCCATCATCAAAGGTCATTGTGGGGTCGTCAGAGGAGTTCTGTCGAATTTTGAATATTTAGAAGCGACTCCAAAATTAGGGTAGGCGTTGGCGCACTTTGTGGTAGGTCATGAGACTTTCATTTCTGTCCAAATTACAAGTTCTTATCATCAAAGATCATTGTCGGGTAGTCAGAGGAGTTCTGTCAAATTTTGAATATTTTAAAGCGACTCCAAAAATAGGGTAGGCGTTGGCGCACTTTGTCGTAGGTCATGAGACATTCATTTTTGTCCAAATAACAAGTTCCCATCATCAAAGGTCATTGTCGGGTCGTCAGAGGAGTTCTGTCGAATTTTAAATATTTTGAAGCGACTCCAAAAATAGGGTAGGCGTTGGCGCACTTTGTCGTAGGTCATGAGACATTCATTTCTGTCCAAATATCAAGTTCTTATCATCAAAGATCATTGTCGGGTCGTCAGAGGAGTTCTGTCAAATTTTGAATATTTTAAAGCGACTCCAAAAATAGGGTAGGCGTTGGCGCACTTTGTCGTAGGTCATGAGACATTCATTTCTGTCCAAAGAACAAGTTCCCATCATCAAAGTTCATTGTGGGGTCGTCAGAGGAGTTCTGTCGAATTTTGAATATTTTGAAGCGACTCCAAAAATAGGGTAGGCGTTGGCGCACTTTGTCGTAGGTGATGAGACATTCATTTTTGTCCAAATAACAAGTTCCCATCATCAAAGGTCATTGTGGGGTCGTCAGAGGAGTTCTGTCGAATTTTGAATATTTTGAAGCGACTCCAAAAATAGGGTAGGCGTTGGCGCACTTTGTCGTAGGTCATGAGACATTCATTTCTGTCCAAATAACAAGTTCTTATCATCAAAGATCATTGTCAGGTCGTCAGTGGAGTTCTGTCAAATTTTGAATATTTTGAAGCGACACCAAAAATAGGATAGGCGTTGGCGCACTTTGTCGTAGGTCATGAGACATTCATTTCTGTCCAAAAAACAAGTTCTCATCATCAAAGATCATTGTCGGATCGTCAGAGGAGTTCTGTCAAATTTTGAATATTTTGAAGCGACTCCAAAAACAGGATAGGCGTTGGCGCACTTTGCCGTAGGTCATGAGACATTCGTTTCTGTCCAAATAACAATTTCCCATCATCAAAGGTCATTGTGGGGTCGTCAGAGGAGTTCTGTCGAATTTTGAATATTTAGAAGCGACTCCAAAAATAGGGTAGGCGTTGGCGCACTTTGTCGTAGGTCATGAGACATTCATTTCTGTCCAAATTACAAGTTCTTATCATCAAAGATCATTGTCGGGTAGTCAGAGGAGTTCTGTCAAATTTTGAATATTTTAAAGCGACTCCAAAAATAGGGTAGGCGTTGGCGCACTTTGTCGTAGGTCATGAGACATTCATTTCTGTCCAAAGAACAAGTTCCAATCATCAAAGGTCATTGTGGGGTCGTCAGAGGAGTTCTGTCGAATTTTGAATATTTTGAAGCGACTCCAAAAATAGGGTAGGCGTTTGCGCACTTTGTCGTAGGTCATGAGACATTAGTTTCTGTCCAAATAACAATTTCCCATCATCAAAGGTCATTGTCGGATCGTCAGAGGAGTTCTGTCGAATTTTGAATATTTTGAAGCGACTCCAAAAAAAGGATAGGCGTTGGCGCACTTTGTCGTAGGTCATGAGACATTCATTTCTGTCCAAAGAACAAGTTCCCATCATCAAAGGTCATTGTGGGGTCGTCAGAGGAGTTCTGTCGAATTTTGAATATTTTGAAGCGACTCCAAAAATAGGGTAGGCGTTTGCGCACTTTGTCGTAGGTCATGAGACATTCATTTCTGTCCAAAGAACAAGTTCCCATCATCAAAGGTCATTGTGGGGTCGTCAGAGGAGTTCTGTCGAATTTTGAATATTTTGAAGCGACTCCAAAAAAAGGATAGGCGTTGGCGCACTTTGTCGTAGGTCATGAGACATTCATTTTTGTCCAAATAACAAGTTCCCATCATCAAAGATAATTATCGGGTCGTCAGAGGAGTTCTGTCGAATTTTGAATATTTTGAAGCGACTCCAAAAAAAGGATAGGCGTTGGCGCACTTTGTCGTAGGTCATGAGACATTCATTTTTGTCCAAATAACAAGTTCCCATCATCAAAGATAATTATCGGGTCGTCAGAGGAGTTCTGTCAAATTTTGAATATTTTCAAGCGACTCCAAAAATAGGATAGGCGTTGGCGCACTTTGTCGTAGGTCATGAGACCTTCATTTCTGTCCAAAGAACAAGTTCCCACCATCAAAGGTCATTGTGGGGTCGTCAGAGGAGTTCTGTCGAATTTTGAATATTTTGAAGCGACTCCAAAAATAGGGTAGGCGTTGGCGCACTTTGTCGTAGGTCATGAGACATTCAATTCTGTCCAAATAACAAGTTCCCATCATCAAAGGTCACTGTGGGGTCGTCAGAGGAGTTCTGTCGAATTTTGAATATTTTGAAGCGACTCCAAAAATAGGGTAGGCGTTGGCGCACTTTGTCGTAGGTCATGAGACCTTGATTTCTGTCCACATAACAAGTTCTTATCATCAAAGATCATTGTCGGGTCGTCAGAGGAGTTCTGTCGAATTTTGAATATTTTGAAGCGACTCCAAAAATAGGGTAGGCGTTGGCGCACTTTGTCGTAGGTCATGAGACATTAGTTTCTGTCCAAATAACAATTTCCCATCATCAAAGGTCATTGTCGGATCGTCAGAGGAGTTCTGTCGAATTTTGAATATTTTAAAGCGACTCCAAAAATAGGGTAGGCGTTGGCGCACGCTGTCGTAGGTCATGAGACATTCATTTCTGTCCAAAGAACAAGTTCCCATCATCAAAGGTCATTGTCGGATCGTCAGAGGAGTTCTGTCGAATTTTGAATATTTTGAAGCGACTCCAAAAAAAGGATAGGCGTTGGCGCACTTTGTCGTAGGTCATGAGACATTCATTTTTGTCCAAATAACAAGTTCCCATCATCAAAGATAATTATCGGGTCGTCAGAGGAGTTCTGTCAAATTTTGAATAATTTAAAGCGACTCCAAAAATAGGGTAGGCGTTTGCGCACTTTGTCGTAGGTCATGAGACCTTCATTTCTGTCCAAAGAACAAGTTCCCACCATCAAAGGTCATTGTGGGGTCGTCAGAGGAGTTCTGTCGAATTTTGAATATTTTGAAGCGACTCCAAAAATAGGGTAGGCGTTGGCGCACTTTGTCGTAGGCCATGAGACATTCAATTCTGTCCAAATAACAAGTTCCCATCATCAAAGGTCATTGTGGGGTCGTCAGAGGAGTTCTGTCGAATTTTGAATATTTTGAAGCGACTCCAAAAATAGGGTAGGCGTTTGCGCACTTTGTCGTAGGTCATGAGACATTAGTTTCTGTCCAAATAACAATTTCCCATCATCAAAGGTCATTGTCGGATCGTCAGAGGAGTTCTGTCGAATTTTGAATATTTTGAAGCGACTCCAAAAAAAGGATAGGCGTTGGCGCACTTTGTCGTAGGTCATGAGACATTCATTTTTGTCCAAATAACAAGTTCCCATCATCAAAGATAATTATCGGGTCGTCAGAGGAGTTCTGTCAAATTTTGAATAATTTAAAGCGACTCCAAAAATAGGGTAGGCGTTTGCGCACTTTGTCGTAGGTCATGAGACCTTCATTTCTGTCCAAAGAACAAGTTCCCACCATCAAAGGTCATTGTGGGGTCGTCAGAGGAGTTCTGTCGAATTTTGAATATTTTGAAGCGACTCCAAAAATAGGGTAGGCGTTGGCGCACTTTGTCGTAGGTCATGAGACATTCAATTCTGTCCAAATAACAAGTTCCCATCATCAAAGGTCATTGTGGGGTCGTCAGAGGAGTTCTGTCGAATTTTGAATATTTTGAAGCGACTCCAAAAATAGGGTAGGCGTTGGCGCACTTTGTCGTAGGTCATGAGACCTTAATTTCTGTCCAAATAACAATTTCCCATCATCAAAGGTCATTGTCGGATCGTCAGAGGAGTTCTGTCGAATTTTGAATATTTTGAAGCGACTCCAAAAAAAGGATAGGCGTTGGCGCACTTTGTCGTAGGTCATGAGACATTCATTTTTGTCCAAATAACAAGTTCCCATCATCAAAGATAATTATCGGGTCGTCAGAGGAGTTCTGTCAAATTTTGAATAATTTAAAGCGACTCCAAAAATAGGGTAGGCGTTTGCGCACTTTGTCGTAGGTCATGAGACCTTCATTTCTGTCCAAAGAACAAGTTCCCACCATCAAAGGTCATTGTGGGGTCGTCAGAGGAGTTCTGTCGAATTTTGAATATTTTGAAGCGACTCCAAAAATAGGGTAGGCGTTGGCGCACTTTGTCGTAGGTCATGAGACATTCAATTCTGTCCAAATAACAAGTTCCTATCATCAAAGGTCATTGTGGGGTCGTCAGAGGAGTTCTGTCGAATTTTGAATATTTTGAAGCGACTCCAAAAATAGGGTAGGCGTTGGCGCACTTTGTCGTAGGTCATGAGACCTTAATTTCTGTCCACATAACAAGTTCTTATCATCAAAGATCATTGTCGGGTCGTCAGAGGAGTTCTGTCGAATTTTGAATATTTTGAAGCGACTCCAAAAATAGGGTAGGCGTTGGCGCACTTTGTCGTAGGTCATGAGACATTAGTTTCTGTCCAAATAACAATTTCCCATCATCAAAGGTCATTGTCGGATCGTCAGAGGAGTTCTGTCGAATTTTGAATATTTTGAAGCGACTCCAAAAATAGGGTAGGCGTTGGCGCACTTTGTCGTAGGCCATGAGACATTCAATTCTGTCCAAATAACAAGTTCCCATCATCAAAGGTCATTGTGGGGTCGTCAGAGGAGTTCTGTCGAATTTTGAATATTTTGAAGCGACTCCAAAAATAGGGTAGGCGTTTGCGCACTTTGTCGTAGGTCATGAGACATTAGTTTCTGTCCAAATAACAATTTCCCATCATCAAAGGTCATTGTCGGATCGTCAGAGGAGTTCTGTCGAATTTTGAATATTTTGAAGCGACTCCAAAAAAAGGATAGGCGTTGGCGCACTTTGTCGTAGGTCATGAGACATTCATTTTTGTCCAAATAACAAGTTCCCATCATCAAAGATAATTATCGGGTCGTCAGAGGAGTTCTGTCAAATTTTGAATAATTTAAAGCGACTCCAAAAATAGGGTAGGCGTTTGCGCACTTTGTCGTAGGTCATGAGACCTTCATTTCTGTCCAAAGAACAAGTTCCCACCATCAAAGGTCATTGTGGGGTCGTCAGAGGAGTTCTGTCGAATTTTGAATATTTTGAAGCGACTCCAAAAATAGGGTAGGCGTTGGCGCACTTTGTCGTAGGTCATGAGACATTCAATTCTGTCCAAATAACAAGTTCCCATCATCAAAGGTCATTGTGGGGTCGTCAGAGGAGTTCTGTCGAATTTTGAATATTTTGAAGCGACTCCAAAAATAGGGTAGGCGTTGGCGCACTTTGTCGTAGGTCATGAGACCTTAATTTCTGTCCAAATAACAATTTCCCATCATCAAAGGTCATTGTCGGATCGTCAGAGGAGTTCTGTCGAATTTTGAATATTTTGAAGCGACTCCAAAAAAAGGATAGGCGTTGGCGCACTTTGTCGTAGGTCATGAGACATTCATTTTTGTCCAAATAACAAGTTCCCATCATCAAAGATAATTATCGGGTCGTCAGAGGAGTTCTGTCAAATTTTGAATAATTTAAAGCGACTCCAAAAATAGGGTAGGCGTTTGCGCACTTTGTCGTAGGTCATGAGACCTTCATTTCTGTCCAAAGAACAAGTTCCCACCATCAAAGGTCATTGTGGGGTCGTCAGAGGAGTTCTGTCGAATTTTGAATATTTTGAAGCGACTCCAAAAATAGGGTAGGCGTTGGCGCACTTTGTCGTAGGTCATGAGACATTCAATTCTGTCCAAATAACAAGTTCCTATCATCAAAGGTCATTGTGGGGTCGTCAGAGGAGTTCTGTCGAATTTTGAATATTTTGAAGCGACTCCAAAAATAGGGTAGGCGTTGGCGCACTTTGTCGTAGGTCATGAGACCTTAATTTCTGTCCACATAACAAGTTCTTATCATCAAAGATCATTGTCGGGTCGTCAGAGGAGTTCTGTCGAATTTTGAATATTTTGAAGCGACTCCAAAAATAGGGTAGGCGTTGGCGCACTTTGTCGTAGGTCATGAGACATTAGTTTCTGTCCAAATAACAATTTCCCATCATCAAAGGTCATTGTCGGATCGTCAGAGGAGTTCTGTCGAATTTTGAATATTTTGAAGCGACTCCAAAAAAAGGATAGGCGTTGGCGCACTTTGTCGTGGGTCATGAGACATTCATTTTTGTCCAAAGAACAAGTTTCCATCATCAAAGGTCATTGTGGGGTCGTCAGAGGAGTTCTGTCGAATTTTGAATATTTTGAAGCGACTCCATAAATAGGGTAGGCGTTGGCGCACTTTGTCGTAGGTCATGAGACATTCATTCCTGTCCAAATAACAAGTTCTTATCATCAAAGATCATTGTCGGGTCGTCAGAGGAGTTCTGTCAAATTTTGAATATTTTAAAGCGACTCCAAAAATAGGGTAGGCGTTGGCGCACTTTGTCGTAGGTCATGAGACATTTATTTCTGTCCAAAGAACAAGTTCCCATCATCAAAGGTCATTGTGGGGTCGTCAGAGGAGTTCTGTCGAATTTTGAATATTTTGAAGCGACTCCAAAAATAGGGTAGGCGTTGGCGCACTTTGTCGTAGGTCATGAGACATTCATTTCTGTCCAAAGAACAAGTTCCCATCATCAAAGGTCATTGTGGGGTCGTCAGAGGAGTTCTGTCGAATTTTGAATATTTTGAAGCGACTCCAAAAATAGGGTAGGCGTTGGCGCACTTTGTCGTAGGTCATGAGACATTTGTTTCTGTCCAAATAACAATTTCCCATCATCAAAGGTCATTGTCGGATCGTCAGAGGAGTTCTGTCGAATTTTGAATATTTTGAAGCGACACCAAAAAAAGGATAGGCGTTGGCGCACTTTGTCGTAGGTCATGAGACATTCATTTCTGTCCAAAGAACAAGTTCCCAATATCAAAGGTCATTGTGGGGTCGTCAGAGGAGTTCTGTCGAATTTTGAATATTTTGAAGCGACTCCATAAATAGGGTAGGCGTTGGCGCACTTTGTCGTAGGTCATGAGACCTTCATTTCTGTCCAAATAACGAGTTCTTATCATCAAAGATCATTGTCGGGTCGTCAGAGGAGTTCTGTCAAATTTTGAATATTTTAAAGCGACTCCAAAAATAGGGTAGGCGTTGGCGCACTTTGTCGTAGGTTATGAGACATTCATTTCTGTCCAAAGAACAAGTTCCCATCATCAAAGGTCATTGTGGGGTCGTCAGAGGAGTTTTGTCGAATTTTGAATATTTTGAAGCGACTCCAAAAATAGGGTAGGCGTTGGCGCACTTTGTCGTAGGTCATGAGACATTCGTTTCTGTCCAAATAACAATTTCCCATCATCAAAGGTCATTGTCGGATCGTCAGAGGAGTTCTGTCGAATTTTGAATATTTTGAAGCGACTCCAAAAAAAGGATAGGCGTTGGCGCACTTTGTCGTAGGTCATGAGACATTCATTTTTGTCCAAATAACAAGTTCCCATCATCAAAGGTCATTGTGGGGTCGTCAGAGGAGTTCTGTCGAATTTTGAATATTTTGAAGCAACTCCAAAAACAGGATAGGCGTTGGCGCACTTTGCCGTAGGTCATGAGACATTCGTTTCTGTCCAAATAACAATTTCCCATCATCAAAGGTCATTGTGGTGTTGTCAGAGGAGTTCTGTCGAATTTTGAATATTTTTAAGCGACTCCAAAAATAGGATAGGCGTTGGCGCACTTTGCCGTAGGTCATGAGACATTCATTTTTGTCCAAATAACAAGTTCTTATCATCAAAGATCATTGACGGGTCGTCAGAGGAGTTCTGTCAAATTTTGAATAATTTAAAGCGACTCCAAAAATAGGGTAGGCGTTTGCGCACTTTGTCGTAGGTCATGAGACATTCATTTCTGTCCAAAGAACAAGTTCCCATCATCGAAGGTCATTGTGGGGTCGTCAGAGGAGTTCTGTCGAATTTTGAATATTTTGAAGCGACTCCAAAAATAGGGTAGGCGTTGACGCACTTTGTCGTAGGTCATGAGACATTCATTTCTGTCCAAATAACAATTTCCCATCATCAAAGGTCATTGTCGGATCGTCAGAGGAGTTCTGTCGAATTTTGAATATTTTGAAGCGACTCCAAAAAAAGGATAGGCGTTGGCGCACTTTGTCGTAGGTCATGAGACATTCATTTTTGTCCAAATAACAAGTTCCCATCATCAAAGGTCATTGTGGGGTCGTCAGAGGAGTTCTGTCGAATTTTGAATATTTTGAAGCGACTCCAAAAACAGGATAGGCGTTGGCGCACTTTGCCGTAGGTCATGAGACATTCGTTTCTGTCCAAATAACAATTTCCCATCATCAAAGGTCATTGTGGTGTCGTCAGAGGAGTTCTGTCGAATTTTGAATATTTTTAAGCGACTCCAAAAATAGGATAGGCGTTGGCGCACTTTGTCGTAGGTCATGAGACATTCGTTTCTGTCCAAATAACAATTTCCCATCATCAAAGGTCATTGTCGGATCGTCAGAGGAGTTCTGTCGAATTTTGAATATTTTGAAGCGACTCCAAAAAAAGGATAGGCGTTGGCGCACTTTGTCGTAGGTCATGAGACATTCATTTTTGTCCAAATAACAAGTTCCCATCATCAAAGGTCATTGTGGGGTCGTCAGAGGAGTTCTGTCGAATTTTGAATATTTTGAAGCGACTCCAAAAACAGGATAGGCGTTGGCGCACTTTGCCGTAGGTCATGAGACATTCGTTTCTGTCCAAATAACAATTTCCCATCATCAAAGGTCATTGTGGTGTCGTCAGAAGAGTTCTGTCGAATTTTGAATATTTTTAAGCGACTCCAAAAATAGGATAGGCGTTGGCGCACTTTGCCGTAGGTCATGAGACATTCATTTTTGTCCAAATAACAAGTTCTTATCATCAAAGATCATTGACGGGTCGTCAGAGGAGTTCTGTCAAATTTTGAATAATTTAAAGCGACTCCAAAAATAGGGTAGTCGTTTGCGCACTTTGTCGTAGGTCATGAGACATTCATTTCTGTCCAAAGAACAAGTTCCCATCATCGATGGTCATTGTGGGGTCGTCAGAGGAGTTCTGTCGAATTTTGAATATTTTGAAGCGACTCCAAAAATAGGGTAGGCGTTGACGCACTTTGTCGTAGGTCATGAGACATTCAATTTTGTCCAAATAACAAGTTCCCATCATCAAAGGTCATTGTCGGGTCGTCAGAGGAGTTCTGTCGAATTTTGAATATTTTGAAGCGACTCCAAAAATAGGGTAGGCGTTGGCGCACTTTGTCGTAGGTCATGAGACATTCATTTCTGTCCAAATATCAAGTTCTTATCATCAAAGATCATTGTCGGGTCGTCAGAGGAGTTCTGTCAAATTTTGAATATTTTAAAGCGACTCCAAAAATAGGGTAGGCGTTGGCGCACTTTGTCGTAGGTCATGAGACATTCATTTCTGTCCAAAGAACAAGTTCCCATCATCAAAGTTCATTGTGGGGTCGTCAGAGGAGTTCTGTCGAATTTTGAATATTTTGAAGCGACTCCAAAAATAGGGTAGGCGTTGGCGCACTTTGTCGTAGGTGATGAGACATTCATTTTTGTCCAAATAACAAGTTCCCATCATCAAAGGTCATTGTGGGGTCGTCAGAGGAGTTCTGTCGAATTTTGAATATTTTGAAGCGACTCCAAAAATAGGGTAGGCGTTGGCGCACTTTGTCGTAGGTCATGAGACATTCATTTCTGTCCAAATAACAAGTTCTTATCATCAAAGATCATTGTCAGGTCGTCAGTGGAGTTCTGTCAAATTTTGAATATTTTGAAGCGACACCAAAAATAGGATAGGCGTTGGCGCACTTTGTCGTAGGTCATGAGACATTCATTTCTGTCCAAAAAACAAGTTCTCAACATCAAAGATCATTGTCGGATCGTCAGAGGAGTTCTGTCAAATTTTGAATATTTTGAAGCGACTCCAAAAACAGGATAGGCGTTGGCGCACTTTGCCGTAGGTCATGAGACATTCGTTTCTGTCCAAATAACAATTTCCCATCATCAAAGGTCATTGTGGGGTCGTCAGAGGAGTTCTGTCGAATTTTGAATATTTAGAAGCGACTCCAAAAATAGGGTAGGCGTTGGCGCACTTTGTCGTAGGTCATGAGACATTCATTTCTGTCCAAATTACAAGTTCTTATCATCAAAGATCATTGTCGGGTAGTCAGAGGAGTTCTGTCAAATTTTGAATATTTTAAAGCGACTCCAAAAATAGGGTAGGCGTTGGCGCACTTTGTCGTAGGTCATGAGACATTCATTTCTGTCCAAAGAACAAGTTCCCATCATCAAAGGTCATTGTGGGGTCGTCAGAGGAGTTCTGTCGAATTTTGAATATTTTGAAGCGACTCCAAAAATAGGGTAGGCGTTGGCGCACTTTGTCGTAGGTCATGAGACATTCATTTTTGTCCAAATAACAAGTTCCCATCATCAAAGGTCATTGTGGGGTCGTCAGAGGAGTTCTGTCGAATTTTGAATATTTTGAAGCGACTCCAAAAATAGGGTAGGCGTTGACGCACTTTGTCGTAGGTCATGAGACATTCATTTCTGTCCAAATAACAAGTTCTTATCATCGAAGATCATTGTCGGGTCGTCAGAGGAGTTCTGTCAAATTTTGAATATTTTGAAGCGACACCAAAAATAGGATAGGCGTTGGCGCACTTTGTCGTAGGTCATGAGACATTCATTTTTGTCCAAATAACAAGTTCCCATCATCAAAGGTCATTGTCGGGTCGTCAGAGGAGTTTTGTCGAATTTTGAATATTTTTAAGCGACTCCAAAAACAGGATAGGCGTTGGCGCACTTTGCCTTAGGTCATGAGACATTCATTTCTGTCCAAAAAACAAGTTTCCATCATTGAAGGTCATTGTCGGGTCGTCAGAGGAGTTCTGTCGAATTTTGAATATTTTGAAGCGACTCCAAAAATAGGATAGGCGTTGGCGCACTTTGCCGTAGGTCATGAGACATTCATTTCTGTCCAAAAAACAAGTTCTTATCATCAAAGATCATTGTCGGGTCGTCAGAGGAGTTCTGTCGAATTTTGAATATTTTGAAGCGACCCCAAAAATAGGATAGGCGTTGGCGCACTTTGCCGTAGGTCATGAGACATTCATTTCTGTATAAAAAACAAGTTTCCATCATTGAAGGTCATTGTCGGGTCGTCAGAGGAGTTCTGTCGAATTTTGAATATTTTTTAAGCGACTCCAAAAATAGGATAGGCGTTGGCGCACTTTGCCGTAGGTCATGAGACATTCTTTTCTGTCCAAAAAACAAGTTTCCATCATCGAAGGTCATTGTCGGGTCGTCAGAGGAGTTCTGTCGAATTTTGAATATTTTGAAGCGACTCCAAAAATAGGATAGGCATTGGCGCACTTTGTCGTAGGTCATGAGACATTCATTCATGTCCAAATAACAAGTTCCCATTATCAAAGGTCATTGTCGGGTCGTCAGAGGAGTTCTGTCGAATTTTGAATATTTTTAAGCGACTCCAAAAATAGGATAGGCGTTGGCGCACTTTGCCGTAGGTCATGAGACATTCATTTTTGTCCAAAAAACAAGTTCTTAACATCAAAGATCATTGTCGGGTCGTCAGAGGAGTTCTGTCGAATTTTGAATATTTTGAAGCGACCCCAAAAATAGAATAGGCGTTGGCGCACTTTGTCGTAGGTCATGAGACATTCATTTTTGTTCAAAAAACAAGTTCTCATTATCAAAGATCATTGTCGGGTCGTCAGAGGAGTTCTGTCGAATTTTGAATATTTTGAAGCGACCCCAAAAATAGGATAGGCGTTGGCGCACTTTGTCGTAGGTCATGAGACATTCATTCTTGTCCAAAAAACAAGTTCTCATTATCAAAGTTCATTGTCGGGTCGTCAGAGGAGTTCTGTCGAATTTTGAATATTTTGAAGCGACCCCAAAAATAGGATAGGCGTTGGCGCACTTTGTCGTAGGTCATGAGACATTCATTTCTGTATAAAAAACAAGTTTCCATCATCGAAGGTCATTGTCGGGTCGTCAGAGTAGTTCTGTCGAATTTTGAATATTTTTAAGCGACTCCAAAAATAGGATAGGCGTTGGCGCACTTTGCCGTAGGTCATGAGACATTCATTGTTGTCCAAAAAACAAGTTCTTATCATCAAAGATCATTGTCGGGTCGTCAGAGGAGTTCTGTCGAATTTTGAATATTTTGAAGCGACCCCAAAAATAGGATAGGCGTTGGCGCACTTTGTCGTAGGTCATGAGACATTCATTTTTGTCCAAAAAACAAGTTCTCATTATCAAAGTTTATTGTCGAGTCGTCAGAGGAGTTCTGTCGAATTTTGAATATTTTGGAGCGACCCCAAAAATAGGATAGGCGTTGGCGCACTTTGTCGTAGGTCATGAGACATTCATTCATGTCCAAATAACAAGTTTCCATCATCAAAGGTCATTGTCGGGTCGTCAGAGGAGTTCTGTCGAATTTTGAATATTTTTAAGCGACTCCAAAAATAGGATAGGCGTTGGCGCACTTTGTCGTAGGTCATGAGACATTAATTTTTGTCCAAAAAACAAGTTCTTATCATCAAAGATCATTGTCGGGTCGTCAGAGGAGTTCTGTCGAATTTTGAATATTTTGAAGCGACCCCAAAAATAGGATAGGCGTTGGCTCACTTTGTCGTAGGTCATGAGACATTCATTTTTGTCCAAAAAACAAGTTCTCATTATCAAAGTTCATTGTCGGGCCGTCAGAGGAGTTCTGTCGAATTTTGAATATTTTGAAGCCACCCCAAAAATAGGATAGGCGTTGGCGCACTTTGTCGTAGGTCATGAGACATTTATTTCAGTCCATAAAACAAATTCTCATCATCAAAGATCATTGTCGGGTCGTCAGAGGAGTTTTGTCGAATTTTGAATATTTTGAAGCGACCCCAAAAATAGGATAGGCGTTGGCGCACTTTGCCGTAGGTCATGAGACATTCATTTTTGTCCAAAAAACAATTTCTCATTATCAAAGTTCATTGTCGGGTCGTCAGAGGAGTTCTGTCGAATTTTGAATATTTTGAAGCGACCCCAAAAATAGGATAGGCATTGGCGCACTTTGTCGTAGGTCATGAGACATTCATTCATGTCCAAATAACAAGTTTCCATCATCAAAGGTCATTGTCGGGTCGTCAGAGGAGTTCTGTCGAATTTTGAATATTTTTAAGCGACTCCAAAAATAGGATAGGCGTTGGCGCACTTTGACGTAGGTCATGAGACATTCATTCATGTCCAAATAACAAGTTCCCATCATCAAAGGTCATTGTCGGGTCGTCAGAGGAGTTCTGTCGAATTTTGAATATTTTTAAGCGACTCCAAAAATTGGATAGGCGTTGGCGCACTTTGCCGTAGGTCATGAGACATTCATTTTTGTCCAAAAAACAAGTTCTTAACATCAAAGATCATTGTCGGGTCGTCAGAGGAGTTCTGTCGAATTTTGAATATTTTGAAGCGACCCCAAAAATAGGATAGGCGTTGGCGCACTTTGCCGTAGGTCATGAGACATTCATTTTTGTTCAAAAAACAAGTTCTCATTATCAAAGATCATTGTCGGGTCGTCAGAGGAGTTCTGTCGAATTTTGAATATTTTGAATCGACCCCAAAAATAGGATAGGCGTTGGCGCACTTTGTCGTAGGTCATGAGACATTCATTTCTGTCCAAAGAACAAGTTCCCAATATCAAAGGTCATTGTGGGGTCGTCAGAGGAGTTCTGTCGAATTTTGAATATTTTGAAGCGACTCCATAAATAGGGTAGGCGTTGGCGCACTTTGTCGTAGGTCATGAGACCTTCATTTCTGTCCAAATAACGAGTTCTTATCATCAAAGATCATTGTCGGGTCGTCAGAGGAGTTCTGTCAAATTTTGAATGTTTTAAAGCGACTCCAAAAATAGGATAGGCGTTGGCGCACTTTGTCGTAGGTCATGAGACATTCATTCATGTCCAAATAACAAGTTTCCATCATCAAAGGTCATTGTCGGGTCGTCAGAGGAGTTCTGTCGAATTTTGAATATTTTGAAGCGACCCCAAAAATAGGATAGGCGTTGGCGCACTTTGCCGTAGGTCATGAGACCTTCATTTCTGTCCAAATAACGAGTTCTTATCATCAAAGATCATTGTCGGGTCGTCAGAGGAGTTCTGTCAAATTTTGAATATTTTGAAGCGACCCCAAAAATAGGATAGGCGTTGGCGCACTTTGCCGTAGGTCATGAGACATTCATTTTTGTCCAAAAAACAAGTTCTTATCATCAAAGATCATTGTCGGGTCGTCAGAGGAGTTCTGTCGAATTTTGAATATTTTGAAGCGACTCCAAAAATAGGATAGGCGTTGGCGCACTTTGTCGTAGGTCATGAGACATTCATTCATGTCCAAATAACAAGTTTCCATCATCAAAGGTCATTGTCGGGTCGTCAGAGGAGTTCTGTCGAATTTTGAATATTTTGAAGCGACTCCAAATATAGGGTAGGCGTTGGCGCACTTTGTCGTAGGTCATGAGACATTCCTTTCTGTCCAAATAACAAGTTCTTATCATCAAAGATCATTGTCAGGTCGTCAGAGGAGTTCTGTCAAATTTTGAATATTTTAAAGCGACTCCAAAAATAGGGTAGGCGTTGGCGCACTTTGTCGTAGGTCATGAGACATTCATTTCTGTCCAAAGAACAAGTTCCCATCATCAAAGGTCATTGTGGGGTCGTCAGAGGAGTTCTGTCGAATTTTGAATATTTTGAAGCGACTCCAAAAATAGGGTAGGCGTTGACGCACTTTGTCGTAGGTCATGAGACATTCATTTCTGTCCAAATAACAAGTTCTTATCATCAAAGATCATTGTCGGGTCGTCAGAGGAGTTCTGTCGAATTTTGAATATTTTGAAGCGACTCCAAAAATAGGGTAGGCGTTGGCGCACTTTGTCGTAGGTGATGAGACATTCATTTCTGTCCAAAGAACAAGTTCCCATCATCAAAGGTCATTGTGGGGTCGTCAGAGGAGTTCTGTCGAATTTTTAATATTTTTAAGCGACTCCAAAAACAGGATAGGCGTTGGCGCACTTTGCCGTAGGTCATGAGACATTCATTTTTGTCCAAAAAACAAGTTTCCATCATTGAAGGTCATTGTCGGGTCGTCAGAGGAGTTCTGTCGAATTTTGAATATTTTGAAGCGACTCCAAAAATAGGATAGGCGTTGGCGCACTTTGTCGTAGGTCATGAGACATTCATTTCTGTCCAAAGAACAAGTTCCCAATATCAAAGGTCATTGTGGGGTCGTCAGAGGAGTTCTGTCGAATTTTGAATATTTTGAAGCGACTCCATAAATAGGGTAGGCGTTGGCGCACTTTGTCGTAGGTCATGAGACCTTCATTTCTGTCCAAATAACGAGTTCTTATCATCAAAGATCATTGTCGGGTCGTCAGAGGGGTTCTGTCAAATTTTGAATGTTTTAAAGCGACTCCAAAAATAGGATAGGCGTTGGCGCACTTTGTCGTAGGTCATGAGACATTCATTCATGTCCAAATAACAAGTTTCCATCATCAAAGGTCATTGTCGGGTCGTCAGAGGAGTTCTGTCGAATTTTGAATATTTTGAAGCGACTCCAAATATAGGGTAGGCGTTGGCGCACTTTGTCGTAGGTCATGAGACATTCATTTCTGTCCAAATAACAAGTTCTTATCATCAAAGATCATTGTCAGGTCGTCAGAGGAGTTCTGTCAAATTTTGAATATTTTAAAGCGACTCCAAAAATAGGGTAGGCGTTGGCGCACTTTGTCGTAGGTCATGAGACATTCATTTCTGTCCAAAGAACAAGTTCCCATCATCAAAGGTCATTGTGGGGTTGTCAGAGGAGTTCTGTCGAATTTTGAATATTTTGAAGCGACTCCAAAAATAGGGTAGGCGTTGACGCACTTTGTCGTAGGTCATGAGACATTCATTTCTGTCCAAATAACAAGTTCTTATCATCAAAGATCATTGTCGGGTCGTCAGAGGAGTTCTGTCGAATTTTGAATATTTTGAAGCGACTCCAAAAATAGGGTAGGCGTTGGCGCACTTTGTCGTAGGTGATGAGACATTCATTTCTGTCCAAAGAACAAGTTCCCATCATCAAAGGTCATTGTGGGGTCGTCAGAGGAGTTCTGTCGAATTTTGAATATTTTTAAGCGACTCCAAAAACAGGATAGGCGTTGGCGCACTTTGCCGTAGGTCATGAGACATTCATTTTTGTCCAAAAAACAAGTTTCCATCATTGAAGGTCATTGTCGGGTCGTCAGAGGAGTTCTGTCGAATTTTGAATATTTTGAAGCGACTCCAAAAATAGGATAGGCGTTGGCGCACTTTGCCGTAGGTCATGAGACATTCATTTCTGTTCAAAAAACAAGTTTCCATCATCGAAGGTCATTGTCGGGTCGTTAGAGGAGTTCTGTCGAATTTTGAATATTTTGATGCGACTCCAAAAATAGGAGAGGCGTTGGCGCACTTTGCCGTAGGTCATGAGACATTCATTCTTGTCCAAAAAACAAGTTTTCATCATCAAAGATCATTGTCGGGTCGTCAGAGGAGTTCTGTCGAATTTTGAATATTTTGAAGCGACCCCAAAAATAGGATAGGCGTTGGCGCACTTTGTCGTAGGTCATGAGACATTCATTTTTGTCCAAAAAACAAGTTCTCATTATCAAAGATCATTGTCGGGTCGTCAGAGGAGTTCTGTCGAATTTTGAATATTTTGAAGCGACCCCAAAAATAGGATAGGCGTTGGCGCACTTTGTCGTAGGTCAAGAGACATTCATTCATGTCCAAATAACAAGTTTCCATCATCAAAGGTCATTGTCGGGTCGTCAGAGGAGTTCTGTCGAATTTTGAATATTTTGAAGCGACCCCAAAAATAGGATAGGCGTTGGCGCACTTTGTCGTAGGTCATGAGACATTCATTCATGTCCAAATAACAAGTTTCCATCATCAAAGGTCATTGTCGGGTCGTCAGAGGAGTTCTGTCGAATTTTGAATATTTTTAAGCGACTCCAAAAATAGGATAGGCGTTGGCGCACTTTGTCGTAGGTCATGAGACATTTATTTTTGTCTAAAAAACAAGTTCTCATTATCAAAGTTCATTGTCGGGTCGTCAGAGGAGTTCTGTCGAATTTTGAATATTTTGAAGCGACCCCAAAAATAGGATAGGCGTTGGCGCACTTTGTCGTAGGTCATGAGACTTTTATTTTTGTCTAAAAAACAAGTTCTCATTATCAAAGTTCATTGTCGGGTCGTCAGAGGAGTTCTGTCGAATTTGGAATATTTTGAAGAGACCCCAAAAATAGGATAGGCATTGGCGCACTTAGTCGTAGGTCATGAGACATTCATTCATGTCCAAATTACAAGTCTCCATCATCAAAGGTCATTGTCGGGTCGTCAGAGGAGTTCTGTCGAATTTTGAATATTTTTATGCGACTCCAAAAATAGAATAGGCGTTGGCGCACTTTGACGTAGGTCATGAGACATTCATTCATGTCCAAATAACAAGTTCTCATCATCAAAGGTCATTGTCGGGTCGTCAGAGGAGTTCTGTCGAATTTTGAATATTTTTAAGCGACTCCAAAAATAGGATAGGCGTTGGCGCACTTTGTCGTAGGTCATGAGACATTCATTTTTGTCCAAAAAACAAGTTCTTTACATCAAAGATCATTGTCGGGTCGTCAGAGGAGTTCTGTCGAATTTTGAATATTTTGAAGCGACCCCAAAAATAGGATAGGCGTTGGCGCACTTTGTCGTAGGTCATGAGACATTCATTTTTGTCCAAAAAACAAGTTCTTATCATCAAAGATCATTGTCGGGTCGTCAGAGGAGTTCTGTCAAATTTTGAATATTTTGAAGCGACACCAAAAATAGGATAGGCGTTGGCGCACTTTGTCGTAGGTCATGAGACATTCATTCCTGTCCAAATAACAAGTTCCTATCATCAAAGGTCAATGTCGGGTTGTCAGTGGAGTTCTGTCGAATTTTAAATATTTTGAAGCGACCCCAAATATAGGATAGGCGTTGGCGCACTTTGTCGTAGGTCATGAGACATTCATTTTTGTCCAAAAAACAAGTTCTCATTATCAAAGTTCATTGTCGGGTCGTCAGAGGAGTTCTGTCGAATTTTGAATATTTTGAAGCGACCCCAAAAATAGGATAGGCGTTGGCGCACTTTGTCGTAGGTCATGAGACATTCATTCATGTCCAACTAACAAGTTCCCATCATCAAAGGTCATCGTCGGGTCGTCAGAGGAGTTCTGTCGAATTTTGAATATTTTGAGGCGACCCCAAAAATAGGATAGGCGTTGGCGCACTTTGTCGTAGGTCATGAGACATTCATTCATGTCCAAATAACAAGTTCCCATCATCAAAGGTCATTGTCGGGTCGTCAGAAAAGTTCTGTCGAATTTTGAATATTTTTAAGCGACTCCAAAAATAGGATAGGCGTTGGCGCACTTTGCCGTAGGTCATGAGACATTCATTTCTGTATAAAAAACAAGTTTCCTTCATCGAAGGTCATTGTCGGGTCGTCAGAGGAGTTCTGTCGAATTTTGAATATTTTTAAGCGACTCCAAAAATAGGATAGGCGTTGGCGCACTTTGTCGTAGGTCATGAGACATTCATTTTTGTCCAAAAAACAAGTTCTCATTATCAAAGTTCATTGTCGAGTCGTCAGAGGAGTTCTGTCGAATTTTGAATATTTTGGAGCGACCCCAAAAATAGGATAGGCGTTGGCGCACTTTGTCGTAGGTCATGAGACATTCATTCATGTCCAAATAACAAGTTTCCATCATCAAAGGTCATTGTCGGGTCGTCAGAGGAGTTCTGTCGAATTTTGAATATTTTTAAGCGACTCCAAAAATAGGATAGGCGTTGGCGCACTTTGTCGTAGGTCATGAGACATTCATTTTTGTCCAAAAAACAAGTTCTCATTATCAAAGTTTATTGTCGAGTCGTCAGAGGAGTTCTGTCAAATTTTGAATATTTTGGAGCGACCCCAAAAATAGGTTAGGCGTTGGCGCACTTTGTCGTAGGTCATGAGACATTCATTTCTGTCCAAATAACAAGTTTCCATCATCAAAGGTCATTGTCGGGTCGTCAGAGGAGTTCTGTCGAATTTTGAATATTTTTAAGCGACTCCAAATATAGGATAGGCGTTGGCGCACTTTGCCGTAGGTCATGAGACATTCATTTCTGTCCAAAAAACAAGTTTCCATCATCGAAGGTCATTGTCGGGTCGTCAGAGGAGTTCTGTCGAATTTTGAATATTTTTAAGCGACTCCTAAAATAGGATAGGCGTTGGCGCACTTTGTCGTAGGTCATGAGACATTCATTTTCGTCCAAAAAACAAGTTCTCATCATCAAAGATCATTGTCGGGTCGTTAGAGGAGTTCTGTCGAATTTTGAATATTTTGAAGCGACCCCAAAAATAGGATAGGCGTTGGCGCACTTTGTCGTAGGTCATGAGACATTCATTTTTGTCCAAAAAACTAGTTCTCATTATCAAAGTTCATTGTCGGGTCGTCAGAGGAGTTCTGTCGAATTTTGAATATTTTGAAGCGACCCCAAAAATAGGATAGGCGTTGGCGCACTTTGTCGTAGGTCATGAGACATTCATTCATGTCCAAATAACAAGTTTCCATCATCAAAGGTCATTGTCGGGTCGTCAGAGGAGTTCTGTCGAATTTTGAATATTTTTAAGCGACTCCAAAAATAGGATAGGCGTTGGCGCACTTTGTCGTAGGTCATGAGACATTCATTTTTGTCCAAAAAACAAGTTCTCATCATCAAAGATCATTGTCGGGTCGTCAGAGGAGTTCTGTCGAATTTTGAATATTTTGTAGCGACCCCAAAAATAGGATAGGCGTTGGCGCACTTTGTCGTAGGTCATGAGACATTCATTCATGTCCAAATAACAAGTTTCCATCATCAAAGGTCATTGTCGGGTCGTCAGAGGAGTTCTGTCGAATTTTGAATATTTTGAAGCGTCACCAAAAATAGGATAGGCGTTGGCGCACTTTGTCGTAGGTCATGAGACATTCATTCCTGTTCAAATAACAAGTTCCCATCATCAAAGGTCAATGTCGGGTCGTCAGAGGAGTTCTGTCGAATTTTGAATATTTTGAAGCGACCCCAAAAGTAGGATAGGCGTTGGCGCACTTTGTCGTAGGTCATGAGACATTCATTTTTGTCCAAAAAACAAGTTCTCATTATCAAAGTTCATTGTCGGGTCGTCAGAGGAGTTCTGTCGAATTTTGAATATTTTGAAGCGACCCCAAAAATAGGATAGGCGTTGGCGCACTTTGTCGTAGGTCATGAGACATTCATACATGTCCAAATAACAAGTTCTCATTATCAAAGTTCATTGTCGGGTCGTCAGAGGAGTTCTGTCGAATTTTGAATATTTTGAAGCGACCCCAAAAATAGGATAGGCGCTGTCGCACTTTGTCGTAGGTCATGAGACATTCATTTCTGTCCAAATAACAAGTTTCATTCATCAAAGGTCATTGTCGGGTCGTCAGAGGAGTTCTGTCGAATTTTGAATATTTTTAAGCGACTCCAAAAATAGGATAGGCGTTGGCGCACTTTGCCGTAGGTCATGAGACATTCATTTCTGTCCAAAAAACAAGTTTCCATCATCGAAGGTCATTGTCGGGTCGTCAGAGGAGTTCTGTCGAATTTTGAATATTTTTAAGCGACTCCAAAAATAGGATAGGCGTTGGCGCACTTTGCCGTAGGTCATGAGACATTCATTTCTGTCCAAAAAACAAGTTTCCATCATCAAAGGTCATTGTCGGGTCGTCAGAGGAGTTCTGTCGAATTTTGAATATTTTTAAGCGACTCCTAAAATAGGATAGGCGTTGGCGCACTTTGCCGTAGGTCATGAGACATTCATTTTCGTCCAAAAAACAAGTTCTCATCATCAAAGATCATTGTCGGGTCGTTATAGGAGTTCTGTCGAATTTTGAATATTTTGAAGCGACCCCAAAAATAGGATAGGCGTTGGCGCACTTTGTCGTAGGTCATGAGACATTCATTTTTGTCCAAAAAACTAGTTCTCATTATCAAAGTTCATTGTCGGGTCGTCAGAGGAGTTCTGTCGAATTTTGAATATTTTGAAGCGACCCCAAAAATAGGATAGGCGTTGGCGCACTTTGTCGTAGGTCATGAGACATTCATTCATGTCCAAATAACAAGTTTCCATCATCGAAGGTCATTGTCGGGTCGTCAGAGGAGTTCTGTCGAATTTTGAATATTTTTAAGCGACTCCAAAAATAGGATAGGCGTTGGCGCACTTTGTCGTAGGTCATGAGACATTCATTTTTGTCCAAAAAACAAGTTCTCATCATCAAAGATCATTGTCGGGTCGTCAGAGGAGTTCTGTCAAATTTTGAATATTTTGAAGCGACCCCAAAAATAGGATAGGCGTTGGCGCACTTTGTCGTAGGTCATGAGACATTCATTCATGTCCAAATAACAAGTTTTTATCATCAAACGTCATTGTCGGGTCGTCAGAGGAGTTCTGTCGAATTTTGAATATTTTGAAGCGACCCCAAAAATAGGATAGGCGTTGGCGCACTTTGTCGTAGGTCATGAGACATTAATTTTTGTCCAAAAATCAAGTTCTTATCATCAAAGATCATTGTCGGGTCGTCAGAGGAGTTCTGTCGAATTTTGAATATTTTGAAGCGTCACCAAAAATAGGATAGGCGTTGGCGCACTTTGTCGTAGGTCATGAGACATTCATTCCTGTTCAAAAAACAAGTTCCCATCATCAAAGGTCAATGTCGGGTCGTCAGAGGAGTTCTGTCGAATTTTGAATATTTTGAAGCGACCCCAAAAGTAGGATAGGCGTTGGCGCACTTTGTCGTAGGTCATGAGACATTCATTTTTGTCCAAAAAACAAGTTCTCATTATCAAAGTTCATTGTCGGGTCGTCAGAGGAGTTCTGTCGAATTTTGAATATTTTGAAGCGACCCCAAAAATAGGATAGGCGTTGGCGCACTTTGTCGTAGGTCATGAGACATTCATACATGTCCAAATAACAAGTTCCCATCATCAAAGGTCATTGTCGGGTCGTCAGTGGAGTTCTGTCGAATTTTGAATATTATGAAGCGACCCCAAAAATAGGATAGGCTATGGCGCACTTTGTCGTAGGTCATGAGACATTCATTTTTGTCCAAAAAACAAGTTCTCATTATCAAAGTTCATTGTCGGGTCGTCAGAGGAGTTCTGTCGAATTTTGAATAATTTGAAGCGACCCCAAAAATAGGATAGGCGCTGTCGCACTTTGTCGTAGGTCATGAGACATTCATTCATTTCCAAATAACAAGTTCCCATCATCGAAGGTCATTGTCGGGTCGTCAGAGGAGTTCTGTCGAATTTTGAATATTTTGAAGCGACTCCAAAAATAGGATAGGCATTGGCGCACTTTGTCGTAGGTCATGAGACATTCATTCATGTCCAAATAACAAGTTTCCATCATCAAAGGTCGTTGTCGGGTTGTCAGAGGAGTTCTGTCGAATTTTGAATATTTTTAAGCGACTCCAAAAATAGGATAGACGTTGGCGCACTTTGACGTAGGTCATGAGACATTCATTCATGTCCAAATAACAAGTTCCCATCATCAAAGGTCATTGTCGGGTCGTCAGAGGAGTTCTGTCGAATTTTGAATATTTTGAAGCGACCCCAAAAATAGGATAGGCGTTGGCGCACTTTGTCGTAGGTCATGAGACATTCATTTTTGTTCAAAAAACAAGTTCTCATTATCAAAGATCATTGTCGGGTCGTCAGAGGAGTTCTGTCGAATTTTGAATATTTTGAAGCGACCCCAAAATTAGGATAGGCGTTGGCGCACTTTGTCGTAGGTTATGAGACATACATTTTTGTCCAAAAAACAAGTTCTCATTATCAAAGTTCATTGTCGGGTCGTCAGAGGAGTTCTGTCGAATTTTGAATATTTTGAAGCGACCCCAAAAATAGGATAGGCTTTGGCGCACTTTGTCGTAGGTCATGAGACATTCATTTATGTCCAATTAACAAGTTCCCATCATCAAAGGTCATTGTCGGGTCGTCAGAAAAGTTCTGTCGAATTTTGAATATTTTTAAGCGACTCCAAAAATAGGATAGGCGTTGGCGCACTTTGCCGTAGGTCATGAGACATTCATTTCTGTATAAAAAACAAGTTTCCATCATCGAAGGTCATTTTCGGGTCGTCAGAGGAGTTCTGTCGAATTTTGAATATTTTTAAGCGACTCCAAAAATAGGATAGGCGTTGGCGCACTTTGCCGTAGGTCATGAGACATTCATTTTTGTCCAAAAAACAAGTTCTTATCATCAAAGATCATTGTCGGGTCGTCAGAGGAGTTCTATCGAATTTTGAATATTTTGAAGCGACCCCAAAAATAGGATAGGCGTTGGCGCACTTTGTCGTAGGTCATGAGACATTCATTTTTGTCCAAAACACAAGTTCTCATTATCAAAGTTTATTGTCGAGTCGTCAGAGGAGTTCTGTCGAATTTTGAATATTTTGGAGCGACCCCAAAAATAGGATAGGCGTTGGCGCACTCTGTCGTAGGTCATGAGACATTCATTTTTGTCCAAAAAACAAGTTCTTATCATCAAAGATCATTGTCGGGTCGTCAGAGGAGTTCTGTCGAATTTTGAATATTTTGAAGCGACCCCAAAAATAGGATAGGCGTTGGCGCACTTTGTCGTAGGTCATGAGACATTCATTTTTGTTCAAAAAACAAGTTCTCATTATCAAAGATCATTGTCGGGTCGTCAGAGGAGTTCTGTCGAATATTGAATATTTTGAAGCGACCCCAAAATTAGGATAGGCGTTGGCGCACTTTGTCGTAGGTTATGAGACATACATTTTTGTCCAAAAAACAAGTTCTCATTATCAAAGTTCATTGTCGGGTCGTCAGAGGAGTTCTGTCGAATTTTGAATATTTTGAAGCGACCCCAAAAATAGGATAGGCTTTGGCGCACTTTGTCGTAGGTCATGAGACATTCATTTATGTCCAATTAACAAGTTCCCATCATCAAAGGTCATTGTCGGGTCGTCAGAAAAGTTCTGTCGAATTTTGAATATTTTTAAGCGACTCCAAAAATAGGATAGGCGTTGGCGCACTTTGCCGTAGGTCATGAGACATTCATTTCTGTATAAAAAACAAGTTTCCATCATCGAAGGTCATTTTCGGGTCGTCAGAGGAGTTCTGTCGAATTTTGAATATTTTTAAGCGACTCCAAAAATAGGATAGGCGTTGGCGCACTTTGCCGTAGGTCATGAGACATTCATTTTTGTCCAAAAAACAAGTTCTTATCATCAAAGATCATTGTCGGGTCGTCAGAGGAGTTCTATCGAATTTTGAATATTTTGAAGCGACCCCAAAAATACGATAGGCGTTGGCGCACTTTGTCGTAGGTCATGAGACATTCATTTTTGTCCAAAACACAAGTTCTCATTATCAAAGTTTATTGTCGAGTCGTCAGAGGAGTTCTGTCGAATTTTGAATATTTTGGAGCGACCCCAAAAATAGGATAGGCGTTGGCGCACTTTGTCGTAGGTCATGAGACATTCATTTTTGTCCAAAAAACAAGTTCTTATCATCAAAGATCATTGTCGGGTCGTCAGAGGAGTTCTGTCGAATTTTGAATATTTTGAAGCGACCCCAAAAATAGGATAGGCGTTGGCGCACTTTGTCGTAGGTCATGAGACATTCATTTTTGTCCAAAAAACAAGTTCTCATTATCAAAGTTCATTGTCGGGCCGTCAGAGGAGTTCTGTAGAATTTTGAATATTTTGAAGCGACCCCAAAAATAGGATAGGCGTTGGCGCACTTTGTTGTAGGTCATGAGACATTCATTCATGTCCAAATAACAAGTTCCCATCATCAAAGGTCATTGTGGGGTCGTCAGAGGAGTTCTGTCGAATTTTGAATATTTTTAAGCGACTCCAAAAATAGGATAGGCGTTGGCGCACTTTGTCGTAGGTCATGAGACATTTATTTCAGTCCATAAAACAAATTCTCATCATCAAAGATCATTGTCGGGTCGTCAGAGGAGTTTTGTCGAATTTTGAATATTTTGAAGCGACCCCAAATATAGGATAGGCGTTGGCGCACTTTGCCGTAGGTCATGAGACATTCATTTTTGTCCAAAAAACAAGTTCTTATCATCAAAGATCATTGTCGGGTCGTCAGAGGAGTTCTGTCGAATTTTGAATATTTTGAAGCGACTCCAAAAATAGGATAGGCGTTGGCGCACTTTGTCGTAGGTCATGAGACATTCATTCATGTCCAAATAACAAGTTTCCATCATCAAAGGTCATTGTCGGGTCGTCAGAGGAGTTCTGTCGAATTTTGAATATTTTTAAGCGACTCCAAAAATAGGATAGGCGTTGGCGCACTTTGCCGTGGGTCATGAGACATTCATTCATGTCCAAATAACAAGTTCATATCATCAAAGGTCATTGTGGGGTCGTCAGAGGAGTTCTGTCGAATTTTGAATATTTTCAAGCGACTCCAAAAATAGGATAGGCGTTGGCGCACTTTGTCGTAGGTCATGAGACATTCATTTTTGTCCAAAAAACAATTTCTCATTATCAAAGTTTATTGTCGAGTCGTCAGAGGAGTTCTGTCAAATTTTGAATATTTTGGAGCGACCCCAAAAATAGGATAGGCGTTGGCGCACTTTGTCGTAGGTCATGAGACATTCATTTATGTCCAAATAACAAGTTTCCATCATCAAAGGTCATTGTCGGGTCGTCAGAGGAGTTCTGTCGAATTTTGAATATTTTTAAGCGACTCCAAAAATAGGATAGGCGTTGGCGCACTTTGTCGTAGGTCATGAGACATTCATTTTTGTCCAAAAAACAAGTTCTCATTATCAAAGTTCATTGTCGGGTCGTCAGAGGAGTTCTGTCGAATTTTGAATATTTTGAAGCGACCCCAAAAATAGGATAGGCGTTGGCGCACTTTGTCGTAGGTCATGAGACATTCATACATGTCCAAATAACAAGTTCTCATTATCAAAGTTCATTGTCGGGTCGTCAGAGGAGTTCTGTCGAATTTTGAATATTTTGAAGCGACCCCAAAAATAGGATAGGCGCTGTCGCACTTTGTCGTGGGTCATGAGACATTCATTTCTGTCCAAATAACAAGTTTCATTCATCAAAGGTCATTGTCGGGTCGTCAGAGGAGTTCTGTCGAATTTTGAATATTTTTAAGCGACTCCAAAAATAGGATAGGCGTTGGCGCACTTTGCCGTAGGTCATGAGACATTCATTTCTGTCCAAAAAACAAGTTTCCATCATCGAAGGTCATTGTCGGGTCGTCAGAGGAGTTCTGTCGAATTTTGAATATTTTTAAGCGACTCCAAAAATAGGATAGGCGTTGGCGCACTTTGCCGTAGGTCATGAGACATTCATTTCTGTCCAAAAAACAAGTTTCCATCATCAAAGGTCATTGTCGGGTCGTCAGAGGAGTTCTGTCGAATTTTGAATATTTTTAAGCGACTCCTAAAATAGGATAGGCGTTGGCGCACTTTGCCGTAGGTCATGAGACATTCATTTTCGTCCAAAAAACAAGTTCTCATCATCAAAGATCATTGTCGGGTCGTTAGAGGAGTTCTGTCGAATTTTGAATATTTTGAAGCGACCCCAAAAATAGGATAGGCGTTGGCGCACTTTGTCGTAGGTCATGAGACATTCATTTTTGTCCAAAAAACTAGTTCTCATTATCAAAGTTCATTGTCGGGTCGTCAGAGGAGTTCTGTCGAATTTTGAATATTTTGAAGCGACCCCAAAAATAGGATAGGCGTTGGCGCACTTTGTCGTAGGTCATGAGACATTCATTCATGTCCAAATAACAAGTTTCCATCATCGAAGGTCATTGTCGGGTCGTCAGAGGAGTTCTGTCGAATTTTGAATATTTTTAAGCGACTCCAAAAATAGGATAGGCGTTGGCGCACTTTGTCGTAGGTCATGAGACATTCATTTTTGTCCAAAAAACAAGTTCTCATCATCAAAGATCATTGTCGGGTCGTCAGAGGAGTTCTGTCAAATTTTGAATATTTTGAAGCGACCCCAAAAATAGGATAGGCGTTGGCGCACTTTGTCGTAGGTCATGAGACATCCATTCATGTCCAAATAACAAGTTTCCATCATCAAACGTCATTGTCGGGTCGTCAGAGGAGTTCTGTCGAATTTTGAATATTTTGAAGCGACCCCAAAAATAGGATAGGCGTTGGCGCACTTTGTCGTAGGTCATGAGACATTAATTTTTGTCCAAAAAACAAGTTCTTATCATCAAAGATCATTGTCGGGTCGTCAGAGGAGTTCTGTCGAATTTTGAATATTTTGAAGCGTCACCAAAAATAGGATAGGCGTTGGCGCACTTTGTCGTAGGTCATGAGACATTCATTCCTGTTCAAATAACAAGTTCCCATCATCAAAGGTCAATGTCGGGTCGTCAGAGGAGTTCTGTCGAATTTTGAATATTTTGAAGCGACCCCAAAAGTAGGATAGGCGTTGGCGCACTTTGTCGTAGGTCATGAGACATTCATTCCTGTTCAAATAACAAGTTCCCATCATCAAAGGTCAATGTCGGGTCGTCAGAGGAGTTCTGTCGAATTTTGAATATTTTGAAGCGACCCCAAAAGTAGGATAGGCGTTGGCGCACTTTGTCGTAGGTCATGAGACATTCATTTTTGTCCAAAAAACAAGTTCTCATTATCAAAGTTCATTGTCGGGTCGTCAGAGGAGTTCTGTCGAATTTTGAATATTTTGAAGCGACCCCAAAAATAGGATAGGCGTTGGCGCACTTTGTCGTAGGTCATGAGACATTCATACATGTCCAAATAACAAGTTCCCATCATCAAAGGTCATTGTCGGGTCGTCAGTGGAGTTCTGTCGAATTTTGAATATTATGAAGCGACCCCAAAAATAGGATAGGCTATGGCGCACTTTGTCGTAGGTCATGAGACATTCATTTTTGTCCAAAAAACAAGTTCTCATTATCAAAGTTCATTGTCGGGTCGTCAGAGGAGTTCTGTCGAATTTTGAATAATTTGAAGCGACCCCAAAAATAGGATAGGCGCTGTCGCACTTTGTCGTAGGTCATGAGACATTCATTCATTTCCAAATAACAAGTTCCCATCATCGAAGGTCATTGTCGGGTCGTCAGAGGAGTTCTGTCGAATTTTGAATATTTTGAAGCGACTCCAAAAATAGGATAGGCATTGGCGCACTTTGTCGTAGGTCATGAGACATTCATTCATGTCCAAATAACAAGTTTCCATCATCAAAGGTCGTTGTCGGGTTGTCAGAGGAGTTCTGTCGAATTTTGAATATTTTTATGCGACTCCAAAAATAGGATAGACGTTGGCGCACTTTGACGTAGGTCATGAGACATTCATTCATGTCCAAATAACAAGTTCCCATCATCAAAGGTCATTGTCGGGTCGTCAGAGGAGTTCTGTCGAATTTTGAATATTTTGAAGCGACCCCAAAAATAGGATAGGCGTTGGCGCACTTTGTCGTAGGTCATGAGACATTCATTTTTGTTCAAAAAACAAGTTCTCATTATCAAAGATCATTGTCGGGTCGTCAGAGGAGTTCTGTCGAATTTTGAATATTTTGAAGCGACCCCAAAATTAGGATAGGCGTTGGCGCACTTTGTCGTAGGTTATGAGACATACATTTTTGTCCAAAAAACAAGTTCTCATTATCAAAGTTCATTGTCGGGTCGTCAGAGGAGTTCTATCGAATTTTGAATATTTTTAAGCGACTCCAAAAATAGGATAGGCGTTGGCGCACTTTGCCGTAGGTCATGAGACATTCATTTTTGTCCAAAAAACAAGTTCTTATCATCAAAGATCATTGTCGGGTCGTCAGAGGAGTTCTATCGAATTTTGAATATTTTGAAGCGACCCCAAAAATAGGATAGGCGTTGGCGCACTTTGTCGTAGGTCATGAGACATTCATTTTTGTCCAAAACACAAGTTCTCATTATCAAAGTTTATTGTCGAGTCGTCAGAGGAGTTCTGTCGAATTTTGAATATTTTGGAGCGACCCCAAAAATAGGATAGGCGTTGGCGCACTTTGTCGTAGGTCATGAGACATTCATTTTTGTCCAAAAAACAAGTTCTTATCATCAAAGATCATTGTCGGGTCGTCAGAGGAGTTCTGTCGAATTTTGAATATTTTGAAGCGACCCCAAAAATAGGATAGGCGTTGGCGCACTTTGCCGTAGGTCATGAGACATTCATTTCTGTATAAAAAACAAGTTTCCATCATCGAAGGTCATTTTCGGGTCGTCAGAGGAGTTCTGTCGAATTTTTAATATTTTTAAGCGACTCCAAAAATAGGATAGGCGTTGGCGCACTTTGCCGTAGGTCATGAGACATTCATTTTTGTCCAAAAAACAAGTTCTTATCATCAAAGATCATTGTCGGGTCGTCAGAGGAGTTCTATCGAATTTTGAATATTTTGAAGCGACCCCAAAAATACGATAGGCGTTGGCGCACTTTGTCGTAGGTCATGAGACATTCATTTTTGTCCAAAACACAAGTTCTCATTATCAAAGTTTATTGTCGAGTCGTCAGAGGAGTTCTGTCGAATTTTGAATATTTTGGAGCGACCCCAAAAATAGGATAGGCGTTGGCGCACTTTGTCGTAGGTCATGAGACATTCATTTTTGTCCAAAAAACAAGTTCTTATCATCAAAGATCATTGTCGGGTCGTCAGAGGAGTTCTGTCGAATTTTGAATATTTTGAAGCGACCCCAAAAATAGGATAGGCGTTGGCGCACTTTGTCGTAGGTCATGAGACATTCATTTTTGTCCAAAAAACAAGTTCTCATTATCAAAGTTCATTGTCGGGCCGTCAGAGGAGTTCTGTAGAATTTTGAATATTTTGAAGCGACCCCAAAAATAGGATAGGCGTTGGCGCACTTTGTTGTAGGTCATGAGACATTCATTCATGTCCAAATAACAAGTTCCCATCATCAAAGGTCATTGTGGGGTCGTCAGAGGAGTTCTGTCGAATTTTGAATATTTTTAAGCGACTCCAAAAATAGGATAGGCGTTGGCGCACTTTGTCGTAGGTCATGAGACATTTATTTCAGTCCATAAAACAAATTCTCATCATCAAAGATCATTGTCGGGTCGTCAGAGGAGTTTTGTCGAATTTTGAATATTTTGAAGCGACCCCAAAAATAGGATAGGCGTTGGCGCACTTTGTCGTAGGTCATGAGACATTCATTTTTGTCCAAAAAAAGGGTTCTCATTATCAAAGTTCATTGTCGGGTCGTCAGAGGAGTTCTGTCGAATTTTGAATATTTTTAAGCGACTCCAAAAATAGGATAGGCGTTGGCGCACTTTGTCGTAGGTCATGAGACATTTATTTCAGTCCATAAAACAAATTCTCATCATCAAAGATCATTGTCGGGTCGTCAGAGGAGTTTTGTCGAATTTTGAATATTTTGAAGCGACCCCAAAAATAGGATAGGCGTTGGCGCACTTTGCCGTAGGTCATGAGACATTCATTTTTGTCCAAAAAACAAGTTCTTATCATCAAAGATCATTGTCGGGTCGTCAGAGGAGTTCTGTCGAATTTTGAATATTTTGAAGCGACCCCAAAAGTAGGATAGGCGTTGGCGCACTTTGTCGTAGGTCATGAGACATTCATTTTTGTCCAAAAAACAAGTTCTCATTATCAAAGTTCATTGTCGGGTCGTCAGAGGAGTTCTGTCGAATTTTGAATATTTTTAAGCGACTCCAAAAATAGGATAGGCGTTGGCGCACTTTGTCGTAGGTCATGAGACATTTATTTCAGTCCATAAAACAAATTCTCATCATCAAAGATCATTGTCGGGTCGTCAGAGGAGTTCTGTCGAATTTTGAATATTTTGAAGCGACCCCAAAAATAGGATAGGCGTTGGCGCACTTTGCCGTAGGTCATGAGACATTCATTTTTGTCCAAAAAACAAGTTCTTATCATCAAAGATCATTGTCGGGTCGTCAGAGGAGTTCTGTCGAATTTTGAATATTTTGAAGCGACTCCAAAAATAGGATAGGCGTTGGCGCACTTTGTCGTAGGTCATGAGACATTTATTTTTGTCCAAAAAACAATTTCTCATTATCAAAGTTCATTGTCGGGTCGTCAGAGGAGTTCTGTCGAATTTTGAATATTTTGAAGCGACCCCAAAAATAGGATAGGCATTGGCGCACTTTGTCGTAGGTCATGAGACATTCATTCATGTCCAAATAACAAGTTTCCATCATCAAAGGTCATTGTCGGGTCGTCAGAGGAGTTCTGTCGAATTTTGAATATTTTTAAGCGACTCCAAAAATAGGATAGGCGTTGGCGCACTTTGCCGTGGGTCATGAGACATTCATTCATGTCCAAATAACAAGTTCATATCATCAAAGGTCATTGTGGGGTCGTCAGAGGAGTTCTGTCGAATTTTGAATATTTTCAAGCGACTCCAAAAATAGGATAGGCGTTGGCGCACTTTGTCGTAGGTCATGAGACATTCATTTTTGTCCAAAAAACAATTTCTCATTATCAAAGTTTATTGTCGAGTCGTCAGAGGAGTTCTGTCAAATTTTGAATATTTTGGAGCGACCCCAAAAATAGGATAGGCGTTGGCGCACTTTGTCGTAGGTCATGAGACATTCATTTATGTCCAAATAACAAGTTTCCATCATCAAAGGTCATTGTCGGGTCGTCAGAGGAGTTCTGTCGAATTTTGAATATTTTTAAGCGACTCCAAAAATAGGATAGGCGTTGGCGCACTTTGCCGTAGGTCGTGAGACATTCATTTCTGTCCAAAAAACAAGTTTCCATCATCGAAGGTCATTGTCGGGTCGTCAGAGGAGTTCTGTCGAATTTTGAATATTTTGAAGCGACTCCAAAAATAGGATAGGCGTTGGCGCACTTTGCCGTAGGTCATGAGACATTCATTTTTGTCCAAAAAACAAGTTCTTATCATCAGAGATCATTGTCAGGTCGACAGAGGAGTTCTGTCGAATTTTGAATATTTTGAAGCGACACCAAAAATAGGATAGGCGTTGGCGCACTTTGCCGTAGGTCATGAGACATTCATTTTTGTCCAAAAAACAAGTTCTTAACATCAAAGATCATTGTCGGGTCGTCAGAGGAGTTCTGTCGAATTTTGAATATTTTGAAGCGACCCCAAAAATAGGATAGGCGTTGGCGCACTTTGTCGTAGGTCATGAGACATTCATTTCTGTTCAAAAAACAAGTTCTCATTATCAAAGATCATTGTCGGGTCGTCAGAGGAGTTATGTCGAATTTTGAATATTTTGAAGCGACCCCAAAAATAGGATAGGCGTTGGCGCACTTTGTCGTAGGTCATGAGACATTCATTTTTGTCCAAAAAACAAGTTCTTATCATCAAAGATCATTGTCGGGTCGTCAGAGGAGTTCTGTCAAATTTTGAATATTTTGAAGCGACTCAAAAAATAGGATAGGCGTTGGCGCACTTTGCCGTAGGTCATGAGACATTCATTTTTATCCAAAAAACAAGTTTTCATTATCAAAGTTTATTGTCGAGTCGTCAGAGGAGTTCTGTCAAATTTTGAATATTTTGGAGCGACCCCAAAAATAGGATAGGCGTTGGCGCACTTTGTCGTAGGTCATGAGACATTCATTTATGTCCAAATAACAAGTTTCCATCATCAAAGGTCATTGTCGGGTCGTCAGAGGAGTTCTGTCGAATTTTGAATATTTTTAAGCGACTCCAAGAATAGGATAGGCGTTGGCGCACTTTTTCGTAGGTCATGAGACATTCATTTCTGTCCAAAGAACAAGTTTCCATCATCGAAGGTCATTGTCGGGTCGTCAGAGGAGTTCTGTCGAATTTTGAATATTTTGAAGCGACTCCAAAAATAGGATAGGCGTTGGCGCACTTTGCCGTAGGTCATGAGACATTCATTTTTGTCCAAAAAACAAGTTCTCATCATCAAAGATCATTGTCGGGTCGTCAGAGGAGTTCTGTCGAATTTTGAATATTTTTAAGCGACTCCAAAAATAGGATAGGCGTTGGCGCACTTTGCCGTAGGTCATGAGACATTCATTTCTGTCCAAAAAACAAGTTTCCATCATCGAAGGTCATTGTCGGGTCGTCAGAGGAGTTCTGTCGAATTTTGAATATTTTTAAGCGACTCCAAAAATAGGATAGGCGTTGGCGCACTTTGCCGTAGGTCAAGAGACATTCATTTTTGTCCAAAAAACAATTTCTCATTATCAAAGTTCATTGTCGGGTCGTCAGAGGAGTTCTGTCGAATTTTGAATATTTTGAAGCGACCCCAAAAATAGGATAGGCATTGGCGCACTTTGTCGTAGGTCATGAGACATTCATTCATGTCCAAATAACAAGTTTCCATCATCAAAGGTCATTGTCGGGTCGTCAGAGGAGTTCTGTCGAATTTTGAATATTTTTAAGCGACTCCAAAAATAGGATAGGCGTTGGCGCACTTTGCCGTGGGTCATGAGACATTCATTCATGTCCAAATAACAAGTTCCCATCATCAAAGGTCATTGTCGGGTCGTCAGAGGAGTTCTGTCGAATTTTGAATATTTTCAAGCGACTCCAAAAATAGGATAGGCGTTGGCGCACTTTGTCGTAGGTCATGAGACATTCATTTTTGTCCAAAAAACAATTTCTCATTATCAAAGTTTATTGTCGAGTCGTCAAAGGAGTTCTGTCAAATTTTGAATATTTTGGAGCGACCCCAAAAATAGGATAGGCGTTGGCGCACTTTGTCGTAGGTCATGAGACATTCATTTATGTCCAAATAACAAGTTTCCATCATCAAAGGTCATTGTCGGGTCGTCAGAGGAGTTCTGTCGAATTTTGAATATTTTTAAGCGACTCCAAAAATAGGATAGGCGTTGGCGCACTTTGCCGTAGGTCGTGAGACATTCATTTCTGTCCAAAAAACAAGTTTCCATCATCGAAGGTCATTGTCGGGTCGTCAGAGGAGTTCTATCGAATTTTGAATATTTTGAAGCGACTCCAAAAATAGGATAGGCGTTGGCGCACTTTGCCGTAGGTCATGAGACATTCATTTTTGTCCAAAAAACAAGTTCTTATCATCAGAGATCATTGTCGGGTCGACAGAGGAGTTCTGTCGAATTTTGAATATTTTGAAGCGACACCAAAAATAGGATAGGCGTTGGCGCACTTTGCCGTAGGTCATGAGACATTCATTTTTGTCCAAAAAACAAGTTCTTAACATCAAAGATCATTGTCGGGTCGTCAGAGGAGTTCTGTCGAATTTTGAA
This sequence comes from Chrysolina americana, assembly GCA_958502065.1. Taxonomy (NCBI): domain Eukaryota; kingdom Metazoa; phylum Arthropoda; class Insecta; order Coleoptera; family Chrysomelidae; genus Chrysolina; species Chrysolina americana. The sequence goes on along the minus strand of OY293416.1, from coordinate 71,668,528 downwards.
TATTTTGAAGCGACCCCAAAAATAGGATAGGCGTTGGCGCACTTTGTCGTAGGTCATGAGACATTCATTCCTGTTCAAAAAACAAGTTCTCATTATCAAAGATCATTGTCGGGTCGTCAGAGGAGTTCTGTCGAATTTTGAATATTTTGAAGCGACCCCAAAAATAGGATAGGCGTTGGCGCACTTTGTCGTAGGTCATGAGACATTCATTTTTGTCCAAAAAACAAGTTCTTATCATCAAAGATCATTGTCGGGTCGTCAGAGGAGTTCTGTCAAATTTTGAATATTTTGAAGCGACTCAAAAAATAGGATAGGCGTTGGCGCACTTTGCCGTAGGTCATGAGACATTCATTTTTGTCCAAAAAACAAGTTTTCATTATCAAAGTTTATTGTCGAGTCGTCAGAGGAGTTCTGTCAAATTTTGAATATTTTGGAGCGACCCCAAAAATAGGATAGGCGTTGGCGCACTTTGTCGTAGGTCATGAGACATTCATTTATGTCCAAATAACAAGTTTCCATCATCAAAGGTCATTGTCGGGTCGTCAGAGGAGTTCTGTCGAATTTTGAATATTTTTAAGCGACTCCAAGAATAGGATAGGCCTTGGCGCACTTTTTCGTAGGTCATGAGACATTCATTTCTGTCCAAAGAACAAGTTTCCATCATCGAAGGTCATTGTCGGGTCGTCAGAGGAGTTCTGTCGAATTTTGAATATTTTGAAGCGACTCCAAAAATAGGATAGGCGTTGGCGCACTTTGCCGTAGGTCATGAGACATTCATTTTTGTCCAAAAAACAAGTTCTCATCATCAAAGATCATTGTCGGGTCGTCAGAGGAGTTCTGTCGAATTTTGAATATTTTTAAGCGACTCCAAAAATAGGATAGGCGTTGGCGCACTTTGCCGTAGGTCATGAGACATTCATTCCTGTCCAAAAAACAAGTTTCTATCATCGAAGGTCATTGTCGGGTCGTCAGAGGAGTTCTGTCGAATTTTGAATATTTTTAAGCGACTCCAAAAATAGGATAGGCGTTGGCGCACTTTGCCGTAGGTCATGAGACATTCATTTCTGTGTAAAAAACAAGTTCTTATCATCAAACTTTGTCGTAGGTCATGAGACATCCATTCATGTCCAAATAACAAGTTCCCATCATCAAAGGTCATTGTCGGGTCGTCAGAGGAGTTCTGTCGAATTTTGAATATTTTGAAGCGACCCCAAAAATAGGATAGGCGTTGGCGCACTTTGTCGTAGGTCATGAGACATTCATTTTTGTCCAAAAAACAAGTTCTCATTATCAAAGTTCATTGTCGGGTCGTCAGAGGAGTTCTGTCGAATTTTGAATATTTTGAAGCGACCCCAAAAATAGGATAGGCGTTGGCGCACTTTGTCGTAGGTCAAGAGACATTCATTCATGTCCAAATAACAAGTTTCCATCATCAAAGGTCATTGTCGGGTCGTCAGAGGAGTTCTGTCGAATTTTGAATATTTTGAAGCGACCCCAAAAATAGGATAGGCGTTGGCGCACTTTGTCGTAGGTCATGAGACATTCATTCATGTCCAAATAACAAGTTTCCATCATCAAAGGTCATTGTCGGGTCGTCAGAGGAGTTCTGTCGAATTTTGAATATTTTTAAGCGACTCCAAAAATAGGATAGGCGTTGGCGCACTTTGTCGTAGGTCATGAGACATTAATTTTTGTCCAAAAAACAAGTTCATATCATCAAAGATCATTATCGGGTCGTCAGAGGAGTTCTGTCGAATTTTGAATATTTTGAAGCGTCACCAAAAATAGGATAGGCGTTGGCGCACTTTGTCGTAGGTCAAGAGACATTCATTCATGTCCAAATAACAAGTTTTCATCATCAAAGGTCATTGTCGGGTCGTCAGAGGAGTTCTGTCGAATTTTGAATATTTTGAAGCGACCCCAAAAATAGGATAGGCGTTGGCGCACTTTGTCGTAGGTCATGAGACATTCATTTTTGTCCAAAAAACAAGTTCTTATCATCAAAGATCATTGTCGGGTCGTCAGAGTAGTTCTGTCGAATTTTGAATATTTTGAAGCGTCACCAAAGATAGGATAGGCGTTGGCGCACTTTGTCGTAGGTCATGAGACATTCATTCCTGTCCAAATAACAAGTTCCCATCATCAAAGGTCAATGTCGGGTCGTCAGAGGAGTTCTGTCGAATTTTGAATATTTTGAAGCGACCCCAAAAGTAGGATAGGCGTTGGCGCACTTTGTCGTAGGTCATGAGACATTCATTTTTGTCCAAAAAACAAGTTCTCATTATCAAAGGTCATTGTCGGGTCGTCAGAGGAGTTCTATCGAATTTTGAATATTTTGAAGCGACCCCAAAAATAGGATAGGCGTTGGCGCACTTTGTCGTAGGTCATGAGACATTCATTTTTGTCCAAAAAACAAGTTCTCGTTATCAAAGTTCATTGTCGAGTCGTCAGAGGAGTTCTGTCGAATTTTGAATATTTTTAAGCGACCCCAAAAATAGGATAGGCGTTGGCGCACTTTGTCGTAGGTCATGAGACATCCATTCATGTCCAAATAACAAGTTCCCATCATCAAAGGTCATTGTCGGGTCGTCAGAGGAGTTCTGTCGAATTTTGAATATTTTGAAGCGACCCCAAAAATAGGATAGGCGTTGGCGCACTTTGTCGTAGGTCATGAGACATTTATTTTTGTCTAAAAAACAAGTTCTCATTATCAAAGTTCATTGTCGGGTCGTCAGAGGAGTTCTGTCGAATTTTGAATATTTTGAAGCGACCCCAAAAATAGGATAGGCGTTGGCGCACTTTGTCGTAGGTCATGAGACTTTTATTTTTGTCTAAAAAACAAGTTCTCATTATCTAAGTTCATTGTCGGGTCGTCAGAGGAGTTCTGTCGAATTTTGAATATTTTGAAGAGACCCCAAAAATAGGATAGGCATTGGCGCACTTTGTCGTAGGTCATGAGACATTCATTCATGTCCAAATTACAAGTCTCCATCATCGAAGGTCATTGTCGGGTCGTCAGAGGAGTTCTGTCGAATTTTGAATATTTTTATGCGACTCCAAAAATAGAATAGGCGTTGGCGCACTTTGACGTAGGTCATGAGACATTCATTCATGTCCAAATAACAAGTTCTCATCATCAAAGGTCATTGTCGGGTCGTCAGAGGAGTTCTGTCGAATTTTGAATATTTTTAAGCGACTCCAAAAATAGGATAGGCGTTGGCGCACTTTGCCGTAGGTCATGAGACATTCATTTTTGTCCAAAAAACAAGTTCTTTACATCAAAGATCATTGTCGGGTCGTCAGAGGAGTTCTGTCGAATTTTGAATATTTTGAAGCGACCCCAAAAATAGGATAGGCGTTGGCGCACTTTGTCGTAGGTCATGAGACATTCATTTTTGTTCAAAAAACAAGTTCTCATTATCAAAGATCATTGTCGGGTCGTCAGAGGAGTTCTGTCGAATTTTGAATATTTTGAAGCGACCCCAAAAATAGGATAGGCGTTGGCGCACTTTGTCGTAGGTCATGAGACATTCATTTTTGTCCAAAAAACAAGTTCTTATCATCAAAGATCATTGTCGGGTCGTCAGAGGAGTTCTGTCAAATTTTTGAATATTTTGAAGCGACACCAAAAATAGGATAGGCGTTGGCGCACTTTGTCGTAGGTCATGAGACATTCATTCCTGTCCAAATAACAAGTTCCTATCATCAAAGGTCAATGTCGGGTTGTCAGTGGAGTTCTGTCGAATTTTAAATATTTTGAAGCGACCCCAAATATAGGATAGGCGTTGGCGCACTTTGTCGTAGGTCATGAGAGATTCATTTTTGTCCAAAAAACAAGTTCTCATTATCAAAGTTCATTGTCGGGTCGTCAGAGGAGTTCTGTCGAATTTTGAATATTTTGAAGCGACCCCAAAAATAGGATAGGCGTTGGCGCACTTTGTCGTAGGTCATGAGACATTCATTCATGTCCAAATAACAAGTTCCCATCATCAAAGGTCATTGTCGGGTCGTCAGAAAAGTTCTGTCGAATTTTGAATATTTTTAATCGACTCCAAAAATAGGATAGGCGTTGGCGCACTTTGCCGTAGGTCATGAGACATTCATTTCTGTATAAAAAACAAGTTTCCTTCATCGAAGGTCATTGTCGGGTCGTCAGAGGAGTTCTGTCGAATTTTGAATATTTTTAAGCGACTCCAAAAATAGGATAGGCGTTGGCGCACTTTGTCGTAGGTCATGAGACATTCATTTTTGTCCAAAAAACAAGTTCTCATTATCAAAGTTTATTGTCGAGTCGTCAGAGGAGTTCTGTCGAATTTTGAATATTTTGGAGCGACCCCAAAAATAGGATAGGCGTTGGCGCACTTTGTCGTAGGTCATGAGACATTCATTCATGTCCAAATAACAAGTTTCCATCATCAAAGGTCATTGTCGGGTCGTCAGAGGAGTTCTGTCGAATTTTGAATTATTTAAAGCGACCCCAAAAATAGGATAGGCGTTGGCGCACTTTGTCGTAGGTCATGAGACATCCATTCATGTCCAAATAACAAGTTCTCATCATCAAAGGTCATTGTCGGGTCGTCAGAGGAGTTCTGTCGAATTTTGAATATTTTGAAGCGACCCCAAAAATAGGATAGGCGTTGGCGCACTTTGTCGTAGGTCATGAGACATTTATTTTTGTCTAAAAAACAAGTTCTCATTATCAAAGTTCATTGTCGGGTCGTCATAGGAGTTCTGTCGAATTTTGAATATTTTGAAGCGACCCCAAAAATAGGATAGGCGTTGGCGCACTTTGTCGTAGGTCATGAGACTTTTATTTTTGTCTAAAAAACAAGTTCTCATTATCAAAGTTCATTGTCGGGTCGTCAGAGGAGTTCTGTCGAATTTTGAATATTTTGAAGAGACCCCAAAAATAGGATAGGCATTGGCGCACTTTGTCGTAGGTCATGAGACATTCATTCATGTCCAAATTACAAGTCTCCATCATCAAAGGTCATTGTCGGGTCGTCAGAGGAGTTCTGTCGAATTTTGAATATTTTTATGCGACTCCAAAAATAGAATGGGCGTTGGCGCACTTTGACGTAGGTCATGAGACATTCATTCATGTCCAAATAACAAGTTCTCATCATCAAAGGTCATTGTCGGGTCGCCAGAGGAGTTCTGTCGAATTTTGAATATTTTTAAGCGACTCCAAAAATAGGATAGGCGTTGGCGCACTTTGCCGTAGGTCATGAGACATTCATTTTTGTCCAAAAAACAAGTTCTTTACATCAAAGATCATTGTCGGGTCGTCAGAGGAGTTCTGTCGAATTTTGAATATTTTGAAGCGACCCCAAAAATAGGATAGGCGTTGGCGCACTTTGTCGTAGGTCATGAGACATTCATTTTTGTTCAAAAAACAAGTTCTCATTATCAAAGATCATTGTCGGGTCGTCAGAGGAGTTCTGTCGAATTTTGAATATTTTGAAGCGACCCCAAAAATAGGATAGGCGTTGGCGCACTTTGTCGTAGGTCATGAGACATTCATTCCTGTCCAAATAACAAGTTCCTATCATCAAAGGTCAATGTCGGGTTGTCAGTGGAGTTCTGTCGAATTTTAAATATTTTGAAGCGACCCCAAATATAGGATAGGCGTTGGCGCACTTTGTCGTAGGTCATGAGACATTCATTTTTGTCCAAAAAACAAGTTCTCATTATCAAAGTTCATTGTCGGGTCGTCAGAGGAGTTCTGTCGAATTTTGAATATTTTGAAGCGACCCCAAAAATAGGATAGGCGTTGGCGCACTTTGTCGTAGGTCATGAGACATTCATTCATGTCCAACTAACAAGTTCCCATCATCAAAGGTCATTGTCGGGTCGTCAGAGGAGTTCTGTCGAATTTTGAATATTTTGAAGCGACCCCAAAAATAGGATAGGCGTTGGCGCACTTTGTCGTAGGTCATGAGACATTCATTCATGTCCAAATAACAAGTTCCCATCATCAAAGGTCATTGTCGGGTCGTCAGAAAAGTTCTGTCGAATTTTGAATATTTATAAGCGACTCCAAAAATAGGATAGGCGTTGGCGCACTTTGCCGTAGGTCATGAGACATTCATTTCTGTATAAAAAACAAGTTTCCTTCATCGAAGGTCATTGTCGGGTCGTCAGAGGAGTTCTGTCGAATTTTGAATATTTTTAAGCGACTCCAAAAATAGGATAGGCGTTGGCGCACTTTGTCGTAGGTCATGAGACATTCATTTTTGTCCAAAAAACAAGTTCTCATTATCAAAGTTTATTGTCGAGTCGTCAGAGGAGTTCTGTCGAATTTTGAATATTTTGGAGCGACCCCAAAAATAGGATAGGCGTTGGCGCACTTTGTCGTAGGTCATGAGACATTCATTCATGTCCAAATAACAAGTTTCCATCATCAAAGGTCATTGTCGGGTCGTCAGAGGAGTTCTGTCGAATTTTGAATATTTTTAAGCGACTCCAAATATAGGATAGGCGTTGGCGCACTTTGTCGTAGGTCATGAGACATTCATTTTTGTCCAAAAAACAAGTTCTCATTATCAAAGTTTATTGTCGAGTCGTCAGAGGAGTTCTGTCAAATTTTGAATATTTTGGAGCGACCCCAAAAATAGGTTAGGCGTTGGCGCACTTTGTCGTAGGTCATGAGACATTCATTTCTGTCCAAATAACAAGTTTCCATCATCAAAGGTCATTGTCGGGTCGTCAGAGGAGTTCTGTCGAATTTTGAATATTTTTAAGCGACCCCAAAAATAGGATAGGCGTTGGCGCACTTTGCCGTAGGTCATGAGACATTCATTTCTGTCCAAAAAACAAGTTTCCATCATCGAAGGTCATTGTCGGGTCGTCAGAGGAGTTCTGTCGAATTTTGAATATTTTTAAGCGACTCCAAAAATAGGATAGGCGTTGGCGCACTTTGCCGTAGGTCATGAGACATTCATTTCTGTCCAAAAAACAAGTTTCCATCATCGAAGGTCATTGTCGGGTCGTCAGAGGAGTTCTGTCGAATTTTGAATATTTTTAAGCGACTCCTAAAATAGGATAGGCGTTGGCGCACTTTGCCGTAGGTCATGAGACATTCATTTTCGTCCAAAAAACAAGTTTTCATCATCAAAGATCATTGTCGGGTCGTTAGAGGAGTTCTGTCGAATTTTGAATATTTTGAAGCGACCCCAAAAATAGGATAGGCGTTGGCGCACTTTGTCGTAGGTCATGAGACATTCATTTTTGTCCAAAAAACTAGTTCTCATTATCAAAGTTCATTGTCGGGTCGTCAGAGGAGTTCTGTCGAATTTTGAATATTTTGAAGCGACCCCAAAAATAGGATAGGCGTTGGCGCACTTTGTCGTAGGTCATGAGACATTCATTCATGTCCAAATAACAAGTTTCCATCATCAAAGGTCATTGTCGGGTCGTCAGAGGAGTTCTGTCGAATTTTGAATATTTTTAAGCGACTCCAAAAATAGGATAGGCGTTGGCGCACTTTGTCGTAGGTCATGAGACATTCATTTTTGTCCAAAAAACAAGTTCTCATCATCAAAGATCATTGTCGGGTCGTCAGAGGAGTTCTGTCGAATTTTGAATATTTTGAAGCGACCCCAAAAATAGGATAGGCGTTGGCGCACTTTGTCGTAGGTCATGAGACATTCATTCATGTCCAAATAACAAGTTTCCATCATCAAAGGTCATTGTCGGGTCGTCAGAGGAGTTCTGTCGAATTTTGAATATTTTGAAGCGACCCCAAAAATAGGATAGGCGTTGGCGCACTTTGTCGTAGGTCATGAGACATTCATTTTTGTCCAAAAAACAAGTTCTTATCATCAAAGATCATTGTCGGGTCGTCAGAGGAGATCTGTCGAATTTTGAATATTTTGAAGCGTCACCAAAAATAGGATAGGCGTTGGCGCACTTTGTCGTAGGTCATGAGACATTCATTCCTGTTCAAATAACAAGTTCCCATCATCAAAGGTCAATGTCGGGTCGTCAGAGGAGTTCTGTCGAATTTTGAATATTTTGAAGCGACCCCAAAAGTAGGATAGGCGTTGGCGCACTTTGTCGTAGGTCATGAGACATTCATTTTTGTCCAAAAAACAAGTTCTCATTATCAAAGTTCATTGTCGGGTCGTCAGAGGAGTTCTGTCGAATTTTGAATATTTTGAAGCGACCCCAAAAATAGGATAGGCGTTGGCGCACTTTGTCGTAGGTCATGAGACATTCATACATGTCCAAATAACAAGTTCCCATCATCAAAGGTCATTGTCGGGTCGTCAGTGGAGTTCTGTCGAATTTTGAATATTATGAAGCGACCCCAAAAATAGGATAGGCTATGGCGCACTTTGTCGTAGGTCATGAGACATTCATTTTTGTCCAAAAAACAAGTTCCCATTATCAAAGTTCATTGTCGGGTCGTCAGAGGAGTTCTGTCGAATTTTGAATATTTTGAAGCGACCCCAAAAATAGGATAGGCGCTGTCGCACTTTGTCGTAGGTCATGAGACATTCATTCATTTCCAAATAACATGTTCCCATCATCAAAGGTCATTGTCGGGTCGTCAGAAAAGTTCTGTCGATTTTTGAATATTTTTAAGTGACTCCAAAAATAGGATAGGCGTTGGCGCACTTTGCCGTAGGTCATGAGACATTCATTTCTGTCCAAAAAACAAGTTTCCATCATCGAAGGTCATTGTCGGGTCGTCAGAGGAGTTCTGTCGAATTTTGAATATTTTTAAGCGACTCCAAAATTAGGATAGGCGTTGGCGCACTTTGCCGTAGGTCATGAGACATTCATTTTTGTCCAAAAAACAAGTTCTTATCATCAAAGATCATTGTCGTGTCGTCAGAGGAGTTCTGTCGAATTTTGAATATTTTGAAGCGACCCCAAAAATAGGATAGGCGTTGGCGCACTTTGTCGTAGGTCATGAGACATTCATTTTTGTCCAAAAAGCAAGTTCTCATTATCAAAGTTCATTGTCGAGTCGTCAGAGGAGTTCTGTCGAATTTTGAATATTTTTAAGCGACCCCAAAAATAGGATAGGCGTTGGCGCACTTTGTCGTAGGTCATGAGACATTCATTCATGTCCAAATAACAAGTTCCCATCATCAAAGGTCATTGTCGGGTCGTCAGAGGAGTTCTGTCGAATTTTGAATATTTTTAAGCGACTCCAAAAATAGGATAGGCGTTGGCGCACTTTGCCTTAGGTCATGAGACATTCATTTCTGTCCAAAAAACAAGTTTCCATCATCGAAGGTCATTGTCGGGTCGTCAGAGGAGTTCTGTCGAATTTTGAATATTTTGAAGCGACTCCAAAAATAGGATAGGCGTTGGCGCACTTTGCCGTAGGTCATGAGACAATCATTTTTGTCCAAAAAACAAGTTCTTATCATCAAAGATCATTGTCGGGTCGACAGAGGAGTTCTGTCGAATTTTGAATATTTTTAAGCGACTCCAAAAATAGGATAGGCGTTGGCGCACTTTGCCGTAGGTCATGAGACATTCATTTCTGTGTAAAAAACAAGTTCTTATCATCAAAGATCATTGTCGGGTCGTCAGAGGAGTTCTGTCGAATTTTGAATATTTTTAAGCGACCCCAAAAATAGGATAGGCGTTGGCGTACTTTGTCGTAGGTCATGAGACATTCATTTCTGTCCAAATAACAAGTTCCCATCATCAAAGGTCATTGTCGGGTCGTCAGAGGAGTTCTGTCGAATTTTGAATATTTTGAAGTGACTCCAAAAATAGTATAGGCGTTGGCGCACTTTGCCGTAGGTCATGAGACATTCATTTCTGTCCAAAAAACAAGTTTTTATCATCAAAGGTCATTGTCGGGTCGTCAGAGGAGTTCTGTCGAATTTTGAATATTTTGAAGCGCCCCCTAAAATAGGATAAGCGTTGGCGCACTTTGCTGTAGGTCATAAGACATTCATTTCTGTTTAAATAACAATTTCCCATCATCAAAGGTCATTGTCGGGTCGTCAGAGGAGTTCTGTCGAATTTTGAATATTTTGAAGCGACCCCAAAAATAGGATAGGCGTTGGCGCACTTTGCCGTAGGTCATGAGACATTCATTCCTGTCCAAATAACAAGTTCCTATCATCAAAGGTTATTGTCGGGTCGTCAGAGGAGTTCTGTCGAATTTTGAATATTTTTAAGAGACTCCAAAAATAGGGTAGGCGTTGGCGCACTTTGTCGTAGGTCATGAGACATTCATTTTTGTCCAAAAAACAAGTTCTCATCATCAATGATCATTGTCCTTTGTCGTAGGTCATGAGACATTCATTCTGTCCAAATAACAAGTTTCCATCATCAAAGGTCATTGTCGGGTCGTCAGAGGAGTTCTGTCGAATTTTGAATATTTTTAAGCGACCCCAAAAATAGGATAGGCGTTGGCGCACTTTGCCGTAGGTCATGAGACATTCATTTTTGTCCAAAAAACAAGTTCCCATCATCAAAGGTCATTGTCGGGTCGTCAGAGGAGTTCTGTCGAATTTTGAATATTTTGAAGCGCCCCCTTAAATAGGATAGGCGTTGGCGCACTTTGCCGTAGGTCATAAGACATTCATTTCTGTTTAAATAACAATTTCCCATCATCAAAGGTCATTGTCGGGACGTCAGAGGAGTTCTGTCGAATTTTGAATATTTTGAAGCGACCCCAAAAATAGGATAGGCGTTGGCGCACTTTGCCGTAGGTCATGAGACTTTCATTTCTGTCCAAAATAACAAGTTTCCATCATCAAAGGTCATTGTCGGGTCGTCAGAGGAGTTCTGTCGAATTTTGAATATTTTGAAGTGACTCCAAAAATAGTATAGGCGTTGGCGCACTTTGCCGTAGGTCATGAGACATTCATTTCTGTCCAAAAAACAAGTTTTTATCATCAAAGGTCATTGTCGGGTCGTCAGAGGAGTTCTGTCGAATTTTGAATATTTTGAAGCGCCCCCTAAAATAGGATAAGCGTTGGCGCACTTTGCTGTAGGTCATAAGACATTCATTTCTGTTTAAATAACAATTTCCCATCATCAAAGGTCATTGTCGGGTCGTCAGAGGAGTTCTGTCGAATTTTGAATATTTTGAAGCGACCCCAAAAATAGGATAGGCGTTGGCGCACTTTGCCGTAGGTCATGAGACATTCATTTCTGTCCAAATAACAAGTTCCTATCATCAAAGGTTATTGTCGGGTCGTCAGAGGAGTTCTGTCGAATTTTGAATATTTTTAAGCGACTCCAAAAATAGGGTAGGCGTTGGCGCACTTTGTCGTAGGTCATGAGACATTTATTTTTGTCCAAAAAACAAGTTCTCATCATCAATGATCATTGTCCTTTGTCGTAGGTCATGAGACATTCATTCTGTCCAAATAACAAGTTTCCATCATCAAAGGTCATTGTCGGGTCGTCAGAGGAGTTCTGTCGAATTTTGAATATTTTTAAGCGACCCCAAAAATAGGATAGGCGTTGGCGCACTTTGCCGTAGGTCATGAGACATTCATTTTTGTCCAAAAAACAAGTTCCCATCATCAAAGGTCATTGTCGGGTCGTCAGAGGAGTTCTGTCGAATTTTGAATATTTTGAAGCGCCCCCTAAAATAGGATAGGCGTTGGCGCACTTTGCCGTAGGTCATAAGACATTCATTTCTGTTTAAATAACAATTTCCCATCATCAAAGGTCATTGTCGGGACGTCAGAGGAGTTCTGTCGAATTTTGAATATTTTGAAGCGACCCCAAAAATAGGGTAGGCGTTGGCGCACTTTGCCGTGGGTCATGAGACATTCATTTCTGTCCATATAACAAGTTCCCATCATCAAAGGTCATTGTCGGGTCGTCAGAGGAGTTCTGTCGAATTTTGAATATTTTTAAGCGACTCCAAAAATAAGGTAGGCGTTGGCGCACTTTGCCGTAGGTCATGAGACTTTCATTTCTGTCCAAAATAACAAGTTTCCATCATCAAAGGTCATTGTCGGGTCGTCAGAGGAGTTCTGTCAAATTTTTAATATTTTGAAGCGCCCCCTAAAATTGGATAGGCGTTGGCGCACTTTGCCGTAGGTCATGAGACATTTATTTCTGTCCAAAAAACAAGTTCTCATCATCGAAGGTCATTGTCGGGTCGTTAGAGGGGTTCTGTCGAATTTCGAACATTTTGAAGTGACTCCAAAAATAGTATAGGCGTTGGCGCACTTTGCCGTAGGTCATGAGACATTCATTTCTGTCCAAAAAACAAGTTTCCATCATCGAAGGTCATTGTCGGGTCGTCAGAGGAGTTCTGTCGAATTTTGAATATTTTGAAGCGACTCCAAAAATAGGATAGGCGTTGGCGCACTTTGCCGTAGGTCATGAGACAATCATTTTTGTCCAAAAAACAAGTTCTTATCATCAAAGATCATTGTCGGGTCGACAGAGGAGTTCTGTCGAATTTTGAATATTTTTAAGCGACTCCAAAAATAGGATAGGCCTTGGCGCACTTTGCCGTAGGTCATGAGACATTCATTTCTGTGTAAAAAACAAGTTCTTATCATCAAAGATCATTGTCGGGTCGTCAGAGGAGTTCTGTCGAATTTTGAATATTTTGAAGCGACCCCAAAAATAGGATAGGCGTTGGCGCACTTTGTCGTAGGTCATGAGACATTCATTTTTGTCCAAAAAACAAGTTCTTATTATCAAAGTTCATTGTCGGGTCGTCAGAGGAGTTCTGTCGAATTTTGAATATTTTGAAGCGACCCCAAAAATAGGATAGGCGTTGGCGCACTTTGTCGTAGGTCATGAGACATTCATTCATGTCCAAATAACAAGTTCCCATCATCAAAGGTCATTGTCGGGTCGTCAGAGGAGTTCTGTCGAATTTTGAATATTTTGAAGCGACCCCAAAAATAGGATAGGCGTTGGCGCACTTTGCCGTAGGTCATAAGACATTCATTTCTGTTTAAATAACAATTTTCCATCATCAAAGGTCATTGTCGGGACGTCAGAAGAGTTCTGTCGAATTTTGAATATTTTGAAGCGACCCCAAAAATAGGATAGGCGTTGGCGCACTTTGCCGTGGGTCATGAGACATTCATTTCTGTCCATATAACAAGTTCCCATCATCAAAGGTCATTGTCGGGTCGTCAGAGGAGTTCTGTCGAATTTTGAATATTTTTAAGCGGCTCCAAAAATAAGGTAGGCGTTGGCGCACTTTGCCGTAGGTCATGAGACTTTCATTTCTGTCCAAAATAACAAGTATCCATCATCAAAGGTCATTGTCGGGTCGTCAGAGGAGTTCTGTCAAATTTTTAATATTTTGAAGCGCCCCCTAAAATTGGATAGGCGTTGGCGCACTTTGCCGTAGGTCATGAGACATTTATTTCTGTCCAAAAAACAAGTTCTCATCATCGAAGGTCATTGTCGGGTCGTTAGAGGGGTTCTGTCGAATTTCGAACATTTTGAAGTGACTCCAAAAATAGTATAGGCGTTGGCGCACTTTGCCGTAGGTCATGAGACATTCATTTCTGTCCAAAAAACAAGTTTCCATCATCAAAGGTCATTGTCGGGTCGTCAGAGGAGTTTTGTCGAATTTTGAATATTTTGAAGCGACACCAAAAATAGGATAGGCGTTGGCGCACTTTGTCGTAGGTCATAAGACATTCATTTCTGTATAAATAACAATTTCCCATCATCAAAGGTCATTGTCGGTTCGTCAGAGGAGTTCTGTCGAATTTTGAATATTTTGAAGCGACACCAAAAATAGGATAGGCGTTGGCGCACTTTGTCGTAGGTCATGAGACATTCATTTTTGTCCAAAAAACAAGTTCTCATCATTAAAGATCATTGTCCTTTGTCGTAGGTCATGAGACATTCATTCTGTCCAAATAACAAGTTTCCATCATCAAAGGTCATTGTCGGGTGGTCAGAGGAGTTCTGTCGAATTTTGAATATTTTTAAGCGACTCAAAAAATAGGGTAGGCGTTGGCGCACTTTGCCGTAGGTAATGAGACATTCATTTCTGTCCAAATAACAAGTTCCTATCATCAAAGGTCATTGTCGGGTCGTCAGAGGTGTTCTGTCGAATTTTGAATATTTTTAAGCGACTCCAAAAATAGGGTAGGCGTTGGCGCACTTTGCCGTAGGTCATAAGACATTCATTTCTGTTTAAATAACAATTTTCCATCATCAAAGGTCATTGTCGGGTCGTCAGAGGAGTTCTGTCGAATTTTGAATATTTTGAAGCGACCCCAAAAATAGGATAGGCGTTCGCGCACTTTGCCGTAGGTAATGAGACATTCATTTCTGTCCAAATAACAAGTTCCTATCATCAAAGGTTATTGTCGGGTCGTCAGAGGAGTTCTGTCGAATTTTGAATATTTTAAAGCGACTCCAAAAATAGGATAGGCGTTCGCGCACTTTGCCGTAGGTAATGAGACATTCATTTCTGTCCAAATAACAAGTTCCTATCATCAAAGGTTATTGTCGGGTCGTCAGAGGAGTTCTGTCGAATTTTGAATATTTTAAAGCGACTCCAAAAATAGGATAGGCGTTGGCGCACTTTGCCGTAGGTCATGAGACATTCATTTCTGTCCATATAACAAGTTCCCATCATCAAAGGTCATTGTCGGGTCGTCAGAGGAGTTCTGTCGAATTTTGAATATTTTTAAGCGACTCCAAAAATAAGGTAGGCGTTGGCGCACTTTGCCGTAGGTCATGAGACTTTCATTTCTGTCCGAAATAACAAGTTTCCATCATCAAAGGTCATTGTCGGGTCGTCAGAGGAGTTCTGTCAAATTTTTAATATTTTGAAGCGCCCCCTAAAATTGGATAGGCGTTGGCGCACTTTGCCGTAGGTCATGAGACATTTATTTCTGTCCAAAAAACAAGTTCTCATCATCGAAGGTCATTGTCGGGTCGTTAGAGGGGTTCTGTCGAATTTCGAACATTTTGAAGTGACTCCAAAAATAGTATAGGCGTTGGCGCACTTTGCCGTAGGTCATGAGACATTCATTTCTGTCCAAAAAACAAGTTTCCATCATCAAAGGTCATTGTCGGGTCGTCAGAGGAGTTTTGTCGAATTTTGAATATTTTGAAGCGACACCAAAAATAGGATAGGCGTTGGCGCACTTTGTCGTAGGTCATAAGACATTCATTTCTGTATAAATAACAATTTCCCATCATCAAAGGTCATTGTCGGTTCGTCAGAGGAGTTCTGTCGAATTTTGAATATTTTGAAGCGACACCAAAAATAGGATAGGCGTTGGCGCACTTTGTCGTAGGTCATGAGACATTCATTTTTGTCCAAAAAACAAGTTCTCATCATTAAAGATCATTGTCCTTTGTCGTAGGTCATGAGACATTCATTCTGTCCAAATAACAAGTTTCCATCATCAAAGGTCATTGTCGGGTGGTCAGAGGAGTTCTGTCGAATTTTGAATATTTTTAAGCGACTCCAAAAATAGGGTAGGCGTTGGCGCACTTTGCCGTAGGTAATGAGACATTCATTTCTGTCCAAATAACAAGTTCCTATCATCAAAGGTCATTGTCGGGTCGTCAGAGGTGTTCTGTCGAATTTTGAATATTTTTAAGCGACTCCAAAAATAGGGTAGGCGTTGGCGCACTTTGCCGTAGGTCATGAGACATTCATTTCTGTGTAAAAAACAAGTTCTTATCATCAAAGATCATTGTCGGGTCGTCAGAGGAGTTCTGTCGAATTTTGAATATTTTGAAGCGACCCCAAAAATAGGATAGGCGTTGGCGCACTTTGTCGTAGGTCATGAGACATTCATTTTTGTCCAAAAAACAAGTTCTTATTATCAAAGTTCATTGCCGGGTCGTCAGAGGAGTTCTGTCGAATTTTGAATATTTTGAAGCGACCCCAAAAATAGGATAGGCGTTGGCGCACTTTGTCGTAGGTCATGAGACATTCATTCATGTCCAAATAACAAGTTCCCATCATCAAAGGTCATTGTCGGGTCGTCAGAGGAATTCTGTCGAATTTTGAATATTTTGAAGCGACCCCAAAAATAGGATAGGCGTTGGCGCACTTTGTCGTAGGTCATGAGACATTTATTTTTGTCTAAAAAACAAGTTCTCATTATCAAAGTTCATTGTCGGGTCGTCAGAGGAGTTCTGTCGAATTTTGAATATTTTGAAGCGACCCCAAAAATAGGATAGGCGTTGGCGTACTTTGTCGTAGGTCATGAGACATTCATTTCTGTCCAAATAACAAGTTCCCATCATCAAAGGTCATTGTCGGGTCGTCAGAGGAGTTCTGTCGAATTTTGAATATTTTTAAGCGACCCCAAAAATAGGATAGGCGTTGGCGTACTTTGTCGTAGGTCATGAGACATTCATTTCTGTCCAAATAACAAGTTCCCATCATCAAAGGTCATTGTCGGGTCGTCAGAGGAGTTCTGTCGAATTTTGAATATTTTGAAGTGACTCCAAAAATAGTATAGGCGTTGGCGCACTTTGCCGTAGGTCATGAGACATTCATTTCTGTCCAAAAAACAAGTTTTTATCATCAAAGGTCATTGTCGGGTCGTCAGAGGAGTTCTGTCGAATTTTGAATATTTTGAAGCGCCCCCTAAAATAGGATATGCGTTGGCGCACTTTGCTGTAGGTCATAAGACATTCATTTCTGTTTAAATAACAATTTCCCATCATCAAAGGTCATTGTCGGGTCGTCAGAGGAGTTCTGTCGAATTTTGAATATTTTGAAGCGACCCCAAAAATAGGATAGGCGTTGGCGCACTTTGCCGTAGGTCATGAGACATTCATTCCTGTCCAAATAACAAGTTCCTATCATCAAAGGTTATTGTCGGGTCGTCAGAGGAGTTCTGTCGAATTTTGAATATTTTTAAGAGACTCCAAAAATAGGGTAGGCGTTGGCGCACTTTGTCGTAGGTCATGAGACATTCATTTTTGTCCAAAAAACAAGTTCTCATCATCAATGATCATTGTCCTTTGTCGTAGGTCATGAGACATTCATTCTGTCCAAATAACAAGTTTCCATCATCAAAGGTCATTGTCGGGTCGTCAGAGGAGTTCTGTCGAATTTTGAATATTTTTAAGCGACCCCAAAAATAGGATAGGCGTTGGCGCACTTTGCCGTAGGTCATGAGACATTCATTTTTGTCCAAAAAACAAGTTCCCATCATCAAAGGTCATTGTCGGGTCGTCAGAGGAGTTCTGTCGAATTTTGAATATTTTGAAGCGCCCCCTTAAATAGGATAGGCGTTGGCGCACTTTGCCGTAGGTCATAAGACATTCATTTCTGTTTAAATAACAATTTCCCATCATCAAAGGTCATTGTCGGGACGTCAGAGGAGTTCTGTCGAATTTTGAATATTTTGAAGCGACCCCAAAAATAGGATAGGCGTTGGCGCACTTTGCCGTAGGTCATGAGACTTTCATTTCTGTCCAAAATAACAAGTTTCCATCATCAAAGGTCATTGTCGGGTCGTCAGAGGAGTTCTGTCGAATTTTGAATATTTTGAAGTGACTCCAAAAATAGTATAGGCGTTGGCGCACTTTGCCGTAGGTCATGAGACATTCATTTCTGTCCAAAAAACAAGTTTTTATCATCAAAGGTCATTGTCGGGTCGTCAGAGGAGTTCTGTCGAATTTTGAATATTTTGAAGCGCCCCCTAAAATAGGATAAGCGTTGGCGCACTTTGCTGTAGGTCATAAGACATTCATTTCTGTTTAAATAACAATTTCCCATCATCAAAGGTCATTGTCGGGTCGTCAGAGGAGTTCTGTCGAATTTTGAATATTTTGAAGCGACCCCAAAAATAGGATAGGCGTTGGCGCACTTTGCCGTAGGTCATGAGACATTCATTTTTGTCCAAAAAACAAGTTCCCATCATCAAAGGTCATTGTCGGGTCGTCAGAGGAGTTCTGTCGAATTTTGAATATTTTGAAGCGCCCCCTAAAATAGGATAGGCGTTGGCGCACTTTGCCGTAGGTCATAAGACATTCATTTCTGTTTAAATAACAATTTCCCATCATCAAAGGTCATTGTCGTGACGTCAGAGGAGTTCTGTCGAATTTTGAATATTTTGAAGCGACCCCAAAAATAGGATAGGCGTTGGCGCACTTTGCCGTGGGTCATGAGACATTCATTTCTGTCCATATAACAAGTTCCCATCATCAAAGGTCATTGTCGGGTCGTCAGAGGAGTTCTGTCGAATTTTGAATATTTTTAAGCGACTCCAAAAATAAGGTAGGCGTTGGCGCACTTTGCCGTAGGTCATGAGACTTTCATTTCTGTCCAAAATAACAAGTTTCCATCATCAAAGGTCATTGTCGGGTCGTCAGAGGAGTTCTGTCAAATTTTTAATATTTTGAAGCGCCCCCTAAAATTGGATAGGCGTTGGCGCACTTTGCCGTAGGTCATGAGACATTTATTTCTGTCCAAAAAACAAGTTCTCATCATCGAAGGTCATTGTCGGGTCGTTAGAGGGGTTCTGTCGAATTTCGAACATTTTGAAGTGACTCCAAAAATAGTATAGGCGTTGGCGCACTTTGCCGTAGGTCATGAGACATTCATTTCTGTCCAAAAAACAAGTTTCCATCATCGAAGGTCATTGTCGGGTCGTCAGAGGAGTTCTGTCGAATTTTGAATATTTTGAAGCGACTCCAAAAATAGGATAGGCGTTGGCGCACTTTGCCGTAGGTCATGAGACAATCATTTTTGTCCAAAAAACAAGTTCTTATCATCAAAGATCATTGTCGGGTCGACAGAGGAGTTCTGTCGAATTTTGAATATTTTTAAGCGACTCCAAAAATAGGATAGGCCTTGGCGCACTTTGCCGTAGGTCATGAGACATTCATTTCTGTGTAAAAAACAAGTTCTTATCATCAAAGATCATTGTCGGGTCGTCAGAGGAGTTCTGTCGAATTTTGAATATTTTGAAGCGACCCCAAAAATAGGATAGGCGTTGGCGCACTTTGTCGTAGGTCATGAGACATTCATTTTTGTCCAAAAAACAAGTTCTTATTATCAAAGTTCATTGTCGGGTCGTCAGAGGAGTTCTGTCGAATTTTGAATATTTTGAAGCGACCCCAAAAATAGGATAGGCGTTGGCGCACTTTGTCGTAGGTCATGAGACATTCATTCATGTCCAAATAACAAGTTCCCATCATCAAAGGTCATTGTCGGGTCGTCAGAGGAGTTCTGTCGAATTTTGAATATTTTGAAGCGACCCCAAAAATAGGATAGGCGTTGGCGCACTTTGCCGTAGGTCATAAGACATTCATTTCTGTTTAAATAACAATTTCCCATCATCAAAGGTCATTGTCGGGACGTCAGAAGAGTTCTGTCGAATTTTGAATATTTTGAAGCGACCCCAAAAATAGGATAGGCGTTGGCGCACTTTGCCGTGGGTCATGAGACATTCATTTCTGTCCATATAACAAGTTCCCATCATCAAAGGTCATTGTCGGGTCGTCAGAGGAGTTCTGTCGAATTTTGAATATTTTTAAGCGGCTCCAAAAATAAGGTAGGCGTTGGCGCACTTTGCCGTAGGTCATGAGACTTTCATTTCTGTCCAAAATAACAAGTTTCCATCATCAAAGGTCATTGTCGGGTCGTCAGAGGAGTTCTGTCAAATTTTTAATATTTTGAAGCGCCCCCTAAAATTGGATAGGCGTTGGCGCACTTTGCCGTAGGTCATGAGACATTTATTTCTGTCCAAAAAACAAGTTCTCATCATCGAAGGTCATTGTCGGGTCGTTAGAGGGGTTCTGTCGAATTTCGAACATTTTGAAGTGACTCCAAAAATAGTATAGGCGTTGGCGCACTTTGCCGTAGGTCATGAGACATTCATTTCTGTCCAAAAAACAAGTTTCCATCATCAAAGGTCATTGTCGGGTCGTCAGAGGAGTTTTGTCGAATTTTGAATATTTTGAAGCGACACCAAAAATAGGATAGGCGTTGGCGCACTTTGTCGTAGGTCATAAGACATTCATTTCTGTATAAATAACAATTTCCCATCATCAAAGGTCATTGTCGGTTCGTCAGAGGAGTTCTGTCGAATTTTGAATATTTTGAAGCGACACCAAAAATAGGATAGGCGTTGGCGCACTTTGTCGTAGGTCATGAGACATTCATTTTTGTCCAAAAAACAAGTTCTCATCATTAAAGATCATTGTCCTTTGTCGTAGGTCATGAGACATTCATTCTGTCCAAATAACAAGTTTCCATCATCAAAGGTCATTGTCGGGTGGTCAGAGGAGTTCTGTCGAATTTTGAATATTTTTAAGCGACTCAAAAAATAGGGTAGGCGTTGGCGCACTTTGCCGTAGGTAATGAGACATTCATTTCTGTCCAAATAACAAGTTCCTATCATCAAAGGTCATTGTCGGGTCGTCAGAGGTGTTCTGTCGAATTTTGAATATTTTTAAGCGACTCCAAAAATAGGGTAGGCGTTGGCGCACTTTGCCGTAGGTCATAAGACATTCATTTCTGTTTAAATAACAATTTTCCATCATCAAAGGTCATTGTCGGGTCGTCAGAGGAGTTCTGTCGAATTTTGAATATTTTGAAGCGACCCCAAAAATAGGATAGGCGTTCGCGCACTTTGCCGTAGGTAATGAGACATTCATTTCTGTCCAAATAACAAGTTCCTATCATCAAAGGTTATTGTCGGGTCGTCAGAGGAGTTCTGTCGAATTTTGAATATTTTAAAGCGACTCCAAAAATAGGATAGGCGTTCGCGCACTTTGCCGTAGGTAATGAGACATTCATTTCTGTCCAAATAACAAGTTCCTATCATCAAAGGTTATTGTCGGGTCGTCAGAGGAGTTCTGTCGAATTTTGAATATTTTAAAGCGACTCCAAAAATAGGATAGGCGTTGGCGCACTTTGCCGTAGGTCATGAGACATTCATTTCTGTCCATATAACAAGTTCCCATCATCAAAGGTCATTGTCGGGTCGTCAGAGGAGTTCTGTCGAATTTTGAATATTTTTAAGCGACTCCAAAAATAAGGTAGGCGTTGGCGCACTTTGCCGTAGGTCATGAGACTTTCATTTCTGTCCGAAATAACAAGTTTCCATCATCAAAGGTCATTGTCGGGTCGTCAGAGGAGTTCTGTCAAATTTTTAATATTTTGAAGCGCCCCCTAAAATTGGATAGGCGTTGGCGCACTTTGCCGTAGGTCATGAGACATTTATTTCTGTCCAAAAAACAAGTTCTCATCATCGAAGGTCATTGTCGGGTCGTTAGAGGGGTTCTGTCGAATTTCGAACATTTTGAAGTGACTCCAAAAATAGTATAGGCGTTGGCGCACTTTGCCGTAGGTCATGAGACATTCATTTCTGTCCAAAAAACAAGTTTCCATCATCAAAGGTCATTGTCGGGTCGTCAGAGGAGTTTTGTCGAATTTTGAATATTTTGAAGCGACACCAAAAATAGGATAGGCGTTGGCGCACTTTGTCGTAGGTCATAAGACATTCATTTCTGTATAAATAACAATTTCCCATCATCAAAGGTCATTGTCGGTTCGTCAGAGGAGTTCTGTCGAATTTTGAATATTTTGAAGCGACACCAAAAATAGGATAGGCGTTGGCGCACTTTGTCGTAGGTCATGAGACATTCATTTTTGTCCAAAAAACAAGTTCTCATCATTAAAGATCATTGTCCTTTGTCGTAGGTCATGAGACATTCATTCTGTCCAAATAACAAGTTTCCATCATCAAAGGTCATTGTCGGGTGGTCAGAGGAGTTCTGTCGAATTTTGAATATTTTTAAGCGACTCCAAAAATAGGGTAGGCGTTGGCGCACTTTGCCGTAGGTAATGAGACATTCATTTCTGTCCAAATAACAAGTTCCTATCATCAAAGGTCATTGTCGGGTCGTCAGAGGTGTTCTGTCGAATTTTGAATATTTTTAAGCGACTCCAAAAATAGGGTAGGCGTTGGCGCACTTTGCCGTAGGTCATAAGACATTCATTTCTGTTTAAATAACAATTTTCCATCATCAAAGGTCATTGTCGGGTCGTCAGAGGAGTTCTGTCGAATTTTGAATATTTTGAAGCGACCCCAAAAATAGGATAGGCGTTCGCGCACTTTGCCGTAGGTAATGAGACATTCATTTCTGTCCAAATAACAAGTTCCTATCATCAAAGGTTATTGTCGGGTCGTCAGAGGAGTTCTGTCGAATTTTGAATATTTTAAAGCGACTCCAAAAATAGGATAGGCGTTGGCGCACTTTGCCGTAGGTCATGAGACATTCATTTCTGTCCAAATAACAAGTTCCTATCATCAAAGGTCATTGTCGGGTCGTCAGAGGAGTTCTGTCGAATTTTGAATATTTTGAAGCGACCCCAAAAATAGGATAGGCGTTGGCGCACTTTGCCGTAGGTCATGAGACATTCATTTCTGTCCAAATAACAAGTTCCCATCATCAAAGGTCATTGTCGGGTCGTCAGAGGAGTTCTGTCGAATTTTGAATATTTTTAAGCGACTCCAAAAATAGGGTAGGCGTTGGCGCACTTTGCCGTAGGTCATGAGACATTCATTTCTGTCCAAATAACAAGGTCCTATCATCAAAGGTTATTGTGGGGTCGTCAGAGGAGTTCTGTCGAATTTTGAATATTTTAAAGCGACTCCAAAAATAGGATAGGCGTTGGCGCACTTTGCCGTAGGTCATGAGACATTCATTTCTGTCCAAATAACAAGTTCCCATCATCAAAGGTCATTGTCGGGTCGTCAGAGGAGTTCTGTCGAATTTTGAATATTTTTAAGCGACTCCAAAAATAGGGTAGGCGTTGGCGCACTTTGCCGTAGGTCATGAGACATTCATTTCTGTCCAAATAACAAGTTCCTATCATCAAAGGTCATTGTCGGGTCGTCAGAGGAGTTCTGTCGAATTTTGAATATTTTTAAGCGACTCCAAAAATAGGGTAGGCGTTGGCGCACTTTGCCGTAGGTCATGAGACATTCATTTCTGTCCAAATAACAAGTTTCCATCATCTAAGTTCATTGTCGGGTCGTCAGAGGAGTTCTGTCGAATTTTGAATATTTTTAAGCGACTCCAAAAATAGGGTAGGCGTTGGCGCACTTTGCCGTAGGTCATGAGACATTCATTTCTGTCCAAATAACAAGTTCCCATCATCAAAGGTCATTGTCGGGTCGTCAGAGGAGTTCTGTCGAATTTTGAATATTTTTAAGCGACTCCAAAAATAGGGTAGGCGTTGGCGCACTTTGCCGTAGGTCATGAGACATTCATTTCTGTCCAAATAACAAGTTCCTATCATCAAAGGTCATTGTCGGGTCGTCAGAGGAGTTCTGTCGAATTTTGAATATTTTTAAGCGACTCCAAAAATAGGGTAGGCGTTGGCGCACTTTGCCGTAGGTCATGAGACATTCATTTCTGTCCAAATAACAAGTTTCCATCATCTAAGTTCATTGTCGGGTCGTCAGAGGGGATCTGTCGAATTTTGAATATTTTGGTCCAAGTCCAAGGTGAAACAGTTCCTGCTAATCAAGTGTTTCGTGATGTTGAACCTGATTCCCCACCATAATACGCGAACATTTGTTGAAATTTTTTTATCTTCTCTCTACTTCTCAACTAAATCGGAATGAACTATTTTTCTTTTTCACAGTAGCTGCTTCGGGTTTGGGAAAATATCACGTATTTCATTCATTAGTACGTTCCTTATCAACATTATGAAAATATTCAGAGCATGAACGCTAATATGAGTAACAAAGCTTCGTGAATGTGAGAAGTGTAGATATATTGGTGACGAATTTTATTGAAACGTTCAGATTTAAGGATAGTTATTTAGGTAAGCCTTTATTTGTACTCGATGACATTTATGATGGTGTGAAGTTTTGTTGTAATGGCAAACGTCTGTCTTCAAATTTTTTTCCAGATGTGAAAAAGATCCCAGAAACCAATTGAATTAAAACTAATCTTGATTATTGACATTTGATAGAACATAGGATAGCATTTTAGAAATTTGAAACATTCGATTATTCCTCAGAAATAATGAAATTGTATCAATCAACACCTTTGACAATTACAATCAGTTTGTAATTACCGAGTCTTTAACGACTGAAATTTCTGAGAAGTTAAAAATTTAACCATTAGGTTGAAAAATAATTGTTGAACACTATTACAAAAACCATAAAGATAAAACAGTCGGAGGAAGGGTTTGAAGTTCAATTGTTCTATTAATGAAGTGAAATTGAGGGACAAAAATTAGGAGTAACAATGATCAAGGCATTTGAAGAGTCATGTCCTTTGGAGAAAGAAAAGGAAAACTACCAAACCACGACCAGGGAGGTGAAAAAGAGTCCCTTAGGGGATTGGCAAACTTTAGAAAGGACATTCCAGGGCCAGTAAAGCGCTGAGGTATGTTCCAAATAGCTGGAAGTCCGCAATAGTAGTCATTGTCCCCAAGGCGGGAAAAGAAAGTACAGCGTAGCATAGTTCTTCAGACCCATCAGCCTAACACGGTTCCCGCCCAAAACGCTGGAGAAGGTGGTGGTGGATCACTTTGCAGATCAGCCAATCATCTCTTTCTCAGGGATATTTCATTCAATTGAATATCCTTGCGTGGATGTCACTGATGTTGATTATTCATTTACCTCCTTGCATTACAATTTTGCTTCACCAAAAACTATACGGTATATTCTAGTAAATATCGATGGACCCGTCATTTAGCATTTCAGAAAATGGTCCCCGATTATGCAGTTTGCGTGAAAAACGCCAGAAAACACTATGGAAGCTCACATGTGCTGGAAGGGTTGAATATGGAAGTAGAGAGGGGAATAATGTAAGTCGGTTCCACTAATTGATCTCTCCAAAACAATATTTTTTGAGATACTCATTCATACGCTTGCTGAGATTTTTTGTTCAGTTGATTAGTCGGTTCCGGAATGTGAGATAGTTTTCCGTTATATACTGTTTTTTGCAGATATGGCTTATTGGGTTCAAGTGGTTGTGGAAAAACAACACTTTTGAATGTTTTAGTAGGGCGAACAAAGTACGACCAGGGTGATATTTCCGTATTGGGGATGAAAGTAAATAGAAGCGACGCCAACGTTCTCGGTCCTAGAGTTGGTTACATGCCCCAAGTGAGTCACTTGAAGTAATTACATACATAATCTCATGATCTTCAACCATTGTTCATTGTAGAGAAGATATCCCATACGCCTATAGCATAAGTTAGAATAGTCGATGAAGATATCTTATCTCAATGCTATCAAAGCACAAACTATGATTATGGGGAGTGCCCCAAGGATCAGTGGTTGGTCCAATTCATTTTAAGATTTATACGTTCAATTCGTTTATTCAGAAAATCAATGCTACAAAAACACTCAATATGCTTCTTTTTAGGAAATAGCTCTAGTGGCAAGTCTCACAGTAGAAGATACCCTCTTTTACTTTGGTAGAATATATGGCATGTCAGATACGTTGATTGCTGAAAAATACCACGAATTGCACGGATTACTCGAACTTCCACCAAATGACAGGTAGGCATATATTAATTTCGGTTCATCCTCTACAAGTCCAGCCAATTTTTGATATAAGTAGGTCATAACAGTTTACTTTATTACAGCCAACTAGATCAGTGATCAGTGATCTCACAAGTGTATTATCTTTGATAGGAAACCTTGTAGAGTTCAAACTAATTACTGGCTCATAATTTTTCTTGTGTAATTCCAACGCAACCAATTTTTTCGTCATTAGGAAATAATTCTGCAGATGAGCAGAGATTAAATTATCAACTTACATAGGATTGCGATTGAAACTTCTATGTTTTTCCAGATATTTAGCCGATTGCAGTGGTGGTGAAAAAAGAAGGGTGTCTTTTGCCGCGGCAGTCATCCACAAACCAGAATTGTTGATATTGGATGAGCCAACAGTGGGAGTGGATCCACTTCTAAGGGCGAAGTAATGTATTTCATATTCTTCGACTGATTTTTACCACATGTTTTTCAGAATATGGAAATATATAGTTGAGCTCACGAGGAAAGAAAAAATCACTGTGATAATCACAACGCACTATATCGAAGAGTGTAGGCAAACTGATAAGGTGAGGATGCAGCAAAAATAACTTTGTTGCAATGAAATAGGTATCACTTCTTATAATGATAAATAAGCACAAAAAAGGCAAAATAACTGTCACTCTTTCACTAGTCCCATAGGGCTCAATTCTCGGACCAGATCTATCAGTATGCGAATGGTACGTCAATTGTGCTGTTCTGGCCCAGTTTATCAAATGTATCAGGGGTCTTCACATACTCAGTACGTTACATGCAGGATTCAATAAAATTCTGTGGGGCTGATTTCGGGGCAGTTAGCTGGCCAATCCATTACTTTGGCACTAGACTTTTTTTTAGCAAATTTGGAAGTGTGGCTCCTCTCTAGAATGAAATTTGTACCAACCTGGTTGCCAAAAGGGTACCAGACTCCAAACCAAAGTGGACGTACCTCCCAAAGCCTTTACTATTGTTGATGAAGGAATATACAGCATCCTATATCTGATTACTAACTATAAATAGAAATATATCGACCTATGCATTTTCCGAAAGTTTAACTTGTAGCTGATTATTTGATAATTTTAGATCGGCTTGTTGCGGAGGGGCAAAATAATAGCAGAAGGTAACCCGAATAGACTGATGGCATTTTACAACAAGCAATCTTTGGAAGAAGTTTTCCTCGTGCTGAGTAAAAAACAAGATGATGAAAAGGACGAGATTCCGAAAATAGAAAACGGAGCTCTTTCCAATTTTGAAATTGATGATGGAGTTACGGAGGTGAGTTGATTAAAAACGAGGCAATGGACCTTGTAGAATACAGAATATATATTTTTATCGTTTTCTATTTGAAGATTTCCGACGAAAAAAAAATCAATGTGCCATATAGTGCAATAAACAAAAGACGCTTGAGGGCCATGCTGGACAAGAATTGGAAACAATTTTACCGAAATACAACGTAAGGCAATATTTTCCCCTATTCAAATCAATTTTACAAGATAGCATTCAATATTCAATTCACTGATATAAAGGGAATAATTACTGATAACACTCTGTATCGATTGGCGCTCGCACAGTTTTTTTGGACTTGATAGTAGTTATTTCCCCAAACATTTTTTTTCCTTGTACAGAAAAAAGTCGATTGCGAGTCAATTAAAGATTTTATAGGTTTTTTTACAGCACCTCCGCAATTTTTCTTCCAGGGAATAGACACTGCATTAAAAAAAAATGTAAAAGTTTCTTTTTCGATTGCGAATCATAGCACAAAAATTGGATTCGGAACTAAATACATTTCATTTTCAGTAACATTTTTCTTTTTAGTGGCATCTTCGTTCTTATGATTGTTCCCGTGAGTCAAGTGTTTCTCTTTTTGATTGGAGTTGGAGGGCATATCACCGATATACCCCTGGGGATAGTCAACGCTGAAGTTCAGAGCTGCTCGCATTTTTCAAGGTCTGACAGTTCTCCTTGTCAATTCTTCAACATGAGCTGTCGATTTTTAACATATCTGAATCACCCCATGCTGTCGAAGGTGAGTGAATTGAAAAATTGAACCAAAATTATAGTGTGTTATTTTTAATCCAGACGAAGGCAACGCCCCGTATAGGAAAATGGCTTTGGCAATCCTAAATTCAATGCGATCTTGCTGGGGATTTTCCCTAATATGATTTTCCAAGTGGCTGAGAAGTACATTTATTTCGTCGGAAGCTCAAATGAAATCGTTCTATACCTTCAGAACGCAAAGACATATAAAGTCTTAATAAAGGCAAAGCGGAGAACTCTTTTTCATCCACAACTACAACTTTCTTTGATACACCAGTTTTACTTTCCGGTACGTTCACTACCATAACGGATTCCCGGTCCTCTATATCCAATCTATCGAAAATACCTTTCTCCACGATCATCACAGAATTTCCTCATTCTGAAATGAAATTTGATTACAGAATGCTGGAATTCTCTCTCTTGAGATTGAAGAAATATTCTGCAACACCTCTGCCCCCATGCAATCAAATGTATTTACATTCTCTCTCTTGTATAAGAATAATATTCTCACACTGGTAAGCAATAATATCATTAGCCTTGACGCAGTTGATTGTCACCGTAGTGGCAAATTTCAGTAGTGTCAAAATTATTGCTGTCACGTTTTCATTCGAAAATATAAAAAGTATCATGAATTTATCCAGTGATTCAGAATCAGAGTGTGAAAATACACCACCTGAAATTACAAAGAGTACAAATAATATACTGGAAAGTTCACTAACCAAAACACCCGAATAATTGAGACTCGTAGTATTCATATAATATTTATCAAACATATTTTAATGAGAGGCCGGATGGCTCAGGCATTGGCATAGTAGACGAGAGGTCGTGGGTTCAAGCCACCGACAATTCCTTTTTTTTTTTTTAATTCAATAGTTTATTCTTAATTTTTGCGATTAAAAAATTAGTTCTGGTTAGTCCAGGATTAATCTTTTTTGATAAAAGTGTTTTTATTTCGTGTGGAAATTATCTTTTGTTCGTTTCCATTTAAAAATATTTTGAAATGTTTGATCGTGGAGAAAGTATAGTCTGCTGCTCGGTTACAATGAAAATTCGTGATGCTCGTGGTTCCTCCCGCTCGCCTTCGGCTCGCGCTCGGAACTTTCCACTTGCATCGAATTTTCATTCTAACCTTGTTACAGAATATACTATACCAGTTCTTGAAAATATGCCAGAAACACAGTTTCAGTGGCATCTTTTGGCATAACATTTTTCTGTGTCAGATATCTTTTTCGCCCCGTTATAGGTGGATTACGATTCCTTAGAAGAAGGAAAGGAGGCTGTTAGACGAGGGTACATAGCAGGGGTGCTGTATATCCCTGAGAATTTCACCAATCTGGCTGAGAAACAAATGGATATGGGCCTAATTGATGTCGATGACGTTTTCGTAGATCCGAGTCAAGTGAAGGTGTGGATGGACATGTCAAGTATGTAACAGTTAATATTTCAGTGGGTAGTTCATAAAAAGAAAGCATGCACTGACCTGACACATGAATACTTGTTGAAATTGCAACGATTTCGACGATCATCTAATTAATGCACACTCGACAAGTAAACAAGTTCTCCTCTCGCAAACACATGAATCACGTGGAAGAAACGCGAACTTTCTAACCGAAGGTTCTAGGGACATCTAAGAAGTCGCCGGATAGACTCGATTTATCGAGAACTGTAAATGCGGATATAGGCGCTCGGCGGGAGATGGCAGAGTAGTCAGAGATAGCCACAGAGAGTTATGAATTCAGTTCGAGAGTTCTCAGATAGATAGCCACAGTAGAAATAAATTGAAATAATTAGTGAAGTCTATGTTTTATTCAAATAATTGTTTTAAGTAGTGTTTTGGATAGAAAAATTAGTTTAGTGCATTTTTACTACAAAATTGTTGAAAATCCTAGCAAATTTCAAGACAGTGTGATATCCATAAGAACTTTTGTGTTTTTGGGAAGAATGTTTATAATTCATCGGAATAAAATTCATTTCAGATAGTCAGATAGGAGATACTGTGAAGTATAAGCTGATAGAGATGTTTATGGAATTCCAGGCCGCTATATTTGATGACTGTGGTTTTTCATCGAGATCCAGCAACTTGCCTTTCAAGTTCGACTTCTTCTATGGGAGTAGTCAAGAAGCTTTTATAGTTTTCATGCTTCCTGGTGTATTAGTGACGTAAGTTGTTGGTTTCAAGTGAAAATATCAATGAGAATGTTCGAAGATGTCGGTATTGTTATTCAATTATGCATATTTTCGTTGTATAGGGTGTTTATTCGCAAGGTTCAGCCAAAATTTGATGTTTGTGAATCGAGAATAGAGTTCGTAACCAGGGTGGAGCATGAGGACCTTGCTATTGAAGGGAGTACTTGTCAGGGCAGAATATAAGGGTTTTTTCGCCTATATGTGATGATTGAGGTCACTAATGATTTCCTTGGGTCCGCGGATGTCAAAAATAGCTTAAGTCTCTAACAAAGTAGTCAAAATGTTGTGAAAAATATAATTAAAATCTTATAACCTTATAGTAGTAGTTACTTGAATACACATATATTGTATGTATAATCCATAATTTGTTTATAAAAACGAACAAGAAAAATTAATTTCATAGAAAAGATAGAAAAGATGAAAACTCTCCAACAGAATAAATTGGATGCTCGACAGATATTTTTTGTGGCTTTCCTGGGAATACATAATTTTTATTGGGTCTGGCAAATGGTTATATGTTTTTACATCATTATAAATAGAAGAATCCTTGATTACTTCCCAACGTGTACCAATTTCATCATTCTGAATCGATTGGTGTTCGCAGAATTCCTTTATCTCCAACCGTTCTTGAATTGAAAAGTTCATTCTGAAGTTGAGAGGAGTTATTTCCCTTGAAAGAAATATTTGAAAATAGTTCCGCTCATATTTGTAAAATTCAATCTTTTCTTAACATGCACAGCGAATTTGAGGTCGATTCTGAGACAATTTACAGCGATTGAACAGCTTTTTTACGGCATCTCCGTAATTTTGATCTTGTATTGAAGTTTTTGACGTTTCATTCTTTTTAATGCTAAATCTTCTACCTGAGCATATAAAAATCATATATATTCGAAATCAGCATGAAATTCTACGTTAATAGTGCGAAAGTCAAATAAATCTGATGATTTTGTATATTTCATGTTTTTAGGGGTCTACCCCTTAGGACTTTTTCATAGTAATTACTTTCGTTCTTCGATCATTTTGAAATTCTCAAAGTATACTAATTTCACCATTCCGAGTCGATTGGCGTTCGCAGAATTGCTCTATCTTTAACCGTTCTCGAGTTGAAAAGTTTGTCTGGAGTTGAGAGGAGTTGTTTACCTCGAAAAAAAAAAAATTACAACTTTTTCTGCTCCTACGTGTAAAATTCAATAATTTCTGAATGTGCACACCAAATTTGAAGTCGATTCTGAGCCAATTAAAGATTTCATAGGCTTTTTACGGACCCTCTGCAATTTCGAGTGGAAATTTCACTTCGAATTTTTCAAAAAATAGCATAGTCTCTTCAAATTTATCTCGACGAGGTGATTACGAAATATATCTCAGAAATTAATTTCGATAGCAAATTAACGAACTAACAGAAATTTCCTCTAAGAACCTTATTAATCTTCTGGTTATTAATGATGCGATTTATAACTGATCTGGTCCATATTGATTTTCATATCAGACTGGATTTTATTTCTCAGATTCTCCCAGTTATTCAATCTATAAAATATAACAGTATCATCAGCGAAGCCTATTATGATTGCAGGTGTTCTAATGCTAGGTGAATTTCTTATATAGATGATGACTAGGATTGGTCCAAGAATCGATCCTTGGGGTACTCCGCATTTTACCAATTCGAATGAATTTCACGTATTATCAGTTTTGATACTTTGCCTTCTATCATCCAAATAGAAAAAAACTTTGTGCCAGTCCATTTTGGAGGTATCTTGGTCCCGGAGTATTTTACTTTGAAATACTAAGACCGCGAAATGAAAGGGGAAAGGAAGAAGGTGTCTGGAAGTTATCGATCAAACTGTGAGACACGGCAATGACACATTTTATAGCAGATATTGGTTTTATTCATCATTACAGTTTTTGTATCTCTGGGAAATGTGGAATAAATAATAGGATCACTGATGAACTATCTACCACTTTCCTCATATTGCGTTGTCTTTCAGGATAGCATTTCTGTTCGGCGCGGTCATGACATGTCAAATCATCGTGTCGGAGAGAGAAGAAGGAATCTGGGACCGATCCATAGTGGCCGGAGTGACCACCATCGAGATCACCATCAGCCATCTCATCCTGCAATCATGCTTAGCGGTGATCCCCATCGTCGAATTTTTGATTTTGGTGTTCGCCGTTTTTCAGTATACGAGTCAAGGCAGCCTGTGGCACTTTTCTTTGATACTTTATATGACGGAGTTGAGTGGAATGTCATTTGGTAAGTTGGTAAACCATGGTGTGTCGACTGATTGGATTTTGTTTCGATTAGGTTTAGATGTGCTTCTGTAATCGGTTCAAAAGATGGCGTCCTCGACCGCTCGTGTCAATATTCCAAGGACATTCCGGAGTAGTAAGTCATTTTGACTGTGTTGAACCTTAATTCGTTGGAAATATCCCTAATAACATGATCCTCAAATTTCAAATTCTGGTCAATGGAATTCGTGCGAGACGGCTTTGCACCAATTGGTGTCAAGGGTGGAGGAGTCTCTGGCAAAAAAAAAGAAGCAGAACTATGCGCTTTTCTAGACATCGAAGGAGGCTTTGATAATACATCCTTAGAAAGCATGGTCTCAGTGGCGAGGAGGAGAAGCGTTGACGAAACTACCTGCAGATGGATACTCTTAATGCTCCAAAATCGAAAGGCCCACACCAAGATGTTCGAAGACTCTAGAAATTGCCAGGGGAACCCCACAGGGCGGGATTTCATCACCCCTACTGCGGGATAAGGTAGTTGACGAACTGCGGGAGTCTTTAATCAATCTGGGATACTATACCCAAGGTTATGCGGACGATATAGTAGTCGTCGCGAAGGGGAATCACGCCCAAATAACATCTGAGCTGATACAAAATGTACTGAAGACCGTTGTAGAGGAATGGTGCGAAAGAGAAGAACTGAGGGCAAACCCCATAGTAGGGGAGCCCACGATACTAAATGTGGATTTACTCGAGCGTCATACAGACCTATTGGCTAGCAAAGATTAGATGATAAGAAGAAAAAAAAATTATGTAATATATGCCTTTTCATCGGTGGGGAAAGCGGCTATAGATTTTAAAATAAAACTGTTGCATGGACATACGCGTCAGATATTAATAGCATCAATGTCCTACGTATATTTAATAATGTACGTATGCTAATCTGACAAAATATTGCGTTACCATAGCAACGAACAATAACTCATTAGAAGTGTCAGTGTAAAGTTTGCCGTCAAAAAAGTAAACCAGAGTTACGCAATAAATTAAAAGAAAAAACATGTCCACCGAAATTGTGAAAATCGAAAAATTGGAGTATCGAGCCATCATCAAGTACCTGTATTTAAAAGGATTAGGAGGTAAGCAGATTTACGAAGATATGCTTAATACCCTCGGTGATCAATGTCCTTAGTATGCGACCGTGAAAAATTGGACTGCAAGCGTCAAAAGAGGTAAATTTTCCATTGAAGATGATGACCGATCGGGAAGGCCAGTTTCTGTGTCAGTCCCCGAAAATATCGATGCAGTTCATGACATGATTTTAACAGACCGTCGAATTGGGCTAAAACGGATATCTGAAGCACTGAATATTTCATACGAACGCGTTCATCATAGTTCGCGTCAATTTGGACATGAGAAAAATTGCTGCAAAATGGATCCCCAGATGTTCGAATCTTGACCAAAAGCGTGCAATTTGTGCTCGATTTGAAAACGATGTAGACTTCTTAAACCGAATTGTTACTATGGATGAGACTTGGGTTCATTTCTACGATCCAGAAACGAAACAACACTCGATGGAATGGCGACACTCCGGTTCTCCAAGACCTAAGAAGTTTCGCGTCCAAAAATCTGCTGGAAAAGTTCTTTCTTCAATTTTTTGGGATTGCCATGGAGTAATCATGATTGATTTTTTGGATAAGGGCAGAACAATAACTGGAGATTACTATTCGACATTACTGACCATTCTACGGGAAAAAACTAAAGATAAAAGACGCGGAAAGCTATCCAAAGGGTTTTTTTTTGCAGGACGACGCCCTTGCACACAAATCTCATGTTGCCATGCAAAAATTTCGTGTTTTAGGGTTTGAATTACTAGAACACCCCCCTTATTCACCAGATTTGGCTCCGTCCGACTATCATCTCTTTCCTCAACTGAAAAAAAGTTTAAAAGGTCGTAAATTTTTTTCCAACGAGGAGGTAACAAAAGCTGTGGAGGTCTGGTTTGCAGAGCAAGAAGAAACATTTTTTTGAAAGGTCTAGAGACGTTGCAGGTTCGCTGTAATAAATGTATCCAATTGAGAGGAGAATATTTTGAGTAATAAAATATTTTGACATCGAAATTTTGTTTGGTTTTATAGTAGGCTAAGAATTTTTCAATATATCCTCGTATATTCTATCTGACAGTCAGAGCGCAATAAAAGCTCTGAATTCAGTATAGATTAAATCAGAGTAGGTTTGCTTTCAGAGCCTCAATGAACTAACAAAACACAACAAGGTAACAGTTGTGTGGGTTCCTGGACATAGGGGAATAGAAGGTAATGAAAAAGCAGACCAACTTGCAAGACGTGCATCTGAATTACCATACACAGGTCCAGAACCAGTGTTTGGAATTGACACAACCTTATAAATGAGTGAAAGAAAACAAAACACCAAACATATTGGGAACAAATCGAAGGGCATCGACACATGGAGCCATGGTGAGACACTTAAGCCAAACACTGACGGCTGACACTCTCAACCTGAACACTAAGATACGCACAATTACTGGCTTACTAAACGGGCATTGCGGCCTCAGGAAATACCTGCACACTATGGGAATAAACCGAGAAACTGTGGAGTGCAGACTTTGTGGCGACGAGGAGGAAACAGCCTCTCACATCATCTGCACAACAGGCGCTACAGAATATTCGGAAAGACCAACCTAGAAATAGGCATGCATCCAAAACACCTAGTGAATAAACTATCAAACCTGGTAAAAGACACAGGCCTATTCAACTAGGAACCACTGACGACAGAAGCTGACTCCTCAACTTCAAACCAACCAACCAATCAATGGAAACCCCTGAAAATTTTGTGTGATTTTTGTCTCCCAATGATGTAATTCA
The DNA here is from genome assembly GCA_958502065.1 of Chrysolina americana. NCBI lineage: Eukaryota > Metazoa > Arthropoda > Insecta > Coleoptera > Chrysomelidae > Chrysolina > Chrysolina americana. The sequence goes on along the minus strand of OY293416.1, from coordinate 71,633,745 downwards.
CATACAATAAGAAAAGTATAGGACCCAACACACATCCTTGTGGAACTCCCGAATTTATTTCCCTTTTTCCTGATTTTTGACCATACTGCTGGATGCAGTCAAGCTGGCGAATGTTTCGCGTTTAATTCTACAGTTTTGCAGGTATTAGTCGACACACCAGGATTTTCAGGCAACTCGACACGTGAAAATTAAAACGCATAGACGCGAAGTCATGTCGTGCTGAACTCGGCGAAATATTGAAAACTAACAATTTTTCGAAAGGAATTGCTAAAATATAATTTGTTTTCAAGAACTTTAGCAAAATACCAATCTGTGTCTTGATTTTTCAATGATTTTCTCAAAGTTTGACTAATAGTTCATACCTAATTTCCAGGATATTTTGTCTCTGTGATCGCCAATGGTCATGTCATGTCAACCCTCTTACTTTGCGGGTCGGTCAATACGATGATTTTAACTTGTGGTGAGTTTGATAATTACTGTTGAGAAATTCCGATACTTTGCGAATTTTTTAGCAAAGGTAAGTTTATCGGTTTCCGCCTGAAAATAAAAAAACACTTTACTCATGTTGTTTTGTCTCCTGAACACTAATTTGAAGAAAATTTGAGGCGGAATGAACGTGTCTAATGTAAAAGAAGGTTTCGTTTGTGGAAGGTAAACTCTTCGTTAAAAACAGTTGTATCTGGTGTTAGTAATTGGGAGTTGGTCGATTAGCGTCTGAAAAATTCGTGATTGATTTTCCAGATTCAGAAAGGCATAACCCATAAAGTAATTGAAACCCCCTCGAATTTTGTTCGGATCCGTGTTGAGCCAAAATCAAGCCATTTTTTGAAATTTAAAGCGGAGCCCAATTGACTTTTCAATTTTTTTAATTTTAGGGTTGATTTGGCCTCTGGAAGGAATGCCAACGTTTCTCAGAATTATCACCAAGCTCATGCCCTTCACTGTTCCCATAGGATCTTCGAGAAATATTCTCAGAAAGGGATGGACATTTGACAATATGCAAGTTTCGGATGGAATTATCACCTCCACAGTGTGGATTTTTATTTTTGGAGTGTCCAGTATACTATTAATGAAGAAAGGGCGATAGAAGAGATCCAAGGCTATATTTCATGTCGGTAAATCTCTCCGATCGAGAAGTTTTTGTTGATTCGTTTCAAATAAATTTAATTTGGTGCTTTTTTTTTTTGTTCTGAATTTGAATTTCATTCCAGCAGTTCTTTGGGAGGTTGCAGAGATAATTCCGACAAAAACTTTACTTCCGAAGTAGCGCTGTTTATACAGGGCCCTGTAGAAATGGGTCAGCTGCTATAATACATCCGTACCATACAAGTAACCGACTTTGCACTAAACTAATTATGCTAATTTATTTTAAACACTTCCTAAACAATTATTCAATTAACATTGACTTCACTATTTTATTTCTACTGTGGCCTTATATACCCTCAAGCAGATTCTATTTACAGTTCTCGAACTATCCAGACTACGCGTCGATCCAGTCGGATGTCTCTCGCATCTTCCATTTCGTTCCTTAGAAAGTTCGCGTTTCTTCTAGGCGGGACTCATGTGTTTGCGAGCGGAGAACTTGTTTACTTGTCGAGTGTGCATTATAAATTAGATGATCAGGGCCGGTCTCGGAATCGTTACAGTAATTATTTCCCAAAAGTGCCCTTTATTCGACTTTCATTATTGAATCGGCCGAAAAATCGAATTCTTCCTAGAATAAAAATTGAATTGCGTTTCATTTCTAGAAGTTAACAATTCCGCTTCAGGCTTCAAAAGTTTTTAAAATCAATTTTAGCGCCACGACAGTAAGATCTATCTTCACTCAAAATTTGAAGTAACTAGCTAAATATTTGAGAGAATAGAGAATAGAGGTGCATTTAAATATTCTCCAATTCAGATATTTTGAAGTTGATTTTTTTTCACACTCGATATCGAAATAATTTCCAAAGGTATCAATTACACCGCCATCTTTCTTGAATTGACCAAAATATCGAGTTGTTTATGCTTATTCTGAGCGGGATATTATAAACTTATATCGTCATAGTTACGCTATCAATAAAGAGGGCCATAACTCCCTTGGGACATTATAGATTCCATAATTCCCTCCATCTTTCACAAGTGAAAATAAAATTAGGAATGCTAATATACAAGTGTATATATTTATGAAATGAAATCTAAAGTGCGACGAAAACAATGCTCCGTATAGGAAGTTTTTTTTTTGTCATAATTTATTTATTGATGCATACAAAAATATTTATATTACAAGGTATGTATGACAGAATTAAAATATAATATTTCCAAAGGGATACATGAAACAGTCGGACAGTTACGTGAAACTGGTATGGAGACTGTTTATGATTGAACATTACAACAATAATTATTGTTCTGTAATAATCTCAACTAAAAGGGAAAAAAACTAAGGAAAGAAAAATGAAGATGTGATATCAATCAATCAATGTTCCTAGGAGACCGACAGACTTATCTTTAATTCACATTCGGGGAAAAAATAACCTTAAAATACCTTTGTTGCAAAAAATGGGACGGAATGTCCTGTATTTTGTTGAGGATATAAATTGGCGAAGTTTTTTAGTGAAACGACCGCTAACTTAGATAATCCATTTATTTTGTTCAGATTCATAACAGGTTAATATTTAAATATTTGGTCCGCGTCAGATTCACCAGTACATTTGAGTTTCTTGAGATAGAAAGATCGCGATAGAAAGGTGTATAGGTTATCGGTTGCAGAAGGCTTTAGCATCGAATCAAAGCGAAAGTTTCTGTAATTGTGTTCTGTTATTGGTTTTGGAGGAACATTCGAAAAAAAAGTGACTTATCTTTGAAACTGCCTCGATTTTTTTTCAGTATCCATACTTAAAAATACTAAATATGTTTTAATGACTTTTGAAGCTGGTATATAAAAAAAATTGAAAACGTTCACATTAAAAAAATCAAAATAAATACCTAAGACAAAAAACTTTAAAAACTTATGCAAAATATCGAATTATATTCCAGAAAATAATTGTAAAAGTATTTGAAAGCTAAATTCTCAATCTAATGTCAACAAAATGAAAACATTCAGTATATCATGAAAAAATCTATTAGTTATTTTTGTACAATTGAATTATGACGATGAAAATGAAAGACAGTCGTAGCTAAGATTTTTATTCACAAGAGACGCCTAGAACATCGATAAAAGGTGGTTATGTTAAAAATTTGTAAAAATTACTAAAATAATTTTTTAAATTTATTTTCTCAAAATGTCTGACAAAAAAATCTTACTGAAAATTGAATAAATTTAACGAGTATTTTAAAATAGAGATGACTAGTTTAGATTAGTTTAGAGTTTATTGCTGAAGAAAATGTAGATGGCGAATTGAATTTAAAAGAAAAAGTTGTATTAATTTCAGATCGTTTTTCACAATAGTTTAGTAAAAATTACATGTTAAAAATAACCGAAACTATGTTCATCAATTTCTTTGGGAACGATTTTGTTTGAAAATTTTTTTAGTAGAATTTGGAGATTTATGCTCTGAATAAAACCCGAGAGCTTTCAAGCTCATAAACATAAATCTCCGAATTCAACGAGATGAATTTTCTCAAACAAAAATGTTTGAGTTGAAATTCCAGAATTTATTCGATTCGATACGGTCGCGTTCTATTTGATCAGATTATTTCCCAAATATGTCAATTAACCAAAACATTTATTCCACAACGTACATAATTATTTTTATTAAATTAATGAACATAATATTTCACACGACTTGTGAAACGTGTTGCATACATTCAAGCAACTGTCAAGAAGGACCATGCAGTTTATTCGCAAAAGGAACGAAGCGGGTTTATTTTGACAGATGAGGAAAATAATCACAGATAAAACTTTCGTGTCAAGTTCTTGCATATTTCCTGTAAAAAATAATTTTTGTTGTGTCCTCGGTATGAATACATGCTGTATGAATTGGGATAGATCATTAATGTATCACAGGGACAATAAGGAACCTGAAACTCATCCCTGGGGTATACCTAAGATAAAAGTAAATATATCCAAGAAGTAGTTTGGCTTTGAGGGTTCTTCCAGTAACATAAGTAACAGATAATACTGCAATGAATATTATTGATTGAAAATCCCTTGTTATTTGTCTGAATCGATGCAACATGGACACCTTTCGTATATGATCGGGATTTTCAAGTCTTGCAGATATTCAGTGAATTGAGCTGGGTTTTTTGCCAGGTGATTTCAACTTTGCGATACATTTGATGGTCTTCGTTCTAGATATAATTTCTTGCTTGTATCAAATTGTCAAACGATTCCTGACAGTTACTCAAGTCGCGTGTGTATTAAGTACTATTTTAATTTTGATTCAAACTTGTCCTCAGCGGATGAAGTATTGTCAAGTAGCTTCAGTCGTTCGTCAGTTGTTTTGTTGCGGTGACTTATTCAACATTGTCAAAAGTAAGTACTCCTCAATTATTTCATGGTATAATTTTGATTTAATTGGTACTCGTGGTGTAAAAGGAATTGAGTTTCACTTTAAATTAGTAGTTTCTGCATTTAATATACCCAAAATTTTTCTCGGCTGATAAATAAGAGAGGAAATGAAAACTCACAATTTACACAAAAAATATATACAACATTGCTTGACGGTGACAGTTTTTGATGAAAACAAAAAATTCGTATTCAATAATTGACAATGAAAGTATTAGCTGTGAGATATAATTTAGGAATAGGTGGGTACTGAAAAAACATCAAATAATTCATTATTTCGGCTAATTTATCTCGGATTTTTCCAAACTAAAACATTTGTTTGCCTTTTTGTATTTGGGGAGTTTTGATATTGCCCTCTATCATGTCCCACAAATACTTAATATCATAACATTTTTCAATTTTTGGCATTCATTTTCGTGTACAACAATATAATATTTTTACCCATTCGTTGATCACTTGATGTTGGAGAGAATGACATTCAAGCTCAGTTGGTTTTGATCTAGCCATTTTCTAACTTGTCTCAGTCCATTATTTGCATCATGAATAAGCACGTCCCACGTTTTGAAGAAAAACTCGAGGTGGAATCATCGGCAAACGAAATAATGTGGCCTTTACAGTTTCCCAAAAATTCATTATTATTTATGTGCATATTGGGCCCAGTACTGTTCCTTGTGATACACCCGTTGTTATTTCTGATGGATTGCTACAATATTCTCCAAATTTACTCTCTGGGGTCTCTTGTATAATATTTTTTGCATATAGGTAATTATTGTAAAGCTTCTCCAGAAGTAAATCGTTAGATATAGTACTAATTGCCTTGGCAAGATCAAAAAAGAAGCTAGACATTTATAAAATCAATATGTTCCTTTTCTCGTTCATTACTTATAATCATCAATACCAAAATTTCTACTCTAATAATATTAATGTGAATGGTACAAACGAGCTACTTAGTTACTTAGGTATACTCAATTTTTTTTCCAGAAAATGAACTCGGAGGTGGCAGTACGCTTGAAAAGTTTGAGGAAACAGTATGGGAACCTGCAAGTGCTCGAAGGAGTAAATATGGAAGTAGAGAGAGGAAGTATGTAAGTTGATATCTGTCATTAATCACAACATAAACATACATTTTGTTTAATGCAAAATAGTTCGAAATTATTTATGCAAGTACCTACTTTAAAGCACTTATACACGTTATTTTAATTATACCTGCGTCATGAATTCCAAGAAAAAAAATGCTGACAATGATTTTAGAGTAGTCTAATGTTCCGTAATATAACCGGACTAAAAATTGTCTACTGGACTCGACAGGTTTGTGCAATGCATCAATATCTTCAAAAAATATATTTATGTCCAATACAATAATTAAAATAATCATTGTACATTTGATAACCATGTTTTTTTTAAGGAAAACATTTTATATTTGTAGCATTGAATTACGAATAAACGTTATTATTATTTAAAAAAATGATAAAAATATTGATAATATTGCCGTTAACGTTGATAACTTTGTTCTGGATCTCATTTATGGTATTACTTAATCTTGACGATACATTTCTACTTCTTTGTTGTAACCCTTGCTTTTTCAGATACGGTTTGTTGGGTTCAAGCGGTTGTGGAAAAACAACGTTGTTGAATATCGTAGTGGGATGTAAAAAATTTGATGGGGGTGAGGTTTACGTATTAGGAAACGAACTGCATGGGGGCGCAAGCAACGCTCTGGGACCAAGAGTTGGGTATATGCCCCAGGTGAGTTTTTGAAACTATGTTATTGTGTGGAATACATTTTTTGAACTTTGATGGCGCTGAATTTTTGACCAGATCCAATAAAAGAGATGTGTAGATAGATTCTTCCCCTTTCTGGAGGATTATCAGCTTACAAAAAAAAAAAAAAAAAAAAAAAAAAAAAAAAAAAAAAAAAAAAAAAAAGTTGAAATCTATCGACACAAATAAAATATATTATTTTTTTTCAGGAAATCGCTCTTGTTAACAGCTTGACAATAAAAGATACAATATTCTATTTTGGTAGATTATATGGTATGACAGACAGTTTGATCACTGAGAGATATCAGGAATTGCATAGCCTGCTTGAACTTCCACCAAGCGACAGGTGTGTTCTTTAATTTCGTCAATTTCTTGTAGCTCCAACCAAAAATTCTGCCTTTACAGGTACATAGGCAATTGTAGTGGAGGTCAGCAAAGAAGGGTTTCTTTTGCTGTTGCGATCATTCACAAACCAGAGTTGGTGACGTTAGATGAGCCGACAGTGGGAGTTGATCCGCTGTTGAGGGAAAAGTGATATCTTTGGTTTCCTTTCGATGAATTTCGTGATTACCAAGTATCTTTTTCAGATTATGGAAATACATAAACGAACTCGCGAAGAAAGAAAACATCGCTGTGATCATCACAACGCACTATATCGAAGAGTGTAGACAAGCCGACAAAGTGAGAATTTTTAATAACGAGAATAATGATAATGACCTTTTATTGAAACTCACAGCAATCCCTGGATTTTATTTATAACATTTCTTTCGTTTATTCCAGATAGGCCTGATGAGAGACGGGAAGATTTTAGCAGAGGGGAATCCAAATAGACTGTTGTCCTTCTACAATAGTCAATCTATAGAAGACGTTTTTGTCTTACTCAGTAAGGCACAAGATGAGGGCACACTGCATATAATTGAAACTTTCGGGCAACACGATTCGAATGCGACTAAAATCGTTTCCGAGTTCGAAATCGGTTACGGATCCACTGAGGTGAGTGATAAAAATGGAAAAGTGTCCCTTATTTTTCATTCAATAACATGAGGCGATTTTTTTTCGTTCAAGATATCTGCCGAAAGGAAGATTGAATCTTCGAAAACTTTCATCAGCAAAAGACACTTGAAGGCCTTGTTGGACAAGAATTGGAAACAGTTTTACCGGAATATACCGTAAGAAAGTGTTTACATGTTCAAGTCTTTACCGAAAGTGAAACGACTTAAAAATAAATCTGCTTTATTATCGTTCAGAGAGGAAAAACATAGTCGAAATAAGAACCGACTAGGATTAAATTTCGAACGTCTCGTTGCTCTATAATTCTATAATTTCCTCTACCTTTCACAAGTGAAAATAAAATTAGGAATGAAATGAAAACTGACCCATATTTTATTTATTCACGTCATTACAAATGATGAATGTACAATTTTAAACGTGTCCTGAAAATTACTTCCGCCACTGGAAACAATATCTTCTCTTGCATGGCTGGAGCTTCTGTTCGCTATTGTCGAGGTACCTGCCTCTTCTAATGGCAAAGGAAACAACATACGCGCCGTTTTATTTCTGAATTCGATGCTAGTTTCCCAATACAGCTCCGCCACCGTGGAACTTTTCCAACCTCCGTGTCTTTTTAAGTTAGTAGTAGTTGCTCTTGCATTAGCTAAAGCAGTAGCAGAAGTGCGATGAAGACAATGTCCCGTATAGGAAAATGCGTTTGGCAATCTTGAATACATTGCGATTTTGCTGGGGATATTTCCAATTAGCTGAGATTTACATTTATTTTGTGGGAAGTTCAAATAAAATCGTTCTATACCTTCAGAACGCAAAGACATAATATGAAGTCTTAATGAAGGCAAAGCGGATAACTCTTTTCCATCCACAACTGTAAATTTCCTCGATACACCAGTTTTACGTTCCGGCACGTTCACTACCATAACGGAATCCCGGTCCTCTATATCCGATATCTTCATATTCAAAAGTTCCTGATTTCTGCATCCTCCAAAATGTTCCATAATCAAAACAACCTGTAACAAAAAAAAAGGAAATAAATACACACAAAAAGGAAAATGAGAAAAAATTACCCTATGCAATAAATTAATTTCGTTAGGAGCGTTCTTTAGAAATCTGATGACATCTTAAGGAGATAAAACTGCGGACTTTTTCGGGTTTAAACTCTCACTCTTCCGTTTCAAGAAAGCCTCTAGTTCATTGAACTTGGTGATCTCGTTTTTCACGTAAAGTCACCATCGATTTCAGCATTGACCATTTAGTCCATAAGGAATTTGGGCTATACGTTTCTGACTGCAACGAATAAACACAATTACTACCAAATTTACCGAAAGACATAAAAAATACCTCACCAGTTCTTGAAAATATGCCAGAAACTCAGTTTCAGTGGCATCTTTTGGCATTACATTTTTCCGTGTCAGCCACTCCAGATATATCTTGCATTCTTTTTGGTATACGGCTTCACTTTTCGATGGAATCAATGATTCTCTTGCTTCTTCAGCTTTTTTCAAAATATCCTCCATTATATTTGTGGTAGAAAACACCTTTTTAACGCAAACATAGCTTAATAACATAGTTCTGTTCATAAACAAGTAACATAGCAACAACCTAGCAACAACAAAACTCCTATGATCATCGGTATCTGATTCAAATATAGCGGGAAGGTAACGAATTGATACATTTATTCCGTTTTAAAAATGAACAAAATTTAATTATCAATGTACCACGGGAATTAATAAGCCTTAATAACCTCAGGCAATTGCTGTCCATCGGGTCAGAGGCCCTCGGGTCGCAAACTTTGCTATCGGTAATTACGACCCATATTATTCCCTTTAAACATAAATAACATTATTTTAATTATACCTTTTCGTTCAGATTGTAATTTTCTAAAAACTCATGACTTGGTAACATTTTAAACTATAAAAGCAGCTTGAGAAATAATAGTTTATGGGGCTACGAGAGGTCATCCAAATCTATTATATTGTAATGAATATGCTATACTAAGTTATCTAATTTATTTAAACACTACTTAAACAATTATTCGACTAAAACATAGACTTCACTATTTCAATTTATTTCTACTGTAGCTATCTATCTGCGAATTCTCGAACTGCATTCATAACTCTCTGTGTCTTTCTATGACTATTCTGCCCTCTGCTATCCAGCGCTTATATACTCGCATTTACAGTTCTCGATCAATCGGGATCACACGTCGATCCAGTTAGATGGCTCTCTCTCGAAACTTCGGTTTCTTAGAAAGTTCGCGTTTCTTCTACGCGAAACTTATGTGTTTGTGAGCGTAGGAATGTTTTCGTAGGGTGCATACTAATTGGATGATCAGGGCCGGTCTCGAAATCGTTACAATATGAATTAACTGGGAAAAACGTCAAGGGCTATTTTGCTCAATTTTGTCACTCCAGTCGCCAGTGCTCGGCTTAAGTTTAGAAATTTATCTAAAGTTAAAAGGTGCTATTGACGCTGGTAAATCTATTATTGAAGTGATTTTTGTAAAATTCGTCTTTTTTAAGTATCTTTACCGAATTTTGAATTGTTTGAAAGTCTATTATTGTTATAGTGAATATTTTACGAGTCCATCTTAATTTTTTCATACCTTTCGCTATTTGTATATTTTTCTACTTTAATCGCCTCTGTAGGTTGAAAAGAAATTCTCACTCATTCCATCGAGCTATCGAGCTTCACTCATGTGCTATTTCGGTTCCCCAAAACCTGTCCCAACATCTGAACCACTAATTGCGAGAAAAATTGAGCGGCAGATATCTAGATGGCTCAGACGTCGACTTAACAAACTTTATTTTCAGTGGTATTCTCTTCTTCGTGTTGATTCCCCTCAGTCAAGTTTGTCTCACGATGAGTGGGCTTGGCGGGGATGTGAGAGACATTCCCCTGGGGATAGTGAACGCCGAACTTGCAAGCTGCTACAGTCCTTCAGCCTCACCTATGACTACACCCCCGGCATCCTTGTGCCAATTCAGCAATCTGAGTTGTCGGTTTCTAACTTATCTGAACCATCCCATGATTTCGAAGGTGAGTTTTTAAACTGTTCGTGTTAACAAGGAATACTTTGTGTCGATTTTTTGCTCAAGCACTCATTTATCTATTTGCGATGTTTCTTCCTATTCTATACTGCATACCATTATTATAATTGGCAGGTACTTAACAGAGTACAAGCAGCAATTCAATTGTAACCATCGAAATGATAATAAAATTATCGGCTTTGTGGAATAAGTGGCTAAGAGTGTTTCGAGATTACAGTTTTGATGTATCTGGTCATTACGAAAACTCAAACCAATTGAGACAAACTAATCAAAAATCGAAAATGAAAATAAAATGAAACGAAAATAACCTTAAAACACTTTATCGGGCTAAATTAAATACTGTACCTGCTAAAATTATTTACTGAATATTTTCTCTATCTTGTATCTGTTGTAATCTATGTCTTTCTTTTGTTTTGGATTGGTGGTCGTGATCCAAAGCATGCTGGGCCACACTCGAGAAACGGATATGTGCAATGTGCTCCTTGAACCGAACTTTTAAGGCCCTTCTAGTTTGACCTACATACTTCTCGCAGTCATTGCAGCTAGTTTCATAAATCCCCGACTTTTCTTTTTCTTTTATCTTCATATTAAGGGACTTGAAAATACAGTCGAAACCTTGAGTAACTCTAAGTTCGTATGATATAACGATATATTTCGGACGGTTTACCTCTTTTTGAAAAGTCGAAGAGTCACGCAGGGTTTTCTTGAATCTGTGCTTCCTAATCAGTTCATTATGTCATCAGAAACAATAAATGTGCGTTTTTCCTTAGTTTTTGTAACTGAAAGGATAATTATTACCATATCGCCACGATCATCAAGGTATTTAACGTCTATATTTTAAATAGTTCTTCGCATCAACCAAAAAGAAAAGCGATCAGAAAAAAAAATTACAAAAAAAATGCATATTTTATTATTCAATTAAATATCCTTGAGAGTCAGTTTGATTTTTGGTGGAAAATATAATTTAAACGACCCTTTCGTACAACATTTCGTGACTAACGAATGAAAAAAATTCCGTTAACTAATAGCCACATGCAATCAAAAAAAAACCTTCTTAGTTTGGCCTCCTAAAAATAAATAAATAAAATTTTTGCCGCCCTCAAGTAATTTCGGAGGTATGGACCAATTTTTGAGTGATGACTGGCATTGTCTAGCACACATTCCTACCTCGAAAAAAACACCCAAATTGATAACTTTTCTTGATAACATTATGCTGAATTTTCTGAAAGAAGGGTACTTTACTTTTTTACAATTTTTATATTTTTGACCTACCCTGTATGCTGTTTGACTTGCAACCATCCTAAGGGCACCCAATGTGATCACTGTTGAATTCGACTATACTTATTATAGCAGGGGAGCCCAAGCGGGGATTTCGGGATTTACTGAAGCGCGGCAGATTAAAATAGGGTGAGTTAATTACATGCTAAAATGTGTATATTCTACTAATCTGACAATTTGAGAGTGACGTGAAGAAAGGGGAGGGCGACAAAGTTGTAAAAAAAACGTCATCTCGACATTCTCGAGCGTGGCTAAATTTTTTTTTATTTTGAATAATATAATATTAAAATATATAATCTGACGATTTCCACAAGCCGAAATAACAAAAATTCGCCGATGAAGTCTAATGCGTGCAGCTGCGTAATGCCTATATTCCCCTCTTCGCGTTACTATTTCTCTCTCGCTCTTTCTCTATCTATTTGGCTTGGCCAAACTTAGATTTTGAATATAATTTGAAGCGATTCGTACCGGTAAATTTTGAGAAATCTCAAAAAAAATTGGGATTTTTTTTTTCAAATGTTTTTTTGGAATAACTTTTAAACGGCTCCATCGATCGATTTCAAAAACTAATCAGCTCTTGATATCAAAAAACCACGTCGTTCGCCGTCAGTCCGGTCAGAATCGGTTGATTCGTTCGTGAGTTATCGTTGTCGCAAGAAAACCGAAAAATGTGTTTTTTGGAATCACTCTGAAATTTCTAGTTTGATCAATTCAAACGTGACACAAAAATCATATTTTTGATCTCGGAGAGCTCAAAAACAAAATAAGTGAAATGTTGAGCGCTTAGGTATGGAATTGCGGGAAGTTGCAGGGATGGCCTTTAGGGTCAACCGTTTTTCTATTTTTTTCAGATTAAGCGAATCCCTCTAGATAATTGTCAGCTAAGGAGACAGCACATCTAGGACATTAAGATGAATCATATATATCTTAATCTGACGCGCTTGAGTATTTCAAAATGTCGATTTTTCTTTTTCATATTATAATAATGGCCGCGAGTTTGCGTCACATCGACATCGTCAGATTATTGCATGGGAGCTTTTTTTTAGGTTCACTTAACAGCTCCTAAGAAAATCTGACGCGCTCGATTACATTTATTTTTTTCATTTTCAACCCTTACCTACGACCACCCCCATCATGCAAACGATCAGAATAACATACGTACATTATTAAAAATACGTGGGACATCGATGCTATTAATATCTGACGCGCTCGAGTATGTCCATGCAACAGTTTTTTTTACAAATTTTAAAATCTATAGCCCCACCGATGAAAAGGTATATATCACATAATTTTTTTTTCTTCTTATCATCTAAGCTTTCGCTCGAGTAAATCCACATTTAGCATCGTGGGCTCTCCTACTATCAGACAAAACTGGATATTGCAACTCATCATTACCACCTTTATTATTTAACAGATTTTCGAGATGTGCTTTTTTAGAAAGTGGCAATAATTAATGTGAATTTAAACTTATTTCGCACGTAGCAGGTATTGAATTCTGCTATTTCCGTAATTTCAGGTTGATTATGATTCTGTAGAGAGAGCAAAGGATGATATCGTGCATGGAAAAATAGCGGGCGTGCTTTATATTCCCGAAAATTTCAGCAGTTTAACCGAAAAACGAATAGACCTGGACATTCTGGGTCTTGACAAATTCGCAGACCTAGATCTGATCAAAGTTTGGATGGACATGTCAAGTACGTAATAACTAATAAAAAAAAACATTTCGTACAGTGAGCTCAAGAAAAGAGAAATTGTACTTGATAGAGCGATTGAAATGTTAACAAAGAAATAATTATATTTCAGATAGGCAAATAGGAGAAGCTTTGAAATATAAGCTGATACAGTTATTTATGGATTTCCAACAGTATATATTCGATGATTGTGGTTTTTCCAGAGGAGCGGGAAAGTTGCCTTTGAATTTCAATTTCATCTATGGAAGTAACGAAGAAACTTATACGATATTCCTGCTCCCTGCTGTTTTAGTGACGTGAGTTTTTTTTATCAAATTAATTCGATCTGCATACCCACTTGGTTGTACACGATTTTACACCCATAATTTTCCTGAGGAATATGTGAAATTGTACTTTCGATTGAAATTATTTTCATGACAAATATCTGCCAGAAAGACGTTTTGATCTAACTCGATTTACAGTAGGGTTCAGTCCTTATCAGGAAAAGGCCTTGGAATTAAAGACCTTTTCACGATAAGGAACCTGATACGCCGAATAATTGCAAAAACTTTGGAAATGCTGTGAAGTTGTGTCACAACCTGCTCATGTATTCTTTACGAACCATATTCATCCAAAACAGTTGCAAATCTCCTAAAACAATTGTCTACTTTCGCATACATGTTGAACATTTCAATTCTTCCATCCATAGAACGAATCATTATCGCGAATCGATTAAACTCCAACAAAACTCGTTGCAGAGGGTAGGTAAGGCTGTTGAACCTCGATCATAGGGCACCTTGGATCGAAACCACATCCTATGCCACTGATCAGTGATCGTAGGTATACAGATCTGGTAAAATGTCATCGGCATATAGCATCACCCAATATTCTTTTGGTTTTGTTGATTGATTGTGAAACAACGCAAATGTTTCAGGGTTTCGTTTTTGTATGGCGCGATAATGACCTCCCAACTCATAGTGAGTGAGAAACAAGAGGGGATATGGGAAAGAACAATGGTGGCGGGGGTAACGTCGTTGGAGATCACCCTGAGCCATTTGATTCTGCAAGCTGGCCTGGCGGTCATCCCCATCACCCAATTCATTTGTTTTGCGTTCATAATATACCAGTATACCAACCACGGCAGCTGGTGGCTTCTCTTCCTGCTGCTTTATGTGGTGGAGTTATGCGGGATGGCTTTGGGTAAGTGCAGAAGAGTCAGAGTAGGGACTGGCCAGCAAGGTCACCAGACCTAACACCTTGGGACTTTTTTCGTGGGCCACTTTAAAAATGAGGTATTCGAAATAAAATTAAAACGAGGACACTGTAATTGGATACTAAACAATGGAAGAGTGTTTTTTTTATTTTATTTTCAGGCTATTTTATTTCTGTGATATCCAATGGTCTCATGGCTTCATCTCTTTTAATTTGTGGCATGTCGAACGCGATGATTTTAATAAGTGGTGAGTTTGACAATCGTCATTGTTACGAGAATACTCTGATGCATCGCGAAATGGTTTTTTTTTTCACAGGGTTCATGTGGCCACTTGAAGGCATGTCACCATTGCTGAGAATGGGTTCCGAGAGCTTACCCTTCACCATTCCCATCGAGTCTGTGAGAAACGTCATTAGAAAAGGATGGACGATAGACAATGTTAAGGTTTTTGGTGGTTTTCTAGTCCCTTCTCTGTGGATTATTATTTTTGGAGTAGCCAGCGTGATTTGGTTGAAAATGGGGCGATAGATATACAATTTTTTGTATGGGAATAGCAGAGCTGTAGCTTCGCATTGTCTACCAATGTAGACGTGGTTGTTGTTTTTTGTTTCAAATAAAGATTTTTTACTATTCAGTTTTTGCCTTCGATTGGATTGTGGTATCGTCAACATACGAAATATAATGTTACCTTCTCACCATGCGGTAGATCGTTAATGAAAATTATGGACAAAAGAGGTCCCAAAATGGATCCCTGCGGTATACCAGCTGTGATATTTTCTTTTGTTGGTGGATTTTTTCACACTCTTACAGTGCGAAAACGATTATACGAATAAGAGTTGACCAACTTCACACTGTTGTCGGAGAAATTGTATTTTTCTAATTTCTTCAAGAGAATTTCATGTGATACATAGTCGAAAGCTTTACTCAGATCGCACAATGCTATTTCTCTATACGCTGCTTTCCAAAGGTTTTTGTTATTTTGTTACTGAGATTTAATATCTTCGAAACCCATACTGGCAGTCTATAAATTTTTTTCAAAATGGTGAACAATTTTTCAAGTATTGGTCTGTAGATTATTGGATCATTTGGCTTTCCAGATTTGAAGAAAAATTATTAGTAGTGCTTTTTTCATAATGAGGAGGTTCGAATAATTGTGACTGTTTTTTGCATTGAATGTTTAACAATAGCCCACCTAAAAACTCAATAATCGTTGCTTTATCGGTTCAAACGACGACCGTATCGATTTATCTGCGAAACGTGGTAACTAGCGATTTAAATACAATGCCAACTAGGTAACATTCAACACTCACTAGTAGTTTCAGTTATTACTTTTCCTAAAAACGAATGTGTGTTTTTTTACTGAGGAATCAAACTGAGGGGATCAAAAGGTATTTCATCAACATTATATTGTGATAAAAAATAAACTATTCACTTGAACAATAGTAACTTACAAGAACCTAAAATAAATTTCGAATGTGTCGTAAAAATACTTTGGCGCACCCATAGAAGTTAAGAATCAACCCAAACAAATAGTGAAGGCCCTAAAAAATAATAGAAGCTTTATATTCCTCATGACGTATTTCAACTTAACGAGAGGATTGATGGTTTGGCAATATTTTATATATCAATAAAGCTTTGGTTAACTTTAATTCAAATGAGAGTATCTAGAAAATCTCTGGAAGTCTACAATCAAACATTATTGCAAAATTTACTTACATATGCTCTTTGAATCGGTTTTTCACGGCTCTTCTAGTTTGACCCACGTCAGTAGTAGAGAACATGAACTCCCAATTTTTCAATATTTATCTAAATCCGAATTCTGTGTGATTCGTTCGATCTTCATCAATATAGTGCGAAACAACGCATATTTCCACATTTTTCGTGATGCGTTCTTCTTCGACTTTTGCAGAAAATGTACAACAATTTTGCCGTGCATGTGAAAGACGTAGTGAAAAGCTATGGTGAAAATCAAGTACTGAATGGGCTCTCGATGAAAGTTGAGAGAGGACAAATGTAAGTATATTCTAAATGATTCCTGTTGTTCTTTCGCGTAAAAATGTAATAATTTAGTGACGACCAAGAAAAAGTTGGTGATGCTTTGGCGATTACCACAATCAATATGACAGTCAGAACTTGCTAAATGCCTTGCTGGGACAAAACCTAGAACTACAGACGTTCGACCTCATTGTTTCCGATAATATGACTCAATATTTAAAGTGAATTTATCAGGCGTGATGGTGCAGTAGAAATAATTAGGGCATGATCTTCCTTGTCTAACGCTTCTATCCATTCCTGACTTTTAGTTTTTTCCTTCACAGCTATGGTTTGTTGGGTGCCAGTGGCTGTGGAAAATCCACTTTGATAAGCTGCCTTGTCGGACGTAAGAAAATTGATAAGGGTGAGATATGGATTTTGGGTGAAGAGTCAGGACCTCTTGGCTCAAAAATCGGTTATATGCCTCAGGTGAGTATCTAAATATTGCTTAGTTTCCACAGTTCATATGTTAAAATCATCGACAGCAGGTCATTTCTTCATGAAAAGTTTTTGTTGGACCTTGAAGTGTACTGAATTTTGGATATTTTAGGAACTGGCTCTAGTTGCAGAATTCACCGTCAAAGACTCGATGTATTATTTTGGGAGGATTTTCCATATGAAAGAGTCAGTGATCGCTCAAAGATTTCTTGAGCTGCAGGCTCTACTTGAACTGCCACCTGCGGATAGGTAAACAATTGCTATATTTGGGGTTTACATGAGTAATTTTTTTTCTCGTTAACAACTAGTTGCAGCTTCAACTTGCTTCTGACTTCCTTGTGCAAAAATTCGTGAAGGTTTATGAACTTTGGTTATTCCAGTTTCGTCCATTTCAAAAATCCTTTCGCGTAGGAAACGATTTCATCTCGCCATCAATGGCTCTATTGGGTCAAAAAGCGTTTCACTTCAGCTTTGTTAAAAACTTTTTAAATCCTAGTAGATTCTATTTTACGCAATGATATTTCAGGATGTCTTCTTAAAAATCTAAAAAGCCAGTTATGACATCTCGGTGAAGACCAAGTGTTGTTAATGCAAAAAACAAATTGAAGAGCTTAAGACTATAAGAAGCTAATTCCTTCTCAACTTCTACTTAAATTGTGGTCTTCCTTCCCATTCGTGAAGCATTACATATGTTGAAATTGACGAAATTAGAAGTGGGCAAGAAAAATTTATCAATTTGGTGTGCTACAAGGGACAGTTTTGGGGCCACTTCTATTCACTATATATCTCAACAACCTTTTTTATATTATTACTAGAGGTGAAATTCATAGTTTTGCAGATGATGCATAGTAATATTATATGAGAAAAATCTGGATTGTATACAAACTAAGACTACATCAGATTTAAAAAAATTGAAAATGGTTTGATTATAACCTACTCACAATAAAATTCGAAAAAACGAAATATATCCCATTCACATTTCATAATAATACCCTACCAGAATTAGGACCACTAATACTCAATACTAGAATTGAAGCAACTGATAGTATCAAGTATGCTTGACAGACATCTCAAATGGCACAAACAATGGATTTCCTGTTGAGGATATTACGAAGTTTATTATCAAAATTCAAGTATCTCAAAACATTCATGGACATAAAAGCCCTCGACATTCTTTATTTTTCATTAATTCAGCCTCAATTGAATTAAGGGATCCAAGCTTGGGGAGAAGTCATGAAATCCTACCTCAGAAATCTTGAGTTTCTTCAAATGGTTTTTCAAAATCATATGAAAGAAGAGTTATTTATATCCGACTAAAAATCTGTACAAAAAATCAAAGAAAACGGACGTGAGACAATTATTTGGATACAATATAATGATTTATATCTGAAAACATGAAACTGATATGAAATTCAAAGATCACATTTATAATGCAAGGAATAAAAATAATGTTGCAGTAAAAAAATAAAGTAAAAACAACAAGGTCTCAGAAAAATTTCAAATATTCATTGCCCTTTTACTATAACTTGATCAAGTCAAAAAACAAAGGAAAGAATGGATTCAAGAGTCTCATTGTTTATTTCATGATATTTTCCACGACAGTTAATTCAAATAGTTCATTTTATATTATCATTTTGTTCGATTTTGAAAAATAAAACATATACAATTTGTCTCACTAAGGAAAAAAAGTAATTCTTCGTAAAAAGTTCTGCATGTTCTAAAATCTAAAATACAATCATCAGATATCAAATTTTTTCAGTCGTATAGGCGGTGTGACAAAAAATGTGAATTTTACTCAAGGGTAAAGTACCTTTATATTTGAAAATATCGAAAATTCTTATAAAAAAAGTTGTTCGGAACTAAAAATTACGTTTAATTATGCAATTGCATCCACTTACATGAAAAAATATTTTTTTCTGATTTTGTCAACAATAACAATGCATATGCATTCATTATCTGTGAAAGGTGATCATGTCTATGGACGTAATTGCATATTTGAACGAAATTTTCAATTCTGAACAACTTTTTTTTATAAGAATTATCGATACTTTCAAATATAAAGATACTTTACCCTTGAGTAAAATTTTAGATTTTAGAACATGAAGAACTTTTTATGAGGAATAACTTTTTTTCCTAAAATGAATAATAAAAAACTTTCCATATGGTTCCAACTTAGTGAGACAAACTGTATATGTATTTCTCACCTCTGATTTTCTCGCAACAAGTTTTAAACTTGCGGTTATAATTAAACAGTTTATTCATATTTTTTACAAAAATGGAACATTGTAATTGTCTATAATAGTATTGTAAGAGTTGTCACTCTATTCGATTTCGTTGGGGCTAATGCCACTTGCTTTGGAAAAATCCCGCTTACACTGGGCGTCAATTGACAATATTCCAAAGGCTATCGGTGATCGTTTTTTTGCTGTCAGATTGGTAATGAATTTTGGTTTTTAATATTTGAAACACTGTATTTTGATACACTGACATCTGTCAGATTCAAAGGATTGGCTGGGGATTGGTTATAATAATTTGACAATTGTCATTGCTGACATATGACATATGTCAGCGTTTCAAATATCAAAAACCAAAATTCATTACCAACCTGACAGCAAAAAACCGATCACCGATAGCCTGTGGAATATTGTCAATACCTCTCATTAGTTTCCAATAAAAGATTCACTGGTTCCATACGAATGGAAAACAGAGGCAGTTTTTTGAATTTTCCTCGGGTGAACTCAAAGCATGTGACTTATTTCACTCGATTATATTCCAGATATTTGAAAAACTGTAGCGGTGGTGAACAGAGAAGGGTGTCTTGTGCGGTTGCTCTCATTCATAAACCAGAACTTCTGATCATGGACGAGCCCACTGTGGGAATTGAATCTCTATTAAGACATAGGTAAATGCTGAGCTACTTATTTCTTGTATGGTCTCCACAAGATCACTTTGTCATCCGCAACTCAAATAAAAACCAGTGAAATTTGTTCGTTCATTCGATAATCTTACTATCAATTCATCTAGACTCTTCGCGATACAGGATATGGAACCACCTCTTGAACATTACGAGGAAAGACAACACATCCATAATTCTGACGACTCACTACTTGGAGGAGTGTAGAGATGCCGATAAGGTACATTTATCTCCACGAACGAAATATCCCGACTGAGTTATTTATTTTCAGATAGGATTGATCAGAAACGGCAAGCTTCTTGCCGAGGATTCGCCGAACGCCATATTGGAAATGTACGACTGCAGAACGCTAGAAGACGCCTTCTTCATATTATCCAGGAATCAAGAAGAAAAACTGGGTTCTGCTGGATATTCGGTGATTCACAACGAGTGCGGATCGATGGAAGTGGTGGGTTATAAACCACCGACTGAAGAGGGATATTCCAAAACTGGACCTACCGAAGTGAGTACTAGTTTTACGGTTTTTTGTCTTGCTGAATTTCAAACAATTAATCTTCTTTGTTAAAACCGGAAAAATCTTGCTTATTCCAATGAGCATTTCCTGAAGACTGTCTCAAGGCCAATTCGGATACATGCGTGCCCGTATAGGGCCTTTGAACCACTAGGCTAGGTCCGGCTTCTGGGTCGTTACAGTATTGAAATCTTTGGAAAAACTCAGTTTAAGAATTGGAATCTTTGGTGTATGTTGCTATATCGAGAAGTTTTGAAACAATTCAATCAAAAAGTTGAAATCAAACACTGATTTGATTGATATGATTTTCATATTGGGTAGATCAGACAGGAATTTTTTAGTGGCAAGTATATTTATTTCCAATAGTATCCAGATAGAAGGCTTGCAGATGGAAGATCGCTGCTGAAAAGTCCTTTACGTGAAGTACCTTTAATTTCTCATGTAGCCACGCGCAGAAAAAAACCGAACACCCTGTATACGGAAGACCGCGTCCTCGTTGCAGGACCCTGTATATCTTGTGCTGTCATCGTTATTATCGTCACTATAGGTATAGTTTTTATGGAATATTGAAAACCCATAATGTTGCAGATGTCGGAGAGAAAAAAACGAAGCGACCTCTTGAACAGATATCGGTTGTTAGCTTTGATGGATAAGAACTGGAAACAATTCCACAGAAACTTCTTGTACGTAACGCCCAACGCTTTACTTTTGTTTTAATGCTATAAATACGTTTATAAAACATTATTTTCGAGAAAAAATTCAGCAACATAGTCTCTAACGTACTTAAAATCTTCTACAGAAACTTGATCTTCTTGTTATTGCTGCCAGTGATGCAGCAGGTCATTTTCATGAACACCGTTGGGCGTGATGTTACCAATATTCCTCTGGGCATAGTAAATGACGAAGGGATTTCGGTCAATTGTTCGGAATTTTCAGCGAACAGATCAGTAACAGCGTCTGGTAACGCCATGTCGACCTCTTGTCATCTCCAGAACATGAGCTGTAGGTTCTTGGAATATTTGGATCATCCGATGATACGCAAGGTAGGAAAGGAAAGGAGAGATTTGTTAGTTTTTTGGCGTTTCAAATTGGTTTTGACTTGCAGATAAACTACGCTAGCGTTGTGGAGGCCAATGAGGATTTGAAACGGGGCTCTTTGATCGGAGTGGTGTACGTGTCGGGAAATTTTACCAAAAATCTAGAGAAAAGAATGTTGTTGGACTGGTCTGCTGATGAAGCAGTTCTGGACTCAAGTCAGGTTAAAGTTTGGCTGGATATGTCGAGTAAGTGATAATTCAGAAATAATGGCAATATAGATGCTAAGGCTATACTGAACAGAAATTATATTAGGAAATTGACGACCACACATCAGCTGAATCCCAGAACCACAAGTTCGGTGGGCATATCAAAAAAGATTGAATTTTACGAATATCAGTAGAAAAAAATAAAAATAAATGTTTTGGGATGAAATTACCCCACTCAACCCCAGATGAAATTTTTAACTTTAGAACGGTTGAAGATTGAGCAATTTTGCAAACGACACTCGCTTCAGAATGATAAAATTAGTATAATCTATCAATTTGAAATGGAAATATTGACGGACAAATATTTTTGAATGCACAAATAAGCAAATTTTCGAAATTTTCAATTCGGAAGTGTAGAGGTTCCTTAATAAGCCTATGAAATCTTCAGGTGAGTCGGAATCGACTTCAAATTCGGTGAGCAAATTCAAAAAATATTGAATTTTACGAATTTCAGTATAAAAAAAATTATAAAAATGTTTTGGGATGAAATTGCCCTTCTAAATCCCAGTTGAACGTTTCAACTCGAGAACGATCAAAGATAGAGCAATTCTGCGAACGCCAATCGCTTCAGAATGATGAAATCAGTACACTTTGTGAATTTGATAAGGAAATATTGACGGACAAATATTTTTGAATGCACAAATGAGCAGATTTTCGTAATTTTCAATTCGAAAGTGTAAAAGTTCCGTAATAAGCCTATGAAATCTTCAATTGAGTCGGAATAGACATCATATTCGGTGAGCATATACAAAGAAGATTGAATTCGGCGAATATCAGTGAAAAATAAAAAAAAAAGTACACCCCTCGAATCGAGAACGGTTGAAAATAAAGCAATAGAGGAATAATACAGTTCTTGATTTATTTTTTCTAAACTGCCAAAGAAATATGTTTACCTATTCTAGCTTCTTTAGTTGTGTTATTGAGATATGTTTTATCCCCTCTACATGAATTGGTAAATCTCACACAATTGTCTAGTGGAAAATCAAATATTTTTCATTGTTACTCAAATACAATATACAAACCCATTTTTCAGGCCTTCGAGTAGGTGGAGAAGTGCAAATGAAGCTACATGAGATTTTCACAGAGTTTCTAAAGTCCGTATACGCTGACTGCGAACTATCCCCGAAACTGGTTGGAACGCCCATCAAGATGAAATTCATACACGGACGACCTGGCGAAGAGTACATAGTAAATATGCTACCAAGCGGCATGGTCACGTGAGTAATTTATGCTTCCTGTACTACCTACTAACTGCTTTCAGTTCAATTCAGAAAAAAATCCAGTTGCTGAAACCTCCATCGACCACATTAAAAATATTCCGTCAAACGTACACGTAGAGTTTATCTGAAAGGATAGGCTGAGCGTGTAGATGGCTGTTATTACTTTTATCAACCGTGGCGCTCCGGGGCGACTCGCAATGCCACATTAAATGGATGGTTTAATTTATTTTTCTATATACTTGATATCGATGCGATACTGAGGCCTCTTCGCTGTCCAGAGCTGAGCCCAGGGAACTTTTATTCATATTTTGGTTTAAAAGGACCAAGCACTAATCTTTTGAAATTTGAACATCTAGCCAGCTTTGCTTATAGCAGTGGATCAATTAAAATATGAGCTTTTGAAAATTTTATAAAATCATTCGATGATATTTTCAGAATATTTGTCATATGTTTTTTTGTAATAACAGGTTTTTAACAACATATTCCCCTCACCTCATTAATTAATTCAAGAATATCAGAGTGGGTTGTTTTTTTTTAGAGCAATTTTCTTCATCGGCGCCATCATGTCGTCGCAAGTCATAATCAAAGAACGATGCGAAGGGATCTGGGACCGATCCATCGTGGCCGGAGTCACTTCTCTGGAGATAATCGTCACCCATTTCGTCCTGATGGCTTCCTTATCGATCATACACGTACTCGGAATATTCGCGGTGACGTACGTGGCATACCAGCAGGAGTATGTCGGAAGCTTGATCCTCATGTATTGTATCGTGTATCTTCAATCGATTTCCGGCATGACACTTGGTGAGTTATGACTCCATACAATGGTACAAACAAGCTTCCATTGCCTCAAATCTTCAAAAGTTGTTGATTTTATCTCGTACACTCTTTACTTCGAATGACCCCATAGAAAGAAGTCCACAGGTTTGAGATCCGGAGACCTTGGTGGCTATTCTGTAGAAGCTCTTCTGCCAATCCAGGTGCACCATTCTGTTGAAAAACTATTTCGTTTTCGAATTAATTAAAATCCTCCCCAATTGTGTTATTCGACTCTCCAACATATCCAAATATTTCTCACCATTCAAATTATCCTCGATGTTGAAATTAAAAATTTCGAGACGCTATAGAAACTATATTCTTGCAGATATCCTTTCAGCTTTGATTTGTACAAATTTTCATTTCGAATTTTTCCTAAACTGGCAGGAAGATGGTTGAAAAATTCAACTCCTGTGTATGAAGGGTCGTTTTTGAAAAATGATGGTGTGGGAATTTTGAAAAGATCTACTTCTCTGGTCAAATAATTGTGATACTGAGATACTGATCACCTACATACATGCATGTTTCGAGGTTTTTTTCCTCTTATCAGTGCAAGAATAGGTCAGACGACAATGTAGTCGTCTTGTTCCACAAAATCAACGATAACATTCAAAATCCTTATGAATTTTCAAAGTTATCATTCATATTGTCGTCTGACCTATTCTTGCACTGATGAGAGGAAAAAACCTCGAAACATGCATGTATGCAGGTGGTCATTTCCAACAGGATGAAGGATAATATTCAAATGACTTTATAACAATTAGCACTTGCAATTATGTGTCCGTGAGAAACGTTGCACAAATGGACGACAGATATAATCCAATGTCCGTAGGGGAAAGTGTTGTTTTCTGTCAGATTTACGCCTTAATTTCCACTTTATGAAGTTGTATGGAGAGACAGGTATTTTTCGGTTTCTCGAAATATTTCTTCAATTATATCTACATTAATTTAAAATTTTTGGATTTTTGGATAGGCAGTAACCAATATCATCTTTTGTTTCAGGGTTTTTAGTATCTGTTGTGGCAACTGACCACTCAATGGCCTCCATTATGGTGACTGGAATATTATTCCCGATGATGATGCTCAACGGTACGTGTTCCTCTGTTATTTCGCAATATGTCAGTTGTTCTTTTGACAAAAACCCTTGCCTACTTGTTATATACTCATTTTGACGATCTGTTGTTTGTTCCAGGCCTGCTTTGGCCGATTCAAGGTATGCCAGACTTCCTAGCGTTCATTGCGAGATGCCTTCCGTTCACCCTCGCAACAGAGTCCCTCAGGAACGTGTCCAAGAGAGGCTGGTCCTTGGGAGATGCTAACGTGATCAGTGGCATCGTGATAAGTTCCTCTTGGACCGTGTTTTTTGCAGTGATGAGTGTGTATCTGCTGAGAAAACGGGAATAGTTAAAGTATGTTCTGATAATTACACCAACTGCTTTTTTTAATGTTGCTTCGATTATATTTTTTAAGTATAGAAGTAAGAGGAAACTAGCAATTGTCAAATTGATAATTAAATACGAAAAATATTTGGTTATGCCTTCTAGTTTGTGATGGCAGAGATTTCTTTTCTGATCATTGAAATATTGAAAGTACCCAAGTGAAATACTGTTTATAAAAGGTAACAAACGAAACAAAATTTCTCAATAAATCTTTACTAATACACTCCTGCATTTCGATCATTTAATATAATCGAATTTCTTCTCTATGAACCATTGCTGGTCTGTAAAGTGGAAATTTTCAGGCTGAAAATGAAAAATAATCCACTTAATGCATGTACAGAAAAAGATCTTGACGCGCAGAATCCAAAAACGAAATCAGTTTCTTTTCAGCTCCTTTGATTTTCGAGATATTCTAATTTTACTAAAAAAATTAGCACTGCTACGCCCTCTCTTGTACGATAGCCGAAGTTGATATTTCCAAAAGTTGTGTCGATACTCTTTCAGAGTATCTTGTTGAAATTTCTCCGTTTTTTTGGAATAATTCGAAATTTTCATCATTTAAACTGATGCTATTCTGCAGTAAACAACGGTCTCGAGAGTCCAGAGATCAGAAATATAATCGGTTTCCTAATATATTCCTTAGTTTCAGAGATATTTCGAATTTAGTAGGTGAAAAAATAGTTTTCAGAATTCAACCAGATGCTATTCCGCAGTAGATAATGGTCTCAAGAGCATCCACACCAAATTTGGTAGCTCTAGGAAGAATTTTATTTTTTGGTCATTTCAAATCTAAGGTCCCTTTGGAAATTTTTTGTCCAAAAATGAAAAAAAAATGCTGAAAATGACACTAAGAGGAAGATCTCGATGCGCAGATTCCGAAAATACAATCGGTTTTCTTCTAGCTCTCATGGTTTTCGAGATATTTGAATTTTAGTGAAAAACGTTTTTTTTTCGAGCACTGCTGCGCCATCTCTGGAACGGTAGCCAAAGTTCAGACTTCCACGGAGTGTCGACACTTTCGGCCATATTGTTGAAATTTTCCTGTTTTTTTTTTCAATCCTTAAAAATTTTCATAATTCGAACTGATCCTATTCCGCAGTAGATAATGGCCTCAAGAGCATCCACACCAAATTTGGTGGCAATAGGAAGAACTTTATTTTTTGGTCATTTCAAAATCTAAGGTTAACCCCTTTGGAAATTTTTCGTCCAAAAATGAGGAAAAAATTTTGCTGGAAATTACACTAACAGGAAGATCTCGACGTGCAGAGTCCAGAAATACAATCGGTTTTCTTCTAGCTCTCATGGTTTTCGAGATATTTGAATTTTAGTGGAAAACGGTTTTTTTTTTTTTTTTTCGAGCACTGCTGCGCCATCTCTTGAACGGTAGCCAAAGTTCATACTTCCACGGAGTGTCGACACTTTCGGCCATATTGTTGAAATTTTCCTGTTTTTTTTTTCAATCCTTAAAAATTTTCATAATTCGAACTGATGCTATTCCGCAGTAGATAATGGCCTCAAGAGCATCCACACCAAATTTGGTGGCTCTAGGAAGAACTTTATTTTTTGGTCATTTCAAAATCTAAGGTTAACCCCTTTGGAAATTTTTCGTCCAAAAATGAGGAAAAAATTTTGCTGGAAATTACACTAACAGGAAGATCTCAACGTGCAGAGTCCAGAAATACAATCGGTTTTCTAATATCTTCCTTAGTTTCCGAAATATTTCGAATTTAGTAGGTGAAAAAAAAAGTTTTCAGAATTCAACCAGATGCTATTCCGCAGTATATAATGGCCTCAAGAGCATCCACACCAAATTTGGTGGCTCTAGGAAGAACTTTATTTTTTGGTCATTTCAAAATCTAAGGTTAACCCCTTTGGAAATTTTTTGTCCAAAAATGAGGAAAAAAATTTGCTGAAAATGACACAAAGAGGAAGATCTCGACGCGTAGATTCCAGAAATACAATCGGTTTTCTAATATCTTCCTTAGTTTCAGAGATATTTCGAATTTAGTAGGTGAAAAAAAAAGTTTTCAGAATTCAACCAGATGCTATTCCGCAGTAGATAATGGCCTCAAGAACATCCACACCAAATTTGGTGGCTCTAGGAAGAACTTTATTTTTTGGTCATTTCAAAATCTAAGGTTAACCCCTTTGGAAATTTTTCGTCCAAAAATGAGGAAAAAATTTTGCTGGAAATTACACTAACAGGAAGATCTCGACGTGCAGAGTCCAGAAATACAATCGGTTTTCTTCTAGCTCTCATGGTTTTCGAGATATTTGAATTTTAGTGGAAAACGGTTTTTTTTTTTTTTTCGAGCACTGCTGCGCCATCTCTTGAACGGTAGCCAAAGTTCATACTTCCACGGAGTGTCGACACTTTCGGCCATATTGTTGAAATTTTCCTGTTTTTTTTTTCAATCCTTAAAAATTTTCATAATTCGAACTGATGCTATTCCGCAGTAGATAATGGCCTCAAGAGCATCCACACCAAATTTGGTGGCTCTAGGAAGAACTTTATTTTTTGGTCATTTCAAAATCTAAGGTTAACCCCTTTGGAAATTTTTCGTCCAAAAATGAGGAAAAAAATTTGCTGGAAATTACACTAACAGGAAGATCTCAACGTGCAGAGTCCAGAAATACAATCGGTTTTCTAATATCTTCCTTAGTTTCCGAAATATTTCGAATTTAGTAGGTGAAAAAAAAAGTTTTCAGAATTCAACCAGATGCTATTCCGCAGTATATAATGGCCTCAAGAGCATCCACACCAAATTTGGTGGCTCTAGGAAGAACTTTATTTTTTGGTCATTTCAAAATCTAAGGTTAACCCCTTTGGAAATTTTTTGTCCAAAAATGAGGAAAAAAATTTGCTGAAAATGACACAAAGAGGAAGATCTCGACGCGTAGATTCCAGAAATACAATCGGTTTTCTAATATCTTCCTTAGTTTCAGAGATATTTCGAATTTAGTAGGTGAAAAAAAAAGTTTTCAGAATTCAACCAGATGCTATTCCGCAGTAGATAATGGCCTCAAGAACATCCACACCAAATTTGGTGGCTCTAGGAAGAACTTTATTTTTTGGTCATTTCAAAATCTAAGGTTAACCCCTTTGGAAATTTTTCGTCCAAAAATGAGGAAAAAATTTTGCTGGAAATTACACTAACAGGAAGATCTCGACGTGCAGAGTCCAGAAATACAATCGGTTTTCTAATATCTTCCTTAGTTTCAGAGATATTTCGAATTTAGTAGGTGAAAAAAAAGTTTTCAGAATTCAACCAGATGCTATTCCGCAGTAGACAATGGCCTCAAGAGCATTCACACCAAATTTGGTGGATCTAGGAAGAACTTTATTTTTTGGTCATTTCAAAATCTAAGGTTAACCCCTTTGGAAATTTTTCGTCCAAAAAAGAGGAAAAAAAAATTGCTGGAAATTACACTAACGGGAAGAACTCGACGTAAATAAGATGTAAAACAGAATTGAAAAATGAAGCTTGAATTTTATCAACAAGATTGTTAATGAGGCGTGAGCAGAATAAAAATGGCAATGTCAGTTTCGCGTTAAAAAATATCCAAAATTATGAAAATTAAAACAACTAAAAACATAAAACTTCCATTGTGTTTTAGCCTCAGGTTTCAGCCTTACAATTTAAACAAATTTTACAGCAAGAGTTCAAATCGACCAGACTTCCAAACACGGACCAATAAGAAGTAGCGTAGGGTGGGTTGACCGTGAATCATGGGCTTAAGAAATGTAAAAACTGAAAACCCCGGTGAAATCGACAAGGCAATGATTAAATTTGATTTTTACATACGAGCAAAATTGGAATTTTGTTCCATGATCATAGAGCTAATAGCCGAGCACACAGAAGAGCTTGTTCCCCTGAACTGAACTGCACCTGACTTTATAACCGGGGTTTGATTTCATGGTCTGTCAAATTAATTCAGGATTTACCCGGAGTTATCCGAAGCTACTCCCTGTGGCAATTAGAAAGCGGCTCATTACCCTTATTAGTTCTGAGGTGGGATTCCGTGTATCATAGAATTCCATAGTCGATCAAATAAGTGAGATGTCATTATCGTTGAATTCAATGGAGAGAAAGAGACATTAATGTCGATTATAGAATTCTATGGTACACAGAATCCCATCCCTGTCATTCTAGAACCAAAGAATGTTGAAAAAGTATTCATTGGCATAATAGTTGCGTTTTATTTAGTCCGTTCCAGAATGGAACAAATAAAACACAACTTGTATTTAAATTCCTATATCAAGTTTGTTGAAACACATGGTCAGCAAAAATAGCCGCAATGTCGATAGCACTTGCCTTGTCTTATAATATTCATATATCTTCCTGATTATCGTATCTTAGTTGAACTGTAAAACTTCATGGTATTGACGCAAATTATTTTGCAAACTACGTTCTTGATTAGTGTTGAATAAATGATAAAACTTTTCTTCGAAGCGTTTTGAATTACTTATAGAATGCATGATACAAACCTTTTTCATTCCCGAACATCATCACCTTATATCGGATTATTGGAATTTCTGGTGCAGTTATTTGCAGCTGAAAACCAAATCACAGAAAAGGAACTTTCCGCACAAATTTGGCCTCCAATTATTGAATAACCATCTAAAAATGAATAATGCACCGCAGCAACACGAATAAAATATATTTATGTATCGTGCCGAACAAACTGCATACAACAATCCTTCATCGAACGAAATTAACACTAATAATTCATCCTCATTCTATTCACGTAAACCTCTTGTCCGGCCGTCTTCAACCAATCCGTAATGAGTTGGACGTACTGCGACATGGCTTCAGTGAACCATCCTGCAGAAAAATTAGGCACCATTACGAAAATTCCCGCTAATACTAACAAAGGCCACAATAGGGAGAATACGAACTGGACTAGTTTCGTCACGACCACCCAAGCGCCTACGAAGCACAGGAACCCCAGAATGGCCAGTTGGGTGTCGGTAGCGTAGAACACTTGGGAGAAGGTCTTCGATAGACCGTCCATACCTCGTGGCTGGAGAACTTCGACTGAGATTTTGAATTTTCGTTCAAACAACAACGTCACTGTCATCCTGAACGCCAGTTGTGTCAACGAAGTTTATATTGTGATTAGTTGCGTTTTTTTGCCCATTACGGTACAGGTAGAGGAATTGGTTGACGTATGACATACAAACATAAGAAGGGGTGGGATTCCGTGTACCGTAGAAACGTACTTTTCATCAAATAAGTGAGATACCACTATAGTTAAATTAATGGGACAGATAGAGACGAAACTGTCGACTATACAATTCTATGGTACACGGAATCCCCCTGGATTGTGTCACTCGTGTCATTTTTGTCGTTCTGTGTCGTCTTTTTTGTGGCTGTTGTTCCCTTAAGGCCGATTCAGACATACGCGTGCCCACGCAGGGTTTTTGAAGCACAGGCGGTTTAAACGCCTTTTACGCACGTTTCTACCACAAAAACATATTTTATTCGGTTGTAATAGTTTTGTCAATGTTGGAGTAATGTTATCCGAGTTATTCAAATAATCCCGACGTATTTTTCACTGCCTTCAAGGACGATTCGGATATATCTGTGGCTATTCTGCTTGATCTGAAAGAATCAGTGAAAAAATACATCGGGATTATTTGAAAATCTCGAATAGCATTACTCCAGCATATAAAGAATAATTGAAGAACCAAACAAAAATATGTTCTTGCAATAGAAACGTGTGTAAAAGGCGTTTGAACTGCCCGTGCTTCAAAAACCCTGCATGTGAACGCATGTATCTGAATCGGCCTTTAGATGCATGGTATAAATAAGACTCATCAAGTTTTTAATGCGTTAAGAGGAATGCAAAGAGAATCTAAAGCGAATAGAGTATTTTCGATATAATTCCGAGAGCTCATCATCCGCCGATAGCTGTTTCGTAGTTTCCCACTCGTAGCAAAATTTTCAAATTGGTTGCACAATATATTGTATAGCCCCTCTCTTATCTAATTATAATGAATCCTTTATATCGGGCCCATTTTCTGATATGATTGGGCAGAACCATATTTATGAAATCGAACAAAAGCCATCACAAATAAAACTCGGAAAACGTATTTATTTCGATATTCTCAATAAAACTTCGCTCAGTCGAATTGCATATCAACTAGAAATGCATAGTAACCATACTCATACTAGTGTTATTATATTTATTTGTCGGAGAGTTTAACAAACATCGATTACCTAAATTGTGATTCATCATAAAAATACCTCGATAAATACCTGCATTTTCGCTGCTGCCTGTAATTCAATTTCGCATAAATTAAGTCGTTCAATAAAACCTTCGAATATTACACAATATTTGACAATAATTCACATGTTATCTCAAAACTCCATCAACCTATTCATATCGGTCAGAACTTCGTTCGAATGGTCGGAATTTTCGGGAACTTTATGACGACTGCCGATCAAACATCCTTTGATTTTACACCCGCTCTCGATAATGGCTCCATCGCAAACTATACAGTTCTCCAAGGCAACCCTAAAATAATGGAGAAATACAATTTTTTGCAATAAAAATAACAAAATTTGACAGCTTTTCCGTACGCTTGCAGTGAAGTAGGAGAGTTGAGCCGGTTCTGGGCCTTCCCCTACCACTTCTAACCCTACTTCTTTGACCTTCAGATATAATAATAATAATATATTTCTGATGCATGGCTGCCGCTGTGTGGCAATGTCTTTTGAGATGGAAATTTTCTTGTTCGACCTGGTTGTTTGAATACTCCAGAACAAGGTACCTTAACAACAAATGTATACTCACTTTTCCTTGATTATCACATTATTCATAACGACGCTATTGAAAACTCTGCTGAAGCTGTTAACTTCCGTATTCGATCCGATAATGCTATTTTTGAATGAAGTTTTCTCGTTCAGTTTGGCCCCCTCCCATACTATACATCGATCATCGACTTGGTTGGAAGCAATCACTGCCTTGGGTGATTTCAAAGTGATTTCACTGTCATTCGTGATTTTGCTCCATTTGTCTATGATCTTAAAACGAAAATATTTGCCATGTGAATGAAACAACGTCAAAATGATTCTTATGATTAGTAAAATAATTTTTGAACTCGATGAAGGATAGAGGACAGAAAATAAAAACATGAATGAAGAAATAAATCAAACAAAAATAAACAGAGTGGGCCATTAAATGCTCGGACACGTCAACTACATTTTCGAGGGTGTCACTTTTTATTCACTCAATCAATAAAAAAAAGATCTAGCAATGCAACTGTTTAAAGATAATCATCATTGTCAAGGAATTAAATGTAAGGAGTTAAATGTTCACCATCGAATATCATGCAATTTCGTTTCAAATTTTCACCTCATTTACTTGATCGAAAAAAATTTAAGATTCTTAAGAATCGATAAGAGAACGTTTTCTCGAATTTGACTCAAATGCGAGTACAACAAATACATGTAAGAGATAATTTTTGTCACCAAATCGCAGTTGTGAACCTCTATCAGTGTTAAACTGATCTTTGATTGAACGACACTAGAGTGAATTACTTCACTAAAGCTGCTGAATATCTTTCCTCAATAATGGTGGATACGATCGCGGAAAGAGTTGAAAAAATTATATTTCTTTCGAGAATGATGAGGGTGGTAACCGTATAGCTAGCTACATTGTTCAATAAAACGCATCCAGTTAAACTTGTTGTTGTAGAATGAGTGCAAAAATTTCGTCAAACTGGATCAGTAGCCTATAAAAAGAAACAAGACCCAGAACGTGAATTTCCGTTGAAAAATGAAGCTGGTGAAGTTGCAGTTTTAGGACAAGTTCATGCAGACCCAACATTGAGCACAAGGAAATTGGCTAGTGTTACCAAAATATCCGTAGAACCAGTATCCGCCGAATCCTGTGAAACATCATAAATTCTACCCCTACAAAATATGTAAAATTACATTCCCTGACTTTTCCAGGTATTCCAGGTCTTACTTTCAAGTTTTCCATGACCAGTAACGGATATGTTGAAAATTCCCCCACTGTCCAAACATTGAGCCTAATTATGGTTAATTATCAGTGAATCACATATAGATTTATTGAGTGAAATGATCATCATTTTTCATCATTAAAAAAAATTAATGGAATGAAACTAAAAGTTATTTCTTCTGTTATGGGATATTTCAATTTCCCAATAGGTATGTTCAGGAAGAGGTAGGTT
This sequence comes from Chrysolina americana, assembly GCA_958502065.1. Taxonomy (NCBI): domain Eukaryota; kingdom Metazoa; phylum Arthropoda; class Insecta; order Coleoptera; family Chrysomelidae; genus Chrysolina; species Chrysolina americana. Next base: position 71,600,400 of record OY293416.1, on the reverse strand, counting down.
AATTATCGATGATGAAATCTTGGGGCATTGATGTCAAGATTTATATTATATTTCCCTAGATGGCCGGAAATAGAATTTCCTGGCTTTCCCCTGCCTTCGAGCATTTTTTAACGGTTTTCCCTGACTTCCAGGACACATAAATCAATTCCCTGACTTTTCCAGGTTTTCCAGGTTGGTGGACACCCTGTATTTGGTACACCAATTGAATGAAGATCATTTTGATAGGTGACAAGAAATTTATGGAATTATGACTATGAAAATAGATGCTGATGAGAGTTTCCTTTTCAACATCTACCTTTCTGAATTCAACTGTGAATCATCAAAATTGTCGTTATTGGTCAGATGTAATCCAAATGTTTTCCAGGAAGTCCATACTCAAACGCCCCAAAAACTTAATGCCTGGGACGGTATTTTTGAGGACCATTTGACTGGACCAGTATTTCTCGACGGTAACCTGACAGGAGAAACTTATTTGAAACTATCGAATTAATTTGTTTATCAACAATTAGTTGACATCATTGAAAATGACGATCGTTACCATGAAGACCACTAGATATTTCAACAAGACGGGGCACCTCCACATTATGCACAACCTGTTAGAGCGTTTTTGGATAGAATGTTTCCTGGAAGTTGGATTGAAAGAAGAGGCTCAAAGAGTGGCCAGCCAGATCTCCAGATTTGAACACACTAGACTTTTTCCTGTAGGGTCACTTGAAAACGAAATCTATGAAGATTTACGAAGTAGAATTATCGAAGAATGCCGTCGAATAACGCCGGAAATGCTACAAAGTGTGAGGTCTCATTTTGAACAGAGTTTGTACTATTTTATGGAAATGCGTGGTAGACAGTTTGAACATTTAGTTCATTGACAATAATAATTATTGTGACAGTTGCTTTATCACATATTGTTTTTATTAATTGAGTGAATAAAAAGTGATTTCCCATCTTCACGAATCGATAGAATTAATTTATTTTTGTTGTTTGATATTAAGAAGGAAAATAGCTTTCAAATAAGGTATCACTTGCCATATGCTGTATATTCAACTGTAAAAGTGAAATTTTTTCATAAATAAATGAATACAGAAATGTTGTCTTACTCACTTTGGCGTTAGAAGACCAGTAAGCAGGTAAAGTATTCACCCTAACCCCGAAAGCATCCTTGGGGGCCACAAAGGCAAAACACCGTATCACATCACCCTGATACGCCGGCTTCAGGTCCCCAATGTGATCGTTGAAGGACGAAGCTTCACGAATGGCCAAATCCAAGTCGTCTTCTTTAGCGAAACAAAATATATCCCCGGCATCTCTGGCAGTCACAACAGATTCCTTGGTATTCACTGCTTTCGGGGGTTTGGACAGCTGTTTCCGGATGATGTGAGGTAAGAGTTCCCCTTTGATCGAGGTGAAACTCTCCTCCGTCTTCAGATATTTTACAATCCAGTTCTTCAGGACGTAGACGTGCGAGTCGACGAGGTTGCTGTGGATTTTGATGTGGGTGTGCTTTTTCAGGAGGCCCGTTGGCAGGGAAAATTCCCCCTCAAAGTCGCTAGCAGAGGCTAGGAAGACCAGTCTGTTGGTTTGTTCGTCGATGCCGATTAAATCCCTCTCTGAAATGTCAAAACTATAATAATTTAATATGATTATAACCATGTAACAAAAAAATCTATTCTCGGCACTTATATTTGATCAACAAATCGTTCAAGTACATGCTATATGACTAAATATTAATATTATTACCTGGTTTATGTTTCGACTTTGGCCCCGGTACGACGGCCTCACTGCTGTGGGGGTGTAACAAAAGAGAAGCCACAGAGGCGTTATGTGCTCTGAAAGTATCCAGAACTCCCTTCAGACTCACATCAGTAATAAGATCGCAGGATACTACCAAGACGTCTGATTTTAGTTTGTCATGGAGCAACCGAAGACTATCTGCTGTTCCCAGGTCTTCGTTGTCATTCACTGTCACATACTCTAATCTAATCTCCAAGCCGGTTCTATCCAAACTTTTTTCAATGTCTGTTTTCTGGTTTTCAAACACCAACAAAATGACATCTGAAACAAACGCAATATTCAAATTGTTGATTTATAATCAAGGGAGCTTGTGCAAACTCTGTTGAAGGAAATATATTTCAATGTCTTCCTCAGCTTCAAGTAATTCCCAGTTATGAATCAGAATTTACCAGAAAATCCTGCTACCTGTAACTGGTACAGGGGGTACCAGACCAGCGGCTTTGGCCCTACAGGCAAAAGGCATTTAGGCTTTCCATTAGTAATTTCCGACATTCTGGATCCTTTACCAGCAGCTAAGACCACTGCTTGGAATTCCACTTGGAAAGTCATTTTGAATATGTGAGTTATGTGATGTTTTTCAAAGAAATTTTCGGAAAAGAACAAAATCTAAACAAACATATGTTATTTTGAGGTTAAAACAATGTTTACCAAATAGAATGCGAGCGCTAATGAATGCAAGAATTTCAATCGACCAGACTTCATATATGGGACATGCAAGGACTATCAGAAAGAAGAGCAATTTCACGAAAACTTGCGTAAATCGGCAGAAAAGTTACATTTATTCTTAAGTTGAGTATGCGTAAATCAGCAGCCAGTTACCTGCCCCCGGACTCTGATGATTAGAAATATTTTATAGAATCGAAATGTGACGTCATATTCGAAATATCGGTACTATGCTTCCCATTTTTAACGTCACATTTTCGACACATTTCGATGCTATGAAACATTTTTAATCATCAGAGTCCCAGTGCTGATCTGAACAACCTAACGTAGACAGAATAAACATCAAAATTGGATAAATCTTCCAAATTAGATACGCCCACTACACAACCATTCTATTGATCCATGCAGATTGCCTATGTAAGGTCTGGTCGAATAGAATTCTTGTCAAGTAAGTTCAGAGATGTCCATATATCTGAATCGGCCTTTACAGCCATGATAATGCCAACTTTGAGAGAAAAATATGTGTGAAATTCACATCGTTTTGGAGTTTGGTTAGTTTTTACGTTTCTTTTAAGTCTTCTGAAATCATACTCAGGGGTGGTATTCCGTGTACCATAGAATTCTATAGTCGACAGTTTTGTCTCTTTCTCTCATAATCCAACTATAATGTCATTTTTCTTTTTCTGTCAACTATAGAATTCTATGGTACACGGAATGGGCTACTAACTACACTTTCATGCTCCTGGAAGAAACCTGTCAAAAAAACAGTGAAATTAGTGTTCTGTGAGCTCGTCGTTCCGTGCAAAGAGAACACTTACACCGTTTCGTGTTAATTATGACAGTTGACAGTGGCAGGTGAATAGAAGTCGTTTTATTATAAATAAACAGTATAGTGCGGAGCCAGAAAAACAAATAATAATACAGAAGAAGAAGTAAACAGTACAGTTTGTGTTTGTAGAGAAATTTCTCATGTATTGAAAAAATATGGGTCGCAGAAAGTCTAAAAGGAAACCAGCCCCCAGGAAAAAAAATATCGAACCATTGGACATACAATTCAACTGCCCATTCTGTAATCATGAGAAATCATGCGACGTTAAAATGTAAGTTTGTATTGTTTATGTTTTTCATCTTTTTTTTTTTTAATTTAAACGTGCTGTAAACCTGTGTGTAGATGCAAATTGCAAATAAATGTTTCTTGGTATGCACAGAAGTTCAGTCAAGCATCGAAGTTTTGCTGATTCTATATTGTGAACCAATATGAAATGCATAGACATTCAAAAAATACAATACACTTGTATGTTTCCATATTTATCACACACTTCTTTCATACATATTACTAGGTTCCCATTTTCATCAGTAGGATCTGGATACATATAAATCCTACTAATGGAAGATGACTTTGTCTATATAATCATACCTGCTATTTATCTGTATGAATTTCAACAACTCTTAATAATTTGAACAATTTCTTTCAGGGACAAGGGTCGAAGTACTGCTCGTATAATGTGCAGGGTCTGTTTGGAGGACTTTCAAACAACTATAAATTTTTTATCGGAACCAGTTGATGTCTATAACGACTGGATAGATGCATGTGAATCTGCAAACTAGTTGATACTTTGCGTATGTAGATCTAAGTATTTTTATTTGCTGACTTGTTTATAGTAGTTCTAGTACATATCTTTTGGTGACTTGTTTTAAGATATAAGTAGTATGTGAAAAAACATCAAGCATGTATGTGGTAGTACTAGTATTTATAAAATATGAATGGATAGGAATAGTCAGTTATGAACGGATTTAACTTCATATTGAAAGCAAAGTTGGGTTCAGTCATAGACCGTTTCACTACTGATTTAATTATTGTATTGATAATTATCCATTTCCATATTGAAAAATGTGAAAATATTGTAGTTCTATGAAAATCTGTACCTAGAAAAATGACAAGAGCTTCAGTAAAGTTTTTATTTATTGAAATACTTTTTTTTAAATTTATGGTCTACACAAAAAGGGAAGTCCTGTGATGCTTGAAATTCAAAGGAAAATATGGAATTGGTATTTTTTAAGCTTTGGGTAACACTTCTCTGGGAAGTGGTTGTTTATCCATTTCCATATTGAAAAATGTGAAAATATTGTAGTTCTATGAAAATCTGTACCTAGAAAAATGACAAGAGCTTCAGTAAAGTTTTTATTTATTGAAATACTTTTTTTTAATTTATGGTCTACACAAAAAGGAAAGTCCTGTGATGCTTGAAAATCAAATGAAAATATGGAATTGGTATTTTTAAAGCTTTGGGTAACACTTCTCTGGGAAGTGGTTGTTTATCCATTTCCATATTGAAAAATGTGAAAATATTGTAGTTCTATGAAAATCTGTACCTAGAAAAATGACAAGAGCTTCAGTAAAGTTTTTATTTATTGAAATACTTTTTTTTAATTTATGGTCTACACAAAAAGGAAAGTCCTGTGATGCTTGAAAATCAAAGGAAAATATGGAATTGGTATTTTTAAAGCTTTGGGTAACACTTCTCTGGGAAGTGGTTGTTTATCCATTTCCATATTGAAAAATGTGAAAATATTGTAGTTCTATGAAAATCTGTACCTAGAAAAATGACAAGAGCTTCAGTAAAGTTTTTATTTATTGAAATACTTTTTTTTATTTATGGTCTACACAAAAAGGAAAGTCCTGTGATGCTTGAAAATCAAAGGAAAATATGGAATTGGTATTTTTAAAGCTTTGGGTAACACTTCTCTGGGAAGTGGTTGTTTATCCATTTCCATATTGAAAAATGTGAAAATATTGTAGTTCTATGAAAATCTGTACCTAGAAAAATGACAAGAGCTTCAGTAAAGTTTTTATTTATTGAAATACTTTTTTTTTATTTATGGTCTACACAAAAAGGAAAGTCCTGTGATGCTTGAAAATCAAAGGAAAATATGGAATTGGTATTTTTAAAGCTTTGGGTAACACTTCTCTGGGAAGTGGTTGTTTATCCATTTCCATATTGAAAAATGTGAAAATATTGTAGTTCTATGAAAATCTGTACCTAGAAAAATGACAAGAGCTTCAGTAAAGTTTTTATTTATTGAAATACTTTTTTTTATTTATGGTCTACACAAAAAGGAAAGTCCTGTGATGCTTGAAAATCAAAGGAAAATATGGAATTGGTATTTTTAAAGCTTTGGGTAACACTTCTCTGGGAAGTGGTTGTTTATCCATTTCCATATTGAAAAATGTGAAAATATTGTAGTTCTATGAAAATCTGTACCTAGAAAAATGACAAGAGCTTCAGTAAAGTTTTTATTTATTGAAATACTTTTTTTTTATTTATGGTCTACACAAAAAGGAAAGTCCTGTGATGCTTGAAAATCAAAGGAAAATATGGAATTGGTATTTTTAAAGCTTTGGGTAACACTTCTCTGGGAAGTGGTTGTTTATCCATTTCCATATTGAAAAATGTGAAAATATTGTAGTTCTATGAAAATCTGTACCTAGAAAAATGACAAGAGCTTCAGTAAAGTTTTTATTTATTGAAATACTTTTTTTTATTTATGGTCTACACAAAAAGGAAAGTCCTGTGATGCTTGAAAATCAAAGGAAAATATGGAATTGGTATTTTTAAAGCTTTGGGTAACACTTCTCTGGGAAGTGGTTGTTTATCCATTTCCATATTGAAAAATGTGAAAATATTGTAGTTCTATGAAAATCTGTACCTAGAAAAATGACAAGAGCTTCAGTAAAGTTTTTATTTATTGAAATACTTTTTTTTTATTTATGGTCTACACAAAAAGGAAAGTCCTGTGATGCTTGAAAATCAAAGGAAAATATGGAATTGGTATTTTTAAAGCTTTGGGTAACACTTCTCTGGGAAGTGGTTGTTTATCCATTTCCATATTGAAAAATGTGAAAATATTGTAGTTCTATGAAAATCTGTACCTAGAAAAATGACAAGAGCTTCAGTAAAGTTTTTATTTATTGAAATACTTTTTTTTATTTATGGTCTACACAAAAAGGAAAGTCCTGTGATGCTTGAAAATCAAAGGAAAATATGGAATTGGTATTTTTAAAGCTTTGGGTAACACTTCTCTGGGAAGTGGTTGTTTATCCATTTCCATATTGAAAAATGTGAAAATATTGTAGTTCTATGAAAATCTGTACCTAGAAAAATGACAAGAGCTTCAGTAAAGTTTTTATTTATTGAAATACTTTTTTTTTATTTATGGTCTACACAAAAAGGAAAGTCCTGTGATGCTTGAAAATCAAAGGAAAATATGGAATTGGTATTTTTAAAGCTTTGGGTAACACTTCTCTGGGAAGTGGTTGTTTATCCATTTCCATATTGAAAAATGTGAAAATATTGTAGTTCTATGAAAATCTGTACCTAGAAAAATGACAAGAGCTTCAGTAAAGTTTTTATTTATTGAAATACTTTTTTTTTATTTATGGTCTACACAAAAAGGAAAGTCCTGTGATGCTTGAAAATCAAAGGAAAATATGGAATTGGTATTTTTAAAGCTTTGGGTAACACTTCTCTGGGAAGTGGTTGTTTATCCATTTCCATATTGAAAAATGTGAAAATATTGTAGTTCTATGAAAATCTGTACCTAGAAAAATGACAAGAGCTTCAGTAAAGTTTTTATTTATTGAAATACTTTTTTTTATTTATGGTCTACACAAAAAGGAAAGTCCTGTGATGCTTGAAAATCAAAGGAAAATATGGAATTGGTATTTTTAAAGCTTTGGGTAACACTTCTCTGGGAAGTGGTTGTTTATCCATTTCCATATTGAAAAATGTGAAAATATTGTAGTTCTATGAAAATCTGTACCTAGAAAAATGACAAGAGCTTCAGTAAAGTTTTTATTTATTGAAATACTTTTTTTTATTTATGGTCTACACAAAAAGGAAAGTCCTGTGATGCTTGAAAATCAAAGGAAAATATGGAATTGGTATTTTTTAAGCTTTGGGTAACACTTCTCTGGGAAGTGGTTGTTTATCCATTTCCATATTGAAAAATGTGAAAATATTGTATTTCTATGAAAATCTGTACCTAGAAAAATGACTAGAGCTTCAGTAAAGTTTTTATTTATTGAAATACTTTTTTTTTATTTATGGTCTACACAAAAAGGGAAGTCCTGTGATGCTTGAAAATCAAAGAAAAATATGGAATTGGTGTTTTTTAAGCTTTGGGTAACACTTCTCTGGGAAATGGTTGTTTATTTGAAGTTTCGGGAAACAGTTCCCTAGACAATCATGATAATAATTTCACTTGTTAAGAGGTACTGAATTATCACCATCACAAAAATCATTTCATACAATAAGGAAGATGTTAATTTGTAAATTTATAACATCTATTTAAAAAGGTAGATTGTGAACTATTAGAAACTGTGAACTGTCAACCCTAAAGTATATCACTTTTGTGTCATAAAATCGATTAAAAATGCGAAAATTGTTCAAATAGACACACTACTACTTAGTGACTGCTTATGGAAAGAAAAATCTACGTGCTTCATATTTATTAGTTCAACCAAATACCTAGTTATAGATATTGCACTCTTGTTGGAAAATGCAAACTTGTTCTCTTCATTTATATCAAAGAATATGTACGCTTTGTCAATGAGAAGTTTGATTTTTTGGACAATAAAGTACCTATATTTCTCTCTCTATTTCCTACTGACACAATCCTTACATGCCCAAATAAATCACAAACACCAGTTTCATCAAATATTGAAATAAAATAATTTCAGTTAATAAACTGAACTATGAAAAACCCAGAATATTGTACAATATTTCCAAACTCCAGTGCTACTCTAGGAAATAATGTTCAAGTTTGCCGAGTTGTGCCTGTTGCTATTATCTAGCTTTATCTCATTTCGGGGGCCCGACTTTAATCTCGGACCCCGACTTCAATTCTGGGGGGCCGACTTTAATCTCGTGAGTCCGACTTTAATCTCGGGGGTCCGACTTAATCTCGACTTAATGAAACTCGGGTCCCCGACATCGAAATCCGGAGTCCGAGATTAAATTCTCCCCTCCGAGATTAAAGTCGGACCCCCGAAATTAAAGTAGGTCCCCCCCGAGATTCAAGATGGATCTCAGAGATTAAAGTAGGACCCCCCGAGATTAAAGTGGAACCCCCGAGATAAAAGTCGGACTTTCGAGATTGAAGACGGATCCCCGAGATTAAAGTCGTACTTCCGAGATTAAAGTGGGACCTCCGAGATTAAAAACAGACCCCAGAGGTTGAAGTAGGACCCCCGAGATTGAAGTGGGATCCCCGAGATTAAAGTCATACTCCCCTAGATTAAAGTCGGACCCTCAAAATTAAAGTCGGACCCTCAAAATTAAAGACGGACCCTCAAAATTGAAGACGGACCCCAGAGATTAAAGTTTGACCCCCCGAGAATAAAGTGGGACCCTCGAGATTAAAGCAGGGATAAAAAAAAATGTTCGTGCAATGTTTTCTGAACATTACAGGATTTTCCTTGCCATAGGAACCGGAACATAAAAAAAGTCTTCGCAGAAATATGCAACCCTCGTCGTCAGCGAGCCGTTAACCGCCAACACTCCCCTAAAAACTCCCACATGAAACTCACGCACATACCGCCGCAGCAATCTCCGAAGCAAACAGCCCGAAAAACGTGAAAGGAAAATCAAAAATAAACACCCATCAACTTCGTTCCAACGTTCCGCCAATTTTTACGACCGGGAATGAAACGGGAAAACCGCGACTCAACTCCCGAAAACCTCCCGCACAAACGGCATTCGCACGCCTTTGCCGCTCGTAGAACTCCAGTCCAACTTTGATCCGCGGCCCGGAAACATCTCCCGCACAGAGACGTACTCAGCCGCCACGAAGTTGCGAGAACTTTGCAAGAAAACTTCCGCGAAACTCCTAAAAAATTATTAAAAACTTTTGTTTTTCGAAATGGGCGCCAACGCGATTTTCTTCGGGGTTTTTTCACTGGCGTTTTTGGGGGCGGCCGTGGCGTTGCAGTGCTTCCAGTGTGGGATGTACAATGACGGGGTCGGTTCCATAACTCCGTGTTTGAACGAAACTCACATGAAGTTGGCCGATTGTCCGAAAAGGGAGCACAATTTTTGCATCGTAAGTTCGAACAACATTACTACTATTACTACCACTACTATATACAACAAACAACGCCTCTAGCATAAAAAATCCATTCTAGGGTGCCTCAAGGATCGGTACTAGGCCCTACGCTCTTCATAGTATATATTAATGATATGCTTAAATTTCTCCAGCATCCCGCATCACTGATTGTGTCTCGTATGTAGATGATGCAAATTTTCTTATTGAATGTGATACTGTGAATGATGCTGAAAAAATATATTTTCAGTAATGTGTCGATAATGGTAAGACCCAAGGGTGGATCTGGCCAACTTTTCTGGAGGGGGTGAAACATATCCAAATTCAAATACCCAATCAACAGTAATTATTGATGTAATGCGAAATATTTTTAAAACTTCAGATCAAAGTAAACATGGCGTTGCCATTTTTTAATCATAAAAAATGCTTTCGATACAGTAAATCATGCAATATTACTTGTCAAAAATTATTCTGAAAATCGTATTCAATATGTTGTTATTGATGAAAATAAAAGTATTGACAAACAGTTCAGCATTGGAATTCCCCAAGGTTCTGTACTGGCTCCAATTTTCTATTTAATTTATGTAGATAATATAACCAAAATAAAATTTAAAGGTAAACATTTTTCTTTCGCAGATGGTACATCATTATTCGGGCAAAAATACAGGAATTTTATACAGTGACATCCAAAACGTACGCAACAAACGGAAATAATCTGAAAATATGATTTAAAATATATGTCATCAACTTATATAGGCTCGTCTTGAAACCTGCTGGCCCCTAGTAGAAATACAGAGAGAGAAAAACCAATTTTTCAAATTTAGTAAAATCTCAAAAATTATTTTTTCGGGAAGTAAGAAAGGTTTTTGTTGCAAGTCCCTTTTTTGGCATCATATCTTCCATAACGGTTGAAGTGTGAGATTTTCTTGATCGTCTGTTTTTTCGTAGCTGATCTAAACCCATGCGATTTCTTTCTATGAGACTAACTGAAATTTGAGAATTACAAACACACGATCATGGAAAAATCTCATCTAAATGTAACTTATTTTCCAAAATATATAACTTTTGAAATTTTGCTAATTTCGAAAAATGCGATATTTCAAAAAACTGCGAGGATCACACAGTATTACAAAAAACTAAATACGGTGCATCTGACGTAAATAATTTAAAAAAGTGTGCATACATTTTTTGTGATAAGAATAATAATTCTAAGCTGATTATCTACAAATAAGTAAATTTCTCTGTATTTCAGTATTCGTTCACAACTACTTTTACCTTTAGTTATTTTTATGAACCACCCAGTGGTTTTGTGTGTGTGTTTATTTATGTTTTGACAAATATTAAGTCAAAAAAATCTCATTACAATAAAATTATATAATATGTAAGTAATAAATGTTGTAAATATCCTTTTAGCCACTACTATTTCAATTTCTCAAATATACAGTGTGTCTCATTTTGTATAGAAACACTCCCGTATGTTCCGTTATCTTTGACGTGCATTTTTCTATTATACAGAAGCTACGTGTTACAAAATCTACTGGAAAAGTTCAGTTTTTTGAGATTACCACGGAGTAATCATGATTCACAGCTATTCAACTGAAACATACAGAGTTTTTTTTTGGGTGTGTTTTGACTTATTTTTTTTTATCTCACCCGGTTTTCCATCCGCCAAAAAAAATGCAAATTCACCTCAACACCTACGTATTTTCTTTAAATCTTCAATCAGGAGGGAAATGAGTCGCAAACCACAATATTTTCTTTATGGAAAAGCCCGGATTTCTCGGGGGAAATCCCTCCGAATTGCCTTGGTTGTGCTGTTGAATTTTGAATCGAACGTAAATTGAGCCAATTCGGCTGTAAACGTCGAGAGATACGTGGAAGAATTGTTGTTCTCCATCAGGTAGTAGCTCGAGGAATCAATTATTAACAAGATTTTTTGAGTTGTGCCTAGTGTATGCCGTAAAATTGCGGGTGGCGTAAGAATATCTTTCTTGGGTTGTGAAAATAACTCAAACTATTTCCCTAAGCGCAGAAGTGTGATTAACCTCCGCCTAAGCCTATCAAACCGACATACTGAATTGAAAGAGCATTCGATAACGCACTACCAAACTCTGTTGACAAATTTCTAAAATCCCCACAATGGTCAAGATGATAGCGAAATTAGTGAAAAGAAGAGTGACAGAATTCTTGATGAAGAATGATATTTATTATTATCAAACAACAATTTGGTTATCAATCCGGTAAGAATACAAACGATGCTATTTTTTCCTTCCTCTATGATCTTTACACTGAACTCAACAATGGTGATGTTTTGCGGCAGCAGTATTTTGTGATTTGTCGAAAGCTTTTGTTTGCGTAAATCATGGAATACTGCTGCAGAAACTCTGGTGTTATGGTTTCAGAGGAATAACAAAATAAAATAAAATCTTACTTACCAAATCGCAGCCAAATAGTAGAAACCTTGTGAAATGTGGAGTGCCTCAGGGCTCAGTACTGGTCCTAGTTCTGTTTTTGTTGTATATCCATGATCTGTCAAATATCATTATAGCTGGAAAGTTTACGCTATTTACAGATGACACCACAATATTTTGACATGCCAAGAACAGCAATGAACTCATTGAGAAGATATACAATGATGTTAGCAGTATTAAAGCTTGGTGTGACTTGTATTTATTCATAGATTTATTTTTACTTACTGACTAGTATGACTCTGACATACTTACTAACCTTTTTAATTACTGACAAGTATGCATTAGAAATATCTTTAAAATCCTATAATAATTAAGCTTCTTCAAACTTTGTCAACAAGAATTTCATTTCTTATGATAAAGAATATTATCTCTCTCCCTCTCTCACCAAGTTTTGCATATACATTGAAAACCTAGACAGCAAGGTCAGTATTAAACTTTTGGCAAAACCTACTAGGATTGGTCCATTCCAAGGCATTCAAATATTCCTTGAAGAATTTCATCAGGATCTTATTACCAAAGTTCACGATATGAAGAGCAAAGAAACAATTTCTAGAGATATTCGTTAGATATCCGTTATCAACAGACACCTATCTCAGTTTGCCTTTTCATTTCTCGATTAATCGACAATCATTTTTTATTGATGTAGTTTTTGAGATACAGATAGACAACGCCGAGTGTGAAAATGCAGGAATAGATTTTTCAGATTTTCCTTATCACATTTCCTACATGCACCAAAAACGTGACTGTACCAATGGAGGACCCAGTTTAAATTCAAATGAGCCCGAATATTACTGAAATTGCTTCCTAGTGAAATATCGTTCAAAGTCGATAAACGTGCATTTCTGCACGAAAGATATTAATTTGAATATGATATGAATTATGCAGCAAGTGTAATTGCTGTTCTGAGAATATTACAAATTTTCAATCACGAAAACATCAGCTGTACCACGCCTTTCATTGTGTTATGGTTAAATTTTGATTATAGGCTGTTGTTACTGGAAAACTGAATATACGCCGATAGTAATATGGATCAATCATTGAAAATGGAAAAACACGTGTTCGGGGCCAAAATTATTAATTTCCCGTGAATGATGCAGTGAACACAAATAATTTGTTCAGAATCTTTATAGAATAATTAGGTAAATCTGTTTCTTGAACGGTGTATTGCAAATTTCTATAATCACCATGAATATAATTCAAATAATAATTCCTTTCATTTTGATCTTCATTACTAATTATTATCTAACATCATAACATCACAACAACACATAATAAATTTATTTTTCACTTGTCCATTACTGCTCTATAATATCTTGGCAGCGGTAGCTATTAACAGGCCCATTTTCAAATGTTCCTGAAAAATTAGTACCAAGTTTGAAGTTTTTTGAGTTGACCGATGATGAACTCCTCAATGTGCAATCGGTTTCGTTCGGAACGTTAACATTTTCTTTTTCGGAAACGAAATTGGCTATCATTGTAGCAATTTTGTTCTTTGAGTAGCTATTAACAGGCCCATTTTCAAATGTTCCTGAAAAATTAGTACCAAGTTTGAAGTTTTTTGAGTTGACCGATGATGAACTCCTCAATGTGCAATCGGTTTCGTTCGGAACGTTAACATTTTCTTTTTCGGAAACGAAATTGGCTATCATTGTAGCAATTTTGTTCTTCGAGTAGATACTTTCGTCAATATAACTCTCCGCTACCGTTCCATTTTCCATGTAATTTTAGTGTTTCAAAGGAAGCACCACCTTGAACAAGAAGCGTTGACGACGTTCGGCGTAGACAATGTCCGGTGTAACCTTTCGGGTTTTCCAAATTGAGGTATTTCGCTATGATAAAAGGAACACTTACTTTATGAAGTAAACGTCGTTTAAGATAATTTTTTCGTGAAAAATAAAATCTTGTATGCCCATCGGGCGTTAGGATCTGAATAACGCACTTGGTACATAAATAGCTATAAATCTACGTTTTTTTAATGTTTAGAAGTTGAAAACTACTAACTGTGTTTATGGAATGAAATTTTGGAAAGTTTGTATCACCTTGAAGATTTGAGCAAGCAGTGCGCAACAGTTCTTTTACGAAGAAAAATTGAAGTATCGAGCAAGATGTTCTCAAACGTAGTATAGAAATATCACCCAACTGATTTCCCTATTCGTTTTGCTGACATTCAAGACGTGATTTCAGCCTGTTGTTTTCAGGCTGTTGTTTTTCTTCCGCTTTCATAACATTAATTTGCCAAGAAGGAAGCATGTCGCTTCTTAGAATTTCAGTATTTTCCTTGTAGATTTACACGCGTTTGCCCGAGCCAAACACGCCTTCAGCGACACTGAAATCATCCATTATGCGCTCCTTCTGAATAAACCAGCTTAATTGACTGGCGATATAGTGATTGTTCTCGTCAAGTCAGCGCAATATTTCAATTACCTACCCAACTAGTACTGAGTTATTGTACGCATGAACCATGCATGAGTTAATGAAATATTCAAGTTTCCGTTTCGAATGTCACCGAATAGATTTTATACCAGGTGGTTGGTGAACGATAACTGGCAGAAAATATACCAACAAAATAGACGAGCTGTAAAAAATACCAATCTCGTCTCGTCGGTAGTGTTTCGCTCACAAACTCGCTCACTTCTCTGAAACACCGCAGAAAAGTTGGCGATCTGTCTCTGTTTATAGGCGCGCAAAGCTGTTTTTTGGCGCGGACGGCTGGTCGATGGCTTGTAATGTTGATCGATGGCGTTGCTTTGCGGAAATTTCAACTGATCCGGAAAAAGGATTTTTTGCAAATTTCAGATATTCAAGATTTGTTATTATTTCAGTTTGTTAGTGCTATAACAACTTGAATATGAACACGTTTATTTCTCCAAAATTATTCACCTTCGGATAGTATCTAGAAATTTTATAAAATCTTATTCGAAGAAATTGCAGTGCTCACTAGTAATTTTCACTTATATACTTTGCTTGTGATACAGGATGCCATATTGAAATCAAATCATATATTCTCGGAATCTTCATGAAATTTTTTGAATTTTCAAGTAAATCTGACGAATTGAATTTTTTACGTTTTTTTATTTTTCAAATAATTTTATTTCATATTCATCGACTCGAACTTCACATATTATACTGATTTGATTATTCTGAATCGATTGGCGTTCGCAGAATTGCTCTATCTCCAACCGTTCCCGAATTGAAGAGATCATCTGGAGTGGAGAGGGGACATTTACCTCCATATTTTTTTCTACTTCTATTCGTGACATTTTTGACGTTATATTCCTTTTATATGTCAAACCTTGAATCTGAGCATACACACCAAGTTTCAAGTGATTTCCGGATCAATGAAAGATTTCATGGCCTTTTCACGGCACCTCCGCCATTATTTCGATATTTCTAGAGAATTTTCGACGGTTTATTCCTCTTTCTGCTGAACGTTGTACCTGATCATATACAAATTATATATTTTCGGAACCTGCATGAAATTCTGCGTATATAGCGAGAATTTCAAGTAAATCTGTTGATTTTGTATTTTTCACGATTTTTAGGGGTCCTACCTCTCCGGACTTTTTTTCTGAAATCCAAATTCTTAGAACACTATGTTAACAAAGGAATACCTACTTATACTTATCAGTAACCATTATTTGTGAAAGGGCAATTTTTTTGAGGTGCACAATACACGTTGAACATTGATCACACATGTCATATCATATGTGGGTTCATGAATTCGTCAATTTCGTCCATATAGGTTGTGAAAGCTCATTTTCCGTATAATTTATCAGCCGATGATGTAATCACATGTTGTTGACGATAACGAACCAGTCTATCTATCGTAATTTATTTTGAATTATGGCCATGCCAATAGTAATTTAGGGAACACGACACAAATATGTTCATCCCTTATGGAACAACTCTGCCGTTTAAAATTTACTGTTGGTATTGTAGATCGTATCCCCTTGTTTGTATCAGCGAGACTTCTCTTTAAAATTCCTGTGATAAACCCCTATCGTACTGAATAGTAAAAGCCGGGAATGAACAAAGTGCAAACACGGAACGAAAAAAATATAAAAATTCTTCGAGTTTACGGATTCAAAAGCATTGCATTCGAAAGCCTGAAGATAGTATTTAGTGAACATAGTTTGTATTGTAAATCTAATCATGAGTACGCAACCCCAAATAGCATTTAGTATTCGTAAAATACATTTAAAACCCCTAAAACGCCACCAGGTAGAACAATTTCGATTTAGGTTGAAGTTAGTAAAATGGAAGACCATTCTATTCCAAGAAACATTATAGCTTTGCTCCAATGGCGATATTTTTCCAAGCGTAAGGCACCAACTTTGAATATCTTATTTTTCATTTAATTTCAGTTAGTGGTGTGATAACCATAAGTGATTCTTTGCCCCTTGGGGGGTAGTCCATCCTCGATTTTAAAGATTACAGGAGGCTGTTTTGAGCTCTGAGATGCCCACGACGTTCTTGATCACCAGGTAGATTGACGTAGGGGTCTGAACGTTCCAGGGAAAATGCGTTGGGGTGTTAGGGAAGTCTATTATTTCCTCGTTATCCTGAGAGTAGTTCCAGAGCACTCTTTCATTTGCATTCGGGGGATTCCACTCAAGCCTCCTGTTAGCAGCACTTTATGTCCGCTATTGAGGAGATTATCCAAATCTATTGCACTGAACCTTTTATCCGGGGCGTTGTATCCCACATATATCTTTGTACCATATGCAAGCTGTATGCCTGTATGCTTTTGTGGCAAAGATATATGTGGTACACTAGCCTTTACAAGGATCACGATATACTGATGGTAGGAAAATCCCTGATTTGTAGCTCGTGTTCGATTAGAAGCATTATGTCTTATGCCTATGAATGAAATATTCGACAAGCGGGAGCTTGTTTCTGATTGCATTCACATTGAGCATGCACACCTTTTATAGGCATTTGTAGGCCGTTACCTTGAATATTTTCCATGACCCTCCAAAAAGCCATGAATTTCTCGGTGCTGTTACGGGATGTCCTCAAACCCACGATAATATCGTCAATAGTCCATAGCAATCGGGTAAACCGGGTTTGAACATTCATGGTTTCATGAGTGGTTTATCATTCGTCTTCTGGGTTCTCGTGGAAAATGTCAAGTCCTCCATGCCTTCGTGGCCTGTTGGGGTGAGCTAGGATCGCTGTTTTTTCGGGAAGTTCCTGAGCAATATTGCATCGATCTTATCCATGCCAGGTGCCTTGTTCCTGGAGATCCTTTTTATAGTATCACGAACCTCCTCGAAGTTTGTCATTAACTTCGAGAAGATTCTGTATCTATGCCTACTTTAGGGGTATTTCTGAACTCTCCGACTCCCCGCGAAACCTCTTTGTGTTCCTGGGAGGCATCGGCACCTGCCTGGAAAGTACTCCCCAAACATTTCCGCCTTCTTTGGATCCGTCACCTTTTGTCTTTGACCATTCCCCACGGCCAGAATGTCCTTATGCCTCCTTCGGAGGCGTCTGGATTCCTGCCATAGGGAGTTGACTCTGACATTGAGGTTCTCCAGCTTCCTCTTCCAGGCTTCATCCCTGTGGCTTTGAATTGAGTCATTAATTTCCCTCCCAAAGAATCCACTTACGGCGTTGGACGTGCTTGTGTTGTGTTTTGTTTTGTATGGGAAGAATGAGGGTTGGGATTGTGGTGAGGGACCTCTGTGACCTGGTTCTCCTCCTAGTTTCGTCTTCTCTGCTACCAGATGTTCTCTGCTGGAAGGGCTGCTACATATCTCTGATTTGGCTCTACTTTCGCTCATCTTGCTTCTTGCAAATTTGCATGTTTCATGTAGGTCTCGCAGGTTACTGAGCATGACGTGTGTGCTCCCCCGCAGTTGCAGCAACTAGCTGGGGGGGTTTTGGGCTTGGGGCATACCCTCGCCCAGTGTTCCCCTGCGCAATTTATGCACCTGACTGTGCGGTTGCAGTTAGACTGGGTATGTCCCCAGGCCTGGCATCTATAGCACTGTGTGAGAGATCTGTTATTCCTCTTGATCTCCCACTTGACTTACATCGTCCATAGTTTTCACGTTCTTGTTGAGATATCCTACTGTGACTTTTTTGTATGTGAGAACGATGTGTAGTTTTCGTTCAGTGCTTTTTCAGCTCCTCAGCTATTTCTTCAACTTTGGCAGTGGTCCAGCCCTTCAATATAAAGGCATGCCTTTTTCCCCCTGGCAGGGTGTTGGTGTGGTACTCCACATCATCCACCTTGCTGGCAAATTAAAAGTTTAGATTATGACAGCGGATTTTCGCCTGTTATTGCGATAATCCATGCTTCTGTAAACTTTTCCACCGCCCGTTCTGTTCTCATTTTTCCTTCATGTCAACAGATTTCCTTCAGGTACCTTCCACCAACAAATGAATCACTATTATTAATCAACGCTAGTGCGCAGATTAACCGATGATTAATTAGATTCTATAATCGAGATCAGAGGAAAAACAATTTCACGCCCGAACAAACTCAACTTTAACTCTATTATACCAAACTGAACCGTGCTAATGTAATTAGGAAAAACAGAGATGTATTTGCTTGATGAAAATGGAATGTGCTGCAAACCGCTTTTCCCAATCATTCATTATTTTTCGGTTCAACATTATACAATATTTCAGAGTGGATAAATCAAGACAATGTATGTTTGTATTTTTATGGCATCTGTCGTTTGAAAATGTGAAGAACTGTTCCTGTAACACCGAAGGAAATTTTATTGGCATGTAACATTACGAGAGTGGCATTTTACGTCCAGAACGATTGTAACGTATTGATAATATGTTCCCAGGACAATCATAAACCGAGAAACAAGAACCACGGCGGTTAGGTACTTCATCGAAATCTTTTTGTTCCCATCGTTGTTTCTATGTTATCAGAGTAACCTTTTTGGAGTAGCAATCTTTTGCGAAAATTTGCGGATATTCTTTTTGGCCCTCTCAAGTATTGAATGGTTGGAATAAATCATCCCAGAGATCACAAAATTCCACGAAAATAGTTGGAAATAATACATAACTATATTATTACAAAAGCTGTTCTCGGCCTCCTTTCATGAAACTTCCAGGAAATCCCGAGAATGAATAAAGTCACCAGTAAAACAATGATCGCTTTGCATCGATCCATAGTATGGCTTTTACTTCAATAATGCTGATGTGGTAATGGTAAGTATAGATGGTGACTGATGCGCTGCGACCTAATTAGATCTATTGTGCCCCTTCTTCTTCTGCTATTTCAAGGTGTTCTCGTTTACAGCAGCCCCTCAAGCCCCGATTCCTTGAGGATTTTGAGGGTGTAGGTATATTCGTGGTATTTCTCCCACAGTCAGCCGGTGTGATCCCAGTATATTCAATCTTTTGTGATGTACAGCATAACACTCCATCAATATATGGTGTGGTGTTTCTGGATGTTCCCCACAGAATCTGCAGGTGCTGTCTTCCTCTAAGCTTCCTTAGGCGTTCTTTGAGTCTGCAGTGGCCCGTCAGAAATCCTGTGATTGTCTTTAGACTAGTTTTGCTGAGGTTAATCAGTGTCTTCGATCTTGCTCGGTTGAAGTTGCCGAAGAGATCTTTGGCCTGTCTTAGCCCTGGAAGTCTTTGCCAGTGTGTTGCTCTCATTGCTTCTTCAGTTTTATTGAGTCCGCAGAATGGTTCTGGCCCGATCAGTGGCGTTGATGTCCCTTTTCGTGCAAGGGTTGAGCCCCTTCGTTGTATGCTGTCCCTTTGAGTCCGACTTTAGCCAACCTGAGGTTTGCTCCCCAAGCAGTCCTCCTCACCATGATATAAAGAGGAGTGAGGTCCAGAATTACCTCTATTGCTGCTGTTGGAGTTGACCTCATTGCTCCTGTTATACAAAGACATGCTAGTCTTTGCACTTTCTCCAGGATTTTCTTTGCTATGACGAGTTCGGTTCTGCCGTGCCACACTACTGCTCCGTAGGTGATCATAGGTCTCACTATCATGGTGTATGTCCATCGCAGAATTGATGGGTTACAGCCCCACGTTTTTCCTGCAATGTTCCTGCACACATCAGTGATTGTAAATGATCTTTTCTACGTGTCTGTTCCGGAGTAGTTTTCAGTCTAGGGTAAGCTCTAAGTACTTCACCTCTTGCTTCCATTCTAAGTCTGCTCCGTCGTGGCGAACAGCTCATAGGTGCTGAAACTTTGTTCATCTACTGTGGTTTTTGACGAGTTAATTCTCAACCCCACAGGAAGGCACCATCTTCTGGACTAGCTGTTAGGCGGGAATATTATTGTGTAGGGTAGATGTGATGTTGGGTATACGTTTGAGGTATCTTTTAGTTCAATATTAATGATATTAATCGTTTGGAAATGAGTTTTTGAGGTGGCTTTTGTTTCAATATGAATGGTTTGTGCATAAACTTGGAGGTTGGTTTTTGTTTCAATATGATAGTAGTTGGGTATACATTTTGGGTATTTTGTTAGTGTTATTACACTATAAGGGTACAATTGGGAGCAAGCTTCCATTTGTATGAGAGGACGGTTACATTTTCATGAGAGAGTTTTAAAGATTCTCAGTCAATCATCACTGGAAAATTAATAATTTAAGAGTCAGTGAAAGTTTTTTCCAGAAAAATATCGAACAGCTGCCTAAATACTGATTAACTCTACCCTTGTGTGATTAAACGCAGAGTGAAAGTATAACTCGGTCAGGTGGAGAACATAATGGAAAACGTCGGATATCAAACTGACACCGCGTCCACTAATAATACCACGGCAATATATCGTTGTTTACCCTTTTCGCCACTACGCATATAGATAATCACCAATGACGTAATGTCACTGGTTGATTAACCCCTCGAACATCAAACAGTAGCCGTATGGTTATCGTTGATTAGCCCTTCTCATGAAAATGGATGAATTCAAGCGAGATAAATGACAGTTTTTCGACATGATGTGTCAGAAATGCGATTCTTCATGAGGTTGGGTCAGGTTCGAAGAATATTTCATAGTATCGAAAAAAAAAAAATGAACTACATTGAGAGCGGTCTATCCATCACGCATAGAAAGCCTTCTGTAATTATACGCATGCGTGTGTTGTCTAAAACTGTCGAAATTCAACAGTAGAACACGAACAAAATTTATGAACACGAGCGGCCGGAATTCTATGGATGAAAAACGTAAAAATCATAATATATGGTAATAAATTCGTGTTCACATATGACCCACTATTTGCCCCACGTTGTTGAGGACAAATTGTTATGATAATGATCTGTTTCAGATATTTTTGTAACGAAAAGTTTTTAAATATTTTGAAGTTCTCCATTTTTTTCAAGTCTTGGGCTACATTTTGAAAGTTTTCGGCTTGACTCTAATCCCTTGGATCGAGTCCATAGAAATAGCCCAGTTGTGTATTGTTTTATACTATTTTCCTCATATGAACAATTACATTCAATGATGTTGTGAGACAAAGGCTTGCACTCCCAAATGATATTCGATGTTTTTCTATACATTCTGAAGAACGGAAGGATCCCGAAAAATCTACTCTGCTCGAAGTGTTCTATTAGCCATTGTAGTAGTTGTATTTTATAGCGAAATTAATAAAAACAGTTGAGTGTGCTCGGAGTATTATTTAGAAATATTGTAACAGTGGTGTCGGAAGTAGGATTTTAGTGAAGAGCAGAAACTATTTATAAACTATTTATGGTGAATATGAGGAGTACATCGTTCGATACGTTGAAGGACATTGTAAAATTTATCCAAAATCAATTTGAGGATTTGGAAAAAAGGCGCCAGGAGAAAAAACAAGAAGAGGAAAAGCGGCGCCAGGAGGAAAAAAAAGAAAAGGAATAGCAGCGCCAGGAGAAAAACAAGAAGAGGAGAAGCGGCAACAAAAGAACGAATTAGAACGATTAGAAAATCAGAGGAAAACAGACTTTCAGAAGGTTCTAGAACATCAAGATAAGTTCTTCCAACATGTACTACAGAAAACCGAAGTACAAATGGAGGAAATGAAAGCAAAACGAAATGAAAACGTCAAGAAAATCGACGATGAGCTGAATAAGAAAGTGGATACAGTGCGAGAGGACATGCAAGGACTCAAAAACCAGATAGCCCTCCTCAAGAACCAACATCGTCGAGACAAGGTTGCCACATCAGGAATTTCCGTAAAACTACCGACTTTTGATGGACAGTCATTTTAATTCATGTATCGCCGACAATTTGAAGCAGCGGCAGTGGCTAATGGAAGGGGCGAAGTGGAAAAAGCTACGATACTTGTAGTAGCTTTGAGAGGACCAGCTTTAAGTATATTGCAGACGATACCCATCGAACAGTAAAATAAATATGGAGACCTGATTACTGCATTAGAGTTACGGTATGGCGACCAAAATCGGGTCAAAGTCTGCAAGAATTTGAAGCAGATGTGAGACGCCGAATTAAGCTGGCTTACCCAGAAGCACCGGGAGATTTCAAGGAACAGCTAGAGGTACAATTACCTGGACTGAGAGACACCAAAATCCAAAGAACTCTGCGACTAACACACTTCAAGAGGAGTAGCGACGCCTTGGTACGTTCTTCAGAAGTGGAGGCGGTTTCAATAGAAGAGCCCGAACAACGATCACAGTTACTAGTTCATTCGAGAAGGTTCTGGGTGAGATCAACTGTTTGATAAACAGAATAAGCACTCAGAAGAACAGGGCATGCTATAGATGTGGGAAAGTAGGACATCTTATTAAAGACTGCAGGGTAAGAATGCCACCATGTTCGCAATCATCTGTGAGGACAAAGTCTTCCAGCGACAGGAAAAACTAGAATTAGCCAACAATTTCTAATGTATAATAAATCAAATTTCTCATTCACTACTGCCACCTATTGGCGACTAGACAATTTCCATGAATCACAAGTCATAGAATCTTTCTTTTAGATCCTCTACTGATTTCCAACTCCTAGGATACCACTGAAACCTTTCATTTTAGAATTTCCATTAACCAAAAATATCCTATAACTCGATTTCCTGAAATACATTCGAATCTCGAACAAGCTTGAATGATTTGTTATTCCATGCCCTCAAACCGAATTAAGCTCACACAAAACTTTGCACGAGTATCTCTGGATACAATACACGGAACTGACACAATTGCTGCAGGCCTTCAATAGCGATAAACAAAGAACGTCTTGAATGGACTCCCGAGTGACGGTCTCCATGAGAGAAACTGACGTTTGTCCCCAAGCTTCAAAACCTAATGCAACCGGGTTGGATATAACGAAGACGTCATTGGGATGGATCCATTCATATGAAATCGAGTTCTTGTCTGATGAACACTATACTTTTGAATCTAAAAACTGTTTCGACAGAAAGTGTCATTCTCAGAGTATAGTTTATAACTTACTACGAGATATCCCTCTTTTTTATAAACTTGCACTTTGATGTTGAATACTTTTGCTGCCCCCAGACCCAGAGTATAGTTTTGAATCCGCTCTGGATCACCCGGATTTTGGCTCAGAGGATAGCCTCCCCAAAAGCCAGAATGTTCATTATTACAGGCTTCACAGCTCTACTGGTTTTCGATATTTCACCATCATCTCGAAGGTAAAGATGTAGGTTTGTAGGTTCGGCCCCGGCTTCACAAATGCGAGGACTTTATGAGAGGGTTGAAGGGGTAAGTAATAGTAAGAAGCAAAGTTCCACCAACCAGCTTTATTCACCAAAGCAAAAAAATTGTGGAAAAGTTGCTGCTACTTTTTTGCTGTCAAAATGCGAAAGCAGCAAGCAATTTGTAGCAGAAAGAAAAATACCTTTTAGAGACAACCTAATTCATGTAGGAATGTAAGCTTTCACGGCTGGCGTCAATATTTTGGTTGGTTTCCGGGTTTTGCCGTGGTCTTCTTTGGTTAAAATCTCCAAACGTTTTAACTACAACTGCGGCAGTCATCTTCAGTGGCGTGGTCGAAGTACTCTTCTAGACGTATCAACTGAAACTGAAGCTTTCGAGTTTGCCATGTTATTTATAGTGATGTTTTTTCGCGCACTTTCTGTAATAGTTGGTTCGCGCGCACTTTCCGCGCGATTCGGGTGACATGGCTTCGTTTTGGCCCCTTTCAATGCTGTGTGCCAGATCTTTGATAAATATGTTCTCTCTTCTTTTCTGTTGAAGTTCTCTTGGTGTTTGTGTATTTCTATTGCTTCTAGATACATTCTCGTTGAATAATGATTCGACGTTGCTAGTCTCTCGGTATTTTCGAAAAGGATCTTGTGTTCTCCGTCAGACAATATATGCTCAGCGACTGCGGACTTCTCGGTTTGTCCTAAACGACAACTCCGCTTATGATCGACTAGGCGGGTACCAATGCTCCTTTTCGTTTGTCCGATATAGACCTTCCCACAGTTACATGGAATTCTGTAGACTCCCGCTGATTTGAGTGGATCTCTGCTGTCTTTGGCTGATCTTAGATATTCCGATATCTTCTTCGTTGGTTTGAAGACGGTGTTAATTTTCTCCTTCTTCAGAATTTTCCCAATTCTGTTGGTGACACCTTCTATGTATGGCATATGAATTTCCTCGTCGATGTGCCTTGGTTCACATATTCTCAAAGCTCTGTTCACTAGGGTGTTAATGATACAGCATTGAAAGGGGCCAAAACGAAGCCATGTCACCCGAATCGCGCGGAAAGTGCGCGCGAACCAACTATTACAGAAAGTGCGCGAAAAAACATCACTATAAATATCATGGCAAACTCGAAAGCTTCAGTTTCAGTTGAAATAGGGAAAAGGAGTTGGAAGAAAGTCGTTTTAGTAGCTGTTGAAAATGATCCCAAAACGTCAACGCGAAATTTGAAAATATCAACAGGTCTAACTAACGTTAGGCGGATTTTGAGGAAGCATAAATACAAGCCATACAGGACCAGAAGAGTTCATAAACTCAGACCAGGAGATTTTGAACGCCACATGCATTTTGGCCAGTGATTCCTGGAAAATTGTAACCAAAGGCGGTGTAGTGAATATTGTTTGAAAGGGGTCGACAGTGTTTCAGTTCAAAAAAAGATCAATTGATACTTAAGCAAGTTCAAATCACAACGTTTCGATTGTCGGTATTCGCAATCGTCTTCAGGTGAATACCGAGAAATCTCGGCGATATGTGAGTTTTTATAGGCCGTTTGTGGCCATTGCTGTGTGACTATGACGATGGCTAGTGATATAGATTGTTGGTCACATTTGTCATTGTCGCGTGATGTCTTCATTAAAATTTCAACTGATTTAGTTGAATTAGGAGTTTCCACACCAATGAGGATGACAGATCAGTTCTCTTAACTCAAGCAGTTGTAAGAAAGAAGACCAAGACATCCCTGCATTAAAACTACTATCATGATACGAAGGAACATGATTATTCAATCAATGGAGAGAACTCAGCTTCACAAAACTGTATTACAAATTCGGGATTAATGATTGACGATTTTGAAAACCCCACGCCAGACCCCTTTCGCTATTCCGGACAACATTTTTCGTTCGGAGTTTCGATGGAAACCTCTTCCGGAACTCCATTTGAGCTGCGATCTGACATTCAACGTGTCAGTCTTGGCAAAGAAAGCCATTTTTCAGTGCTCGTGGACACAGGGCCACTCTAAACGTGACAGTTCCATTAAAACAGCTGTGACCGGAAATTTTCAGTAGTTTTTTGCATCGCGAAATGAAGCTTTAACCTTCAGATGCAGTTGTTTCGTATTCATGAAGTCGGGCAGATTTGTCAAGCTTATTAATGCGTTTCAAAGAGAAGACAATCTAGTATCAGAGTCTTAGTGATTGTAGAACGATGGAGAAACGATGAATTTATTATTTTAATTTGAAATCTCTGAACTGCAGTACGTTGAAAACATTCTGGATTGTTCTACTACATCAAATTGTGTTCCTACTTCACTTATTGAGTTTATTTTCTGATTTACCTGCTACAACCTGTTGTTTTCGATTCAATGACAAACATTCTGGAGAATCAAGTAGGTACTGATGATTTTTTTTTAGCCTTTGCTGTACTATGGAATCGAACACAACAAAAGGCTGTATGGTACTGGGCCCTTATCTGCATTCCATATTTTTACATCCTGCAATTTCCAGACTGCATTGAGAAGTCTATTGTCATAAACCTGTCAATATAAATCAGTGGTCGTGATAACGTGGAAGTCAACACAAAGCATGTTGGGCCATACTCGATTTTTCTGGGCTCGAAATTTGGATACGAGCAATGTGCTCCTTGAACCGTACTTTCAAGGCCATTCTAGTTTGACCCATGATCTGTTGTAGCTAGTACGAGTTTTCCTGAACCACCTTTCTATTGAGGGTTTTGAAAATGCTGGTCCACAGTTCCAAATATAAAAGCAAGCATACAGTTTTTCATGGAAATCGCTAGTAATTTAGTTTTCTTTTCGGCCAAGTGCAATCCACCTATTATATTTCCTGGGATCCCCATAATGAAAACTGTCCTTTGTTTCAGAAATACATCAGCGAAGGTTCCACTGTCTTGGACTGCGTACACAAGTGTAAGGAAGCAGGTAAGTGGCATGAGGCAAAACAACTGACTAGCGGTTGCCATTCTATGAAGGATATACCAGAATTGATGATTTACCAGATAGGCTAACGGAATTGTTTATCACGTAAAACAATGTATTTTTAGGGTACAGTAACGCAGGGTTGTACAGGGTGATTTCAAGTCGTTTGTCTGCATGAGGTTCTCGAAAGAAAAGACACATGAAATGGTCCAATAATGGCAATTGCAAGACTAAGAGTCTATTGATATGTCCAAAAAAATTCGTAATTCGTTTTAAAGAGAACAGAAAAATGGGTTTGAAAGTGGTCGACAATCTTTTACTCATTATTGAAACCGGAACTTTACGATTTCGATTTTATGTCTCGACTCTGATATAGAAACAAGATCATTTTCTACCTTTTATTCACAATTCCTCCAAAGGAATTACGAACGAATCAGCCTGCGTGTGGTGAGGAACGCAAATGATACGAATGTGGATTTTTTTAATGCATTTTTCAATAATTTCAAGAAATCATTAGTCACTACTATCTCTTCTAGATAAATGACAAGTGATTTGTAGGATTATTACATATTTCATTTTATTTTTTTAAAATACATTTACGAGGAAAATTATGAATTTATATATATTTTCAGTATGAAATTATATTTCGTGTAGTAATTTCATCTTGCCATCTGATTTACTATTTTTTTAAATCTATATTTGGTACTTTTTTATAAATATTCACATTTTTATAGTACTTTACTAATATTGGGGCTGCATCCCGTAAAACAACTAAAATCAAATAAATAAAAATAAAATAATTGAAATGAAATCATTTTTCGTATAATAGTTTTCTTTCCATATGTTTAACTGATTTTTAAAATCTATATGTAGTATTTGTTTGTAACTATTCACATAAATATAGTATTTTACTAATATTGGGGGTGTATCCCGTAGAATAACTAAAAAAAATAAAAATAAAACAAATCAATTAAAATAAATGAAAGATCGTTTATTTTCGACTACTACCGGTTGAGGCATATAATAAACACTTTGAGTACAAAATTTAAAAAAAATTGTCTCCACGGCGGGGAATCGAACCCCGGTCTCCCGCGTGACAGGCGGGGATACTGACCACTATACTACCGAGGACTTACTAATATGTGCTGAAATATTGATTTATGAACGACGCACAGATGAAAAGCTCCAGAAGTATAAAAAAAAGCGGATTGGTGAAACTCTACTGAAAATAAATGAATATGTCCTATTTTTCCTATAATAATTGGCGCAGTCGGTAGGATCTGAAGACCGTTACTAGAACACGGAAATCCCAACTAGTAGCGGCGGATTCTACTTCCTCAACAGAAGAAGGATCGAAAGCAAAAAAAGGTCAAACAACATATTTTTGCAAAGTCAATGTTTACGTTCCTACATATTGGCAATCAATCAGCTCGTCGAGATAGACGAGAATGCACCCGACAAATTTTTCTTGAATAAAACATATTTTATCTTAGTTTCACTCGAGAAGATCAACTTTCGTGAATATTACTTGAGCTTAAACATAATAGAAGAAAATGTTAACAAAAATTCCCTTGATGTAGATCAGTTTTCATTTAGCTCTTATAGTTTTCGAAATATTTGAATTTTCGTATGGAAAAACTATTTTCAAGCACCGTTCTGCCATCTCTTAGACAGTAGCTGAAGTTGACTCCCACGGATCGATTCTTTAAAATTCATTATTTACACTTGCAATAATTAATAATTTTTATAATTCGGTCTGGTGCTATTCCGCGATAGATAATAACTTCAAAAGCAACCACACCAAATTTGGATGCTCAAGGAGAAACTTCATTTTTTCGTCGAATTTTTCAGGATTATTTTCAAAGGTTTACTGAATCTTTTTCACGAACTTTTCTGGACCTAGACAAATATTATGTACTCGAAATAAGTGAAAAATTGTGCTTTTACTATGTGAACTTTGGAAAAAGTACTGGGACAATTGAAATTTAGCCAATTTTCAGGAATCGAATTCTTTTCGTCCACTATCACTTTGAACATAATCACAAAAGACTAAATTTACCATTCTGAATCGATTATCGTTCGCAGAATTGCTGAAAGTTTATCTAGAGTCAAATCGTTCAGATAGATTTTCATAAAAAAAATATATTCATTTTTCTATTATTCTTAGTCTGTTATTGTTGATGATTTACGAATCCTCTTGATTTTTCTGATATTTTGAATGCATTTCTCTTACATTAGAATTTTTTTGCGAATGTTTTTGCGAATCTATCCATTATTATATTCAATCCAATGCTCGTCGCGGTATTATCCAAGAAAATTGAACCTTATTGGTTGAAAGTTGACGCAGGCAAAATTGTTTGTTTTTATATATTTTGCCACTCACAAGTTGATTTTTCCAACTCAATGTTCGCTATCCACATTTCAACGCTTTCAATACTTACTAATTATTGATGATAATAATAATAATAAAATTTGTTAGCTCTGAATCTAATTCACGTTCAATTACGCTTCTAAATGTTGTTTGAACGAACGAACAAAAAAAAAACAAATTTCCTTCTAGGTGGATTGCCACCAGCGTTATTTTCTTAATTTGAGAAACAGGATAAGTTCTCGTGAAGAATTGGCCTCATAATAATTTCATTAGACTTCCAGCCTCTCTTGCGTTACGCCTGAGTGAGTGCTCTTATTTTAAAATGGACCCTTTTCGTGCTTTCTATACTCCGACACGTTTGAATTACTCGAGAAGGGGAACGAAACGAAACGTCTTTTCTGTTTGTAGATCACAAAGGTGTGAATTCCCATGATCCCGAGAGGATTCGGTATTTTAATAATTAATTTTAATGGCCATCGTTACAGATCATCGTGGAAAATAAGAAATAAAACTTTCCATGTCTTTATACCAGTTATATTCGTAACACTAACCACCACTAGGCATCTCCCAAGGTGAAGGCTCGAAAGAAGGAACTACCAAGCACTGAAAATGCTTGGATGCTCCCCCTCCCCATCTAACCACCCCCGTTCTCTGAGCGGATCCTCATCCTGTTGATGCAGTTCAGAAATCCAACCATAGTCCAGCTATGGTTCCTGACACTCCCTTATAACTGACATATCTGACAGCTATCTGTCGGTTCTAAGGCTTCTGTATCTGGGGATGCTGAGATCTGATCTGGTCTCTGTGGCAGTTCAATTTTGCTCTATGAACAGATCGGCAGTGTCCTTGGTGCGTGTTGTACTGGCTGGTGGCCATAGATGATCGCCAAGATTTTGTTCTGCAGATGATCGTATTCTCCCAGCACGTGATTTGGGGTTGAGATTTACCCGTAGCTCTAGGTTTAGGGAAACCCGGGCACCTCCTGTAGTTTGCAGGATGTTCACCTCTGCAATTTGAATTTGGGTTTTCTTGCTTTTCCTCGCACTCGTGTGTGCCATGGAAGCTGGCGCCCTCTATACACTTATTGTTGAGTGACAGGTTTTCTGTGTATGGCCAAACAACTGGCATTTGTAGCATCGCGACATTCGTTCTCGTTGGGGTCTCTTTTCTTGATGTTCAGATCCATGGAGGTGGTTACATAAACATTTCCCTATCGGGACCTTGATCAGGAACATAGGGAAAACTGTCTTGGCCATTCTATGACATTTTAAGATCTCAAAGTTTTGTTAAGATGAAAGAAAAAACTTATTTCAGAGTGATCCTTCATTATGACTGATATTTCTAAATTCGATCGGTGGAATTTCGTCAAGTTTTGTATATACGAAAACGAAAGGGTATACTCACCTGAACTGATCACGTTGTACCTAGTATTTATAGCAATTGCATCAATAAATTCAAGTATTTTGTAGAGCCACTTCTTCTCGAGACAAACCTCTATGGGTCTCTTTATATTTGATTATCTAACACCACATTACAGACTGATATTCGTACGGACAACGACTGAATACAAAGCCCTCTGTAAATAATTGATATAATTGGAAGAAGGCTAATGGCAGAGTCTGATCCCTATTGATGAATTGAATGAGTCCCTTCCAGGTTGCTTTATCCGAGGACATTTCTCATGAAGCATTCACACCATGCCTGCAATTTCAAATATTCGTTTATATTTCCTTTGCAAATTATTCGCAAAGGCATCGTTGGAAGATTTATGGTAAGTAAATCAACTAGTCCACGTGAGTGGAACTTTATTTGAAGTTTTGTCAAGAAATATTTCAAATAAACTCATTATCTTATTTTAATTTTCATGTACATTTGGATTTGGAGTTTCAAGTGTATTCCGAATCTATTGAAGATTTCATTGTCTTTTTACGGCACCTCCGCCATTATTTCGATCTTTGTGGAAAGCCTCTTTTTAATTATCAACTAATTGTATTTTTCATATATTGTTATTCACGGTGAATAAATATTATTATTATTATTTCTAGAGAATTTCAGACGGTTCATTTCTTTTTTCTGCTAAATCTCGTATCTGAGTATGAACGAATCATATATTTTCCGAATCTGATTGAAATTTTGCATATACAGTGCGAATTTCAAGTACAGTTGATGATTTTGAATTTTTCATGATTTTTAGGGGTCTACCATTAGGAGTTTTTTGAGTTTTCTTTTTTTTGTCTATCAATTTACGAAATATACTATTTTCATCTATCTGAATCGATTGGCATTCGCAGAATTGCTCTGTTTTCAACCGTTCTCGAGTTGAAAAGTTTATCAAGAATTAAGAGAGAGTCATCTCCCCCAAAATAATTTTTCAATTTTTTTCATACTTTTATTCATGAAACGCAATCTTTTTGGATACGCACACCGAATATCAAGAAGATTCCGGATAAATAAAAGATTTCATAGCCTTTTCACGGCACCTCCACCATTATTTCGATCTTTCTAGAGAATTTCAGACGGTTTTTTTTTCTGATATACCTCGTATCTGAGCAAATAGGAATCATATATTTTTCTGAATCTGATTGAAATTTTGCATACATAGTGCGAATTTCAAGTAAAGCTCATGATTTTTAGAGGTCTACCCCTTAAGAGTTTTTTGGGATATCCCTTTTTTTGCCGATTGACTTTATTTTACGAAAAGTACTATTATCATATTAAATCGATTGACGTTCGCAGAATTGCTCGATCTCTCGAGCTGAGAAGTTAATCCAGGGAGGGGGTAATCTCCCCCAAAAAAACATTGTTCAATTTTTTCCTACCCTCATTCGTAAAGTGCAATCTTTTTGAAAATTCACACTGAGTTTCAAATGGATTCCGGATCAATTAAAGATTTCATAGCCTTTTTACGCCACCTCCGCCATTATTTTGATCTCTCTAGATAATTTTCGACGGTTTATTAATTTTTTCTGGCAAATCTCGTATTTGAGCATATACAAATATTATATTTTCGGAATCTGATTGAAATTTTGTACGGTTCCTATACCAACACAGTTTATCATGATTAGCTGAAAAGTCATAAAATTTTATTTGAAGTATTTCTAAGAAACATTCCCCACGATTTCATTTTCACGTTCCTTTGGATATTTTTAGATCGCAATAACATCGTATCCTTCTGTCGACTTAAAATGAACTGTATTTTTTCAAAGGGCGGTGGTAAAGTATCTTCACCATGTCTATCAATCTTACCGACCCGCCAAAAAATAAAACTTGTCATCCGTATCAGTATGTTTCATTACGTGTAATGAAAAACGATCCGTTTCTTCGCAGATATAATTCATAGCTAGCCCATGGACCGAAGCGAAAAAAATATACGCGTCTGGACGTTTTTCCCCTGATTGTGGCCGCCGAACAAGGTCGGCGCTGAAATATTTCGCGGTAGGCCCTTCGAGAGTGTCGGTTGATTTATTTCGCTCGGTTTTTGTTTACTATAACGAAACGAGCCGGGAGTACGGCAAGGGTTCACAGGGAACAAGTTTGCTGTGATTTATTGGGCGAGTTCGAGGTAATTTCGTCTGTACTACCTTTCAGAGTCGTCATTTGTTGTGAATAGGTTTTCACACCTATAAAGGGCGGGTTCGTAGTAGGCGCTGTAGGTATAGAATAGCGGAAAACTAGTGAGGAAAATTCAACCGGCGTCAATGGTCTTGACAGTACGACGAAAACATGAGACAAGTCATGCATGTGGCTTTTTTATAACTGAACTAATGTTAGTGACAGATACAGCAGTAGCGCAGCAGTAACAAATCCCCAAAAACCAAATTTTATTGAGATTTCTTCGATTCCTAGCCGATTATCCAATCTTATTTGCAAAATCGTAAGAAAATTGTGAAAACCACTGAGTATTCTCAAATAGCAGAAATCAGTTGTAGGGTTTCCCAGGGCTCCGTTCTTGGACCAGTTCTTTTCTTACTCTACGTTAACGATTTAACAAAGATCAATGTCTCAGGAACGTGCACACTATTTGCGGATGATACGACGATTATATTTAAGTACTCGCTTTGACAATAGAAATTTATTTAATTTTTCTGACCAAAATGCCTATCTAAATAAATGAAATAAATATGCCATATTCAGTTTGAAATACTTATTTATGTTCAGATTTTAAAAACCGCTAATTTGGCTCTGTTGGTAGTTCAAATACTTATTTTGCATCATGGGATTTTGACTGAGACACATATTGACTTACTCAACATTAGTTTTGGGAATAATACCGAATTACCTACCACAGGGCCATCTTCGTATGGGCGGTACATATTTCAACGATAGTATTAGAAAACAAAAAATTATAGAATTGACGAATGAGGGAGGCTCAAATTCAGTGGATGGAACAGCTTCTCAATCCGGCCCGGACGAAAAAAAAATATCCCTTTGGACAGGAGAGATTGGAAATGTTTGTTTGGAATTGACAGCGAAAGGAAAAGGATTAACGCATTTTTCGTAAGGACAGTAGGGCGGACAAAATTTAAAAATACTCCATGTTCATCATTCTGAATCTATTGGCGTTCACAAAATTGCTCTATCTCTAACAAATCTCGAGTTGGAAAGTTCATGCAGAGGGAAGTGGATTCCGGGTCAATTATAGATTTCACTGCCTTTTCACGGCATCTCCGCCATTATTTCGATCTTTCTAGAGAATTTTCTACGGTTTATTCCTTTTTTCTACTGATCCTCGTATCTGAACATATAAAAATCACATATTTGTGGAATCTGCATGAAATTTTGCATATATAGTGCGAATTTCAATTATACCTCATGATTTTGAATTTTTCATGATTTTTAGGGGTCTACCCCTTGAGACGTTTTCTTGCCTATCAACTGAAAATTTACGAAATATACCATTTCCATCATCCTGAATCGATTGGTGTTCGCAGAATTAGTCTATTTTTAACCGTTCTCGAGTTGAAAAGCTCGTCTTGAGTTGAGGGGGGTCATCTCCTCCAAAAAAAATTTTTTTTTAATTTTCTTCCCCTCTCACCCGTGGAATGCTATCTTTTTGAATATGCATATTCAGTTTCAAGTCGATTCTGGATCAATTAAAGATTTCACAGCCTTTTCCCGGCACCTCCGCCATTATTTCGACCTTTCTATAGAATTTTCGACGGTTTATTCCTTGTTTCTGCTGAACCCTGTATCTAAACACATACGAATCATAAACTTTCGGCATCTGTATGAAATTTTGCGTAATAAGGCAAATTTCAAGTAAATATCCCTGGTTATGATCTCGGAAATTGTCTTGGAGCATTTTGTTGGAACTCCAAATGAGAGACACACTCTAAAGCGATCAAATACAGCGAATAATATTATTATTATTACATGCCGAAGGGGATAATTCCAAAATTGACGCCAGTCTCAGTCTATTCTATAAACACATTCGCAACAGTCTTGATTTCCATTACGGACTCCACGTGCGAGCCAAAGTTGCGAATCTAACCTGCTCACACTTGGCAACTCAAACAGGAAATTGTCGAAATGTTTATTCAGGAAAACGGACAATTTACTTTCAGAATACTCGAACGATATACCAGAGCCAACTTGGTTTATTGCAGGCGTACGATAAATACTCCATAGAGCAAATGTGTGCTGACTCTCGGAAATTTTGATAAGATATTAATTGCATACTTTCGAATGGACAGGTTACAATACAGAAGTTGTAAAGACAAACACAAACATGTGGTTAGCTGGGGGTTTTCAGGGGTGGGTACTGGCAATGACGGTTTGATGAATTGTGAACACGATAAACACTAGAAGAGTTGGTAAGGAGTTCGAGAAACGGCTTGATATAATCACAAACACAAAACAGATCTATTAACTGTCACCTGTCATTAGTCACCTCTCTCTTGTCACCCGTCACCTATCATCTGTCACAAACCATCGTCCTGAGCGTTAACTTCTTCAAGTTGTTCCATGAACTTTGACTGAGATACTGATCTAGAAAATTTCAAGTATTTTTGGAAAATCAAATCATCGCAAGACGACTATCGATTTGATCCCATTCACCGAATTACCGTGCCCTTCCTGTAAATAGCACATAAAGCATCGCCGAGAGTGTTTTTCCAAGGAATACAGGTGCCGCCGCATAAATCTCGAACGTCCAGATCACAGATAGAATGCCGGCGTCCGCGGATTAAACGGAGTTGCAGGGGTGGTTTGGTTATGTGGGTGGAATAAATTCAAAAATGAACATCGACGGATTTTCATAATTTATGTGATCGCCGAATATGCGATTGTCGAATATTCTGTATCAAGACTCGTCAGCTAGATCGATGAATGTTTTCAGATAGACAGTTTGATACTAATATTGAAGCAGGAAAACTAGCGTACACATTTCACTAGCGATAATTATCTCATCATAACTAGAGTTATGAAAGTGGGCGATATCCGCTTTCGGGTCAGCACAAACAGGAAATGACCACAAGAAGGGGTACTATCACCTCTGATGTGGAGTCTAATAGTAGACGAACTACTCGGAACACTAACCGGGAACGGAGTCACTTGCCTTGGACATAGTCTCATAGAAAGGAAGCTAGATACTACCAGAAGATCATGCCTTTCTGTGGGGTTGAGAATTAACTCGTCAAAAACCACAGTGGTACCATTCACTAGAAGAACAAAGTTTCAGCACCTAAGAGCTGTTCGCCTCGACGGAGTAGACTTAGAATGGAAACGAGAGGTGAAGTACCTAGGGCTTACCTTAGACTCAAAACTACTCTGGAACAGACACGTAGAAAAGATCATTAACAAGGCAAAATCATCACTGATGGTGTGCAGGAACATTGCAGGAAAAACGTGGGGCTGTAACCCATCTATACTGCGATGGACATACACCATGATAGTGAGACCTATGATCACCTACGGAGCAGTAGTGTGGCACGGCAGAACCGAACTCGTCATAGCAAAGAAAATCCTGGAGAAAGTGCAGAGACTAGCATGTCTTTGTATAACAGGAGCAATGAAGTCGACTCCAACAGCAGCAATTGAGGTAATTCTGGACCTCACTCCTCTCCATACCATGGTGAGGAGAACTGCTTGGGAAGCAAACCTCAGGTTGGCTAAAGTCGGACTCAAAGGGACAGCACACAACGTAAGGGGCTCAACCCCCACCGAAAGTGCACACCTTGCACTCCCAACTGACGAAATTACCAGGAAATTTAGTTTCGAGATATTTTTTCGAACAAAATTAAATACCAAGAATGGATGGAGCATAGAATCCATTCGAGTACTGGGAAAGAATACCATACCTAACATGGTACACGGACGGATCCAAAACCCCCGACGGAACTGAAGCAGGAGTCTTTGGGCTTCGCACCAAATACTCCGAACCAATGGGCCAGTACCCCAGTATTTTTCAAGCGGAAATTCACGTCATAGAAAGGTGCATTCAATTCAACCTCGACAGGAAATACCGGAACAAGGAAATCGTAATCCTCTCCGATAGTGAAGCAGCCATCAATGCGGTGAGCTCGTATAACACCAACTCAAAGATGGTCTGGGAATGCCCAGACAAATTTAATGATCTAGGCAGGAACAACAAGGTGATCCTCCTCTGGGTGACAGGGCACGTCGGAGTGGAGGGCAACGAACAAGCAGATACCCTGGCACGAAAAGGGGCATCAACGCCACTGATCGGGCCAGAACCATTCTGAGGACTTGGAAAATCTTACTTTTAAGAAGAACCCAATAAAACTGAAGAAGCAATGAGAGCAACATACTGGCAAAGACTTCCAGGGCTAAGGCAGGCCAAAGATCTCCTCGGCAACTTCAACCGAGCAAGATTGAAGACACTGATTAACCTCAGCAAAACTAGTCTGAAGACAATCGCGGGATTTCTGACGAGGCACTGCAGACTCAAAGAACACCTAGGGAAGCTAGGCTCAGAGGAGGACAGCACCTGCAGATTCTGTGGGGAACATCCAGAAACACCACACCATATATTGATGGAATGTTATGCTGTACATCACAAGAGATTGAATATACTGGGATTACACCAGCTGACTGTGGGAGAAATACCACGAATAGACCCCCTCAAAATCCTTAAATTCCTCTAGAAATTGGGGCTTGAGGGGCTGCTGTAAACGAGAACACCTTGAAATAGTAGAAGAAGATGGGGCACTATAGATCTAATTAGGTCGCAGCACATCAGTCACCATCCACACTTACCATTAGCATTACCAATTTGAGTTATACCGAATAATTACCATAGTCTCACCCAGACCCTGTTTCACCGGTTCATATATTCCAGTCATTTTCATAATAAATCCTGAGCAGATCTCGTAATAGCGCAATATATACCAAGACCGGTTGCCAAATCTGCTTGTAATGGATATCTGATGATTCATTTGTATTCCGAATGGAAAATGCGATTATTTTTCTCGAAATACTGAATGTGTTTTCAAACGCAATAAAAGTGTTATGGCGAATTTATCATTGCTCGGGGCATATGATTTATTGTTAATCGTGCAATATTTCGAAAAAGGAATACACAAGAATGAGGTGAACTAAGCAGGCTAGGATTCGATTATTTGCTGATATATAAGAGATTGTTATACGAAACTTTTCCAAACCTCATAATGAATAATACAATAATAATGGAAATGGCCCAGTTTCGTATTGTTTTCTGCAAATTTTTTTAAAATTAAAAATCTCTGACTATTCCTATAAGGATTGTTTTTATGAACAAGTAAATTTTAAAAATTAAACAAAAAACTCTAAAATTTCTAACAACAATGAAACTTAAAATTGAATATCCTAGTGAATTTTCTTGTTCATTAATCTTTAAATAGAATACTGTTTCTGCAAAACATCTAAAATTATCAATTTCTAAGGCACAATAACTGATGAATTTAATTTCTTATTCACTACCGCCATCTATTGATGAATAGTCAAATGTCAATTTTTATGAATAAAAAATCATGGAATTTCTCTATCAGATCCTCTTCTAATGCATAATTCCTGAAATGGCGGGTGAGAAACTATCATGAAATTTCGTAAAAAACGAAGTGATTTGTTAATCCAACGTTTTTTCATAGGTTTTCTGAATCTTTATCACTATAAAATAGTCTTTACTAAACCAACATTTCCAAATTGGTCACTTCCCAAAATTGACTGTTACTTGCAGGAAATGAAATATCAGCATATGTTTCACAATACGAAAACTTGTTTACTACATTTTCGTTCGAACCAAATAATAATATTTTGAAGTGGCGATGTGCAATAA
Source organism: Chrysolina americana (assembly GCA_958502065.1). Taxonomy (NCBI): domain Eukaryota; kingdom Metazoa; phylum Arthropoda; class Insecta; order Coleoptera; family Chrysomelidae; genus Chrysolina; species Chrysolina americana. The sequence goes on along the minus strand of OY293416.1, from coordinate 71,562,216 downwards.
AATACGAGCAAATAATTTGCTGTTTATTCATTCTTACATCTCATTGCACAATTTTTTGGGAAAATACGCATACATAAATAAATCTATCAGTGTAAGTGAGCTGATGGAAAATAGGCACGAATTGGTGTTCTTCTTTAAATTCTTCTGACTGTATGCCTCAAGGAACACCTCTCGAGGCATTGAGTTGAAAAGCAAGACGAATGACTCTTTTGGACGGAATCTGAGAGTTTCAATTTGTGTTTTGAGGCTGTCTGCTTGACGGCGATAGTACTGGAGCAGTTCTTGCTGATCCGTGTTTTATCTGATGATGTTTTTCTTGAAGAAGATGAAGTGAAGAGACTGTTCTCGATTCAATTCCGAGAGCTCCATCATCTGCCGATAGCTGTTTTGCGGTTTCCCACTCATCAGGACGGCTTTATGAGATCTCTCGAATCAGTACCCTATGGTAGAGACAGTATAGAAGGAAAGTAACTTGTGACATCTACAGTCACTAGTTCAAACCTAGTTTGGAACGAACCATGTAATCCAACCTTAGATGACTAACAATTGACAGGCAGCCAACAATTTTGTTGTTATGACCAACCCAAGGCTCAATCAAGCTTCTAGTACGTTAACGCAAACAGAATCTGAAGTACAAGAGTATCATAAATGAAAAACGAAGAAAAAGGTAAAACGCCAATCTTAAATAAATAATGAAAGTCTTAGAATGTTTCCTGTGGTCAGAGATTGAGATGAATTCCCCCATAAAAGTAGCCGATAATTTAAAAGAGATTGGAACAGAGCGAAGTATGCACTCTTCAAAGCAAGTTCCAAGAATTTCCCAAGTTTTCTGAAAGCAAACATATATTTGGATTCTTGATGAATTTTTTTTGACAGATCTTTCACGTGAGCTGACCAGGACAAATTTTTGTCGACCATCAAATCAAGTGATTTACCATTTCAGCTGTCATCAACAATCTTGCTTCTGGAAATCTCAATTACCTGTATTTTGTCTCCGTTCAGCTTCAGTTAGTTGGCTGTGAACCATCTAGAAGCATGGTTCGAATCATCACTCTCTCACTTAGTGATAAGGCTTACTATAGTTTAGCAGAGTTTTATGATGACCCATTCTAACGCTTCGAATTTGAAAATTATATATTCGCAATTTTTCAAAACTTCTTTGTGTTGAATCACTGACGTATAAAACGGAAAAAATAGTAAAAAAATTCCAGATCCGTCGGAAGTATTTTTTTTGAGCGGGATACCGGATCCTATTGCACCTTGTAAATTTTTCGCATTTTTCGACCACAAGGAGACACTTTTGTTAATAATATGTATGTATAGAAAGAAAGCTGAGAAAATTTCCTACAGGAAAATGGAATACTCGCGGAAATTCCTTGGTATTAGGGTACTTTTACGTCGTCGAAGTTCGACTGGAAAATATTAGTCTTCACAGTAGTGATGGCGTATGAAAAAAAAAATTGTGTAAAAATGTATTTACAGGATCTTGTCATGACTAATTTGATGGCGTAGAATACGGGAAAAATAGTGAAAAAATTCTAGAACTTTCGGAAGTATTTTTCTATGGCGGTTATATGGGCAAGGATACGGGATTGACTGTTCGGAGGTGACCTGCGGACGCCAAAAATTTTTTTCCATATCATATCCGTGAAATGCAATGTTTACTCGCATATGTCTTCTTTTATTTATTTATTACTATATTTCATAATTCAACTGCGTTTGTCAACAAGATATTGTTTTTATGTACAATAAACATTTACTTACTCTTCTTCTTAAGATGGTTGTATCGTCAGCAAATATATTTGTGTGGTAACGTGCATTGGCTGAAATTATGGATGTCATTCAGAAATAAAGAAGGCCCTAAAACGGATCCTCGAGGCACGCCATGTTTGACAATTTCGTTGGGGAAAAATTTATCATTCACGAATACCTATTCAGATGCGTTATTCAAAATGCGAAATACCTACGTGATAACCGATTCCTGGATGAATCAATTAACACAAGGAAGAATTTGAATTGGACGGAAAGCTCATTTTTCTGCGTGATTTATCGAAGCAGTTTACCTCTGGCATTTGTGTCAGCACCTGTCGTTCTCATGAACGATTAGATTCAGTGGGCATGACAAGAATGGCGCTTTAGCAGTCTCTGGGGCGGAGACGGGCTTTTCCTGTCCTGCACAATAGCAGAGGAAGGGTGAAGAGGATTTGTAGATGAGAAATGACATCGGTCAAAGGGATAGCACTATGTAGATCGTTTCCATGCAGTTGAAAATGGGTGGGAATTCATTGAAATGTTATATTTATTATTATAGGTTATTGATTCAACAAAAATAATGACTAACAAAATTACAGTATGTACATGTATCGTGCTAGGAATCGCACGTTAAAAGGTAATACCTCGTTAATCCTTAGCTCGCACAAGTTTCGACTTCTGAGGGCTGTCGTTCGTAGCGGAATGATAAAGTTGATAAGTTCTTTGGAAATTAGTTAACAAAATAATTTAAGAACGTGCTTGAAGAATATGTGAACCAGACCATTATCATTAAAAATTGGGTATTCTTCAAGTGGCCTTGAGATCAATTGGATACGGTTTATCCGAGATCAACAAGGCCTTGAGGCTGAAGATTTTTTGTAGATATGAAACTTTTTGTGCACTCTCAAATATATCTCAACCGACTTGTAAGAGAAGCAATTGAAATCCGTAAACACACGCAATATTTTCGATAGGAAGGAGGAAACCCTGAAATAGAATTAAATCTGGAATTTCTGGCCATCATATCACTATATTGATTATCTGATGGAAGCTATATATAGGTAGCAAAAACAGACGAGGCCCAAGGATAGTATCCAGCGGTACTCCGAAAGTGACCGGTGGAGGAGCAGAATATTTTTCATCAAAACAATTAAATCGTGTATGATATTGAAGTCAATTTTCCAGAAGGTTATACGTTTAATTTGGTGAATCCGAAATATCTGAACTTTGAAGAGAGAATACTGTAATCGAATGTATTCGGGACGATTAAATGTTATCCAAGAGAACCATGGATGTCAGATTGTTGACATATGTTGCCTCAAATGTTTCTTGTGTTATGATAATAACAGCTGTGTAGTAGTGCAGAGATGCACGAAATCCAGACTAAACATTCGATATAATCATGTTTGTTTACACGAATGCGTCCATGTGATATTTTGAAATCGACTTGAATACTTTGGAAACAAAATACTGAGAGGGGGGGGAGTTTGATGGGAGCACAGTTAAAGAGGAAACATTGTTTTCTATTATACGATTGAAAATATTCGTTAGAATAGCATTCAATATATCGTAACATTGTGGCTGAAATACCGCCAAATCCGGCACAATTACATTTTACATGGTTTATAAACTGTTGAGCTTGGACTGATGGAAACTGAATGAACCGAAAACTTACAACTTCTGCATCGATATGCATGGTAAAATTCAGAAGAACAGACAGTTTGTCAACATGTCCCGGGAGCGTGAATTGACGCATCAGTCTGAACCGATTTAAAACATGGAAAGTATTAGGTTAGGTTAGTTTTAGCCTGGACCATTTTTTGTTGGCCCTTGCTCCACCAGACTACAGAGCCAAACGTGATTATTGGTCGTACGACGATCACTGCAGCCAGTATACTTGTGTGACATGACCTACGTTTTGCCACATATTCTGCGGCATGTCCATAATGATAGGCTAGCCTTTCGGATAGTCTTTTCCAGATGCGAGTTCCAATTTAGCTATAATTTAGGGTTATTCCCAGATATTCTGCTTCACTCGTAAAAGGAATTTTACACCATTGATGGAAGAAGGTATAAAAAATGTTCCAGCTTCCTCCTGGAAATATTACTCGACATGCGTTTTGCCAACGGAGTGTGCATCATCAGGAATTATAGGCTTTCAACAGGCGGCCTCCTCAAATTCACGGTTGAACCAGTGCTTATTACAGATTATCTGTATCATCCCAATTTATTTCGATTATGCTTAGTCGAAGCATGATCAGCAATTTTTTGCTTGAAGTTCTCTCACAATAAGTCCTCTTTTTGATTTTTATTCTAACGTATTATGATATTGTCTTTCCTGTGTAGGTATTTTCGCATCCATAGGATTCAACCTTCCATTTTTTAAATTTAATAGTAAATTTTTCGATGTACTTAATCACTGCAAATGAGAATGTTTTGATAACTGTTTGCTCCAAGAATTTGTGAAATTCATCAAGAAAAACAACAAAGCGAGGTTGCTGCGATAACCCTGATCGGAGATCATTGTCAACGCTAGTAGTAAATATTATCTATAGTAATTCTTTAAAAACCGCGAGTGGTGTACGTACGAAAGCAAAATGAAACCACCGACAATATTAGTTTATCTGCTCTACGCGCTTTTTGAATCGACAACAGCCTCTGGCCAAACCTTCAACAACACACAGGTAATCCTGCTGAGAGAAAATTCAGAAGTCGCTACGGAGAGAATATCAACAAGCAACCTGCTGAAAGGCCTCGGAACGGAATCGAGAAAATTCGACGAGATTAAAATCGTTGGATATGTTGGAACGAAGGAGTCCGACTTCATGCAACTCCAGGGGCAAGCGGGGTCAGTGCGGGTGCTCCACGAAGACTCCCTCACGGACCTGTTCCTGAGGTCGATGGAAATCAGCTTCACAGATCTGGAGCATATTGAACCAGGGGCATTCAAGAACGTTAGCAGACTGAATAGATTGGTTATCCGTTTTAACTTATTGCAAGAGTTAAAAGTGGGAGTCTTCAACAATCTACCGATTTTGAATCTGGTTCTTAGCTCTAATGATATCAAGAGTGTTGACCGCGGATCTTTTCATGGCATGTCAAAACTGATGATACTCCGACTCGATTCCAATAGAATATCGGAATTGGGGAGAGGTTTCCTCGAAGACTTGCCGCAACTCAAGCTGGTCGATTTATCTGGTAATCGCATTGGGAAAATCGATAACGAAGCGTTCGTGAATTTGCCCAGCTTGGAAATTCTGCACTTGGAAAGAAACAGAATAAAGGTAGTCGGCAGTTCTTTCTTGGGTAAGTTTTTCCTCAGAAATTAACAGCTTGTTGAATGCCTTCACACTCAATTCAGATTTTTTTTATTAATAGATAAGAGCTGGTGGCAGGTGACTTTCTCCCATTTTACACTGCATGCCTTTCTAAGGCTTGATAATCAACCCTGAATTATGAAAAATAGCCGGGTTCCTGGCCGCCGCACGTGTACGCTTTTCTTAATGTAGAGAATTTTCGTGTTCTTCCGCGATATTATACTGCCTGCCGTTGTAATATAAGGAAGTTCAAACAAATTGAAACGCTACTGATTAATGGCATGCAATCCGCAGCGGCCGAAAGGGCTAAAAGGGGTTACGAAAAACTGAAAAAAAATAAAGGGAACTTCCGTGTTTTCAAATGGCATGCCGATGTGAATAATTGAAGTTTTAGTAACGAAAACACTCTGGAAAAATTAGCATGCGCCCCTCGTCTGACCAACGGTGGAAAATTGTGGGAAAACTCTGTGAAAATTTAATACAGGTTATACGTGATTCCAAATTGCATGCCATTAGAAAGATACCTCATTTAAATAATTAATTAATAGTAGGTAATTTGGCATGCACACCAGGATTTCGCAAACGACGAAAGTTGCAAAAAATACTGTGAAAATGTATGTGACTTTGTTTTGTAGAATCCTGGTGTTCATGCCAAATTACCTACTATTAATTAATAATACAAATGACATATATTTTTAATGGCATGCAGTTTGGAATCACGTAAAACCTGTATTAAATTTTCCCGCAATTTTCTACCGTTGATCAGACGAGGGGCGCATGCCAATTTTTCCAGAGTGTTTTTATTACTGAAACTTCAATTCTTTACATCGGCATGCAATTTGAAAACACGGAAGTTCCCTATGATTTTTTTCAGTTTTTCGTAACTCTTTGAGCTCTTTCGGCTGCTGCGGATTTGATGCCATTAATTAGTAGCGTTTCAATTTGTTTGAACTTTCGTAAATTACAACGGCAGGCAGTATAATATCGCGAAAAACCACGAAAATTCTCCACAAGAAGGAAAGCGCTTTTCCTCATGAAGTGCATACGTGGGGCAGCCAGGAACACGTCTATTTTTCATATTTTAGGGTTAATTATCAAGCCTTAAAAGGGCATGCAGTGTAAAATGGGAGAACGTCACCTATCACCAGCTCCTGGTCTATAAGTAACCGTTGTAATCTTAAGAGAGAGAGAGAATGTATCCCTCTTAATACAAATGTAGTTTTCTTCATCTAAGAATTTTTCAAACACTGCTATAAATGCATCAATTTTAACATTATTTTTTCATTTCGTAAGTAATGTGTTTTGGTTTGTTGATAACATTACATTGCCTAATTTTTCTAGAAACTTGTCGATAATAACATCAATCTGCACTCTAGTTGACTGGTACACGCAAAAAACAAATTATTGCACCTTTTTTCATTTTGAACGATTTTTTTTTCAGGGGATCTTCCAGCTTTGAGGGAAGTTTACATGTTTCGTGGTGAATTAAAGGAAATAAATCCCGAATGGTTTGTAGGTACATATAACGTTGAAGCCATTTTCATGGGCCACAATGAAATAAGCAAAATTAGGAAAAGGCTTTTGGAAGCTCTTCCCAAACTCAAAGTTCTGGACCTGTCCTTCAATGAATTGACAACCATTCGAAAAGATTCCTTTTCGCATTCCTCCATCAAAGGTAAGTTACATATTTCCGTCAGAGTAACGGTTTGTATACCTATCAAAAAATAACTCAATGGAGAGGAAACTCTGGCGATATCAGTTGTCGAGTATTCATGAAGCATAAAAAAGAGAAATGATTCACCAGTAAATTAGGATATTATTTAACAAAGCTTGACGAAAGTCCACCGATAAATACTGAACAAATGTATTTAATAAACCAGATTTCTGCAATATCCAGTTCATTGGGTACATGATAATTGAGGATTAAGGATTTTCGTCTGTCTGTGATAAACTCGTCAATTGATCTGCATAATTATCATTTTCACTCTCACAAACAGTAAACAAATTTTTGGAAATAACCCATCCAACGTGTTGAACGATGATTATTTTGGCCTTGACCTCGACAGACAAAAACAAGTAGCTAGTGAAAAGAGAATGATAACTAGAATTGAATTATAGGGAAATTACGAACCTTAGATTCGTAACCCCCCAATTTACAACAAAAATATAACTCATATACCTTTTGCGTAAATTTGAATCCTTTTTTTTCAGAGTTGGTGTTGTCACATAATAACATAAGCAGCATGGAGAAATGTGCATTTAGGAATCTTTCAGCCTTGGCGATTTTAAAACTGGATCACAATTCTTTGAACTATCTTGTCGAAGGTGTTTTTGTAAATATACCAAAAAATGTAACTGTAAGTTTACAAGGAAACTTTATTGGTGAAGCTAACATAACGGCACCTATAGTATTAAATTGATAAGAGCGATGAGAACTCAAATTATATCCCAGCTTTATAAATATCTTGTATCTAATATAAATTTTTTGTACAGCGTTTATGATTTATTTATTACCTTTTCCATTAATGAATATCAGAGGAACATTTTTATAAAATTGAATAGAGTATATTCATTTGAACAGGTAGGGAAAAGTACTTGATCTGATGATTTTGTATTTTCTATGATTTTTAGGACATTTTTCAAGTAATCTTTGTTTTCTGCCTATTGTTTCAAAATTCACGGAATATACTAAATGTACTCTTCTGAATCGATTGGAGTTCGCAGAATTGCTCTATCTTCAACCGTTCTCGAGTTGAAAAGTATATCAATAGTTGAGAGGGATCATTACCCTTAAAAAATATTTTTTATTTATTTTTTTCAATTTTATTCGTGAAACGCGACCTTTTTTGGATATGTGCCCCAAATATAAAGTCAATTCCAAGCCAATTGAAGATTTCATAGGCTTTTCACGTCGCCTTCGCCATTTCGATCTTTCTAGACAATTTTCGACGTTTTATTATTTTTTTTGCTAAACCTTGTATCTGAGCATATGCAATCACATATTTTTGGAATGAACATAAAATTTTGCATATATAGTGTGAATTTCAACTGGTTCTGATGATTTTGTATTTTCTATTATTTTTAGGACTATTTTCAAGTAATCTTTTTGTTTTGCTTACTGTTTCAAAATTCACGTAATATACTAAATGTATCATTCTGAATCGATTGGAGTTCGCAGAATTGCTCTATCTTCAACCGTTCTCGAGTTGAAAAGTTTATCAATAGTTGAGAGGGATCATTACCCTTAAAAAATATTTTTTATTTATTTTTTTCAATTTTATTCGTGAAACGCGACCTTTTTTGGATATGTGCCCCAAATATAAAGTCAATTCCAAGCCAATTGAAGATTTCATAGGCTTTTCACGTCGCCTTCGCCATTTCGATCTTTCTAGACAATTTTCGACGTTTTATTATTTTTTTTGCTAAACCTTGTATCTGAGCATATGCAATCACATATTTTTGGAATGAACATAAAATTTTGCATATATAGTGTGAATTCCAACTGGTTCTGATGATTTTGTATTTTCTATTATTTTTAGGGGTCTACCCCTTAGGACTATTTTCAAGTAATCTTTTTGTTTTGCTTATTGTTTCAAAATTCACGCAATATACTAATTGTATCATTCTGAATCGATTGGAGTTCGCAGAATTGCTCTATCTTCAACCGTTCTCGAGTTGAAAAGTATATCAATAGTTGAGAGGGATCATTACCCTTAAAAAATATTTTTTATTTATTTTTTTCAATTTTATTCGTGAAACGCGACCTTTTTTGGATATGTGCCCCAAATATAAAGTCAATTCCAAGCCAATTGAAGATTTCATAGGCTTTTCACGTCGCCTTCGCCATTTCGATCTTTCTAGACAATTTTCGACGTTTTATTATTTTTTTTGCTAAACCTTGTATCTGAGCATATGCAATCACATATTTTTGGAATGAACATAAAATTTTGCATATATAGTGTGAATTTCAACTGGTTCTGATGATTTTGTATTTTCTATTATTTTTAGGACTATTTTCAAGTAATCTTTTTGTTTTGCTTACTGTTTCAAAATTCACGTAATATACTAAATGTATCATTCTGAATCGATTGGAGTTCGCAGAATTGCTCTATCTTCAACCGTTCTCGAGTTGAAAAGTTTATCAATAGTTGAGAGGGATCATTACCCTTAAAAAATATTTTTTATTTATTTTTTTCAATTTTATTCGTGAAACGCGACCTTTTTTGGATATGTGCCCCAAATATGAAGTCAATTCCAAGCCAATTGAAGATTTCATAGGCTTTTCACGGCACCTTGGCCATTTCGATCTTTCTAGACAATTTTCGACGTTTTATTATTTTTTTTGCTAAACCTTGTATCTGAGCATATGCAATCACATATTTACATAGACACATGGAATAGTAGGTTGGAATAGAGTGAATAATTGTCAACTACTTTGGAAATGTACTCAGAATGATTTTTGGAAATCATTTCGAATAATGGAGAAACATACTCGAGCAACAGTGAAAAAGCATTTGTTTTGACATAAGACAACTATTTCCCTTGAGCATGTAAAAAAAAACATTAAAGAAGAAAATATTCAGCTAAAGCAAGTTTTTCACATTCGCAACACACACAAAAGAAGCATTTTTTTTTATTTGTATGAAAAGATCTGGGACATGGCGCATACCAGACTTGTTCTTGTTGTCTTATTTGTGTTTTGCACTAAATTATATTTTTCTAAATCACTATTACTGGCAAATGCTTTTATTATGTTTAGATTCAGAAAGATAACGTAGTTTTCCGAAATTGTTATCACGTAATTTATACTGACATAGATATTTGGTGTAACGTTTTCCCATATTTTGATACAGTTCATTCATGATTAGTTATTTGATGGTTCATGAAAATAATGAGATTCGCAAAACATAGCAACCTGATGATAAGATAATATTTCTAATGACTTTTATCCGACAGAATTTTGTATACAACTAAGTCATTTCGAATAGGAAAACCCTATTTCAGAGCGAAAAAAAATGAATTCGTTTTCCAAAACTGTTTTACTCGGAAGATAACAACATATCACACGAAACTTTGTTTCACAGTTGTATGGGAAAAACAAGGGAACGACTTTCATATGTCATTCCGATAACCCTCATTGGAGATCAGACTGGAGAATATTATTATTCATGGAAATCTGTGTCTGAAAATATGATGGAAAAATTCAACTGTTTTCAATAACAATATTTTTGTTTATTCTCAGTAAGGTGAAAAAATCAGTATGCATATGATTGCGGATACAAGGCAATTGAAACGTTGTGGAAAAATTAAAGAAGTCGAACATTTAGACGACCTAAGTAATCAAGTTACTACATCGTCTACAACCTTCAAACAAAGATTCATGATGGTTCTTGGCCCTTTTATTCTTGTCCTGCTAAATGTCCCCAAATGGGATTCCACAGGCTGGTTCTGGTCTAATGAGAATTGTTAACACCCCCACCCTTGAGAGGTCATCTGCGCTGTCATTCCTCATTGTGACCCAGCGAAGTCTTACCCTGTTCTGTGCTCTTAGGTCTTCACGGTTTCAGTCTCCCAAACCAATTTGGAAGTAAACCTACATGGTCGCAGAGCCTTTATTGCCGCCTGGTTGTCGGGGAGAATAACTATGGGTTGGTTTCTAGGACTCCTCCTTAGAATATCTTTCATGCAGGAAATAGCTGTTACCTTGGCCTAGAACATGGACATTTGAGTATCGAGGCTCAGACTGATATCTTGCCTCGGTCTCTGACCTTATATGCCAGTCCCTACTCTATTACTTGTCTTAGAGCCATCTGTGTACTAGATTTTCCCCCTTAACAGCACTGGTAGGGCCCTTGATGTGACTTCTCCATCATGAATGATAGTGGGTAATGTTCCATCAAAGGATCAGGTTGAGGTCAATTTGTCCAAAGGCATCTCAGATGCGTCGATTCTTAATTTCTCATGGCCTCCATTATGTTAGAATGGCCTAAGTTGTTGCTCCTCTATTGGCCCATGCTCTTTCGTCTGGAGGATTCTATCCTCGCCTTCGCTATATCGTGAAAATGAAGATGAGGGAGGTCCAGGATCACCTCCAGGCTAATCGTCGCTGTGCTGAACATTGCAAAGTGACTCCGAGCAGATCCAGCTTCCCCTTGGTTGTCACTTGTTCTACCTTTGGCTATCACAGCAGGGCCCCATACATTATCGAGGGCCTCACTATTGCTGTGTATAGCCAAAGCTATTCATGATGTCCTTGCCCTTATCATCACTTGTTCCAGGCGAGCTGCCAGTGTAAGTTCAGCCCCAAGTATTTCGACTCTCCTGACATCTGTAGGCTTTCCCCAAAGATTTGAAGTGCTCTGATGGTATTTAAGTTTCTCTTTCTGGTTAAAGGGACAATCATGTTTTTTTGGGAGTTGACATTGATGTTCTCCCTTCTTAACCACGTCTGTGAGTGCTGATTGCATCAGATCCACACAGACGCCATATTCTTCTCGTTTACCATCATTACGATATCGCCAGCGTAGCCCTAGGCATATACTCCTCCCCGATTAAGGTCCATAAGGAGACTGTCTACCACGAGGTTTTACAGAAGTAGGGATATTACTCCTTTCTCCCTGAGGGCAGACTCTCGTGGCTTCCATCTCCAACGTTTCTCCAAATAGGGAGGCTTGTATTACCCTACAGCTGGGCTGGCAGATATGCACTGGTTCATGTCTGAAGAAACGTTTTTTTCCCTGAGGGCTGTAGTGATAGATGCATATGGTGTGTGCAATCTCTTTAGTCGAGAATGATTTTTCAATTCCGCAGACTAGACTGTGGAGCTCAGTCTGACAGGACTTTCCGGGGACTTTCCTTATCAGGAATACTCACTAAAACCTCCACCTCTGTGTAGGTCCAGTCAGGCTATTGCCTCCGGTGACACTTAGGCATATTGGCTCATTGTATCTTACCTATGTTGTAATGTCACAGTACCCAATCCAATAGTTTTGTGCCTTGTACGAGTTTGTACAAGTTTCGTATTGGGTGGGAGCTGTATAGTTCTGGGTCGCCAGATGGCTGCCCGAAAATTGCCTGTAATTTGCGGTCTAGAGCTTCGCAATAGCACAGTAATTATGTGTTTCACGGTTTCTGGAACCTTACCGCATAGTCTGCAGGTCAGGTTTCCATCGTATTGCCCCCTTTTTTTTGAGGTGCTCCTTCACTGGTGCATGTCCAGTCAGAAGTCCCGTAACGGTTATCAACTGGCTTCTGTTCATCATTAACAGGTCTGAAATATCAGACAAAGCTGGTGGCTTCAGGAGACAGGTCTGCCGTTCTTTTGTAACACAGTCCTTTGATATGTTTGTCCAGTAGTCTTTGTGCTTTTCCCTAATCCAGTCTTTTACAGACGCTCTTATTGTACACTTCGCTCTGCTCTTGGTTTGGGAGCATTTCCAATCTTCCTCATGCGAGTTCGTCTGCTTTCTCATTGCCTGCGATTCCCTGATGACCTGGGTCCCATATCAGTTCGACTTGATTCCGATCTGACAGAGTTTTCAGTTCTTCCTTGCAGTCCCATATCAGTTTGGACGTTACTTCCTTGCTACACAAGGCCTTCAGTACCGCTTGACTGTCTGATAGGATGTTGATATGCGCGTTTTCAACGTTTCTCCTAATATTTTCCTTCGCGCATTGATGGATGGCGTACACTTCTGCTTGAAAGACAGAGGTATGGGTGCCCAGTGAGTAGCTGATGCCAATACACGTGAATCCTGGAGGACACTCCTGAGCCCGTTCCAGTCTCAGTCTTGGATGTACCAGATGTTCCCCTGTAGAATGTCCTTGAGCTGTGAGCCGATCCATTCAATTCTGTTTGGCACCAGCACTCTTGATTGGTTCAATAGGCGTGTTAGTACTCCATTCTCCCTTCCTGCAGATGATGACCTTTCTGGACATGTCCCAGATTTCTCTTGTGGGCCTGACCTCGACTGTTTGTACGCTCTGAGACACGACGATTCTGTTGAAATGATTCTGATAATAGGGGTCCTTGGTGGAATGACTGACACACTGCTCTCAAACTTGAAGATCATAGCGGCTTGCCATGATGCGGCAGAAAAATTAGCTGGAAGGCCGTAATTTTTGGTTCACTCTGCCTTCCCAGGGCACATGACTCTCGGACCCACGGACGTGGGGAGTGTTTACCGGGGTTAATGACACACCAGCGTGCCCTCCGGTTGTATCGGAGCTCCGGAGACAAGGCCTGACTGGTAAATTCCTTATATAAAAAATGTACATCCGGAGTATTTCACCCGGGAAGACTCCATCATCATGCCTGCCACGACAGGCAGAGTTTACCACGCGGCTGACCCCATAGGAATAAGAGTTTACTTGGTATGTTTCTGTGAGTGGCAGAGTGTCTGGTTTCCTCCCCTGTAGATGGTGGTGGATGTCACTGATGTCCTACGACGATTCACAAAACTGAATCAATGTGTTTAATAGTGTTGCCCCTACTAGAGCGTCGTAGTATGATAACAACAGTTTCCTGGAAGATGATATCGAGTTTTTTGCTGAATCAGAGATAAATAGTTCCTGGATTCTGGCTGCCATAAAAAAAGAATACCCCTTCATCACTCTGTATTCGATTTCCCGAAACCCTCGCCAATCTTTCGGCCAACAAACATGCAAAGGTCAACAAACAAACGAACACCTTCAAAAGAGCAACGACTATAAATACGCTCACGACTACTCAACTTCATCAGTTCGATAAAATGGGTGTACAAATGAAGAGACTTTTCTTCCTGCTGGGTGCCTTCTTGGTCGCCACCTCCTCTGCCAAAGACGTCAACGTTCGGCTCATCTCAGCTTGGTCCGAAACCAATCGGGACCACATCACCTCCGATAGACTGGCGAAGGGCTTGGAGCGCGACGATTGGTCCAAATATGAAGCCATCATGATAAGCGGGGACATGCCAGAACTGGAAGAAGAATTCTTATCCGGCGTGGACATCCGTATCCTAAAAATCACCCGCTCCAACATGGAGAAGATCGAGCCGGGAGCGTTCAAGGACATGAAGAAAATGCGAGACTTGATGATCACCGACACCGACTTGAAGGAAGTCAGGAAGGGAACTTTCAACGAGCTCCAGGTCGAAACACTGGCGCTGAATGATAACAAAATCGAACACATCGAACCAGGAGCGTTCGATGGGATGGTGAGGCTCGAAAAACTCGATTTGTCCAATAACAATTTGAGAAGGATCTCCAGGGGTATGCTCCATGCTCCGATGCTCAGGAAACTGGATTTGGGAAGGAACGAGATAAGGGAGGTTGAAGATGAAGCCCTCGCTTTGCCGAATTTGAATCACCTCAATATGGAGCAGAATCGAATGAAGAGATTGAAGGAGGATATGATTGGTGAGTATCAAACTTGGCATTTGAGATAACTTAGAGAATGTACATTGTCTATTCAGTGTGTAGTTCCATGATATTTCGAGAGCAATAACATTGAGAGCAAAAAATCTTCTAAAACAATTATTAAAAAAAAAAGTCTCAGCTATATTTCATAAAATCGGGATAACTTGATGTCGCGTTTTGTCAAATGGAACACCCGATATATTTTGTGATCTTTTTTCTATCGAAAAAACTAAACTTCAAATTGGTGCAGCGTTGCCAAGTTGAAATTGATATTCCAATTTTTTCTACTATTGCAGGGTAATGATTATATGACATACTTTATTTAGTTGGATTTTGAAAGTATTCTGTGCAAACATTAGCAATAAGTTTTCACATATCCCAATCTAGTGATTTCGCGAAGTGTTCGTTTACATGATGTTCGAATTGGAATTTTCAATATTTGTAAATTCAGACGAATATCATTGGGATTTTCAAATGAAACAACCGGTATAATCTAACAGACATTGAGTCTCATTTCAGAAAATGAACATTTATACATATAATAGTTATTTTTGAATCTAGTGCGCGAAATGCTACTTTGGTGGCAATTTCACGTAGGTACGAAAAAAACGTTTTTCATCTTGAGTATGAAATGCAATTTTTTCAACGATAGATGTTGTTAAACTCTCTAAACGAAAGGGGTAATTCTTCGTGATATACACTGCACGCCAGCAGCGATGAAACCACCCATTTTTCCGAAAAGTCATATTAGGAGGCAATATTGTCCCAAAATTACTAATATTACATCTGTCTCCTGAAAAATTTCAGTTCTGAAAAATTCTAATTTGCTTCACTTCCCATGGAAACGCCCCCGTGTATATCACGTATGATGACCCTTTTTGTGCAGTCAGTTCATTTCTAGTCTATCTATCTATCCTGAAAATTTCATGGTTCTACGTCTAAAATTACGAAAGATTCGAGAGCGTTTCCATGAGAGCTGAAACAAAATAGAATTTTTCAGGACTAAAAATTTTTCAGGAAACAGGTATATTAGTAGTAATTTGGGGATGCTTAACACGAATCCAAAGGAATTTCAGGCCAATTTCGACCCCTAATATAACATCCCGGAAAAATGGGTGATTCATCGCCGTTGGCCTGTAGTGTATATCACGTAGGATGACACCTTTTGTGCAGTGAGTTCATTTCTAATGTACGAGGATGTATTGATATCTAGTTAGCCTAGACCAGTTCCCTGCATAAACAAAATATTGCGTTACCATAGCAACGAGCAATAACTTATTAGAATTGTCAGTGTAAAGTTTGACGTCAAAAAAGTAAACCAGAGTTACGCAATAAATTAAAAGAAAAAATATGTCCACCGAAATTGTAAAAATCGAAAAATTGGAGTATCGAGCCATCATCAAGTACCTGTATTTAAAAGAGGTAAGCAGATTTACGAAGATATGCTTAATACCCTTGGTGATCAATGTCCTTCGTATGCGACCGTGAAAAATTGGACTGCGCAAGCTTCAAAAGAGGTAAATTTTCCATTGAAGATGATGACCGATCGGGAAGGCCAGTTTCTGTATTAGTACCCGAAAATATCAATGCAGTTTGTGACATGATTTTAACAGATCGTCGAATTGGGCTAAAACGGATATATGAAGCACTGAATATTTCATACGAACGCGTTCATCATATAGTTCACGTCAATTTGGACATGAGAAAAATTGCTGCAAAATGGATCCCTAAATGTTTGAATGTTGACCAAAAGCGTGCAAGGGTAGTAGCATCGCGTTCGATGTGTGCTCGATTTGAAAACGATGTAGACTTCTTAAACCGAATTGTTACTATGAATGAGACTGGTACATTTCTACGATCCAGAAACAAAGCAACAATCGATGGAATGGCGACACTCTGGTTCTCCAAGACCTAAGAAGTTTCGTGTCCAAAAATCTGCTGGAAAAATTTTTGCTTCAGTTTTTTGGGATTGCCATGGAGTAATCATGATTGATATTTTGGATAAGGGTAGAACAATAACTGGAGATTACTATTCGACATTACTGACCACTCTACGGAAAAAAACTAAAGAGAAAAGACGCGGAAAGCTATCCAAAGGGGTTTAGTTTTTGCAGGACGACGCCCTTGCACACAAATCTCATGTTGCCATGCAAAAAATTCGTGATTTAGGGTTTGAATTACTAGAACACCCCCCTTATTCACCAGATTTGGCTCCGTCCGACTATCATCTCTTTCCTCAACTGAAAAAAAGTTTAAAAGGTCGTAAATTTTTTTCCAACGAGGAGGTAATAAAAGCTGTGGAGGTCTGGTTTGCAGAGCAAGAAGAAACATTTTTTTGAAAGGTCTAGAGACGTTGCAGGTTCGCTATAATAAATGTATCCAATTAAGAGGAGAATATGTTGAGTAATAAAATAATTTGACATTGAAATCTTGTTTGGTTTTATAGTAGGCTAAGAATTTTTCAATATATCCTCGTATCTATCAATCATGGTTCTACGTCGAAAATTACGGAAGATACGGGGGTGTTTGCATGAGAAGTGAAACACACTGTATATATATATATGAGAAGAAAAATTATAAATATTGTCGGTACAGTTCGAGGAA
Source organism: Chrysolina americana (assembly GCA_958502065.1). NCBI lineage: Eukaryota > Metazoa > Arthropoda > Insecta > Coleoptera > Chrysomelidae > Chrysolina > Chrysolina americana. The sequence goes on along the minus strand of OY293416.1, from coordinate 71,545,147 downwards.
GTAGATTTTTTTTTCAGGAAATTTTCTACTCTTTCGGGATGTTTTATCAAATTTTGGTTATCCTAAATAGTTTTTGAAATATTTACAAAAACATTCTATTGTCTTTTACGTTATAATTTGTCGGCCGAAATCGAATGAGAATAATTTTTGATGGTCCAGCCTAGGTTTTCGACGAAATTGAACTTGTAAACCAGACTATTTATGGAACTAATCTGCATTAGCCCAACACACTTTCTAACAATCTCAAATGTCACATCACACATTTCTTGGGCTAATAAATCCAATAAGCAGTGTATCAGCTTCACTTTTCCTTGAAATTCAGATACTGTCCTGGTTCCTCAACACGAAGAACCCGGTGATAGAACCGTACAGACATGTCCAGTCAAATACCCAATTTCTCTGGACTATTCCCAAACTCCATTATCGCCATGAGTGAAAGCAATCTCAGTAACCTTTGCATCTCCGCCATATGCTCGTATATAAACAACAACCGCTCGATTCTGGAGGCTATCAAATCAAGATACATACGAGATAAACAGGCACAGATAAATGGCATTTGAAAGCGTTAGTACGACCATCACAGCAGAACCAAAACGGCCTCCACGATGAAACTCCTGCTGTTACTGTGTTTGTGCGTGGGTGCCGTGCTGTCCAAAACAGCAACGTTCAAGAACGTGGACATCACGCTCACCACCACCAAGTCGCTGCTCAAACACTCCAACGACGTCGTCAAAATCGCCAACTCCAACAACCTCATGGAGAACCTCAACGACAGGGATCCCAGGACGTACGACACCATCAAAATCGCCAACCAGTCCCTTCCGGTGATATACGAGGGGGCTCTCTCCGATCTGTACCTCTACCGCCTCCAAATCATCTACTGCGACGTCCAACTCATCCACAAAGGCAGCTTCAAGAACGTCCAAAAGTTGGACTACCTCACCATAAGCGAGACTCCACTCCACGAGATTCAGAAGGGCGTTTTCAACGACTTGCCGATAGTGACGCTCTACTTGGACAACAACGAAATCAACACCATCGAGAGCGGCGCCTTCGCCGGTATGACGAAGCTGAAGAGGATCTATTTGAGCATCAACGAGATGGAGAATATACGGAAGGGGCTGTTCAAGGATTTGCCGGAGCTGACGCTCATTAGGCTCGACGAGAACGGGGTGGAGAAAATCGAAGCGGGCGCCTTCGAAAATCTACCGAACTTGAAGAAACTCGTGCTGGACAACAACAAGCTGAAGAGGATCGAAGATGGGGTGCTGGGTAAGTGGTTTCTTCCGTAACAATCAACAGAAATAACACTAGAGACTTGTTCAACCCTCTCTTTCAACTAGGGAATTTACCTATTCGACCAGAAAATATAATCAATTCCTAGTGAAGCTGGGGAGGCTCTACACTAGATACCTTTCGCATATTCAGTGCGGTTTTCAATAGCCCCCTTTCCCTTGTTACATTTTGAAATAAAACACATTATGATTGCGCGCGGGGAGATCATATCAACCAAAAAAATTTAAATGGCATGGGGGATCATGTGTCACATCGTTGAAAAGATAATTAAATTCTCTTTTCAATCATCTAAATATTTTTAGAATTCCGTTCCGCTCAGAAAATCTTTTGTCCTGTTATTTCACATCAAACCATTCAAAAGTTTTCGTGGCCAGTTAAGAAAAGGGATTCAGATTCACAGGCACATTGTAAAAAAACGTAAAAACAAAAATCTAAAAAATTTAGATGGTTGAAAAGAGAATTGAAAATTATCTTTTCAACGATGTGACAAATGACCCTCCATGCTTTTAAATTTTTTTTAATTGATGTGCCCCCCGCGCCATCTATCGAGCAATCACAATGTGTTTTATTTCAAAAAGTAGAATCGGTGATACCCTCCAAACGGGTTTTTTTGTGTTTGATCGTCAAACCATTAAAAAAATAATAGGGGGGTGGGGGGGCTGTCAAGAGCCGCACTGTATATACAGGGTGAGTCAAGCTAAACGCCAAATGGTATATTTTTTCAGTAAATGGCCTGGGGAAGTATATGTATGTCGATCTGAAGCACATTTTAAAAATATTGATTTTTACATAAGGTGTTTGTAAAAAAACACCCTGTATTTTCATGCATTTTTCAATTCTTCGAGAAAAAATAAGTCGACTTTGCTGAAGTGTTCCTACACCTAACTCTCTCCGTTTATGAGATATTCAAGTTTTTCTCAAAATGTAACGTTTTCAAAAAAATTCAATATCATTGGAATTATCTACGGTAGGTGTACGAAATTTTTAGCGGTCACTTGAATCCCTTTCATCTAGTTACCGCGGCTCCAGACGAACATCAATATTATACAGTGGGTTTCATATTATCAAGAACACCTACCGCATATTTGAACTCTAATAACTTTGTTATTTTAAATGGAACACTCTATATTTTTCCACGTGACCATATTCACCTTTCCAGTGCCTTTCGAACCATACTATTTTCCTATACTTAAATGTGGTGCTTCAGGAGTTATCTAAGCATTTTCGAAATCCAAATAATTTTTTGAATTAACGTTATTTCATAAAGTAGGCTGATGCCATGGATAGTTAAGTAATACGTTCAACTGTGTTCAATTATTGTTCCAAGCAGGCTTCTATCAAATAGCGTCATATTTTGTAATTAGTTTGTGTTGAAATCGTTTTGTTATAGTGTTCTCAGATTCATGGAGTAAATTAAAAAGTTTCGCACTTGAAGAAAGGATCAACATGATTTTAACCATTGGAGAGTTGAGAAAATTGCTCATTAGCGTTGAGGGGTATGTACACAAATACCCACAAAAAGAGCATCCTTATTCTGTGACAAACACATTTTTTTGGAGGAGCATCATGCAAAAAACACTTATCAAATATCATATCTTATTATCAATAGATCGATGAAATCTGATTTTATATTTAACAGAAAAGAAATCAAGGCAACAAAACTTGTTCCATCCTGTTTCTGCAAAATCTCTAAACCGCCTTCTCCTACTCTTAGTTCAACTATTCAAGTTAGTGAGTGACGATATGATGATTGGTGTGGTAATGCAGGAAACATTGACGCATGCAAAGAGACCCTATTGGTTTTCAGCTCGTCTCAATCCCACTATTCAAGTCAGACTGATTATTTCCAGGAATTTGTATCAACGGTTTTTTTGTGAAATCAACGTTCTTCCTAACTATATATGTGGCGAACACTGTACACCTAAATATCATCGATTTAATGGTCCACCGATCAGAGTATCAGTGATTGTTTTATCTCAGTTTGACCCCAGTCACGGTTTAGGATAATTCCAAGAATATCCAGATACGTCAATGAATATTTTGATGCATTCTTTTAAACGCCACCCTTGACACCATTATCGTTAACTCTACGATACGGATTAGCGAATATTTTAAATGACAAAAAATTATTGAGGTGCCTTGTGCTGATGAACAAGTTTGAAGAAGAATGGTTTTTGATTCACTGAATTTTTTGGCTCACAAACTATGGAATGAAATCAAATATTTGAATTCTTGAAAATTCCCCTTCCATTGGAAGTTGTATATCAATAAAGAAATTTAATTTGTTACTAGTCCAGCAGTTTTTCTTCCTTTTCAGACTGTATAAATCATGGGCCACAGAATGTTTATAATTGATTTGCATCCTTTGAACTTCCAGAAAATTTCGATTTTCCGGTCGGCCAACACTGACCGTTGAACATCGATCACTTGTTTTATTGTCGTGGTGTCATTCCAAGAAAAAAATTGTATGAAATGAGAAGGTATACTTTCACTACAGGTGATTTTTGAACTTTCAGTTGTTTTCGGGTTTCTTGATCGTGGTCTAGAGACAACTTCAAAGGCGGTGTGGTTGTCAGGTTCAGATGAGCGAATTGAAAGCTTCGTCTGTTGCCACACCGCCATTGAAAATGTTTACCGCCGATATAGACGAAACGTCAGGTAGAATTACCTCGGATAACCGTCAACAATCCCCAAAACCACCGAAAGATCAGATTTTTACGAAAATTAAAATAACCTTCCTTTGAAACCAAGAAACTGAATAGAATCCGAAGTGACTGAAAAAATTTTTACGTCATTGAGTATCTTGTTCTTAATCTTGATCAGATGATGGTATTTTCATTACTAACGTCATTTTTAATCTCATATCTTTCACCCTTTTATGCACTATTGATTTTTTGAATCAGCTGGTCCCGATTTTGGATTTTTTCATCGTAGACTAAACTCTCAGAAAACACCGATTATAAAACTCAAGGGGAGTCAAGTCTGGTGAACGGGCTGGCCAAGGAATAGTACCACCTCGTCCAAGCCATCTATCCGGAAAAGTGTCCAAATATTGTTTCACAGTTGAACGATAGTGAGACAGTTAACCTTCATTTTGAAAAGTATTGGTAGGTATGGGTGGTGACTGATGCGCTGCGACCTTATTAGTTCTATTGTGCCCCATCTTCTTCTGCTATTTCAAGGTGTTCTCGTTTATAGCAGCCCCTCAAGCTCCTTGAGGAATTTGAGGATTTTGAGGGGGTCTATTCGTGGTATTTCTGCCACAGTCAGCTGGTGTGATCCCAGTATATTCAATCTCTTGTGATGTACAGCATAACACTCCATCAATATATAGTGTGGTGTTTCTGGATGTTCCCCACAGAATTTGCAGGTGCTGTCCTCTTCTAAGCCTAGCTTCCTTAGGTGTTTTTTGAGTCTGCAGTGCCTTGTCAGAAATCCCGTGATTATCTTTAGACAAGACTAGTTTTGCTGAGGTTAATCAGTGTCTTCGATCTTGCTCGGTTGAAGTTGCCGAGGAGATCTTTGGCCTGCCTTAGCCTTGGAAGTCTTTGCCAGTATATTGCTCTCATTGCGTCTTCAGTTTTATTGAGTTTTTCTTGAAAGTAAGATTTTCCAAGTCCGCAGAATGGTTCTGGCCCGATCAGTGGCGTTGATGTCCCTTTTCGTGCCAGGGTATCTGCTTGTTCGTTGCCCTCCACTCCGACGTGCCCTGGCAACCAGAGGAGGATCACCTTGTTGTTCCTGCCTAGATCATTAAGTTTGTCTAGGCATTCCCAGACCATCTTTGAGTTGATGTTATACGAGCTCAACGCATTGATGGCTGCTTCACTATCGGAGAGGATTGCGATTTCCTTGTTCCGGTATTTCCTGTCGAGGTTGAATTGAATGCACCTTTCTATGACGTGAATTTCCGCTTGAAAAATACTGTGGAACTGGCCCATGGGTTCGGAGGATTTGGTGCGAGGCCTGAAGACTCCTGCTCCAGTTCGGTAGGGAGTTGTGGAACCGTCCGTGTACCATGTTATGGTATTCTTTCCCAGTGCTCGAATCGATTCTATGCTCCATCCATTCTTGGTATTCAATTCTGTTCGAAAAAATAAGCTCTGAGTGGCTGATTGCACTCTAGTCCGCCTACATAATACCTATCTACATTAAATTGTGCATTTACTTCGGTGGGGGGTTAAGCCCCTTCGTTGTATGCTGTCCCTTTGAGTCCGACTTTAGCCAACTTGAGGTTTGCTCCCCAAGCAGTCCTCCTCACCATGATATAAAGAGGAGTGAGGTCCAGAATTACCTCTATTGCTGCTGTTGGAGTCGACTTCATTGCTCCTGTTATACAAAGACATGCTAGTCTTTGCATTTTATCCAGGATTGTCTTTGTTATGGCGAGTTCGGTTATGCCGTGCCACACTACTGCTCCGTAGGTGATCATAGGTCTCACTATCATGGTCTACATCCATCGCAGTATAGATGGGTTACAGCCCCACGTTTTTCCTGCAATGCTCCTGCTTGAAAGAGTATTGCCTCTACGTATGGTGACAAGTTCTCTATCAATTCTGCCGAATCGTTTTTTAAAAAATTATGGCAATCGAGAAAAGTTGTGGAAAAAATTAGGGCCTCAATCCAGAGCTGCTTTTAGTCTGGATCCAGAAGGTAGAATTGGTAGCCCATTTGAAGAAACGGGACTCGATACAGGAAGGAGTGCCGATAGCTCAGGTGGAAATGGCGAAGATAGCGGCGCAAGAGATTCCGATTTCTATAATTACTTTAGGTTACTTACGATTTGATTTCGTTTATATGATTTGCATTTCACATCTCGTGTATTTTCTTATGATCGAAACTATTATTATTATTTCAGAAAATCTGCCGGCTTTGCAAACTTTATTTTTACAAAACAACGATTTGCAAGAAATCGGCGTGAACACTTTCAAGACTCTGGACAATTTGGAAGTGTTGTGGTTGCAGGGAAACAAGCTGCAAGAGATGAAGAAAGGAGACATCGACAATTTGAAAAACCTGAGAGAACTTAACCTGAACGATAACAAAATCCGTTATCTGCGGCCGGGTTTCATTGATGGATTGCCTAAACTGGAAGAGGTCGATCTCAGCAACAACAAACTCAGGGTTATCCTGAACGGAGTTTTCAGCAAATCAGCAATAACAGGTAAGGTTCTGCTTACTCAGTTGTCCATCACGACGAGTGAATACTAGTTAGAATAACACCATTATTATTATAAGAGTAAAGATATCCACGGTTCATAACTTAGTGACAGTCATGTAGATTGTAATGGGGTCACAAGCACTTCGATCTATAATTTCTTTTGTGACTGAAAAAGTAATAATAATAATGAATGAAGTAAATGCACAATTTAATGTAGTTAGGTATTATGTAGGCGGACTAGAGTGCAATCAGCAATCAGAGCTCATTTTTTCGAACGGAATTGAATACCAAGAGCACTGGGAAAGAATACCATAACATGGTACACGGACGGATCCAAAACTCTCGACGGAACTGAAGCAGGAGTCTTTGGGCCTCGCACCAAATACTCCAAACCCATGGGCCAGTTCCCCAGTATTTTTCACGTGGAAATTCACGCCATAGAAAGTTGCATTCAATTCAACCTCGACAGTCGATAGTCAAGCAGCCATCAAAGCGTTGAGGTCATATAACATCAACTCAAATATGGTCTGGGAATGCCTAGAAAAACTTAATGATCTAGGCAGGAACAACAATGTGATCATCCTCTGGGTGCCGGGGCACGTCGGAGTGGAGGGCAACGAACAAGCAGATACCCTGGCACGAAAAGGGGCATCAATGCCACTGATCGGGCCAGAACCATTCTGCGGACTCGAAAAATGTTACTTCCAAGAAGAACTCAATAAAAGGGAAGACGCAATGAGAGCAACATACTGGCAAAGACTTCCAGGGCTAAGGCAGACCAAAGATCTCCTCGGCAACTTCAACCGAGCAAGATCGAAGACACTGATTAACCTCAGCAAAACTATCTAAATACAATCACGAGATTTCGGACGGGACACCGCAGATTCAACGAACACCTAAGGAAGCTAGGCTAGAGGAGGACAGCACCTGCAGATTCTGTGGGGAACATCCAGAAACACCACACCATATATTGATGAAGTGTTATGCTGTACATCACAAAAGATTGAATATACTGGGATCACACCAGCTGACTGTGGTAGAAATACCACGAATAGACCCCCTCAAAATCCTTAAATTCCTCGAGGAATTGGGACTCGAGGGGCTGCTGTAAACGAGAACACCTTGAAATAGCAGAAGAAGATGGGGCACAATAGATCTAATTAGGTCGCAGTGCATCAGTCACCTTCCATACCTACCGTTACCATTACCAAGCTTTGAGCTCCTGATGATACCAACTATGTTGCCGAAACGTTCGTCAAGGAAAATTGATGTAGTTGTGGTGTTTTGGCTTGTTTATATTTCTTGACCCCACATTTTTAATTTTCAGATCTGAAACTCGGCAACAACGACATCGTCACCATTCAAGCTGGAGCGTTCGAAGGCGTCCACATGTTCGACCTGGATCTGCGCGGGAACGACCTTCCGGAAGTCAACATGAGCGTGTTCAACAACATCGCGGTCAACCGCTTGGACCTGAGTGAGAACAAAATCGAAGAGATCAAAGACTGCGCGTTCGAGAACTCCAACTTCCAGTTCCTGCATCTCGACGGCAACAGGATCCGGCGATTGAGCAGCGGCGTCTTCCAGAATGCCAAGGTCACCGTCGTGTCTGTCAAAAACACCAATCTGACAGACAGGGATCTGGCGGCACTCAGGGAGTCGGCGATTAATTTCAGTATTAATTCTGCGTCGGATTCTAGACAAGCGCGCAGCATTTTTTGATTATGTTATTTTTTTTTAGTTCTGTTACTGTGAGAGTGATGGACGTGTTGAAATATTTAATGAAAATCTGGAACTACAGGATTTGAAATGCTCACTGAAAATGTAAAACTACAGGATAGAAAGTGCGTATATTTGGACCATATTGCATTCGCCAACTTAATTCATTCATTTAGGAATTTGTAAGACCAAAAAAACAAGTTTTTTTTATCTACCTATGGTTTTTATCGACTAGCAGCTTCAGATTCTAAGATTACTAAGATGTAGAATACAATTCAGAGGATTACAGTCCTTGGATACAACAAATATTTCTTTATTTCTGACCGGGACGTTAAAAGCCTATATCGTCATAGTTACGCCATCAATAAAGAGGGTCATAACTCCCTTGGGACATCATAGATTCTTTAATTCCTTCTCTTTACCGTTATGTTCAGTCTGCTGATATCATTTATATACAGCATAAAGAGGGTTGGACCAAGAACCGACCCCTGTGGCCCTCCATATTCAATATTCGCCATATTTGGGTCTGCAATACAGCCCACTAGCTGTCACCGATTCATCAAATAAGATTCGACCCAACAGACTTGCGTTCGGGAAACCGTAGAGTTGGAGCTTCTGTAGCGGTATTTTGTGATTTACGCAGTCAAATGACTTGGAAAAATCACAAAGTACTGCCGCAACGCACTCTCCTATGTTGATTTCCTTCTATACCCCCGACATAAACGCGAATAGGGCATCGTTTGTTAAAATGAAAAAATAGCTTTTATGGGACTATCTTTGAGATGAAAAATATTAACTATGACAAAACAATTGCGAAATTCCCTCGCATTCACACAAGGCAAACTAAAAGAGAATCGTAATACTTTGATGACAAGCTGGAAAGCAGTCACACCTTTGTTTTTGGAGTTTGGATATATTATGTATGGAAACATGTTAGCGACGGACATGCAGTTTCTGTTTTTCCTTTTACGGTTGCGAGTTTTGCTCATGTGTCTTTGTATATGCATTATTCAAGTTGAGGGATGTGTGAATCATATTATGAATGGAATCAAGACACGAACGTGCAATCTTCTTCTGCTTCGAATATATTATAGTTATTCATTGTGTAAGTATTTCAGACAGTATTTTGAACATTATGATATAGTATTTTCCGAAATGAAATTTGATTATAAAAATAATCCAGCGTTTCGCACATCTTCCTATAGTATAGGATTGTCGGCAAACGTCGAACAGAAATAATTCAACAGCCCCATACTACTGCCGAATCACGACTACCCAAAGCCTGGCAAAGTGTTTCTACAAGAATATACTTTACTTTGCAATACTTCCTGCAACAACCACCAACTCGCAATCGAAAACATGTGACACCTGCAGACTAGTATCGCGATTCAACTCGCTCATCAGTACAGTTTCGGCCACAATATATAATTGATTTCCAATCGGTTCTGTCAACTGATACTACGATACCTTCGGCACCTACTGAACAAGTTAGCAACAGATCCATCTACAGGGTGTTTCCAAAATTGGAGTAATAAATAAAATGGGGTGTTCTATGAAACATAATGACATGATAAGAAGCATTTACTACCTTTCTTTCTTAAGCACTTGAAAATCTCCCAAAAATAGACTCATTTACTCACAATTGTTTGGGAAGCACTGGTTTCATGTATCAGTTCCTAGGGCGCCTATCTTTTAGCATTGTGTTTATTTTTACTCGTATTCTAGCACCGTTGCCAGTTTATTATTATTTCGTAAACCTTGCCAGTTATTACATTCGGCTTCGAAGTGAACCGAAATAAAAACACTGAATTTAATCAAAATGAGGGATTAAAAAGTTACTGAAAATAAACGGAATTTGATTTCACAACAGGTGTTCGAAATGACCGCCACCACTTTCTATGCAGTCTCGCACGACGAAGTAACGATTCACAAGCACGCTGAAAACTACCTTGTTGTCGCATTTGTTGAACGGCGTTGATATTTTACCTAGGTTCCAACTACCTACCTAATTGCTACGAAATTTTCGTCTATTACCCGATTGAAATATCGAGTTCCTGGAAAAGTACCGCGATTGCAAATAACGTGTGCGTGATACCTTACAACACTGACATTTTCCATAGTGGTGGGCCCAATAGGGATTGTAGGAATTTCGAAGAACAGATATGTAGATAAAGAAAATACGAATACAGTCGAATACCGAAACACAACAAGAATTTAGGTACCTACCTACATAACACGTCTAGATTCGTCAAACGATTTAACCAATATAGTCACAAATATTCTTATGAATGCAAGAAGCGATATGATCGAAGAATACCACGACAAACAATATTTGTTCGAAGAAAGAATATCGTTTACTTCATCACACCATCTTTCAACAATTAACGTCGGCAACATTGTCAAAGTTATTTATTACGTACCGGCCTTTTTTTGCCACCGCTTCGGTTACATTTAGGGGCCGTTGATCTCTGACCAGAGGTTCCCAAAAGTTTGCCAGAGTTTTCCGAAAACTTCAAAGTCCAATATTTTCCAAAATAACGTTGTTTCGAGAGAATTGTATTCTTTCTATCCGCTTTAATTTTTCGTTTTCTATTACCCATTTCATTCATTGCTCTAATTTCGTAAGCATCCTGTGTAGAAACCACAGAAAGATTCCCACCAGTACCCAGACTTCGTTTGAAGCTGAAGACCAATTTCATCATGAAAAATATTGTTTGTTGTTAGTGTTGATATTAATAGTAAATGAGTGAAATGTAATGAATTCAATTTTTTTATATTAGTGCACTAGTGGAAAAAATTATACTTATTAGAATTAGAACACTTTTATTTGAAATATCTCAGAAAATCTGACCCCTCACATAACCAGTTCTTCAGACTCAAAGTAAACATCCAATCGTAATATCGTAAAGCTCACAGCTTTACGCGCGTCATAGTTTCAGTTGATACGTCTAGAAGAGTACTTCGACCACACCACTGAAGATGACTGCCGCAGTTGCAGTTGAAACGTTTGGAGATTTAAACCAAAGAAGACCACGACAAAACCCGGAAACCAACCAAAACATTGACGACTACTTTGTTTTTGAGTTGACCAATTAACGAAAAGACAGTCGAATAACTATGAGAGTTCGAAGCCAAAACTCTCTCCCATACTGCATTGAAAAGTAAATCAAGAAGATAGTAGTTTCTGTTTACAGAAACGGAGTTTTATCTGAACAGATAAAATAAGGTTCGATTGGCAATTGTTCCTTAACTTCGTTACCCTTTTCGGAGACAATAGTCCGCAATAAAACGAAAAGTCTCTCAGAAAAGCCATTTTGATTCGAATTGAGGTGTATTTGTAGTGTGATTCATTCGGAAAGGGCAAGAAAATAAGCACGAATTTTTTATAAGCAACACATCTAATAATAGAGACAGTTCGGACCAGAAACAATGAATTCATCCAGAATTGTTGTGCAGTTTGTTGTTGTCGGTATGATAATAAAATACTGTGTTTGCTTGGAAAGCTGCAGATTTATTTTCAACTAATTTTATTTCTGTTTCTAATCATGCAAATTGGGAAGCTTACATTGAGTGTGTATCAACTGCTTATGAACTGAGCACAGATTGTCATCAGAACTCAACACCTCACTCCACCCAAATGCATTAGACAAATGTTGGAATTCGATGACCTTTTTGGGACTATACATTCTATCAAATCTATGTTCTTCCACATTTTTATATTTCTCGTTATCGTTAAAATTATATTTCACAAGGCTCTATGGGTGTTACAGATGCATTGATGTTCTCCTCAGCGAGGTTAGTACAGATGTAATCTATTGTAGTAGAGGTAGTGGATTTTCTCAAGAGCTATGACGTTGAATATATCTCTCACTCACACTCATTGCCGATAAGTAAATTTGTCCTCTGCTTCGGTATGAGTCATAGCTCTTGAGAAAATCCACTACCTCTAGCTGATAACTCGGCAATACGTGTTGGTTGATTGACGATGTTGAAGGATTTTTCAATAATGTTGTCACCATTGATTCACCATCATCGAAGTTTATGTTGAAATCTCCAGCTAGCATAATGTAGGCATATTATTTGGGGGACTATGAATGCGCACTATATAAATATTAATTTTAGAAAATTATCCATCTCTGAAGCAGGATATCTTAACTATTCCTTGATAGAATTGGAAACAGGAGCATATGTGAGTCTAATCCACAAATACGGGCCACATAAGGGATCAATATGAATAAATTATCTAAGCTCGCTTGACCACAGTATTAATATGAAGGTCAATTATTAATACACTTTATACGCTCTATGCAGCTGGGATCGTGCTTAGAAACATCCATTCCAGGCTACCTACTATTAAATTGGTTTCTAGAATCTTGGATGCAATGTTGGGGGTATCGTTGTAAATTAATCAGTCCTTGATTATTGATCTTGGCAAGAATAATAACAATTGTACGGGATAAAGAAGACGATGTGAGGAATACGAAGAGGACGTTCAGCTCATAGACGGAAGCATCCTACATCTCCACGGCAAGTATCAGCATAAACTCCGACAGATCTGGTCATCGGAACTGTCGGGGAAGAACAAAGTTGCTGTAACTAATATGGTTGCCGTTCCGATTCTACTTTACTCCTTTGGAGTAATGAAATGGACTCTGTACAGTCATCAGGAGTTCAGACCTCCTTCTCTGCTTGGTATGCATCATGATAAAGCAGGTATTGGAACATTTATTTTCAAGGCAGCAATCCGTGCAGCCAATGAAATCGTATCCGACACTGAACGGACGAACCCAAACTCTGTCACCGAGTTGGAACCCGTTCAGCAAAAAGCCCACGTCAAATCTGCGGAGAGTGAGAATCTGCTACATACAGCTACATAAGGATAAGCCAATACATGGGGTCTTCTTCAAGATCATTGAAGACCTTGTCTTATCCAAACACCTGACCTTCGCTTTTCTCAGGTCAAGTGGGCTGAGGTCGGAAACCGAGGGATTCCTAATGGCCTGCCAAGATGGTGTCTTCAATACTTTCTACCGTAGTCACGTGATGGGTGTAGTGGTCCCTGACACTAGATAGAGAGCGTGTCGTGGGGCAGCTGAGACCATAATGCATTTGCTGAGTTACATCTTAGCTTGTGCGGTCTAAGTATATATCCACAGGCATAACGCGGCGCTACAAGTGTTGTACTACCACCTACGACACTATGGTATTGACGATACACCGGTGTTGCCTTATGCTCTGGGGGATACTGAATCCTTTGTGGAGAATGAGAAGTACCGAATATATTGGAACTACTAATTCCCCACCCCCTGATGTAGTCCTCTTCGACCATCAAAGTAGGACGATTTTCGTCATAGAGTTTTCGTCCGAATAAAGGAGGAAAACTGGACTAAATATCGAGATCTAATCTTTGAACTCAACAACAACTAGATATACTATAATCAATCTTCAATAATCCAATCCATTTTCAAGTTATAAGGCCACACAGCAGACAAGTTACACATCACCAGATGTAAGAGATGAACGAAGTTGCAAATTATATGCGCACTCAACAATTTGTTTGTGACAATAAGAACTGCCTTGGGAGTTTCTTTTCAGCATTGGTAGTGATCCGACATGTCATTTCGTCCGATCACAAAAATAGTACGAGTTTGCCACGTGGGTACTACATTTGTAAGAAATCGAATCGACCAGATTTCCGTATAGGCAATCCGCATGGACCAATCAGAACAATTTTCAACCAAATTACTTCCTTGCGTTTCTGCTCTCCCAATATAATATTAAAATTACATGAATTTACGAAAGCAGAAAAGTCCTCTCTTCATATTTAAGATGGAAATGGGAATTTCGTATCAGGAGAGCAGAAAAGCGAGAAGGTCTCTTTACTCCTGTTATTGGATTTTTCGACTGAATTACCTCCTCGTATTTCTGCTCTCCTGATACGAAATCCCATTTCGATCTCAAATATGAAGAAAGGACTTGCTGCTTTCGCTAATTCATGAAATTTGAATATTCTATTAGGAGAGCAGAAACGCGAGGAGGTAATTCAGTTGAAAAATCGGATACCAGGAGTAAAAAGACCTCCTCGCACTTCTGCTCTCTTGATACGAAATCCCCATTTCGCAATTGCAAAGTGTTTCAAAACTGAAATGAATACCAGAAGTAAAATAAAGACCTCCTCGCACTTCTGCTCTCAGTGACCAGTGTGATTACTATACTGCTACTATATTTGAAAGTATAGGTAATCATTGACAGTTTCAACGTATTCACTAATTTCAAAAGCGTATTCAATGGGGGTATGTTTTCCTACACTCAAGCAGCTGGAAATATTATTTACGAATATATTGAACGAAACTGGACCAAGATGTGATCCTTGCAAAATACCCACAGTTAGTTTTGAAGTTTTTACATCGAAGATCAACTATTTTTGATAATAGTACTCATACTACGAATCTTCAAGAGAGTTGAAGATCATACAGAAGCAAATGAAAAAAAAATTTTTTGATACGAAATATTTTTTTTCATTGTGCACCTGAAGATATCTGCAATGGATGAGTCATCATTATCATAAACTGAGTGTACCTCTTTTCGTGCAATAGGCTCACGGAGAAGCTTTATCTAAAAGAAACAAAACTCGAAGAGATGCGATTTCTCGATGTTGTCGCTGAATTCTCAAGTAGTTACTGCATCCAGCGATTTATGGCTAGAGGATGTATTTGCATTTTTCACGAAGTTTACTTAGGATCGTGAAAGACGTGGGATATTTTCATCGAAAAACTCTCGTGTTTAGAATGATTCAATAATTCTGAATCCATTCCGTCTATCAGATTACTTTCGATCACTCATATAATCGTAATATTCCTACTAAGAGACCAAATAATCAAAGGAAGTTAGGTTAGGTCGGTATTACTTGTTTGAAACGTGCATTGCAGCTTGTAAAAGCGATAGTATTTCTTCGTTGTCGATATACTCTGGTCAGTACGGCAACGCTGCATTTGATATTCGGCAGAACAACAACAAAACATTTCTGTTTGTTTTCGTTTTTGGCTTGTTGGAAAGTTTTTTCGTGAATAAAGGGCAAATTCGGAGTTAATTTGTGTTAAACTATCTTTAGTTTTTATTATTAAGTACTGGTGAAGCATTGTGAAATGTGTAAAAGACCATTTCAAGCTGGAAATCAAAATATGTCATTTCGTATGGTAAGCTACCAGTATCGTAACTATCGAGGAAGGGAAACTGAATTGGAAAAGAGTAAAATGAATGAATTATGAAAAAACATGTCAATCAGAGCATCGGCTGTTCTCAAAATCCTGTGGAGATTCTTCCATCATAATTTCAGGTTTCCATTCCAATTTGAGTTTCCATTATTCCTGTTTCTGAAACCTCAATATTTCTGTAAACGTGTGCAGTGAGTTACTTATCTAGGTTCTGTGATCGAAGAGAATGGTGCTATCAATTTTGGAAATTGTCAAAACATTCATGTCAATCTTCATAAATAGATTTTGAAACAATATTGGTATCTAGAGTATTACGAGGATATATTGAAAAATTCTTAGCCTACTATAGAACCAAACAAGATTTCAATGTCAAAATATTTTATTACTCAACATATTCTCCTCTTAATTGGATACATTTTTTACAGCGAACCTGCAACGTCTCTAGACTTTTCAAAAAAAATGTTTCTTCTTGCTCTGCAAACCAGACCTCCACAGCTTTTATTACCTCCTCGTTGAAAGAAAACTTACGACCTTTTAAACTTTTTTTCAGTTGAGGAAAGAGATGATAGTCGGATGGAGCCAAATCTGGTGAATAAGGGGGGTGTTTCAGTAATTCAAACCCTAAATCACGAATTTTTTGCACGGCAACATGAGATTTGTGTGCAAGGGCGTCGTCCTGCAAAAACTAAACCCCTTTGGATAGCTTTCAGCGTCTTTTCTTTTTAGTTCTTTCCCGTAGAGTGGTCAGTAATGTCGAATAGTAATCTCCAGTTATTGTTCTGCCCTTATCCAAAATATCAATCATGATTACTCCATGGCAATCCCAAAAAACTGAAGCAAAAATTTTTCCAGCAGATTTTTGGACACGAAACTTCTTAGGTCTTGGAGAACCAGAGTGTCGCCATTCCATCGATTGTTGCTTTGTTTCTGGATCGTAGAAATGTACCAGTCTCATTCATAGTAACAATTCGGTTTAAGAAGTCTACATCGTTTTCAAATCGAGCACAGATCGAACGCGATGCTACTACCCTTGCACGCTTTTGGTCAACATTCAAACATTTAGGGATCCATTTTGCATAAATTTTTCTCATGTCCAAATTGACGTGAACTATATGATGAACGCGTTCGTATGAAATATTCAGTGCTTCAGATATCCGTTTTAGCCCAATTCGACGATCTGGTAAAATCATATCACAAACTGCATCGATATTTTCGGGTATTAATACAGAAACTGGCCTTCCCGATCGGTCATCATCTTCAATGGAAAATTTACCTCGTTTGAAGCTTGCAGTCCAATTATTCACGGTCGCATACGAAGGACATTGATCACCAAGGGTATTAAGCATATCTTCGTAAATCTGCTTACCTCTCAACCCTTTTAAATACAGGTACTTGATGATGGCTCGATACTCCAATTTTTCGATTTTTACAATTTCGGTGGACATATTTTTTCTTTCAATTTATTGCGTAACTCTGGTTTACTTTTTGACGTAAAACTTTACACTGATACTTCTAATAAGTTAATGTTCGTTGCTATGGTAACGCAATATTTTGTTTATGCAGGGAACTGGTCTAGGCTAACTAGATATCAATACATCCTCGTATGAAGTAACCAACGTATTATATTTTGTAATTAATGTATTACTTGTGTTGTTTTGATGTTATAATGTTAATAATTTGTTATAAACATTTAATTTAACACTCTCACATTTCTTTTATTGTCAGTTATTATCTGAAGATATAACCATATCTATATCTTCACTTCGAAAGAATTGCTTTCAATGTTTACCGAGTACAGATTTCTGACTCATTTATTTTATCCGCATCGAAGATATCTGAGAAACGGCGTGAAGATCTACCCAGAAAGATGAATTGGTCTCGAACGAAAAAGACATAATCGTTATCAAAGCCAATGGAATTGAAATCAGGCCCGCCAAATTGATTGTATTCCATCACGGGTTATGTAGAAAGCTTTTTAATTGAAAAAACAATCGGTATCGCAGCTTCCGCGGCTACGATTGGTCACGGACTTCATTGTGCTTTTCCATTTCCAGACACGTTCTCTCTAACGCGAATAAATTGTGTCGGTGGAAATGTTTTCGGGCCGAATATATTTTATACATATCAATTGATGTTATTTGGTTAGGGAAATTGCTGGATATTCCGTTTTTATGTTCAGCTCTCGCGATTAAATAGTTGAAATTTGCATGTTGTTAAAATAGGCTGGTTCAATTATTTTGACTTCGATTAGTTTTTCAGCTCCAGCTTTCTTATGTTCAGTTGAATTATCAAGTATGTATCAAAAATTTTTCAACCAATTTTCAGTAATTCATTTTCATCCTAGTCTGTGAATCAGAGAAAGAAATATAGCAGATTACCGAGATCACGAATCTCAGGGCTGCTGCAGGACAGAGCAATAGGTGTCAGAAGTATGGCCAAGCTCGAAAGAACTGCCTCGCAATTCCAATTGCGCGAAATGAGCCGGTCATCATCTGTGCTATAACTTTGGTGGAGCACATACTACGAGAAACTGAGTATGCCCTAGCTAGGTCATCAGCCCAGCCAACTCGAGCAGGGGGCCACAAAGCCAAGATACAGCTCCTCTCAGACATACGCACTGTCAGACCAGGAAAGTCTTTTACAGGCGCCCTAGTCTCCACCTCCAGAAAACTCTCTAGGAGCCCTCTGCGCAGCTCTGACTGCAATGGAAGCGGTACCCAAGCAACACCTGCTACTAGAGAATATTTGTACCTGATTCCAACACGATAACTGGCCTTATGGATCTATGGACCTAAGAACAAAGAGCCAAACTCACTGAACGTTATGCGTTGGATCTCTAACGATTTCCTCAGAAGGAATTCTTAACGTCGCCCTTTCTCAGGTTACTTTCCTGAACAACGAACTCGTTGTTATACTGAGAATGATAGTGAACGTTTCGTGGTCTGGAGCAATGATCTGGGGCAATGATCTGGAGCAGTCTTGCATCCAGCAAAGCATACACAGGAACTCTTGAGGACGCTGTGCACCATGAAAATTCCTCAATACGCCACTGTGGACCACTCTGCAGACGCGCCAACCCGTTTTAAGAGACCTAGAGTGTCTCTTAATACTCACTAGCTCATACTGAAGTTGCATTTTAGACATTATAATTTGTTATTTCATTACAAATCCTGAACATAATCATTTTCCGGCGATTCTCGGAATTTCGAAACTAACATCGTCCGAAAAGAGGAGACAAAACGGACTTAATACCGAGATCTACTCTTTGAACTCCGCAGGCTTTACCCAAACCATTCTGTTAAAATGGTGGTTCTGATAATAGAGGTCCTTGGTGGAATGAATGACACACTGCTCTAAAACTTAAAAATCATACCGGCTTGCCGTGATGCGGCAGAAAACTCAGCCGGAAGAATGCAGAAGGCCGTAATTCTTGGTTCACTCCGCTAACTCAGGGCACATGATTTGCGGACCCAGTAATCACTCACCCCACGGACGTGGGGAGTGTATACTGAGGTTAAATAACACACCAGCGCGCCCTCCGATTGTATCGGGGCTCCGGAGACAGGGCCTGACTGAAATATTTCTGACGGAAAAGAGTCCTTAATCTAATTAAGCTGATATTGAATCTAATGAGCAAGGGGGCACAGGCAAACTACGAAGATTCAGAGATGTAACCTAATAAATAACTTTCTCCGAGAATAACTGTTGGTTAAAACAATTATGAGTCTCATTGCAATGTACTTTTTGTATATATGGAAAGCTTTCATTTCATCCCCATGTTACACGACCACATCGGATGATGTCTACCACAGCTATGGAAGAAACGTCACGTTGAAATTATGACATCAAGGCACTGGTCAAAAAGTTCGAACACTGACGACTCAAAAATGAGTTATGAATTGTAATGTTTGATACGAGACTTGAACCTCAAGTTGAATAGATACGATCTATTCCTTCAACACTAACCCCGTAACCGATAAATATCAATCGCCGACGCCGCCCCTTTCCCGTTCCCCCGTTCGGACTGGCTCTCTGACGTCGAGTCCATTACATTAATTACACCGAAAAAAGTGGCAAGAAATAATCCTCTAGCTAGGAAAACTGCTTTAATTTTACGGCCAGCCACTCTCACCTTCGTGGATTTACGGTCCAATTTCTGAATTTTATTGCTGTTCTTGGGAGCCAAAAGACATCCGTTACCAGATAAGTGACGATATTTGTTAACGATTTTCGCGAATTATGAAGGTTAATGAAAGTAATCCGAGTGGAAGCAGAGAGTTGGAAGATTATTTTTCAGTTTGGAAAACAGTTTTTTCATTCCGACGGTTTGGAAAAGAAAAACTGTGCCATTTCATTAGGATATACTGGAAGTAAGGGGTGATAGCGATAGAGTTAATCAACCCATCAGAAACTATTGTTTTTTCTTTATTTTTGGTATATTTCGAGGCCTCTTTGACTTCCTCAAATCGCACCTTTGAATCTTTCGGTCGTCTGTGAAGAAATTCGAAATTGTAACATATTCCGAGTGCAGTCAGTAATTTGATTCAGTTAACGGCTGGCAAACGTACCCCGATTAAACCAAGTTTAGATTTTCTCGTTGAGTTAAGTGGTATACGTGTCGTAAAAAATTAATTGGAACGCAGTTGATTTGCATAAACTAATTACGTAACGTATAACGTAATGGGTTGTGAAGTTAGAAGCGCCAGAAATTTATGAACGAATGAATTCGAAGTATTTTCAGTCATAAAGTTGTACTAAGAATATCCCAAAGATAAATCTTCCATATCACGAGGAGGCAATACCGACTTTAATATTAACCTTTCATGTCAACATGAAGACATTTTGGAGCCCAAAGGCCTCGATGTGCTGTGGATCAAGTTGGTTAATACCAAAAGATATGTCTTGATTCATTTTTTGACTTCAATACTCGAGTTGTTACAGAAATTCAAACGTTGCAAGTATTATAAGTTGCCACACCATTTCATAGTCTTCTAATCGATCTTGAACTTGAGCCATCAAAACAGTGACCATTTTCCATAAGTTTGGCAAGCGATATGCTCTTTGAACCATGTTTTCATGGCCCTTCCAGTTCACCCAACATACTTTTTTTTCGCAATCTTCAACTTTTTCAAACGCCGAATCGAAGCAAAAACACCTGGTGGTCATAGTGGGTTGAAAATGAACACAATTCTTCCAGTGATCATTCAGTAGTAGAAGAAACTACCTACCATAAATTCCAATATATTTCTGATGCACGAAAATAATTGTGCATGTATAACGATTCATTTTCAGAAATAATGATACCCCAAGCTATACAAGCATTTGCACTTTATCAGTCGATATATCACCTCATGAACTATTAATTCAATCTCACGGAATAGCAGTTTTACCGTTAATGTTCTGAAACATTCATCGTGCGCAAAGCGATGCACAATGGATGAGTATTCATATTTCCTATACAGCATCCATTCATTTTGTCAATAATGAACTCTCGTGAAACCAGAGTGCAGATCGTTACGATAATCCAATTAATCCTCAACTTTATTCATAGGACGTATTTTAAAATCCTTACTTGCACAATTGGTGCAACGTTTGTTGAAATCAGTATTATACAGGGTGTTAGGTAAACAAGCGGCAAAAATTCAAGGGGTCACTCCTTGACCTATTCTAATATTCGAATTTCGAATATACGAACAAAATTTGCGACAACCACATTCGATATTTGTTGAAATGGCCTGCTCCATCCCAAGACTCAAACTCCCTGGATTATTTTTTCTAGGGACATCTGAAGTCGGATGATTGCTGAGTGTAACTCGATTAAAAACGTCTCTGTAGTGTTTGAAAGAGTTCGGCAGTCCATGACGAGAAGATTGAATGCTTGTATCTACGCTGGAGGGAGCCATTTCAAACATTTATTGTCTCCCTCTCCCTCTCCCTCTCCCTCTCCCTCTCCCTCTCCCTCTCCCTCTCCCTCTCCCTCTCCCTCTCCCTCTCCCTCTCCCTTGTAATTTAGTTTTGAAGCTCATTGAATTTCTCAGCATTTGTTAACTGATCTACTTGAAGACTCAAAGATGGCCCAGAATCAAGAAACTGGTTGATACAAATGTGTTTCATCAAACTGGGAGACTTTTTTTGAAGCTTGTTGATGTCTTTCAATTGCTCTGAGCCAAACATTATTACGGTGAGTTTTCAATAGTTTAGCTACAATTTATGAGCTGAAGAAATATCGTGAACACATTGTAGTTCCGAATTGGTGTACAAGCTGGCTATAAAGGGCCGAGATCAGAACCTTGTGGTTCACTTCTTGTCACAGGAATTATCCATCATGGTTGTTAGTTCCGACGAACTAGGGAAGACAAGGGCCTTACCTTTTAATGTGCGATTCCAAGCACAACTGAATAAATAAACCATGAAAAAAATTATTATCTCCATGGCGGATTTTTTTCCATTGAAAATACCCCTGATATAAACCACTAGAAAAATCCTAACAGCCTTCATCCGTATTTGTATGGATCTGCGAAATGTATGACCCAATTGAAGGAAATTTATTACTTGACCAGCACAATAGTCGTCGAAGTATTAAATTCACGTTATCAGCAATAAAGTATGTCAACGTAGCAATTAGCGTAAAGTCCGTGTGAGGTAAACTGCATTTCACATGTGATTTTATACATGAAAGGGATCATTTATTCCAACTAATACTTTTACCACATGCTTGTATATTTTATCCTTTCATCGTTATTTTTTTTGAGTTCATGGAAGGATATCCTATAACGTTATCGGGAATATTGAGGGGTAACAAGTTTTGATAGTATAAAAAAAAAGTTCAGTAATATTTCTGCATATGATGCTTGTTCATACGAAAACAGTGTGATAATTTCCATGACTCTGAGAAGAACAATTTCAAAATGAGCAGAGAATATCATTGGAAATGCACTTAGAAAAACCACCAGGTCTCTCATAATAAAACAATGACTAAGCTCATTCAACAAACTTTTCACCTCTCAAAAATGAGTATAATACTCCCATTTGACAAAACTTAAACCCAGAGATTCATTTCAAATTACAAAGTTTCGTGCTCCAAAGTTGATTAACTTCGGACAACTTGCCACGTCCATGAACCCTTGACTTCCGGAAGTTCCATGAAGTATCATAAATTGAAGGTGTGAGGTGCTATGAAACTCCTCGGTGGATTGAAATGACGCAGACATAATCTAGGGCATCACCGAGGTGTCGTTAATATTTTATTGAGGCTGACGAAAGTTGCTGATGGAACTTGGCAGCTGATCACCAGTATGCTGTTTCACGCCTAAATTCTGAACGCCATCTAGCGGGATGCATTCCGCCAATAGCGGGACTGGTAAAATGCACGAAAGACGCGCTCTGTTATTGGTTAATGTATGAGCGGGAAGTTTGAAACTACATACCCTGAATTGGTCGTATTTTTTGTAGCACAAAAGCGTATAAAATAATCAAGAGAAAACTTTTACTTTACATGAAGTAATTTTCTACACTTGCCACATTTTTTACGCTTTCTTGAAAAAGAGAGAGTATGTCCGTAAAATTTTACACTTAACTTCCTTAGATAAAGCATTCAAATTGATGATAATCCACCTCTGAAATCAATGTTTTACAAATGCATGTCGTCTTGAACGGAATTCTTATGACATTTGTGAGGGACATTTCAACGAGGCGAATATGAGATTCGTAAATGTTTGCAGAGTGGTGAAAGATGCCATTGTTCTCTCCAATTATTTTCCTATTCTCTCGTAAATTGAATGAGGTAGAGATCTGATTGCTGCAAGAAACAAGGCACAGAACAATGGATTTAGCGGCTTTCTCGAAATTCCGTATTTGAATATTGAGTTTTGTATGGAAATATCCATTATAATGTGTCCAAGTGAATTTCACAGTATTTATTCACTAGATCTACTTGAAGACTCAACGATGGTCCAGACTTAAGAAGTTGGTTGTTCTAGATGGTAGTTTAGTCTTCATCTTCATGCTGGATTGCATGAATATCAACGCTCAAGAACGACAATAGGCTAAATATTGATTGCAGTTTGATGGCCTCTTGATAGAGGCCTATTATCTTATTTAATTATTTTTCATCTTAGGAGTTTGTATTCGTGTACTTTGAACAATTCCAAGTCGCAAAATAAGTTCGTAAGCAAGAGGGGGGTGATAGATGATGATTGACAACGGACAGATGGCAGGTGACGGATGACAGACAATTGATAGGTGACAGGTGATAGATAACGGATATCAGCAAATTGAAAAGTGACGGCTGAAAGTGGTAAGAGTGGGGGTCAGCTCAATGACCACTCTGCATGAACTGAATTGAATTGAAATTGAATAGATGCCTGCACTGGTCCCTGATACAGCGATAATTTCCCAATGAACCCCATTTACAACACGAACGACCCTGGTGGTCAGATCTTGAAGAACACTGCCCCCATAAATGACCAGAAATGCGGAAAACTTTCAGTGAACCGCGAAAGGATTCCGGAGAAATGCGAGAGGCTCTCACTAAAACTATCGAATTAACGCGGACAATTAGAAAAGTGTTACAACGCTTCGACCCGCTTGTTTGTTTAATGGAATCTGGAACGGCTTGCCGGTTTCCTTTGTTCGCGTAGGTTTAAACGGGAAATGTTGCAAAAGAAGGTATATATTTATTTCATGAAGAAAAGTTCTGAAAAAACGGTTGTCCAAAGAGAATACGACTCTTTGTTGATTCGAAAGATTACTAAGAAAGATATACTATCAATTAGGCTCTTTTGAGGTTTATATATATTATATCCCCGTAAATTCACCCAAACGAATTTGATGAGGAGGAGACAGCTGAACTAACTGGATCAGCGACTTGAAAGAGTTGATACACAACTCAATGAAAAATTAAAAAGAAACCAATCTAAATTTTCGCATTGAAAAATGCTCTGTAAATATTCCCAGCGGTACCCCATTCAGATTTTCACGGGGCGAGCTGGTGCTGTCAATTCGATCTTTTCAGAAAATTTTCGACGTTTTATTTCCCTTAATATATTTTCAAAATCTGCATGAAATTTTGCGCATACAGTGCAAATTTGAAGTAAATATTTTTGACCTTATTTGGGTAATCTCTTTTTGCTTGTTTATCAACTCAAAATCTACAAAATATACTAATTCCATCATTCTAAATCAATTGTCGTTTGCAGAATTGCTCTACCTTCTACCGTTCTCGAGTTGAAAAGTTCATCTAAAGTTGAAAGAGATTATTACTTCCCAAATATTTTTTTCATTATTGTTTCCACTACAATTCGTGAAATGTAACATTTTTTGAATATGCAAGTCGATTCTGGATCAATTATAGATTTCATAGCCTTTTTACGGCACCTCCACCATTATTTCGATTTTTCTAGAAAATTTTCGACGTTTTATTCCTTTTTCTGCTAACCCTTGTATCTGAGCATATACATATCATATATTTTCAGAATCTGCATGAAATTTTTCGAATATGGTGCGAATTTAAAGTAAATCTGATGATTTTGTATTTTTCATGTTTTATAGGGGTCTACCCCTTAGACAACTTCAGAAAATTCAAAAATCAGCCGAACCCCTCTGACGACCCGACAATGATTTTCAATCATGAAAAATTGTGTATTGGACTAAAGTGAATGTTTTCTGACCCACCAACAATCGCGCCAACTCAAATCCTAATTTTGAGAGCACTCAAAAAAATAAAAAATTTGGCCGAACCCCTCTGATGACCCGACAATGACTTTCAATCATAAAAAGTTGTAAATTGGACTGAAATGAATGTTTTTTGACCCACCAACAATCGCGCCAACCCAAATCCTAATTTTGAGAGCACTCAAAAAAATAAAAAATTTGGCCGAACCCCTCTGATGACCCGACAATGACTTCCAATCATGAGGAGTTGTATATTGGACTGGAATGAATGTTTTCTGACCCACCACCAAACGCGCCAATTCAAATACTATTTTTGAGACCACTTCCAAAAATTCAAAAATCGGCCGAACCCCTCTGACGACCCGACAATGACTTTCAATCATAAAAAGTTGTAAATTGGACTGAAATGAATGTGTTCTGAACCACCACCAATCGCGCCAACTCAAATACTATTTTTGATACCACTTCAAAAAATTCAAAAATTGGCCGAACTCCTCTGTCGACCCGACAATGACTTTCAATCATGAAAAGTTGTAAATTGAACTGAAATGAATGTTTTCTGAACCAACACCAATCGCGCCAACTCAAATACTATTTTTGAGACCACTTCAGAAAATTCAAAAATCGGCCGAACCCCTCTGACGACCCGACAATGATTTTCAATCATGAAAAATTGTGTATTGGACTAAAGTGAATGTTTTCTGACCCACCAACAATCGCGCCAACCCAAATCCTAATTTTGAGAGCACTCAAAAAAATAAAAAATTTGGCCGAACCCCTCTGATGACCCGACAATGACTTTCAATCATAAAAAGTTGTAAATTGGACTGAAATGAATGTTTTTTGACCCACCAACAATCGCGCCAACCCAAATCCTAATTTTGAGAGGACTCAAAAAAATAAAAAATTTGGCCGAACCCCTCTGATGACCCAACAATGACTTCCAATCATGAGGAGTTGTATATTGGACTGGAATGAATGTTTTCTGACCCACCACCAAACGCGACAATTCAAATACTATTTTTGAGACCACTTCCAAAAATTCAAAAATCGGCCGAACCCCTCTGACGACCCGACAATGACTTTCAATCATAAAAAGTTGTAAATTGGACTGAAATGAATGTGTTCTGAACCACCACCAATCGCGCCAACTCAAATACTATTTTTGAGACCACTTCCAAAAATTCAAAAATCGGCCGAACCCCTCTGACGACCCGACAATGACTTTCAATCATAAAAAGTTGTAAATTGGACTGAAATGAATGTGTTCTGAACCAACACCAATCGCGCCAACTCAAATACTATTTTTGAGACCACTTCAGAAAATTCAAAGATCGGCCGAACCCCTCTGACGACCCGACAATGATTTTCAATCATGAAAAATTGTGTATTGGACTAAAATGAATGTTTTCTGACCCACCAACAATCGCGCCAACCCAAATCCTAATTTTGAGAGCACTCAAAAAAATAAAAAATTTAGCCGAACCCCTCTGACGACCCGACAATGACTTCCAATCATGAGGAGTTGTATATTGGACTGGAGTGAATGTTTTCTGACCCACCACCAATCGCGCTAATTCAAATACTATTTTTGAGACCACTTCCAAAAATTCAAAAATCGGCCGAACCCGTCTGACGACCTGACAATGACTTTCAATCATAAAAAGTTGTAAATTGGACTGAAATGAATTGTTTCTCACCCATAGCCAATCGCGCCAACTCAAATACTATTTTTGAGACCACTTCAAAAAATAATAAAATCGGCCGAACCCCTCTGACGACTCGACAATGACTTTCAATCATAAAAAGCTGTAAATTGGACTGAAATGAATGTTTTCTAACCTACCATCAATCGCACCAACTCAAATACTATTTTTGAGACAACTTCAAAAAATTCAAAAATCGGCCGAACCCCTCTGACGACCCGACAATGACTTTCCATCATGAAAAGCTGTAAATTGGACTGAAATGAATGTTTTCTAACCCACCATCAATCGCGCCAACTCAAATACTATTTTTGAGACAACTTCAAAAAATTCAAAAATCGGACGAACCCCTCTGACGACCCGACAATGACTTTCAATCATGAAAAGCTGTAAAGTGGACTGAACTGAATGTTTTCTAACCCACCATCAATCGCGCCAACTCAAATACTATTTTTGAGACAACTTCAAAAAATTCAAAAATCGGCCGAACCCCTCTGACGACCCGACAATGACTTTCAATCATGAAAAGCTGTGAATTGGAATGAAATGAATGTTTTCTAACCCACCATCAATCGCACCAACTCAAATACTATTTTTGAGACAACTTCAAAAAATTCAAAAATCGGCCGAACTCCTCTGTCGACCCGACAATGACTTTCAATCATGAAAAGTTGTAAATTGAACTGAAATGAATGTTTTCTGAACCACCACCAATCGCGCCAACTCAAATACTATTTTTGATACCACTTCAAAAAATTCAAAAATCGGCCGAACCCCTCTGACGTCCCGACAATGACTTTCAATCATGAAAAGTTGTAAATTGGACTGAAATGAATGTTTTCTAACCCACCATCAATCGCGCCAACTCAAATACTATTTTTGAGACAACTTCAAAAAATTCAAAAATCGGCCGAACCCCTCTGACGACTCGACAATGACTTTCAATCATGAAAAGCTGTAAATTGGACTGAAATGAATGTTTTCTAACCCACCATCAATCGCGCCAACTCAAATACTATTTTTGAGACAACTTCAAAAAATTCAAAAATCGACCGAATCCCTCTGACGACCCGACAATGACTTTCAATCATGAAAAGTTGTAAATTGGAATGAAATGAATGTTTTCTAACCCACCATCAATCGCGCCAACTCAAATACTATTTTTGAGACAACTTCAAAAAATTCAAAAATCGACCGAATCCCTCTGACGACCCGACAATGACTTTCAATCATGAAAAGCTGTGAATTGGACTGAAATTAATGTTTTCTAACCCACCATCAATCGCGCCAACTCAAATACTATTTTTGAGACAACTTCAAAAAATTTAAAAATCGGCCGAACCCCTCTGACGACCCGACAATGACTTTCAATCATGAAAAGCTGTAAATTGGACTGAAATGAATGTTTTCTAACCCACCATCAATCGCGCCAACTCAAATACTATTTTTGAGACACTTCAAAAAATTCAAAAATCGGCCGAACCCCTCTGACGACCTGACAATGACTTTCAATCATGAAAAGCTGTAAATTGGACTGAAATGAATGTTTTCTAACCCACCATCAATCGCGCCAACTCAAAAACTATTTTTGAGACAACTTCAAAAAATTAAAAAATCGGCCGAACCCCTCTGACGACTCGACAATGACTTTCAATCATAAAAAGTTGTAAATTGGACTGAAATGAATGTTTTCTAACCCACCATCAATCGCGCCAACTCAAATACTATTTTTGAGACAACTTCAAATGATTCAAAAATCGGCCGAACCCCTCTGACGACACGACAATGACTTTCAATCATGAAAAGCTGTAAATTGGACTGAAATGAATGTTTTCTAACCCACCATCAATCGCGCTACCTCAAATACTATTTTTGAGACAACTTCAAAAAATCCAAAAATCGGCCGAACCCCTCTGACGACCCGACAATGACTTTCAATCATGAAAAGCTGTGAATTGGACTGAAATGAATGTTTTCTAACCCACCATCAATCGCGCCAACTCAAATACTATTTTTGAGACAATTCAAAAAATTCAAAAATCGGCCGAACCCCTCTGACGACCCGACAATGACTTTCAATCATGAAAAGCTGTAAATTGGACTGAAATGAATGTTTTCTAACCCACCATCAATCGCGCCAACTCAAATACTACTTTTGAGACAACTTCAAAAAATTCAAAAATCGGCCGAACCCCTCTGACGACCCGACAATGACTTTCAATCATGAAAAGCTATAAATTAGAATGAAATGAATGTTTTCTAACCCACCATCAATCGCGCCACCTCAAATACTATTTTTGAGACAACTTCAAAAAATTCAAAAATCGGCCGAACCCCTCTGACGACCCGACAATGACTTTCAATCATAAAAAGCTGTAAATTGGACTGAAATGAATGTTTTCTAACCCACCATCAATCGCGCCAACTCAAATACTATTTTTGAGACACCCTAAAAAAATTCAAAAATCGGCCGAACCCCTCTGACGACCCGACAATGACTTTCAATCATGAAAAGCTGTCAATTGGACTGAAATGGATGTTTTCTAACCCACCATCAATCGCGTCAACTCAAATACTATTTTTGAGACAACTTCAAAAAATTCAAAAATCGGCCGAACCCCTCTGACGACCCGACAATGACTTTCAATCATAAAAAGCTGTAAATTGGACTGAAGTGAATGTTTTCTAACCCACCATCAATCGCGCCAACTCAAATACTATTTTTGAGACACTTCAAAAAATTCAAAAATCGGCCGAACCCCTCTGACGACCCGACAATGACTTTCAATCATGAAAAGCTGTAAATTGGACTGAAATGAATGTTTTCTAACCCACCATCAATCGCGCCAACTCAAATACTATTTTTGAGACAACTTCAAAAAATTCAAAAATCGGCCGAACCCCTCTGACGACCCGACAATGACTTTCAATCATGAAAAGCTGTAAATTAGACTGAAATGAATGTTTTCTAACCCACCATCAATCGCGCCACCTCAATTACTATTTTTGAGACAACTTCAAAAAATTCAAAAATCGGCCGAACCCCTCTGACGACCCGACAATGACTTTCAATCATGAAAAGCTGTAAATTGGACTGAAATGAATGTTTTCTAACCCACCATCAATGGCGCCAACCCAAATACTATTTTTGAGACACCCTAAAAAAATTCAAAAATCGGCCGAACCCCTCTGACGACCCGACAATGACTTTCAATCATGAAAAGCTGTCAATTGGACTGAAATGAATGTTTTCTAACCCACCATCAATAGCGCCAACTCAAATACTATTTTTGAGAAAACTTCAAAAAATTCAAAAATCGGCCGAACCCCTCTGACGACCCGACAATGACTTTCAATCATAAAAAGCTGTAAATTGGACTGAAATGAATGTTTTCTAACCCACCATCAATCGCGCCACCTCAAATACTATTTTTGAGACCACTTCCAAAAATTCAAAAATCGGCCGAACCCCTCTGACGACCCGACAATGACTTTCAATCATAAAAAGTTGTAAATTGGACTGAAATGAATGTGTTCTGAACCACCACCAATCGCGCCAACTCAAATACTATTTTTGATACCACTTCAAAAAATTCAAAAATTGGCCGAACTCCTCTGTCGACCCGACAATGACTTTCAATCATGAAAAGTTGTAAATTGAACTGAAATGAATGTTTTCTGAACCAACACCAATCGCGCCAACTCAAATACTATTTTTGAGACCACTTCAGAAAATTCAAAGATCGGCCGAACCCCTCTGACGACCCGACAATGATTTTCAATCATGAAAAATTGTGTATTGGACTAAAGTGAATGTTTTCTGACCCACCAACAATCGCGCCAACCCAAATCCTAATTTTGAGAGCACTCAAAAAAATAAAAAATTTGGCCGAACCCCTCTGACGACCCGACAATGACTTCCAATCATGAGGAGTTGTATATTGGACTGGAGTGAATGTTTTCTGACCCACCACCAATCGCGCCAATTCAAATACTATTTTTGAGACCACTTCCAAAAATTCAAAAATCGGCCGAACCCGTCTGACGACCTGACAATGACTTTCAATCATAAAAAGTTGTAAATTGGACTGAAATGAATTGTTTCTCACCCACAGCCAATCGCGCCAACTCAAATACTATTTTTGAGACCACTTCAAAAAATAAAAAAATCGGCCGAACCCCTCTGACGACTCGACAATGACTTTCAATCATGAAAAGCTGTAAATTGGACTGAAATGAATGTTTTCTAACCTACCATCAATCGCACCAACTCAAATACTATTTTTGAGACAACTTCAAACAATTCAAAAATTGGCCGAACCCCTCTGACGACCCGACAATGACTTTCCATCATGAAAAGCTGTAAATTGGACTGAAATGAATGTTTTCTAACCCACCATCAATCGCGCCAACTCAAATACTATTTTTGAGACAACTTCAAAAAATTCAAAAATCGGCCGAACCCCTCTGACGACCCGACAATGACTTTCAATCATGAAAAGCTGTAAATTGGACTGAACTGAATGTTTTCTGACCCACCATCAATCGCGCCAACTCAAATACTATTTTTGAGACAACTTCAAAAAATTCAAAAATCGGCCGAACCCCTCTGACGACCCGACAATGACTTTCAATCATGAAAAGCTGTAAATTGGACTGAAATTAATGTTTTCTAACCCACCATCAATCGCGATAACTCAAATACTATTTTTGAGACAACTTCAAAAAATTTAAAAATCGGCCGAACCCCTCTGACGACACGATAATGACTTTCAATCATGAAAAGCTGTAAATTGGACTGAAATGATTGTTTTCTAACCCACCATCAATCGCGCCAACTCAAATACTATTTTTGAGACACTTCAAAAAATTCAAAAATCGGCCGAACCCCTCTGACGACCCGACAATGACTTTCAATCATGAAAAGCTGTAAATTGGACTGAAATGAATGTTTTCTAACCCACCATCAATCGCGCCAACTCAAATACTATTTTTGAGACAACTTCAAAAAATTAAAAAATCGACCGAATCCCTCTGACGACCCGACAATGACTTTCAATCATGAAAAGTTGTAAATTGGAATGAAATGAATGTTTTCTAACCCACCATCAATCGCGCCAACTCAAATACTATTTTTGAGACAACTTCAAAAAATTCAAAAATCGGCCGAACCCCTCTGACGACCCGACAATGACTTTCAATCATGAAAAGCTGTAAATTGGACTGAAATGAATGTTTTCTAACCCACCATCAATCGCGCTACCTCAAATACTATTTTTGAGACAACTTCAAAAAATTCAAAAATCGGCCGCACCCCTCTGACGACCCGACAATGACTTTCAATCATGAAAAGCTGTGAATTGGACTGAAATAAATGTTTTCTAACCCACCATCAATCGCGCCAACTCAAATACTATTTTTGAGACACTTCAAAAAATTCAAAAATCGGCCGAACCCCTCTGACGACCCGACAATGACTTTCAATCATGAAAAGCTGTAAATTGGACTGAAATGAATGTTTTCTAACCCACCATCAATCGCGCCACCTCAAATACTATTTTTGAGACAACTTCAAAAAATTCAAAAATCGGCCGAACCCCTCTGACGACCCGACAATGACTTTCAATCATGAAAAGCTGTAAATTGGACTGAAATGAATGTTTTCTAACCCACCATCAATCGCGCCAACCCAAATACTATTTTTGAGACACCCTAAAAAAATTCAAAAATCGGCCGAACCCCTCTGACGACCCGACAATGACTTTCAATCATGAAAAGCTGTCAATTGGACTGAAATGAATGTTTTCTAACCCACCATCAATCGCGCCAACTCAAATACTATTTTTGAGACAACTTCAAAAAATTCAAAAATCGGCCGAACCCCTCTGACGACCCGACAATGACTTTCAATCATAAAAAGCTGTAAATTGGACTGAAATGAATGTTTTCTAACCCACCATCAATCGCGCCAACTCAAATACTATTTTTGAGACAACTTCAAAAAATTTAAAAATCGGCCGAACCTCTCTGACGACACGATAATGACTTTCAATCATGAAAAGCTGTAAATTGGACTGAAATGATTGTTTTCTAACCCACCATCAATCGCGCCAACTCAAATACTATTTTTGAGACACTTCAAAAAATTCAAAAATCGGCCGAACCCCTCTGACGACCCGACAATGACTTTCAATCATGAAAAGCTGTAAATTGGACTGAAATGAATGTTTTCTAACCCACCATCAATCGCGCCAACTCAAATACTATTTTTGAGACAACTTCAAAAAATTAAAAAATCGGCCGAACCCCTCTGACGACTCGACAATGACTTTCAATCATGAAAAGCTGTAAATTGGACTGAAATGAATGTTTTCTAACCCACCATCAATCGCGCCAACTCAAATACTATTTTTGAGACAACTTCAAAAAATTAAAAAATCGACCGAATCCCTCTGACGACCCGACAATGACTTTCAATCATGAAAAGTTGTAAATTGGAATGAAATGAATGTTTTCTAACCCACCATCAATCGCGCCAACTCAAATACTATTTTTGAGACAACTTCAAAAAATTCAAAAATCGGCCGAACCCCTCTGACGACCCGACAATGACTTTCAATCATGAAAAGCTGTAAA
Source organism: Chrysolina americana (assembly GCA_958502065.1). NCBI lineage: Eukaryota > Metazoa > Arthropoda > Insecta > Coleoptera > Chrysomelidae > Chrysolina > Chrysolina americana. Next base: position 71,511,743 of record OY293416.1, on the reverse strand, counting down.
TTGGACTGAAATGAATGTTTTCTAACCCACCATCAATCGCGCTACCTCAAATACTATTTTTGAGACAACTTCAAAAAATTCAAAAATCGGCCGCACCCCTCTGACGACCCGACAATGACTTTCAATCATGAAAAGCTGTGAATTGGACTGAAATAAATGTTTTCTAACCCACCATCAATCGCGCCAACTCAAATACTATTTTTGAGACACTTCAAAAAATTCAAAAATCGGCCGAACCCCTCTGACGACCCGACAATGACTTTCAATCATGAAAAGCTGTAAATTGGACTGAAATGAATGTTTTCTAACCCACCATCAATCGCGCCACCTCAAATACTATTTTTGAGACAACTTCAAAAAATTCAAAAATCGGCCGAACCCCTCTGACGACCCGACAATGACTTTCAATCATGAAAAGCTGTAAATTGGACTGAAATGAATGTTTTCTAACCCACCATCAATCGCGCCAACCCAAATACTATTTTTGAGACACCCTAAAAAAATTCAAAAATCGGCCGAACCCCTCTGACGACCCGACAATGACTTTCAATCATGAAAAGCTGTCAATTGGACTGAAATGAATGTTTTCTAACCCACCATCAATCGCGCCAACTCAAATACTATTTTTGAGACAACTTCAAAAAATTCAAAAATCGGCCGAACCCCTCTGACGACCCGACAATGACTTTCAATCATAAAAAGCTGTAAATTGGACTGAAATGAATGTTTTCTAACCCACCATCAATCGCGCCACCTCAAATACTATTTTTGAGACCACTTCCAAAAATTCAAAAATCGGCCGAACCCCTCTGACGACCCGACAATGACTTTCAATCATAAAAAGTTGTAAATTGGACTGAAATGAATGTGTTCTGAACCACCACCAATCGCGCCAACTCAAATACTATTTTTGATACCACTTCAAAAAATTCAAAAATTGGCCGAACTCCTCTGTCGACCCGACAATGACTTTCAATCATGAAAAGTTGTAAATTGAACTGAAATGAATTTTTTCTGAACCAACACCAATCGCGCCAACTCAAATACTATTTTTGAGACCACTTCAGAAAATTCACAGATCGGCCGAACCCCTCTGACGACCCGACAATGATTTTCAATCATGAAAAATTGTGTATTGGACTAAAGTGAATGTTTTCTGACCCACCAACAATCGCGCTAACCCAAATCCTAATTTTGAGAGCACTCAAAAAAATAAAAAATTTGGCCGAACCCCTCTGACGACCCGACAATGACTTCCAATCATGAGGAGTTGTATATTGGACTGGAGTGAATGTTTTCTGACCCACCACCAATCGCGCCAATTCAAATACTATTTTTGAGACCACTTCCAAAAATTCAAAAATCGGCCGAACCCGTCTGACGACCTGACAATGACTTTCAATCATAAAAAGTTGTAAATTGGACTGAAATGAATTGTTTCTCACCCACAGCCAATCGCGCCAACTCAAATACTATTTTTGAGACCACTTCAAAAAATAAAAAAATCGGCCGAACCCCTCTGACGACTCGACAATGACTTTCAATCATGAAAAGCTGTAAATTGGACTGAAATGAATGTTTTCTAACCCACCATCAATCGCACCAACTCAAATACTATTTTTGAGACAACTTCAAAAAATTCAAAAATTGGCCGAACCCCTCTGACGACCCGACAATGACTTTCCATCATGAAAAGCTGTAAATTGGACTGAAATGAATGTTTTCTAACCCACCATCAATCGCGCCAACTCAAATACTATTTTTGAGACAACTTCAAAAAATTCAAAAATCGGCCGAACCCCTCTGACGACCCGACAATGACTTTCAATCATGAAAAGCTGTAAATTGGACTGAACTGAATGTTTTCTAACCCACCATCAATCGCGCCAACTCTAATACTATTTTTAAGACAACTTCAAAAAATTCAAAAATCGGCCGAACCCCTCTGACGACCCGACAATGACTTTCAATCATGAAAAGCTGTGAATTGGAATGAAATGAATGTTTTCTAACCCACCATCAATCGCACCAACTCAAATACTATATTTGAGACAACTTCAAAAAATTCAAAAATCGGCCGAACTCCTCTGTCGACCCGACAATGACTTTCAATCATGAAAAGTTGTAAATTGAACTGAAATGAATGTTTTCTGAACCACCACCAATCGCGCCAACTCAAATACTATTTTTGATACCACTTCAAAAAATTCAAAAATCGGCCGAACCCCTCTGACGTCCCGACAATGACTTTCAATCATGAAAAGTTGTAAATTGGACTGAAATGAATGTTTTCTAACCCACCATCAATCGCGCCAACTCAAATACTATTTTTGAGACAACTTCAAAAAAGTCAAAAATCGGCCGAACCCCTCTGACGACCCGACAATGACTTTCAATCATGAAAAGCTGTGAATTGGACTGAAATTAATTTTTTCTAACCCACCATCAATCGCGCCAACTCAAATACTATTTTTGAGACAACTTCAAAAAATTAAAAAATCGGCCGAACCCCTCTGACGACCCGACAATGACTTTCAATCATGAAAAGCTGTAAATTGGACTGAAATGAATGTTTTCTAACCCACCATCAATCGCGCCAACTCAAATACTATTTTTGAGACACTTCAAAAAATTCAAAAATCGGCCGAACCCCTCTGACGACCCGACAATGACTTTCAATCATGAAAAGCTGTGAATTGGACTGAAATGAATGTTTTCTAACCCACCATCAATCGCGCCAACTCAAATACTATTTTTGAGACAACTTCAAAAAATTAAAAAATCGGCCGAACCCCTCTGACGACTCGACAATGACTTTCAATCATGAAAAGCTGTAAATTGGACTGGAATGAATGTTTTCTAACCCACCATCAATCGCGCCAACTCCAATACTATTTTTGAGACAACTTCAAAAAATTCAAAAATCGACCGAATCCCTCTGACGACCCGACAATGACTTTCAATCATGAAAAGTTGTAAATTGGAATGAAATGAATGTTTTCTAACCCACCATCAATCGCGCCAACTCAAATACTATTTTTGAGACAACTTCAAAAAATTCAAAAATCGGCCGAACCCCTCTGACGACCCGACAATGACTTTCAATCATGAAAAGCTGTAAATTGGACTGAAATGAATGTTTTCTAACCCACCATCAATCGCGCTACCTCAAATACTATTTTTGAGACAACTTCAAAAAATTCAAAAATCGGCCGCACCCCTCTGACGACCCGACAATGACTTTCAATCATGAAAAGCTGTGAATTGGACTGAAATGAATGTTTTCTAACCCACCATCAATCGCGCCAACTCAAATACTATTTTTGAGACACTTCAAAAAATTCAAAAATCGGCCGAACCCCTCTGACGACCCGACAATGACTTTCAATCATGAAAAGCTGTAAATTGGACTGAAATGAATGTTTTCTAACCCACCATCAATCGCGCCACCTCAAATACTATTTTTGAGACAACTTCAAAAAATTCAAAAATCGGCCGAACCCCTCTGACGACCCGACAATGACTTTCAATCATGAAAAGCTGTAAATTGGACTGAAATGAATGTTTTCTAACCCACCATCAATCGCGCCAACTCAAATACTATTTTTGAGACACCCTAAAAAAATTCAAAAATCGGCCGAACCCCTCTGACGACCCGACAATGACTTTCAATCATGAAAAGCTGTCAATTGGACTGAAATGAATGTTTTCTAACCCACCATCAATCGCGCCAACTCAAATACTATTTTTGAGACAACTTCAAAAAATTCAAAAATCGGCCGAACCCCTCTGACGACCCGACAATGACTTTCAATCATAAAAAGCTGTAAATTGGACTGAAATGAATGTTTTCTTACCCACCATCAATCGCGCCATCTCAAATACTATTTTTGAGACAACTTCAAAAAATTCAAAAATCGGCCGAACCCCTCTGACGACCCGACAATGACTTTCAATCATGAATAGCTATAAATTGGACTGAACTGAATGTTTTCTAACCCACCATCAATCGCGCTAACTCAAATACTATTTTTGATACCACTTCAAAAAATTCAAAAATCGGCCGAACCCCTCTGACGTCCCGACAATGACTTTCAATCATGACAAGTTGTAAATTGGACTGAAATGAATGTTTTCTAACCCACCATCAATCGCGCCAACTCAAATACTATTTTTGAGACAACTTCAAAAAATTCAAAAATCGGCCGAACCCCTCTGACGACCCGACAATGACTTTCAATCATGAAAAGCTGTAAATTGGACTGAAATTAATGTTTTCTAACCCACCATCAATCGCGCCAACTCAAATACTATTTTTGAGACAACTTCAAAAAATTAAAAAATCGGCCGAACCCCTCTGACGACCCGACAATGACTTTCAATCATGAAAAGCTGTAAATTGGACTGAAATGAATGTTTTCTAACCCACCATCAATCGCGCCAACTCAAATACTATTTTTGAGACACTTCAAAAAATTCAAAAATCGGCCGAACCCCTCTGACGACCCGACAATGACTTTCAATCATGAAAAGCTGTAAATTGGACTGAAATGAATGTTTTCTAACCCACCATCAATCGCGCCAACTCAAATACTATTTTTGAGACAACTTCAAAAAATTCAAAAATCGGCCGAACCCCTCTGACGACCCGACAATGACTTTCAATCATGAAAAGCTGTAAATTGGACTGAAATGAATGTTTTCTAACCCACCATCAATCGCGCCACCTCAAATACTATTTTTGAGACAACTTCAAAAAATTCAAAAATCGGCCGAACCCCTCTGACGACCCGACAATGACTTTCAATCATGAAAAGCTGTGAATTGGACTGAAATGAATGTTTTCTAACCCACCATCAATCGCGCCAACTCAAATACTATTTTTGAGACACTTCAAAAAATTCAAAAATCGGCCGAACCCCTCTGACGACCCGACAATGACTTTCAATCATGAAAAGCTGTAAATTGGACTGACTGAAATGAATGTTTTCTAACCCACCATCAATCGCGCCAACTCAAATACTATTTTTGAGACAACTTCAAAAAATTCAAAAATCGGCCGAACCCCTCTGACGACCCGACAATGACTTTCAATCATGAAAAGCTGTAAATTAGACTGAAATGAATGTTTTCTAACCCACCATCAATCGCGCCACCTCAAATACTATTTTTGAGACAACTTCAAAAAATTCAAAAATCGGCCGAACCCCTCTGACGACCCGACAATGACTTTCAATCATGAAAAGCTGTAAATTGGACTGAAATGAATGTTTTCTAACCCACCATCAATCGCGCCAACTCAAATACTATTTTTGAGACACCCTAAAAAAATTCAAAAATCGGCCGAACCCCTCTGACGACCCGACAATGACTTTCAATCATGAAAAGCTGTCAATTGGACTGAAATAAATGTTTTCTAACCCACCATCAATCGCGCCAACTCAAATACTATTTTTGAGACAACTTCAAAAAATTCAAAAATCGGCCGAACCCCTCTAACGATCCGACAATGACTTTCAATCATAAAAAGCTGTAAATTGGACTGAAATGAATGTTTTCTAACCCACCATCAATCGCGCCACCTCAAATACTATTTTTGAGACAACTTCAAAAAATTCAAAAATCGGCCGAACCCCTCTGACGACCCGACAATGACTTTAAATCATGAAAAGCTGTGAATTGGACTGAAATGAATGTTTTCTAACCCACCATCAATCGCGCCAACTCAAATACTATTTTTGAGACACTTCAAAAAATTCAAAAATCGGCCGAACCCCTCTGACGACCCGACAATGACTTTCAATCATGAAAAGCTGTAAATTGGACTGAAATGAATGTTTTCTAACCCACCATCAATCGCGCCAACTCAAATACTATTTTTGAGACAACTTCAAAAAATTCAAAAATCGGCCGAACCCCTCTGACGACCCGACAATGACTTATATACTATGCACATTTTCTTCAACTTTTACCAGGATATCCTGTTCAAACAAGTATCTATCTATATAATCTACAACAGAAAACATCCGATTTGATGACAGCCGATCTTTCAGGCTCCAATACATGATTGAACGACAAATTACACAGAGAAACTTTGGAAATTACAAATTACAAGCAGCTTTGACGGCAAATAAACGATAATTGAGGTGAACGCTCTCGTCGGAACTCTGTTGACAGACATCATCGAAATAGTTTGACCACGATCGAACCTGTCAGCCATAGCTAATCATTGGGCGCCTTTCAATTGAAAGGACAACTTTGAATAATTCAAACGCCAATTCCTACTTTGCACTAATGGACCTAATTGCGTATGGCAGTGGTTTGAAAATATGCCTGCCACTGGATCATTATGGGTTCTATTCAGTCAGTTGGATGCTGAAATATATTTCATGAATTCGTGATGGAATGTTTAGGGTACAGCCGTTTCTATATTCGGGAAAGAGTGATACCAGGTCCGGTAGCCAAGTGGTTAGAATCAATGCTTTTCGATCATTCTGGTTTGCCGGTCGCTGGTTCAATCCCAGCGATTTCAATTTATTTTTCTGTCGGCCTGAGAAAGTGCTAGGAATCGCACGTTAAAAGGTGAGACCTCGTTAATCCTTGGCTCGCACAAGTTTCTACTTGAGGGCTATCGTTCGTAGGGAGACGACTGCTGGTTGACGAAAAAAAAAAACAATAACGAGGTCTTAGAGTTGCTCCCTACTTTTATTTCACATGAAATCAACGGGACTAACTCCTCTTCAGTAATTCTCATAATTAAAAAAAAATGAGTAACTAATGCTACTATCAATATGCCATCACGAACTTATATTGTCCCAAAAACATAATGACAAACATAACGAAGTCAGAGATGGAAAATAAGTGGAAAATTGTTCAGTATTCCGAAATCAATTGCAGCATCCCTGTGGGCTCATATAATCTCAGTTCAATATAGCGGAAACTTTATGAGCTTATAAGACTTTACCTTTCCTGAGGCTTCGCGACCTCCTTTGAAGTATCATAAACTTTGTGAGATAGTTGGAGAGTTTTTGATAAAGAATCGTGGCCTGAAATGGGAATTGTTGCTGTTGTAGCAATAAAAATCTAACTTTGGCGATAAAACAGATTATACGTACATTTCCAAAGCTACGTGATTTTCTATTTCCACCCGACTGCAGTGAAAGCAAAGTGAATTGATTCGTCCATTTTTCATCTACGTTGGCTGGAGACTGATGACAAACAGATCTTGAAAATATTTCAATTGCTTGTGTTACGTTTCAGATTTTGATGACGGCACTGACGGGCCAACGCTTTCCTTTTTTCAAAACACTCACTTTAATAGAATATGGGGTATTTCTTATTTTTCTGTATATCAGTAAATTACCTCCGGAAATTACAAATTTTCGTTCTTTTCTTATCGTGTTTCCTCGACATCAGTTGTTGAACAACCATAAATTTTTTACGAAAACGTTCGTTTGCAAGTTTTACTGGCAGTCCACTAAAAAGTTTATGACTTTTCCAAAAAAATGGAATGATACGTTCATTGCGACTTTCAGTGCGGTTCTGGTGTAGTAAATGCTAACAGGGCAAGAGATATTTTAAAATTTTAACGAGTTATAAAAACCTAACGACGACATGGGGAAACATTTTTGAATAATTGAAATTTTTGTTTGTGAACAAGGTTATCGTGAAAAATAATCGAGTGGTTCGACGCATTTGTGAAATTATGTAGGTGGAAAGACTTAATCAATAGTAATAAAAAAGATAGAAATATTGCCATAGGTTTTCTTCAGAAACATTGAAACAAAAAGTGGTGAATATGCTCTAAATAGCTATTTATGAACCAAGTGCGTTATATAGATCCTAACGCCCGGAGGGTAACATTCACCCGAGGGCCTTTGGCCCAAGGGATGAATGTTGCCCGATGGGCGTTAGGATCTAGTAACGCTCGTGGTGCATAAAAGATTTTATTTTTCACGAAAAAATTATCTTAAACGACGTTGTTTACTTCATAAAATTTTTATTTTTCACCTAAATATTATCTTCAACGACGTTGTTTACTTCATAAATTTCTTCTCGTAGTATTTACTGCGTTCTGGGCTGCTATTCTTGACCGTTCGCAATAGTAATGTGTACGGGTAGCGTCACAGTCTGATTTTCTCTTCATGTCGTTTCAACGCTATCAGTAACTCAGAATGAAACGATACGAGCACTCGTTCGTATTGCGAATGGTCAATAATAGGACTCCTGGTCGGCAACTGAGCACAACTGAGCTTCTATGCAATTGCCATGGAAACATTAAAGAGGTTGCTAAGGGTCGTTTATTTAATAAAATGGCGCCGCATTTTTGTAAGAATTGACAAGTTTGTTAGTGAAGGAAACTAAAAACGGTTGTGTTCATAATAATTATGGATACCCCAAAGAATTTGACGCTTAAAGCTGAAAAAGCGATAGGAAATTTACTGCCTGTGAAATCCAAACACTTATACGATAAGGAGTATGACCATGTTTTGAAATGGCATACTTTCAGGAACTGGTGAGTTTATCTCATGAAAAATATTAATATTTTTTGTCATTTTACATTATTTCAGTCTGAAAAATATAGTGCAAATAGTCTATGGACCAAATATTTACAGCTGAAATCAACATTGATTGTTGAAGAAAACATTAATATATCAGCATTCAGTCAACTGATGGCCTTTCTGAAAGGTAATTCAAAAGGATAAAATCAAAGGTGTTGGAAGGTGGACCGTCAACGCTTCTTGTTCATGGTGGTGCTTCGTTTGAAACACTAAAATTACATGTAAATGAAAGAGTATAGTACGGTAGCGGAGAGCTATATTGAAGAAAGTATCTCCTCAAAAATTGCTACAATGACAGCCCATTCAGTCTCCGAAAAAGCAAATGTTAACGTTCCGAACGAAACCGAATGCACATTGAGAAGTTCATCATCGGTCAACTCACAGAACTTCAAACTTGGTACTAATTTTTCAGGAACAATTAAAAATTGTAATTTCTATTTGAGAGAAAATAAGTATTCCCTTTTTTATTAATTAATTTATTGAACTACAGAAAAAAACATTTAGCGGGCGTTATGATTCATAATGCCCTCCATAACGCCCCAGGCGTTATGGGTCTGTTAATAGCAACCGTTGCCAAGGTATTATGGCAGTAATAGACAAGTGAAAAATAAAATATATAGCAGAGATGTACCACACGCTTCTAAAACTTAAAAATTCATTCACAATAAATATAAATATCCATGGAGAATAATTCTATTACTTTGGTTGCAGATTTCTGTAGCCTTCATTTTCCTGACTTCAACCAGCTTTTTTGCATGAACGAAGTTTAAAAATTTGTCGAAAAATAATAAGTTGAGGTCGTTTCAAATCTGAAGAGAGAAAGTTCGTCAATCACACCTTTTTTTTATTACATCAACATTTCAACGATGATCCATTCTGTCATCATCCTATCCATAACAGTAAATCTAGTAATTGTAAGGAAAGCTACAAAGCAAAAAACATGCATCTGAAATCATTTCGAATCACTGTTTCATATTGCGTTATAGTGAGTTTGAAACTTCCTTCAAGGTACTTTGGATTGGGCTATATCCAAAAAATATCCACAATTCAGTAGTGATACACAAGAACAGACAAAGAAATCTGTGTTTGGAGAACCATCAGGGGGACAAAGGTAAATTATTCAAGGTTCGATCATATCAATTTTTATTTAAATTTCTCAACATTCGTCATGCCCAATTTCATCTCCTAGTTGAGCCTGGGTCGATATCAAACTCAGCCCTGCCAAACACACATCCTGTATATGGAAAACACATAAAATATGCCAGTAGTTTTCCTCGTTTTCATCAAATGTCATCGTTAATCCGAGTCAGCGCCAATCTCATTATAGCAATGGATATTTCACAGCTTTCCGAGATAGTTTGCATTTAGTTCACACAGGATAAATTACAGAAGTTATGAGATCCGATGATGATAACCCGAAGTTAGGAAATGAAGGATCGCATCCAATCAGAATGAAATCAGATAGAGAGTTATTAAACAAGGCTTTCAACGGTGCTGAGTTTGTTCATAATGATTTTTATCGCCAGAAACGGGAAGGAAGTTGTAAAACTTACTTCAATTGAGATTGCAAGCAAAGTCAAAACGTGCAAATTTATATATATATATATATATATAATGTATCGTTTCAAAAATCAACTTTCAAAAAAAGGAGGAATAAACTCGTGAGTAAAAAACATATAAAAATATCCAAATTCCATCCATCCATCTCAGTCTAAGATAGAAGCCTTTGAAAATGGTTAAAAGTAAAAGAAAATTATAGTAGAATATAACCCATTGGAAACGGAAGATAATGTGACAAAAATGAAACGAAAAATAAATTTCAACTAATTTAGTGAATTTTTATGTTTTTTTTGTGAAAAATAAAAATAAAAAACCAACTTGGTTATTTGAATTTTTCACATAAATTTTGAGGTTAGGTGAAAAAAGTGTTCAAACAAAAGTTGTAGATCTTTTGATTACCTACAACTTTTTTCCATAGGACTTTAGTAGTTTTACCGGAAATCGAGAAAAACCGTATTTTACCCTTAAATATTCACCCCCTCCTACTTCCGACCTCAGATCGCCCGTAATTTATTTTTCCTTCAATTTCTGTCATATCATCTTCCGTTCCCAATGGGTTTCATTCTACTATAATTTTTTTTGGTTTCAAGAATTATCTACCCCGGACTATCTTCAGCATTCTTTCAGCCGTATTTCAGCCCACAATTATCATAATTTGGATTCCAGCCACCGAACATCGCACACCTATCATGCACTTTGATCCTCGTGAATCTTGTTGAGCGTCACCTGGCATGGTGCTAATTACAGCTTATTAATTGCTGAGCAACCCTCTGTAGCTGTAATTAGGGAAATTCTCGTGATAACTCTTGTGGCTGGTTGTTATGTCGGTACGGGATTCTCCTGTGGCCGGAGTTCATTCGGGGGAAGATTGATATGTGAATAAAGTATGAGAGAGTCATTTGTGAATTCGAAAAGGAATGGAACATAGTTACTTTTGCTGGAGTCATTGATGTATGTGAAAGTTTTGGGTACGCAGTGATATTATTTCTTGCAAAAAAGGGCACGTACATAATTGTGAAAGGATGTGTTTTACTGAGCCATTGAATATTCACCATGAGCTTTTCTTGAAACTTGATGTGAGGATAACGAATTAAAATACTCAAAATATGGTGTCAGAAGTGGGATTGACTGAAGTTGCAAGGGCTGGAACCCTGAATTTGGCCAGCATTCTCTTCAAGTTTTCTGTTGATTAATTTTTTTGCTCTTTCACTCCTGAAATCATTATGAACAACTCGTGGATCAAAAGCTTTGAGGAATTACAAGAAAACCAAATTTCCAGTTCAATACTCAATAAATAGAAAGTACCCAAATGAGGAATATTTAAGTACTTCTTTTGTAGTACAAGAGCAGGAATTCAAATGACAGACTTGCTCATTTTGTACTCCACTCAACCCACTGCCATTTCAGTAATCTGCCAATTCATCACTCCTGACCTAGAAGATCCGGTTCGAATCCTTGTGTATACGAATAATGGAGGATTTAGTGTTAGATGCTGAACAATCACAGACAAAAGACGTCGTTTCCAAAAACAATGTAATAAGTTCCAACGAGCAGAAATCCTTCCCATTTCCTATTCAGCAAGGAAAATGGAACAATCTCCGACCGAATTAGCTAAATAGATTTACTCTTCCGCTGTTGAAGCTGAACCTCATCCGTCTCGAAAGACGATGATTTTTGTATCCGGATTGCCGGCTGGATTCATTTTATTCCCGAGCGGTGGCGGAAAGTTCGACATCTGTAGTATCTCTGAATGGGTTGTTTTGTTCTCGAGAAGTTTTCTAGGAGTGTCTCACGTAATCAGATTACCTTTATTTGGGCGATTCTAAAATGGTATAGTATTAGACCAGAAGCTGGTGACAGGTGACGTTCTCCCATTTTACACTGCATGCCTATTAATGGCTTGATAATCAATCCTAAATTATGAAAAATAGACGGATTCTTGGCCGCCGCACTCATGCACTTCATAAGGAAGAGCGCTTTTCTTTTTGTAGAGAATTTCCCTGATTTTCGCGATATTATACTGCCTGCCATTGTAACATATGGAAGTTCAAACAAACTGAAACGCTACTAATTAATGGCATTCAATCCGCAGCGGTCGAAAGGGCTCAAAGGGTTACGAAAAAATGAAAAAAAATTAAAGGGAACTTCCGTGCTTTCAAATTGCATGCCGATGTGAAGAATTGAAGTTTCAGTAATAAAAACACTCTGGAAAAATTGGCATGCGCCCCTCGTCTGACCAACGGTGGAAAATTGCGGAAAAACTCTATAAAAATTTAATATAGGTTTTACGTGATTCCAAACTGCATGCATGATGTACATGCCAAATAACCAACTATTAATTAATTATACAAATGACGTATCTTTCTAATGGCATGCAGTTTGGAATCACGTAAAATCTGTATTAAATTTTCACAGAGTTTTCCTGCAATTTTCCACCGTTGGTCAGACGAGGAGCGCATGCCAATTTTTCCAGAGTATTTTCGTTACTAAAACTTCAATAATTCACATCGGCATGCAATTTGAAAACACGGAAGTCCCCTTTAATTTTTTTCAGTTTTTCGTAACCCTTTGAGTCCTTTCAGCCGCTGCGGATTGCATGCCATTAATTAGTAGCGTTTCAATTTGTTTGAACCTTCGTATGTTACAACGGCAGGCAGTATAATATCGCGAAAATCAGGTAAATTCTCCACAAAAAGAAAAGCGCTCTTCCTTATGAAGTGCGCACGTGCGGCGGCCAGGAACCCGTTGTTTTTTCATATTTTAGGGTTAATTAGCAAGCCATAAAAAGGCATGCAGTGTAAAATGGGAGAACGTCACCTGTAACCAGCTCTGATCTATATAAGTGTATCCAACTTAATTTTAAATAGCACCCACCGTATATTATCACATTTGACGTTCAAGTGTGTTTTGAAGCATTTGACATTATTTGAAAATTTGTTCATGTCTCATCGTGTATTTGTTCATATTCATTTACCCCTGAAAAAATTTCTCCTTCAAACGTATCCTATGGGCAAAATATTATCTTAATATTTTAAAAACAGAAAAAGCTATGGAGAAAAAACTAAAAAATTTTGAAAATTCAACACTCTGTGTAGGTACCGAAAACGACACATTTTTGTAAAATTATTCACACAAGATTGAAAGCTCCTAAAAAAATTGAGATAAACGATTAACTAAGTAAATGATAGATCAATACTGAAATAAAACCACACAAAAATAATCGGTCGTTTTGATGGTGGAAATAAATGAAAATACCCAAAAATTGATGGAAATATACTGTTCATTCATTTAATACCTGGGAAATATTTTTTTTTATTATATCGGCCGTGTGTCGTTCAAGACTTTTCGTTATCCAATTGAAAGATTACATTTTGATTCCGAGGAAAGAACAAACCACGAACCTCGTAATTCTACAGAAAAATCTCAACATCGTGTAGTCATGGAACAGCTTAACTATATCAACACAATATTATACACAACGTCAGTTTTTTTTGTTAGCAAATTCGCTTGATGAAATTGAAGAAATTAAGGAACAAAATCAAATTTCTTCAGAAATATTGGGAGAATTATGTGCAGCGAGTGTTGAGTTACTGCCGAAAATAACTCAAGAGCGGTATTAAAATAATTATGAAAATTTTTAAGAGTGGCGCAAAATCAAAAATGTGAAGGTGGCTAATGAAGATGTATTATTAGTCTATACGAAAGGGAAATCAGAGGTTATTTTCCTAACTCGCTGTAGACCAAGATTTCAATGTTGAAACTTGCTTTGAAAGTTTATAACAACATTGATATTTCAAGGTTAGTTATTTAAAATCGTACACCATATTCGAGTATTATTATTATTAGAGTTAACATTAACTTTTCAATAACAGTATGGGATTACGAAAACATCATTTCAGTTCCTATTGACTTACTTCCAGCAACGCACTCATGTCCTACATTTAGTAGCCGGCAGAGAGGCCATATAAATGATAATTTGTCAGCTGCAATTTATCTGTCGGGCAATTTTCCTGAAAACAGAAACCTGAAGTGACTCCAGCGAGCCGTGTTGAGGTCAGCAGTCACTATTTAAAAGACCCCTTTTAATTTTGCCGAAGCTTCGAAAGACCGGCGACCGCCACTTCAATGAACTAACTATTTCTGCTCGGCGAATTTCCTTTCAGGGTTCAAGATGAGTACAGGTTAATCACTGGTTAAGCGACGAGAAATCTTTATGCCATCGGTTTTGCTTGTACAGGGATCTGAGTAGTCGAGAGTACTCTTTATTTATCCATTTATTCACAATCATCTCATAATTGAAATTTTATTCACACTTATCAACATAAGGTCATATTCATCAAGGGCTGGGAATTTCTTTTTCAGTGTTTATTCAGAACGAGCTTATAAAACATACCTACCCCCCTTTCCGATTTTGTATCTCAATATTTTCAAAAATCTGCGATTGGCGTTAACAGAATTCCTCTATCTTCAACCATTGTCGAATTGAAGAGTTTATCTGGAGTTGAAAGGTGTCATACACCTCGGAAAATATCACAAAAAATTTTTTCTGCTCATATTCAGAAAACTTGATCCTTTTTGAATATACACACCATAATTGAAGTCAATTCTAAGTCAAATGGAGATTTCACAGGCTTTTCATGCAGTCGCGGGGTGAAATTTTTCAAAAATCTGCAAAGATGTTCAATTAAAAATTCGTCCGTGAATATCTTCGATTCAAATTCACAGATCATACTAATTTAATGATTCTGAATCGATTGGCGTTAACAGAATTCCTCTATCTTCAACCAATCTCGAATTGAAGAGTTTATCTGGAGATGAAAGGTGTCATACACCTCGGAAAATTTCACAAAAAATTTTTTCTGCTCATATTCAGAAAACTTGATCCTTTCTAAATATACACACCAGAATTGAAGTCAATTCTCAGTCAAATGGAGATTTCATAGGCTTTTCATGGAACCTCTGCAGTCGCGAGTTGAAAATTTTCAAAAATCTGCTAAGGTGTTCAATTAAAAATCCGTCCGTGAATATATTCGATTCAAATTCTCAGATCATACTAATTTCATGATTCTGAATCGATTTGCGTTAACAGAATTTCTCTATCTTCAACCATTCTCGAATTGAAGAATTTATCTGGAGTTGAAAGGTGTCATGCACCTCGAAAAATTTTCCAAAAATTTTTTCTGCTCATATTCAGAAAACTTGATCCTTTCTAAACATACACACCAGAATTGAAGTCAATTCTCAATCAAATCGAGATTTCACAGGCTTTTCATGGAACCTCTGCAGTCGCGAGTTGAAAATTTTCAAAAATCTGCTTAGGTGTTCAATTAAAAATCCGTCCGTGAATATTTTCGATTCAAATTCACAGATCATACTAATTTTATGATTCTAAATCGATTGGCGTTAACAGAATTCCTCTATCTTCAACCATTCTCGAATTGAAGAGTTTATTTGGAGTTGAAAGGTATCATACACCTCGGAAAATTTTACAAAAAATATTTTCTGCTCATATTCAGAAAACTTGATCCTTTCTGAATATACACACCAGAATTGAAGTCAATTCTCAATCAAATCGAGATTTCACAGGCTTTTCATGGAACCTCTGCAGTCGCGAGTTGAAAATTTTCAAAAATCTGCTAAGGTGTTCAATTAATAATCAGTCCGTGAATATTTTCGATTCAAATTCACAGATCATACTAATTTTATGATTCTAAATCGATTGGCGTTAACAGAATTCCTCTATCTTCAACCATTCCCGCATTGAAGAGTTTATTTGGAGTTGAAAGGTGTCATACACCTCGGAAAATTTTACAAAAAATTTTTTCTGCTCATATTCAGAAAACTTGATCCTTTCTAAACATACACACCAGAATTGAAGTCAATTCTCAATCAAATCGAGATTTCACAGGCTTTTCATGGAACCTCTGCAGTCGCGAGTTGAAAATTTTCAAAAATCTGCTTAGGTGTTCAATTAAAAATCCGTCCGTGAATATTTTCGATTCAAATTCACAGATCATACTAATTTTATGATTCTAAATCGATTGGCGTTAACAGAATTCCTCTATCTTCAACCATTCTCGAATTGAAGAGTTTATTTGGAGTTGAAAGGTATCATACACCTCGGAAAATTTTACAAAAAATATTTTCTGCTCATATTCAGAAAACTTGATCCTTTCTGAATATACACACCAGAATTGAAGTCAATTCTCAATCAAATCGAGATTTCACAGGCTTTTCATGGAACCTCTGCAGTCGCGAGTTGAAAATTTTCAAAAATCTGCTAAGGTGTTCAATTAATAATCAGTCCGTGAATATTTTCGATTCAAATTCACAGATCATACTAATTTTATGATTCTAAATCGATTGGCGTTAACAGAATTCCTCTATCTTCAACCATTCCCGCATTGAAGAGTTTATTTGGAGTTGAAAGGTGTCATACACCTCGGAAAATTTTACAAAAAATTTTTTCTGCTCATATTCAGAAAACTTGATCCTTTCTAAACATACACACCAGAATTGAAGTCAATTCTCAATCAAATCGAGATTTCACAGGCTTTTCATGGAACCTCTGCAGTCGCGAGTTGAAAATTTTCAAAAATCTGCTTAGGTGTTCAATTAAAAATCCGTCCGTGAATATTTTCGATTCAAATTCACAGATCATACTAATTTTATGATTCTAAATCGATTGACGTTAACAGAATTCCTCTATCTTCAACCATTCTCGAATTGAAGAGTTTATTTGGAGTTGAAAGGTGTCATACACCTCGGAAAATTTTACAAAAAATTTTTTCTGCTCATATTCAGAAAACTTGATCCTTTCTAAACATACACACCAGAATTGAAGTCAATTCTCAATCAAATCGAGATTTCACAGGCTTTTCATGGAACCTCTGCAGTCGCGAGTTGAAAATTTTCAAAAATCTGCTAAGGTGTTCAATTAAAAATCTGTCTGTGAATATTTCCAATTCAAATTCTCAGATTATACGAATTTTATGATTCTGACGATTGGCGTTATCAGAATTTCTCTATCTTCTCCCTGAAAGCATTCTATTTTTTCCATTCCAATTTGTGAAATGCAGTTTTTGTTTAATACGCTCACTGAGTTTCAAGTCCATTCCTGACTAATTGAAGATTTAACGGGCTTATTTTGGCACCTCCGCCATTTCCATCTTTCTAGAGAATTTTTGACATTTGATTCTTTGTTCTGCTAAACCTTGTATCTGAGCATATACAAATCATATATGTTCGGATTCTGCATGTACTTTTCCACATATGGTGCGATTTTCGAGTGCATCTGATGATTTTATATCTACAATAACGCATTTACGCTAATGAAATACTTGTTCAGTTATAGATGAATATACAGCGAATATTTCATTTCGCTGTTTCCATTCCAACCTCCATTATCGCTTTAAATATTTCACGGTACCTTCCAGGTGAACAATGATTTCCTCCCTCGCCCATTTCTCACTCTTTTCTAATATTTGCTCTTGTATTGTTGGCGCGAAAAATTAATATTGAGTTCGATTTCCAACAAAGGGCGAATATGTTTGCACCGCCTCAACGCCTTGGGGTGGGTACTTCAACATAAATGACGATATTACTGTTATTTATTATTTTCCACGAAAATACGAAAAATTCACGAGGAACGAAAGCGACCAGTCATGAAAAGTTATGAGGAGACTGATATTGATTGATCTAGACGTCGTGAGGTAGGTTACATATTGTGTTACTCAGTCCAAGGCCGATACATATCGATACTGCCGGAGGTCTTAAGGGTGGAATAAAAATTCGCTCTATGACCCTTTGGCAATATTTCGCACTGTACGAGGGCGGGTTGAATAGTTGTCGGCCTAAGCAGAAAAACAACTTTTTTCGCCTTCGTCAAACCTCAAATAATTTGAAAAAATAGTACTAGAAAAAAGACCTAAGAGACCCCAAAAAATATATGATTTGTATATGCTCAGATACAACGTTTACAGAAAAAAGAAATAAAAGGTAGAAAATTCCCTAGCAAGATCGAAATGGCGGAAGTACCGTAAAAAGCCTATAAAATGTTAAATTATTTCGGAATCGACTCATGCAAAGAATATTACATGACAAGAATGAGAGTAGAAAACAGAATAAAAAAAATTATTTTGAAGAGAAATTACCCCATTTAACTCGTATGAAATTTTCAACTCAAGAACGATTGAAAATAGAGCAATTCTGCGAATGCCAATCGATTCAGAATGATAAAATTTGTATATTCTATGAATTTGAAGTCGATAGACAAGAAAACAAAAATTGCATTTCACAAATTGAGATGGAAAAAAAATTTAAATGCTTTTGGAGAAAAATGACCCCTTTGAACTGAATATAAACTTTTCAACTCGAGAATTGCTGAAGATAGAGCAATTCTGCGAATGCCAGTCGATCAAGAATGATGAAATCAGTATATTTCATGAATTTTGAGTCGATAGACAGAAAAAAAAATAATTACCCAAAAAATTCGTAAAGGGTAGATCTCTAAAAAACACGAAAATACAAAATCATCACATCTATAGTCGGATCCATATTAAGAAGTCAGTGATGCAAGATAGGATATACTATCTTCTGTGAAATAAATATCCTTTTTCAATAAGTCATTCTTGAAATTGACTTGTAGTGGTCAGTCCATCGTTTTGTCGGGAATATTTGAAAAACTTTTTAGATGATGAAGTCGTAATCATATACAAAGTAAACTTCCTTCAATCCAGAAAAAGTTTTTTTAGGACCGTTCCGCCGAAATAACTTGTTGAACTATAGACGCAAGGGACACACTTTGTTGCTCGGCCAGGCCTGTAAGTGACGTAGGCAACATTGGCTTGAAATGTCATTTTTGTTTGTTGAATGTATTGACACATGTCACGTTAACTGACTTCTCAATGTGGATCCGACAATAGAAAGGTCAAAATAATGGCGGAGGTGCCATGAAAAGGATATGAAATCTTCAATTGATTCGGAATCGATTTGAAACTTAGTTTGCATATTTCATTTCACAAATTGAGATGGAAAAAGTAATTTAAAATATTTTTGGAGAAAAATTACCCCTTTGAACTGAATATAAACTTTTCAACTCGAGAACGGTTAAAGATAGAGCAATTCTGCAAATGCCATTCGATTCAAAATGATCAAATTAGTATATTCCATGAGTTTGAAGTTGTTAATAGACAAGAAAAAAGAGATTCCCCAAAAATTCGCGCTATATACGCAAAATTTCATGGGGATTCTGGAAATATAGGTATGATTTGCTTGTGCTCAGATACAAGGTTTATCCTGTGAAATATTTAATTTAGTAGGAATCAACTTGAAAATCAGTGTACATATTTGAAATATATTGAATTTCAACAATTGGAGTAGAAAAAAAATTAAATAATGTTTTTGGGGGAAAAATGATTCCTCTGAAGTCTAAATAAATTTTACAACTCGAGAACGGTTAAAAATAGAGCAATTCTGTGGATGCAAGTCGATCAAGAATGATGAAATCAGTATATTACGTAAATTTTGAGTTGATAGACAGGAAAAAAATGATTACCAAAAAAAAGTCGTAAAGACACCTACCTAACAATCATGAAAAATACAAAATCATCAGATCTAAAAAGATCGAATTAATGGCGGAGGTGCCGTGAAAAGGCTATGAAATCTTCAATTCATCTGGAATCGATTTGAAACTCGGTGTGCATATTTAAAAAATATTGCATTTTACAAATTGAGATGGACAAAAAATTTAAATGCTTTTGGAGAAAATTGACCCCTTTGAACTGAATATAAACTTTTCAACTCGAGAACGGTTGAAGATAGAGCAATTCTGCAAATGCCATTCGATTCAAAATGATCAAATTAGTATATTCCATGAGTTTGAAGTTGTTAATAGACAAGAAAAAAGAGATTCCCCAAAAATTCGCGCTATATACGCAAAATTTCATGGGGATTCTGGAAATATAGGTATGATTTGCTTGTGCTCAGATACAAGGTTTATCCTGTGAAATATTTAATTTAGTAGGAATCAACTTGAAAATCAGTGTACATATTTGAAATATATTGAATTTCAACAATTGGAGTAGAAAAAAAATTAAATAATGTTTTTGGGGGAAAAATGATTCCTCTGAAGTCTAAATAAATTTTCCAACTCGAGAACGGTTAAAAATAGAGCAATTCTGTGGATGCAAGTCGATCAAGAATGATGAAATCAGTATATTACGTAAATTTTGAGTTGATAGACAGGAAAAAAATTATTACCAAAAAAAAGTCGTAAAGACACCTACCTAACAATCATGAAAAATACAAAATCATCAGATCTAAAAAGATCGAATTAATGGCGGAGGTGCCGTGAAAAGGCTATGAAATCTTCAATTCATCTGGAATCGATTTGAAACTCGGTGTGCATATTTAAAAAATATTGCATTTTACAAATTGAGATGGAAAAAAAATTTAAATGCTTTTGGAGAAAATTGACCCCTTTGAACTGAATATAAACTTTTCAACTCGAGAACGGTTGAAGATAGAGCAATTCTGCGAATGTCATTCGATTCAAAATGATCAAATTAGTATATTCCATGAGTTTGAAGTTGATAGACAAGAAAACAGAGATTACCAAAAAAAATTCATAAGGGGTAGACCCCTAAAAATGATGAAAAATACAAATTCATCAGATCTACTTGAAAATCGCACTATATACGCGAAATTTCATGGGGATTTCAAAAATACATGTTTTGTATGTGCCTAGATACGAAGGATTAGCAGACAGAGGATAAACAGTCGAAAATTCTCTAGAAAGTTCGAAATAATGGCGGAGGTGCCGTGAAAAGGCTATGAAATCTACAATTGATCCGGAATCGATTTGAAACTCGGTGTGCATATTTAAAAAAATATTGCATTTCACAAATGGAGATGGAAAAAATAATTTAAAATGCTTTTGGAGAAAAATTACCCCTTTGAACTGAATATAAACTTTTCAACTCGAGAACGGTTGAAGATAGAGCAATTCTGCGAACGCCATTCGATTCAAAATGATCAAATTAGTATATTCCATGAGTTTGAAGTTGATAGACAAGAAAAAAAATTACCCAAAAAAGTCGCAAGGGGTAGACCCCTAAAAATCGTGGAAAATACAAATTCATCAAATCTACTTGAAATTCGCACTATATACGCAAAATTTCATGGAGATTTCAAAAATTCATGATTTGTATGTGCCCAGATACGAAGGATTAGCAGACAGAGGATAAACCGTCGAAAATTCTCTAGAAAGTTCGAAATAAAGGCGGAGGTGCCGTGAAAAGGCTATGAAATCTACAATTGATCCGGAATCGATTTGAAATTCGGTGTGCATATTAAAAAAATACTGCATTTCACAAATGGAGATGGAAAAAATAATTTAAAATGCTCTTGGAGAAAAATTACCCCTTTGAACTGAATATAAACTTTTCAACTCGAGAACGGTTAAAGATAGAGAAATTCTGCGAACGCCATTCGATTCAAAATGATCAAAGTAGTATATTCCATGAGTTTGAAGTTGATAGACAAGAAAAAAAAAATACCCAAAAAAGTCGCAAGGGGTAGACCCCTAAAAATCGTGAAAAATACAAATTCATCAAATCTACTTGAAACTCGCACTATATACGCAAAATTTCATGGAGATTTCAAAAATACATGATTTGTATGTGCCCAGATACGAAGGATTAGCAGACAGAGGATAAACCGTCGAAAATTCTCTAGAAAGTTCGAAATAATGGCGGAGGTGCCGTGAAAAGGCTATGAAATCTACAATTGATCCGGAATCGATTTGAAACTCGGTGTGTATATTTAAAAAAATATTGCATTTCACAAATGGAGATGGAAAAAATAATTTAAAATGCTCTTGGAGAAAAATTACCACTTTGAACTGAATATAAACTTTTCAACTCGAGAACGGTTAAAGATAGAGAAATTCTGCGAACGCCATTCGATTCAAAATGATCAAATTAGTATATTCCATGAGTTTGAAGTTGATAGACAAGAAAAAAAAATTACCCAAAAAAGTCGCAAGGGGTAGACCCCTAAAAATCGTGGAAAATACAAATTCATCAAATCTACTTGAAATTCGCACTATATACGCAAAATTTCATGGAGATTTCAAAAATACATGATTTGTATGTGCCCAGATACGAAGGATTAGCAGACAGAGGATAAACCGTCGAAAATTCTCTAGAAAGTTCGAAATAAAGGCGGAGGTGCCGTGAAAAGGCTATGAAATCTACAATTGATCCGGAATCGATTTGAAACTCGGTGTGCATATTTAAAAAAATATTGCATTTCACAAATGGAGATGGAAAAAATAATTTAAAATGCTTTTGGAGAAAAATTACCCCTTTGAACTGAATATAAACTTTTCAACTCGAGAACAGTTAAAGATAGAGAAATTCTGCGAATGCCATTCGATTCAAAATGATCAAATTAGGATATCTCGTGAATTTGAAGATGATGGACATGAGAAAAAGATTGCCCAAAAGAGTCGAAAGTGGTAGACCCTTCTTAAAAAGAGTGAAAAATACGTAATCATCAGATCTACTTGAAATTCGCACTATATACGCGAAATTTTATGCAGATTCCGAAAATATATGATTTGTTAGCTCTCAGATACAAGGTTTGGCAGAAAAAAGGAGTAAAATGTAGAAAATGCTCTAAAAAGATCGAAATAATGGTGGAGGTGCCGTAAAAAGCCAATGAAATCTCTAATTCATCCAGAATCGGCTATACGAAAATCCTGTTTTTTTTCTTTAAATGAAAGCAATTTCGAAATATTCGCCAAAATTGATCACAGATGTTTTAATTTTGTGTCCACTCAGGGTGATATTATTTGAGAAGGTCTGCCCCTCAATGAGTAAAAAAGTTGCAAAATAAAACATCGCAGTACGTAATATATTCAACTGATTTTTCGAGTAAAACTTTTTTAGCATCAATTAGTATTCCATGCCCTGTAATAATCTGAAACTAATCTCGGAAACGCGCATCAATCCACGCCCCTCAGCGTCAGAACTTTCCACCGGAAACTTGACACACTGCACAATGACTAATAGCGAAAGCGCCAAAAAGAAGCGTCACATCATAGGACCCCGTCTCCCGCTGAAATTGCCGGGATCTGCAGCAGAAATAAAAGAATAACTCTTTTCAGGTCTTTCCATTGAAGATTTAATGCGGTCCGGCCGTTGCAGCGAGATGAAAAAGAAGGACAAATTCGTCAAAAAGGAGAGTCGGAGAAGTGTCTCGAAGATTGAAATCCTGCCAGTTTGGGCATAAAAGCGTTCGGGGAATTAGAAATTGGAGTTTCGCGACTCGAGAGGAAGTTTCCTGATGAGGTGATGAAAATGCAAGAATGCAAAAAACGATGGGTTTCGATTGCGAGTTTATACTTCGAGGTTTGCAATGGACTGCTTATGCAACAGGAAACAAGCAGTATACATTAATGAAACACATTCTGACTTCCAAAACATTTCACATGGAGTACCTCAGGGATCCGTTCGGGGACCCCTATTATTCATTATTTATGCGAACGGTATCTTTCATTTTCTAATTCTTAATAAATGTGTGGCTTATGCTGATGGTACAACTTTAGTAAATACTGCTTCGTATGTAGAAAGTCTTTACACCACAATGGCAGATTTCCTCAATGAAGCACAAAATTGGTTCAGTGCCAACAACCTCAAAGTGAATAGCGATAAAACCCAGGAACTCAAATTTATAATAAAGTTTCAACATATCTCGTTTTTCTTCATTTGAGAATGAGTACATTTCGACTGCAGTATTTGTGCAAACTTATGATGTTTATGAGTTCTGACAACTAGTGTTTATTAAACAAAATTTTTTTTTTTTTTAATATCTGTGGTTTCAGAAGTGCAAATCATAACAAATTATACATCAATGAAATCAGAATGAGAATCACAATTTTTCTGTATAAAAAAACAATATGACGCCCATAACAGAAAAAAAAGTTGATGATGAATGCCAGAAAACGAAACGTCGGATAGTAAATCTGAACATGAAAACGTGTAGCTGAGAAAAAGTATCAATGAAAATGTACTTTTGGTTTTGAGCTATGTTGTCAAATAACGATAGAAAAAAATAAAAACGAAAATTCCGATTTTCAGATTTTTTCCGATATTTCCGGAAATACTCGGAATTGTCCAAGTTTCAAAACAGTATTTTGTTAAGCACCAAAATACGCAACTTTGCCCAATTTAAGCTTCGACGTATCTCCAGTAGTTTAGGAGATCCCAATGGTGGGGGTCGAATTTGAATTGCCCTGTATTACGTTTGAAAATTTTACCAATATTTTCATTTTATTGAAGCGGTGTTATCCCAATATAACTGTGCTATTTGGAAGAAACCATTTCGAGTACTTTCAACAATTCCCAGAAAGTGTTATGTATTTATCATTCCTTATGGAGTGATTCGTAACAAAAAATTCATAAAAACTTGCGCAGAACATCAGTCTACTATGATTAACTTTTCAGTTCGAGAAAGCTTGAAATTAGAGCAATTCTGCGGACGTCTATCGATTCAGAATGATAGAGTACATTTCGTGAATTTTGAGTTGATAAGAAAAAAGAGATTACTCACATCACAAAAAATCCCAAGGTAATATTTTGAACGAATTCGAAATTATGCGGCTTAAAGTATTAACATTGGTAGTGAAATTAATACGACCCACTAAAAATCATGAAAAATATAAAACCATCAGATCTACTTGAGATCGTATATCATATGCGAAATTTTATGCAGAATCCGAAAATATATGATTTGTGTATGATAAGATACAAGGTTTAGTAGAAACAAGGAATAAACCGTCGAAAATTCTCTAGAAAGATCGAAATGGCGGAGGTGCCATAAAACGACTATAAAATTTGAAATTTATTGCCTTTCGTCAAGTACTCTTAGTTCCACATGAGAAATATTTAAATATTTTTCATGATGAAAATTTAGATATTCGACTCAAACAAAGTCGTGGTACTGGTCGGAATCTTTCTGTGGTTTCTACAGATGGCTCTGCTGCTCACTTTCTTAGTGGGTGCCGGAGATATCGTAGTGCCTGTTAACAAAACCGATTGGAAATCAATTACATATTGTGGCCGAGTCTGTACTGATGAGCGAGTTGAATCGCGAAACCGGTCTGCAGATGTCACATGTTTTCGATTGCCAGTTGGTGGTTGTTACAGGAAGATTGCAAAGTATATCCTTGTAGGAAAACTTTGCCAGGCGTTGAATAGACGTGATTCGGCGGTCGTATGGGGCTTTTGAATTATTTCTGTTCGACGTTTGCCGACAATCCTATTGTATAGGAAAATTTGCGAAAGGCTGGATTATTTTTGTAATCAAATTTTGTTTTGAGACTATAAAATATTCAATTGAAAACGAATCGACATAAAACTTAGTGGGCATATTCAAAAGAGATTGAATTTCACAAATGAGGAAGAAGAAAAAAATTTTAATGTTTTAAGGGGGAGATAAACTCTTCAATTCGCGAACATTTGAAGATAGAGGAAATCTGTTAGAGCTAATCGATTCAGAATTGCAAAATTAGTATGACCTGTAAAGTTCTAACGGAAATATGCACAGACGGATTTTTAATTGATCACCTTAGCAGATTTTTGAAAATTTTCAACTCGCGACTGCAGAGGTTCCATGAAAAGCCTATGAAATCTCCATTTGACTGGGAATCGGCTTCAATTTTGTTGTGTTCATTCGGAAAAGAACAAGTTGTCTGAATATGAGCAGAAAAAATTTTTTGTAAAATTTTCCGAGGTGTATGACACCTTTCAACTCCAGATAAACTCTTCAATTCGAGAACGGTTGAAGATAGAGAAATTCTGTTAACGCCAATCGATTCAGAATCATAAAATTAGTATGATGTGTGAAGTTGAATCGGAAATATGCACAGACGGATGTTTAATTGAACACCTTACCAGATTTTTGAAAATGTTCATCTCGCGACTGCAGAGGTTCCATGAAAAGTCAATGAAATCTCCATTTGACTGAGAATTGACTTCAATTTCGGTGTGTTCATTCAGAAATTATCAAGTTCTTTTAATATGAACAGAAACAATTTTTTGGAATATTTTCCGAGGTGTATGACACCTTTCAACTTCAGATAAACTTTTCAATTCGAAAACGATTGAAGATAGAGAAATTCTGTTAACGCCAATCGATTCAGAATCATAAAATTAGTATGATCTGTGGAGTTGAATCGGAAATAATTCACAGACGGATTTTTAATTGAACACCTTGGCAGATTTTTGAAAATTTTCAACTCGCGACTGCAGAGGTTCAATGAAAAGCCTATGAAATCTCCATTTGATTTAAAATCGACTTCCATTTTGGTGTGAATATTCAGAAATGATCAGGTTTTCTGAATATGAGAAGAGAAAATTTCTTGGAAATTTTTCCGAGGTGTATGACACCTCTCAACTCCAGATGTACTCTTCAATTCGAGAACGGTTGAAGATAAAGGAATTCTGTTAACGCCAATCGATTCAGAATCATAAAATTAGTACGATCTGTGAAGTTGAATCAAAAATATGCTCAGACGGATTCTTAATTGAACACTTTAGCAGATTTTTGAAAAATTTCATCTCGCGACTGCAGAGGTTCAATGAAAAGCCTATGAAATCTCCATTTGACTGAGAATTGACTTCAATTCTGGTGTGTATATTTAGAAAGGATCAAGTTTTCTGAATATGAGCAGAAAAAATTTTTTGTGAAATTTTCCGAGGTGTATGACACCTTTCAACTCCAGACGAACTCTTCAATTCGAGAACGGTTGAAGATAGAGGAATTCTGTTAACGCCAATCGATTCAGAATCATAAAATTAGTATGATCTGTGGAGTTGAATCGGAAATAATTCACAGACGGATTTTTAATTGAACACCTTGGCAGATTTTTGAAAATTTTCAACTCGTGACTGCAGAGGTTCCATGAAAAGCCTATGAAATCTCCATTTGACTGAGAATTGACTTCAATTCTGGTGTGTATATTTAGAAAGGATCAAGTTTTCTGAATATGAGCAGAAAAAATTTTTTGTGAAATTTTCCGAGGTGTATGACACCTTTCAACTCCAGACGAACTCTTCAATTCGAGAACGGTTGAAGATAGAGGAATTCTGTTAACGCCAATCGATTCAGAATCATAAAATTAGTATGATCTGTGGAGTTGAATCGAAAATAATTCACAGACGGATTTTTAATTGAACACCTCGGCAGATTTTTGAAAATTTTCATCTCGCGACTGCAGAGGTTCCATGAAAAGTCAATGAAATCTCCATTTGACTGAGAATTGACTTCAATTTCGCTGTGTTCATTCAGAAATTATCAAGTTCTTTTAATATGAATAGAAACAATTTTTTGGAAAATTTTCCGAGGTGTATGACACCTTTCAACTTCAGATGAACTTTTCAATTCGAGAACGGTTGAAGATAGAGGAATTCTGTCAACGCCAATCGATTCAAAATCATAAAATTAGTATGATCTGTGAAGTTGAATCGGAAATATTCACAGACGGATTTTTAATTGAATACCTTGGCAGATTTTTGAAAATTTTCATCTCGCGACAGCAGAGGTTCAATGAAAAGCCTATGAAATCTCCATTTGATTTAGAATCGACTTCAATTTTGGTGTGAATATTCAGAAATGATCAGGTTTTCTGAATATGAGCAGAGAAAATTTTTTGGAAATTTTTCCTAGGTGTATGACACCTTTCAACTCCAGATGAACTCTTCAGTTCTAACTCTAGTGAGTTTCCTCCCGAAAAAGTTGTTTTTTCGGCAAACAGCACGAACTAGGTCTCGGCGTCACATTGCCGACTCTTCCCATTATCCCACTGTATCCCTTTCTCAATTCACTCTGAATTATCCATTCTGCTAGCAGTTCACTTGCAAAAATATCGAATATCCGAACATCTTTGAAATCGTTGCCGAAATAAATAAATCTAGAGACTTCTCGGCTATTACGGTGGAATTCCACATTAGTGCAGATCATTAAATAGAAACCCAATCCATTTATTCCTCATATTGCATCAGTTCACCAATTAGGGTGAAACGGAGCGAAATTATTCCCTCTTCCCTCGAAATTCAATTTCCGATGAAACCCAGCGAAATATTGCATCAATCCCGAGGGATATTCAGTGCAGTGATTGATACGCGATTTTGGGCCGGCTCCCAAATCGCAGAAGGGGGCCCAGAAATGACGTTTCAATCAGTGGCTGCGGCAGATATATTCAAGGACTTTGTGGCAACGGTCCGGATGGCCAGACCTTCGGTGTTCCACAGGGTCTTACAACAAGGGCGCGGTCTTCCATATATAGATGTGTGATTTTATCACTTATAATTGCAGTCAATATGAAAAAATCTGAAGTCAGGATTACATTCTCTTTCATTTCTGTCTCACCACCTAATATAACCAACACATTAAATTTATTACCATATTTTTCGAAGAAAAATATAAATCTTCAATTGACTCGTGAAAAGAACATATAATGAACTATTTATCATAAATTCATGGACATGAGTCGATTTGTCAACTTTCACAAGTGAGCGCCATCTAGGAGATAAAATACAAAGCTGGTTTATTATTTCCTTACCCCCTCCACACCTTCTGATCGATTTCGATTCTGATCATTTTATATCTTACACAATTTTATTCTACGGATTTTACGATACTACAAATTTATTTTCGGACAATGCGTTGGTTTAACAATTTTAAATGGGATCAAATGATTTTTTGATAAAACTTTGTTCGGTTAGGTTTTTAATTTGACGGCTTTATAATAGGAACAGCTTAGTTTATTGGATTTTGCGAGCACTTGGTTCTCATTTCAGTCTCTTTCGTTTCTGAACGAATTCAGGAATATGAAAACTAGTTCTTCGCGTATGATGCTTTATCTGTTTTCATTTGATAAACTTCTTTCTGGATATTAAATTAGCTCTATACATTTCATTCTGCTATTGTTAAAAATTGTTCTGATGCCAAATTGATCCTCCATTTTATTGGTTTTTCTGTTGCCGTTATTGCATTTATAATTCTGTCATGCTAAAAATCTAAAAGTACAGCACTTTAAATTCTACAACTTGTCAATATGAAAGATACATTTTTTATATACGTATGCATATTTATTATCAACATCATCTAATGATCACAGCAATAATTGCAATTCGAAATTCACACAGGTATAGGCACTTCCTTCGCCACGGCATTCAAAGTCTGCTCAACGTTCAACCCAACATTGTCAATTTTTTTCGAAACACCGCACCACAGCTCTCCATGACGCGGTTCCGCAGCCACACACCTCTGCTTCACTTCGTCTTGCTGTTGTTTCGTCCCGTGCAACTGTTCAAAACGATACCAATACGCCCAAGAATCCCCCAAGTCCGGCTCGACCTTCAGAGTTCGATGGAACCATTCGCGACACTTGGAAACCTTTCCCTCGGTCCAGAAAAGCTTGCTCACGGCCAACAGCACGTGAGGATCGTGCTCGCATTTCTTCAATGCGTCCACCGATTTCGCTTTTCTTTGCGGCCTGTGCTCCATGAAGATGCTCTGCGCCCACAGTACACCAGACGTAGGGCACTCTTGCAGCGCCTTCGCCATCATAACGTCCGCGATGTCTTTCAGTCCGGCTCTAACTTCCACTCTCACGGCTTCCAGCCATAACTGCTCGTTCTTCGGGTTCCTCAGCCTGGCCCTCTCCAGCACTGAACGGGCTTTGGTCAACAGGCCACGCTGCTCTTCCAACCGCGACGAAAGCAGCCAAAGCGGGATCGAGCTCGTGCATTTTTTTATGCCACTACTATAGGCGTCGAAGGCCCTCGACGAGTCCCCTTTCTGTTCCAGGATCTGCCCGAGCATCATCCACAGCTTCGGGTAGTCCGGAAACACCTTCAAGGCTTCGTCTATCAACCGCAAAGCCTCGTCCAGGTTGTTGAGACACCATTCCAGCTTGGCGCTCTTCATCATAACGCGAGGCGTCGGCGCAGATCCCCTGGCCTTAGCCAGAAGCCGCCTGGCTCTGGAATACTCCTTGTTTTCCGATTCCAGTTTGACGGCAGCCAACCAGATTTCCTCGCTGTTCGGATTGGCCTCGAAAGCTAGCGACAAAAGACCTCTCGCTGCCGGTACGTCACCGGCCACCCATTTGCTTTTCGCGCCCATCAACCAGAGGACCTCGCTCTTCGGACAGTGGGCCACGGCTCTCTGGAGGAGACTTTCGAAGCTTTCCCTCGATCCGTGGTTCTTCTCCAAATACGCGGCTCTCAGCCAGATCGATTTCTTGCCGGGAAAAGCAGCCAAGGCGATGCCGTACACCGCTCTAGCGCATTCGAAGGCCTCGTGGTTGATGCACAGTTCAGCGTCTTCCATCCAGGTGAACTTTCGATCTTCCGGATCGACTCCGTGAGCGATTACGTGCTTGACGATCGCTCGGCAGCAGTGTAAGTGGCCCCCTTTCTCACTTTCTAGCGCTTCTTTGAACCAATGTTCTCTATTGATCTCCACACCGTTGGATCCCAGCGACGCAATTGCACGCTCTATTATTTTTTCCACCATACCGGGATTGTCATTAGCTTCTTCCAGCTTCGCGGCGGTGATCCAGATCTGTATATCTGTCGGGTTGTTTTCCCTAGCTTTGTTGAGAACTTTTCTCGCATTTTCGTACGTTTCCAACCGAGCTAGAGCTACCCAGAGCTCCACAGCGGTTGGACAGCACTCAACCGCTCGAGAAAGCAATATTTTCGCATCTTCCGGATCCTCGATCTCTACAGCTGCTTTCCACAATCGAACGGAGTTCGGAATGTGCTCCAAAGCTTTACGAAAAACTCGCCTTTTCGCATTCGCTTCCACCTCCAAATTGGCCGCTTTAATCCAAACCCTTACAGACGTCGGTATATGCCTCGCTGCTTGCGCTATAATCGCTTTCGCAGTTTTTTCCGGATTGATCCTAGCTGCCTCCAACCACAGATCCTCGCTGAGGGGATTCACCTCGCAACCTTTCATGATGAGGTTCCTGGCAGCCTGCATCTTTCCCGTCACTTCCTCCAGGTGAGCACTGGCTATCCACGCTGAAGGATGCTTGGGGTTTGTCTGCCTAACGGACTTCAACAGCAAACGAGCTTTATTGACATCGTTAATGTCTCCGCCGTACGTGGGGATCATCGATTGTAGATCTGTGAGGTAACCTTTCGGATCAACTACCGACTGGCCACTAACAGAGTTCGACGCCTGGGACAATTTCACGTCCATCAAAGTATTCCTCGCTTGTCCAATTTTGATCAAGTCCATATCCCCAGTGGGCGTTAACATACTTGGTGTCATCCCCCCGGGTACCATACTGGCCAAGCCCGAGCTGGGGTCTAGAGAGGTCGAAAGCTGCCCTCCTAAATTTCTGGCGAGTACACTATCAGGCAGAGGGGTGAATTTCTCCGTCCTAGGATTCCGCTGCTTTTTGTTTCTAGCGTCGCCAACCTCCGGTATGGCGTTCCACTCGTCCACACTGACACTGGTCAGTTTTCGCTTCAGATCAGAAAACTGCTGTTGAATTTTAGGTCTTTCCTGGCGATACCGGTCGAGTTCTTCTTTGAGACGCTTTTCTTTGTGTTCTTTGCGCCTTTCCTCCATCCTGGTATCGACAGCTTCGTAAATTGCATCGGCTTCCGCGTCTTCCTTGTCGTAAGGATCTTTCGAGAACAGCGACCCGCCATAGCCGTTGAATCCATCGTAGTTGGCGTCGTTCAAGTCCTCCTCTTCTTCCTCTTCGTCTTTTTTTGTTTTTTTCGCAGGTGGCGCGGGGTGGCGTTCGTCGGAAACGTCCATTAAATCTCTCGCTGGGCCGATATCGGAACGGGTCGTGAATCCTGTAGCCCCTCTGCCTACCCCAGCAATGTATCCTAGAGGGGCGGCTATTCCAAGGAAAACTCGTTTGTTTTTATTCATCGTGCCAGGAATTGGTGCAGACATTTTCAAAGTTTTGGCAAAAACTATATATAACTTTCTCTCAAATAACAGAATTTATTTTATCTTCACAAGACTGTAAAATTCTTGCTAACAGTATTGTTGTATTAAAACTTATGTCAAGATAAAATCTTACCTCCGACTTTTATACCTTTCCATGTAATTATAATATCTCAAATAGTCAAAAGAAAAATATAATCCGAAACAAAAATATTGCTCACAGGTAAAACTTTCTATGAATTTCTCAGAATTTCCTACCTGTCATATTAGAGCAGAGTTCAAGGAAGGGAGGTTTTGTAGAATGGTACTTTCAAGTGATTCGTTGAAAAATAGGGGGTGTATCAGAATTGGTATATTCTTTTAATATATTAAACTGTATAATTTTTCCTCCATAGTACAAGGATGTGATTAAATTAGTTTTCCTCTTTCTGTGTCGCATTATGTTGGCAACTGCTTTTTGACGGAAAGTTTCAAATCCCAATTTTAATAATCAGATATCATAACGTATGTTTTGCCATAACATTTTGTAGAACTGATAAATACAATAAAAATGCACAAAATGATTTCAAATGCTCTAGAGTCACCGATATTCACTAAAAATTACAGGAAGAGTCCTAATAGGTCAGAAATGACTTCGGATTTGTATTCAATACACCCATTTTACTGCTAATAGCTAACCAATGTTTAGGAAAAAAATTGAGTTCTAGAAATTCATATTTTTTTCACTTCTCCTCAACTTTTGACGTAGAACTGTAAAATTTCAGAATCGGTAGTTACAGCAGGAATTTTCCATCTTTAGACGATTCCCGTTTAGATTTGGTGTTGAAAATAGTCTTTCAATATTTGGTTATTTTTCAAGCAACAATTTTTTGAACAAGGGAATAAGGCAAACATCAGGATTTTTGTTATGTTCAACTACCTAGCCATTTATTGCCAGGTAGCTTTTTTGAACCATTTTGGATAGTTTTTGCCTCTAACATACATTAGGTAAAGCTAATGCGTTTGATTTCACTTTAGAATGTTCTTGGAACATGAATATTACGTATTAAAATAACAAGAGATGCACACTGGATACCTGTATATTATTTCATTTCAGTCCTGCCTCTATTTAGGTAATGGCTCTAGTGTATACCTGCGTGAATTTGTTTTGAATCTACAATTTTATGTTACTTAAACTACTGCCTGGTGAAAACATCGGCCGATTCCCGCTTAACCGCACGCCACTGATAAAAATGGCTAGACGCGTATTCAGTCTAATTGAATGCACCAACTTTTATGTAGAATGACATTTTTTGAGAAACCGTTAAATAAAAAGTTTGCCATATGGTTCCAACATTTTGGCGGACACTGTATAATATTGAATAATAATATTAAAAAACGACGTAGATGTTTGTAACTGGGAAAACTACTATAATATAAACGATACAAATATGAAAACTGAAAAATTGATAAATATTTTGAATAATTACATCAGCAAAAATACAAAAATCATAAAAACTTACCAATAAATCTATCAAAATTAGGAAACGAAAGTTTTATCAAACGGAAATTGTAAAAAAATTAAAATAATGCAGAAAAATATGTGAAATTTAATAAATCACGATGATGAATCCAATCAGAACATAAATGAAGTAACTACAGAATCAGAAAATGAGATAATGTGTGAAAAATAAAATGCAGAAGAATTTAACAACTGTTTTGCTGAGATAGAAGAAAACCTAACACGTTTTATAGGATGCCTGAACCGTAGAAGAAATTAGAGACCTTGATCAATTACTGAAGTTGAATAAAGCACCTGGGATTGATAATTTAACTAAAATAATTAAAAACCGAGAAAGTTAGTAATATGCACCTATTGCTTAGTCTAATAAACTTAATTATTATTAGTGGAGAATATCCTTCTTTTTTATTCTTTGAACTATTGAAAAAAACAAAAAGAAAACCTTTGTAGTTTCAGAAAAATATTCTCAATATCATATTTGCCTCATCTTGTGAAAATGTGCAGAGAAACGGGTATTTTCGACTATAGTAGAAATTATTTGTTTTCATGGATAGGAACCATTGAAAACCTCAATTTTTTCTGATGAAAACCTTTTTTTCCATCATGATTATTTTAAAAATAGCCCCCTACTTCTAAGTAGTTCATTGTCGTACACCAAAAACCTATAAATATGGAAATTTTCCATAATATTACATAAATCTGTATATTACATAACTGCCTGTATGAAGTTTTAATTTTTTCAAGCTGTGCATTTCTACTGAAATTTTCCGTATCGAGATTTCTCAAAATTTCTAGGTATCGTTCACCTGAAACAACCTGTAGATCTATTCTTTGTTTTTCCAAGTACATGTAAGAAAACACGGTAAAATTTCGTTAACTAATAGCCACAAGCTATCAACAAAATTTTTTTTGGACTTGTTTGGTCTCATAAACAAAAAATCCCAGTAATTTCGGAGATATAAACTAATTTATTGGCGATGACTGACATTTCTTTAGGACACATCTACCGCGAAAAAACATTAAAAACACTCAAAAATTCCCCTTTTTATCACTGGCAGAATTTAAACACCCTAATTGACCTGTTTCACACTTTTTCTTTGTTGAAAACGGCACTTTTTATTAAAAAACTTATCCTTCTTTTATGATCACATAACAAACAAATGTAAGCAAAATGGTTAGTGAATTTCATACACGTTATGTTGGTAACTGGAAAAAAAACGTGAGTGAATAATTTCCTGTTCTTTTTGAAGTCAAATAGCTCGAAAAGTTGGCTGGGCAATTACGCAAAGATCAACGTTACCAACCTGAATGAATGAACATGGATAAATATATTGTGTTGTTTCTGATGGTCTTGAAAGAAGGTTGAATTTTTTGATAAACAGTGCCGTTTTTGATGAAAAAATTATGTAAAACGATTGAATTAGGGTATATACATTGTGCTAGTGTAAAGAGTTTTTTCCGCGGTAGAAATGTGTCCTAAAAAATGCCAGTCATCACTCAAAAATAGGACCATATCTCCGAAATTACTTTAGGCCAACAAAAATTTTATTTGGATTTTTATTCAGGAGACCAAACTACGTAAGTTCCAAAATTTTGCTGATAGCTTGTGGCTATAATTTAATGAAATATTACCAAAAACACATTGCTTTCTGATGGTGCATTTTCAAGTATTCCAATAATGAAAAATGGAATAGAGAATGGAAGACATTTTTCAAATATGATTTGCCGAGTAATTTGCCTATCATACGATAATGATTCTCAGATACTAATAGAGATAATTCAAAACTTACCATTCAGATTGTCATTACAAAAGTGGAACATCACTTGAGATTGTTTCTAACAGCACAACACACTGAAATTCCCATGGTTTTAAAAGTGACCTCTCTCAACAGAATGTGGATAATTATTATGAGAGTTTTTGATGAATTCTGCTTCGTCGCTCTACAAAATGTCATTCAGAAATTAGTCAATTTAGCGATTTTTCATAATGCAACTCTGCAAAACTTACCCTCTTCTCATAGCCGGACAGCTCTAGACCATGTTAATTACGAGAATAATGATGCCATTTGTGTTCTGCCAATATTTTCTATAGCCGAATCAGGGGAAGCATCTTTCAACGATGTTTTTGGAGAATTTTCAAAGTAGGTACCCAAGCCCTATTATTTCATTTTTTCTGTTGTCTTTCAACTTTCTATTTTCGATAATTTTCTCCTTGTAGGATCCATAGTTCGTGGGGTTGAATATTATTCTCCTAATGAGGTCTGAAAATGGTTTTGGTTCTTCATATTTGCCACTAGTCACCAATAAATGAACGAAAAACAATATTATACCCAACACAAGCCACATCGCGCACTTTCTCAAATTAAACTGACATGTGACAGTAAACAACTTCAATTCATTTGTCAGTAGATATGCAAAGCTCACTAGTCGATTCAAAGTTTTAGATAGTCGATATGTAGAATTGATTCAGTTCACTTATCTACGATGGTAAAGGTCGATTCAAATACATGCGTGCCCATGCAGAGTTTTTGAAGCACGTGCAGTTTACACGCAAATGCATTTAACTGTCAATAATAATAATAACTGTTATCGAAGCAAATGAAACAGTCTCAGTCAATAATACTTTTATTTTATCTGCCGAAATAGCTCAGTTGGGAGAGCGTTAGACTGAAGATCTAAAGGTCCCTGGTTCGATCCCTGGTTTCGGCAACATTTTTTTGCAACTACGTGGAAATCACCCATTTAGGAACGTAATATGTGCATTTTTGATGTTTTTTTCGAAGTTTTTTTGCGTGGATTCGATTACGAACTGTTCATAGGATCCTGACATGAATTTCTCGTAAGTTAATTAATTGTCAATACTGTAGGAAGTGCTTATTTGGCAATGCCTGACGAATTTCAAACGAATAACGAAAATTGAACTTATCGCTACATCCTGTACACTGGGAATGCTAACGGCAACCATTCAACGAAAATCAGCTGCTTACCTCTACGATTGCTGAATTATGTTCGTCGGACTATTGAGAAAGCTTCTGTAAGAAATACTTTGCAAGCAACTGACTATGATTTATAAGGCACAGATCAGACCTATCCGTGAATACTGTTTCCATATATGGAGTGCCGGCACTAAATCTCTATTTTATTATTTATTTATTATTAACAGACACAAACTTGTAACGAGTTATCAAAACATCATTACTATAAGCCTTGTCAACATTCTTCATGTAAAGAGTTAACACGTATTATTCAAAATAATGCCAATATGGATTAGGATTGATTATCCGTAAATATATTTCTTCTTATAAACAGACATGTTGAATCCTATTTTTGAACCTAGGACCTTTCGTCGCGATGTCGGATGTTTTTCCACTATACCACGGTCCAGCTCAAATCCACATTGGACTAAATAGCTCCTCACTTCAATATAAAACGTGTAATTCAGCGTAATAGCACTGAAAAAAATCAAAAAATATGGAATGATATTTATAACAATGATGATATAGATTGTGCTTTCGAAATATTTAGAAATAAGTTAGAAAAGTATAGAGACAAATTCAAAGAAATAAAAAAGTTGAGGAGAAATCTAATCGAACGAAAGGATTGGATAACAGAAGGAATGATAAAATCAACAGAGAAGAAAAACAAAGTATATAAACCGTTGAAAAGTTTTTTTGATAATTCAAACTTAAAAAAAGATTTCAGTGAATTCAATACACGACTAAACCATTTGAAAGGAGCTGCAAAAAATGATTAATCCAGAAATTTAATAGAAAGTCACCCAACAGTGCCAAAAATCTGTGGAAAACAGTAAAGGAGTTGGGAACTATAAAAAAAATTTAAATTGATGATATAAAAAGATGAAATTCAAACAATTGTAATGAAACCAACTGAAAATGCTGACGTAATGCAGACTTCTTTTCTAATATAGGAGAAAAACTAGCAAAAAAAAGACTGACAAAACATACCAGTACCAGATTACTTAATTCATTTGTTGCCAGCCACAGAACACTAAATTGGAAATATAATTAAAACGCTGAAAAATGATAAATCACCTGGAATAGAGCAAACTAAAGAAATAAAATAAGGAGTGCCTCAAGGAACGATTTTGGGACCAATTCTTTTCAGCATTTATATGAATGAACTTTTTAACCTTCGCACTTGCGGAGATATTGTGAGTTTCTCTGATGGCACAGCGGTGTTTTATGAAAGTTAAACGTGGAGTTTGTTGAAATGGAAAGTTAAGACCGATTTCAGTACAATCATAATTTTTTTTAGCGCCCGTTTACTCACGATAGATGAAACAAAGAATCACTTTGTTCCTTTCACAAATATATAGATAGTCATCTCAGGTGGGACGATCAAGCAGAATGAATTTCAAAAGAACTCAGAAGCTTCACGCCTAAATTTAAAATATGCCAGAAATTTTATAATGTCTCACAACTGAAAACACTATATTTTACATTGGTTCAATCGTAACTTTCTTATGGAATAGTTAGCTTAGGGAGAACTTGTGAATAACTACATAGATGCTATTGAAGTATCCCAAAAATGGATTTTGAAAATTATATTGAACAAACGTTTCCAAAATTCTTCTGATAAAATTGATCTTTTTGATGTTAGACAGTTATATTGCCAAGCTATCATTTGTAGACAATGTTTCAGTTTGAATGAAATGGTTTGGACGTCCATTGCCTAGAAATAATGATAACAACTCTCCACCTATTTTGATGAATGATTTTAATTCAGTAACATATAAATTATAAGAGGAAAAAAGGATGCAATCAACATTTAGGCATTGTCTTCTACATCTCCAATGGCTTTGAATCAAGTTTTATACCGAATCAGACAATGAAGGACCCAAAACGCAACCCTGCGGATCACCATTAATATTAAAAATTCTGCGTAACATTTTTTAAAGTAAATAGTTAAGACTAAGATCACTTCAGCTATAGAACATACCCAGCCTACCTCAAACTCAACAATTCCTTGTTTTTTTTTCAGAAACTTGGCACTCCATGACCTACTGCTGTAACGAGGACGCCTGCAACGGCGCCACGACGCCGTCGATGTCACAGCTGATCTTGCTGGCGCTCAACTCGCTGATATCCGCCATCGCTATGGCCCACTGAGACCATCACGAGCAGTGAGGGGTAAACCAAGGGAACCATCAGAAGGTACCGAAGAGGAAACACAGACGAGTGTGGTCCTCGAAGATATTCTAAATTGTTTTCTATGTATAGTCTTCCTCGTTAGTTGTTTTGTTCGGAGTTTAAGGGAGGTTTGTTGAACACTTACAAAGTTCATCAGCAGATATTCGCAAAATCAATTAATATACAGTGTGTCCCGCTTTTCATGAATACACCCTAATATCTCAGTTATTAATAATGCGATTTTCTTGAAATTTTGGTGGTGATTATATGTTAGGTAAATGAAGTATTTTGGCATAGTGAACATTTTCAACATCTCAAGAGCTGATTTGAATAAATAATTATTCAACTCTTTTTTCAATAAGCAAAGCAAACCGTGTTTCAAAATAACCATTTAACACGGTATGTGGAAATTTTGGTTTAAATGTCCTAATCCTGTTGCGTTTCAAACATCTCTATACTTTGTTTTTCGTTGAATTCATTGTCCTCGCAACTGCCCTTACAGTACCAATTGGGTTGTTTCGAAATTCGAAATGTTCGTCGTCCGGATAGTGTCTTTGATTTAAATTGTACCTCCCTGGTCTTGTCTTGAAAACCGCTCTAGTCTTTGCGAACAATCTGTTGATTTTGGCGTGAGAAATTGGTTCTCGATCATGATGCCTTCCATTGAATATTCTAGCAACCTGTCGCGTAGATCTTTCATCATTACCAAATAATCGGATAATCTCCACTTCTTCTCCAAGGATATAATGGGGCTCATTTTAGACAATTTTTTTTAATCAGATTTGGAATCAGCGACTGCAAAAACCCCTCAATTCATATTTTCGAAATATCGAGAGCTGATTTGATTAGAAAACAAAATTAAATT
Source organism: Chrysolina americana (assembly GCA_958502065.1). Taxonomy (NCBI): domain Eukaryota; kingdom Metazoa; phylum Arthropoda; class Insecta; order Coleoptera; family Chrysomelidae; genus Chrysolina; species Chrysolina americana. Next base: position 71,472,116 of record OY293416.1, on the reverse strand, counting down.
CACTTTTTTTCAATAGATTGTTTATTTCTAACTTTTTATTTCAAATGCCCTAATCCTATATTAAATTTCAAACACCTTCGTTTCCTTATATTCTGTATCGTTTGCAACTGCCCTTATACTACAATTTAGGTATTTCCGAAGATACGTACACTTTGTTACCGTTGGCTTGCCGTTTTGAGTTTTCATGCAAATTAATGAAAGAGTGCTTTGAAACAAAAGTTTTTGTTTGACATCGGTAATCAGTACGAAATGTCAATAAGTCAAGCAGTGTTACTTAACTGTTAATAAGATGGCACACAACCGAAGAGTAGTTCTTACAATTGGAGAAAAAGTAGAGATTATCCGCTTATTTGGTAATAATGAAAGATCTACGCGTCAAGTTGCTGGAATATTCAATGGAAGGCATCATGATCGAGAACCAATTTCTCACGATACCGTTGCCAAAATCAACAGATTGTTCGCAAGGACTGGAGCGGTTTTCAAAATAAGACCAGGGAGGTACAATTTAAATCAAAGACACAATCCAGACGACGAACGTATCTTAGCAGAATTTCGAAACAACCAAAATGGTAAGGGCAGTTGCGAGGACAATGAATTTAACGAAAAACAAAGTATGGAGATGTTTGAAACGCAACAGGATTAGGGCATTTAAACCAAAATTTCTACATACTCTGTTAAATGGTGAATTTGAACGACGGTTTGAATTTTGCTTATGGTTGCAGGGTAACTATCTTAACGACAGACTTTTTCTGAAGAACATGATGTTTACTGACGAGGCAACGTTTACAACAAACGGTGTGGTGTCTGTCAAAATTGTAGGTTTTGGGCAGCTGAAAATCCGAATTGGGTAATTCATTGTAAAAACCAATACAGTGAAAAAGTTAACGTGTGGTGTGGCATATTCAACGAACGGATTGTTGGCCCTTATTTCCTGGATAACCTGACCGGACAAAATTTTCAAAATTTTTTACAAAATGGTCTCTATGATTTTCTCATGGAATTGCCATTAGCACAAAGACAAAACTTAATCTTTCAATTAGATGGGGCCCCCGCACACAATTCTGGGATAGTTCGGAACTTTTTTAATGCAATTTTCCCTATGAAGTGGATAGGTAGAAATTCTCCTTTGGAACCATGGCCCCCTAGATCGCCAGATATTTCCCCTTGTGACTTTTTTCTGTGGGGGCATTTGAAGAATAAAGTGTATGCTACTCGGCCGCGTAATAGAGAGGAACTTTGCTTTGCAATTAGGCAAGCGTGTCAGGAAATAACTCCCCAAACTTTAAGAAAAGTGAATGTACGTTTGAGAAGAATTGTTGAAAAGTGTATTGTTTCAGAAGGTAGTTATGTTGAAAACACAAGAATCTAAAATAAAGTAATTCGTAATTTTGTTACCACTGTTACAAATAAAGAACTTATTAAAAAAAAAGACTTAAACTTTTTTTTGTTCAAATCAGTTCTCGAGATGTTGAAAATATGAATTAAAGGGTTTGGGGGTTGATTGTTCAATCGAATAAAGTTGTCCATGAGCATCAAACTCAAATCATCACAACTGACGAAGGGCGTCAACATTTACGAGAGGAAGGTTTGAGGTAAGATACAGCTGAAAATTGAGCTTCTCATGTATTTGCAACAACCATATTTTCCAACGATTATCAAAAATTTTCTCAAAACGGAGTAGTACCCATAAAGAAATGCTCACAACTGCCATTTCTCACATGGCAACATTCTCTTTTAACATTGTAGTATTGAAAAAGATGAATTATCAGAGTACTCGAATGAAAAGATTTGATTTTTTGCTTAGCTTTCGTAGGTTCAAGCCGCCTCTGTTTAAGAAAATTCAATTTTGAGAACGCTCATAATGAAACATCCCGTATCTTCGAATCCTTTCAGAATTCTCGGAAACTTTCAACACGATTATTTGAGTAATTCATAACTTTTCATTACGATAATATGAAAAGAGTATGTTGCCATTTGAGAAATAGCAGTTGTGAGCATTTCTTCATGGGTACTACTCCGTTTTGAGGACATTTTTGATAATTGTTAGAACATATGGTTGCTGCAATAACATGAGAAGCTCAATTTTCAGCTGTACCTAACCTCCAACCTTCCTCTCGTAAATGATAATTAGATTTGAGTTTGATGTTCATGGCCAACTTTGTTCGATTGACCAATCAACTGTATCTCCGCCATTTTTCAACCGATTTTCAATTTTGAAGAGCAGTGTTATCACAAATTGCGTGTTCTTCCGGATAATGAAAAAAATCGTACAGGGTGTCATTTGAAAAAAAAAGTTTGGGGTCACTTCCGGTTAGACCGGAAGTGGAGAATTTTCGGTAATAGAGTAATATCCGTATTTGAATAATATATCGAAGTCCCAAATTTGAATCCTGTATCTTCAAAACTATAGAAAAATTGGGGGGGCGTACCTCACCTGGTGGTCACCCGGTATATTTTCTAAATAATGTCACAGGATTAACATCTCCGTCAAATATCACCGCAAAAATCTTTTCGTATGGGTTTTTGAATCAGGAATTGTGATTAATAACTTGCTCTTTAGAATGGCAACATTTTCCATTGACATTTTCATCAGCTTTCATCAGCTTTCATCAAAAATTTCTCGTTTGGGGCAGTACGAATAAATTCACTAACCTTTTCTTTCGCGAATACTTTCGATTTTTTCGCCGTACTTGTCAATTTCCACTCTTTCCTTTAACTCCAAACAAACTCGTAAGATAAAATATTCAGGCCACAAAGATGATGAAGAGTTTTCATTCGAGAGTTTCACAAAATAAGTAAGTAAAACCGTTTCTCCGGCTCCTTTAACCTGTTCTGTATTTCGCCACTCACAAAACTGAAGGTATTCTTTTTCGTAATGGATTTTTGATTCATCCGGAAGCAAATATAATATAACAGTGAGCATGGAATGAAGGCTTTTACGACCAATCTATCTGGTCAGTTTGTAAATAGCTTTGATGTCGTGTTTTGCCAGTACTTTTCGAATACGGTCAGTGGCCCTCCAAATGGCCATTGAAATTCCTTCAACACAAGAAACGGCTTCTCACAAGGCTCCATTCTCGGCCCCCTCCTGTTTGTGATTTATACTTTGCACTACACAAATATTCCTATCTACGGGAATGACACCTAAATTCATAATTTTTCATTATAGATGAAGCGATAAATACTTGAAAACTGACAAAAAAATATTGTCTCGCTCTTACCCTGTGAAGTATTTGAATTTCATTCTCTTATCGGTCTGCTAGCCATCTTAAACGTTATTTGGTACCTTCTGTGGCCATCACACTGATTTTTTTTATCATTATTCTGCTAAACATCTGAAACGTTATTTGGTTCTTCTATTAGCATTTCAGTAAACTGATTTTGACTCTTTGGAAATTGTTAAACCTGTCCAGTCTCTTTTTTTGTTTGGCTGAGCATCTTTAACATTATTTTGTCCCCTCTCTGAGATTTTCAAGGTTTCCAGAACCATTTTTGATCTTTATGTTGAACATGCCGAGTCACAACCGATTTTGAGAGAATTACCGTATAGTTCGTGGTTCTTGTTGGCTTTTCGCTCTCATACACAATCACAAGCCGACAAAACCATGTTCAATTCCCTTCTCTCATAATGAATACAACTGTTCGTATTCTGCGAACAATTCTAATTCCCCGAAACATTGTTGTCACCCCATCCGAGATAGTTTCATATCAGCTAACAAGTTTACTGGGAGCATTCAGTCTTCATCTCGGCTCAAACCAAACTTCTAGGTTGAAGTAGTATAAGTTGAGTAGCGGGGCTTATTAACCAAGTTTTGTGTCGTCCCCTGTAGCCGAATATTAATTACTCTGGCGCTAAATTCTGGAAGTGTGTCCTCTGACTAGGAACATCTGTTGTGTCAAGGGAATACAGAATGAATTCGGGCTTAGTTGCATATTTATCATCGATGTGTGCTTGGATTGTGTGGTTGTGCTCAACTTGAGGTATGCTAAAATATTGGAAGAACAAAAAAATATAAAAAACTTCATCAAAACACGCACAACAATCCATACATGCACTGAAGCTATGCATGCAGCTAATAGTAGGAAGTAGGCTTCTTGGGCTAACCCCCACCACCATCCAAAGGCCTCCTCAACTTCAAGGGCTATAGCTAGATTTTTTGAAGACTGTTCACTGTAGTACACCAATTCAGGCAATTAAACTTATTTTTCCTTTGGCAGTATCAGAGAATGCCCTCTCCCTTCTTTGTAACTATTCCTCGACAAGTAGAAACAGGGCAGTTATTCCCAACCTCCGGACTTTTATTTGCATGCTCAAACACTTTTTGTTTTCCACTTCAGTATCTCAACAACTACTTCGCGTGTGACATTCGATCCTATTCACACCACTCATACATAAAACCAATTTGTTGCTCTAACATCATACGCGATAGATGAAAGACTGTTGTCATCGGTTGTGGCCGTATTATTGTTTTCCATCAATAATTCTGGAATGGAAATGTCTGTTGAAATTCTCTCCGCAAAGAACTTGACACTTGCTGATATTCCGATCTGCATAATGAAAAAATGCTCAGAATGGAAACTCTTTGTCACCTGAATGCATTTCAACAGCATGAGATCTCTTTTACAAAGAAAATCCTTTTTGCCTTTTTTCCAAGGCCTATCAACTTCCGGAAGAAGTTTCATAGAAAAGTAAACCTCTATGAAATATCTGGAGATACTGCTGGATCAGAGAGAATATTTGACGTTTTGGCGACCCATTAAATAAATAACGTTTTGGCGGATGTCGTATGATTTTTGATAGTTTTTGGAGGCCTCTCATAGAAAGTTTTGGTGGCTCCTCATAAGACGTTTTGAAGGCCCCTCATTTGAAGTTTTGACGGCTCTCGTAAGAAGTTTGACAGTTTTTGGAGGCCCCTTATACCTATGACGTTTTAGTATAAAGTTTGACAGTTTCTAGAGGCCCCTCATATGACCTGTTGGTGGCCCCTTGTAAGAAGTTTTGGCGCTTCTATGACCTTATATATGACCTTATATGACGTGTTGACGGGTCCTTATATGACATTTTGTCCGCTCTCGTCTGAGGTTTGATAGTTTTTGGGGTCCCTTCACAGGACGTTGTGGCGACCTATGACGTTAGGTAGCAAAAGTATAAAGTTTGGCAGTTTTTAGATGCCCTTGTATGACGTTTTGGCAGTCCCCTATACCTATAACGTTCAAGTGGCTATCGTATAGAGTTTGGTGTTTTGCTGGCCCCTCATATGCAGTTTGACAGTTTTTAGAGGTACCTTATATGACATTTTGTCAGCTCTTGTATGAAGATTCTAGAGTCTCTTATATGACGTTAGCGGCCTCTTATATGATATTTTGTCGGTTCTCGTCTAGGGTCTGACATTTTTTGAGATTCCTTATATGACGTTTTGGCGACCTCTTAAACCTAAAAACCTCAAACCTCCAAAACCTATGACTTTTTAGCGGCTATCGTATAAAGTTTGGTAGTTTTTAGAGACCCCTCATATGACGTTTTGGTGGCCCCTTATATGGCGTTTTGGTAGCCCTTATACCTATGGCGTTTTAGTGGCTATGGTATGAAGTTTGGCAGTTTTTAGAGGCCCATCATATGACGTTCTGGTGGTCCTTTATATTACGTTTTGGCGGCTCCTTATATGACTTTTTGGCGCTCTCATATGAAGTTTAACGGTTTTTAGAGGCACCTAAGAGACGTGTTGGCTGCTCCTTATATGCCATTTTATCAACTTCCGTACGAAGTTTGACAGCTTTTGGAGGCCCCTCATATGACGTTTTGGTGGCCTCTTATTTTTGGTGGTGGAGTTCAAGAAGTTCATGTGTTGACAACATTATATAGTAAGATTGTCCAAAGTCCACTTTACTCCTATTTTAAATATTAACGGAAATATGATTTTAAAATATTCAGACAGACATTTTTCTGACAACTTTTTTTTTCATTCATCATGCATAATTTATATTGTTGCTTCAAAGCAACCTCTATATTGAGAATATTCAAATCTGTATTGAAATTGACGAAACAAATATGTTCACTTCATCAAATTTTTAAAGTCATTAGCACCAAATAAAGACGTATGGAATTCCACTTTATACTGATTTTTTTTTGTACATAATTGTTTGACATCAGTCAATACTCTTAAATACAACTTTAATCCCCATTGTTATTCTCATCAAGTCTCTTACGTTCTAACCCCCTCTGTTCAACAAAACATGCCTCGATACTGTCACATCTCATTCACATTTATCTCCCAGCAGCACACATTCATCCAGGTTTCTCGCTGAATTATAAAAACAGCACATATTTATATGAAAACTCTTTGCTCAGCTGCAATCTCCAAATTTTTCATTAAAACTTTTCTATTGGGTAATGTTATCGGAGTTTCCTCCGCCTTGTTTGTCATTAGGTTGAATATATGAGCGAGTTCTGGAACAAAATGGAAATAATGAAATACCTACTTTATACTTTCCTAAAAAAAGTCACTTATTCTTTCAGAAAAAAATATTGAATAAGCGATTCCCGTTCCTCGGGAACACTTTTATATAATTCCATTTCAGAAAATGTGCAAGATGATTTCGAAGGGTGGAGAAACGCCTGGAAAATATCGTGGAAGTCAATAAACAAAAAAATTGCGACGTCAGGGCAAAAAAATTGATTTACTTCCCAAGACAGTGACTAATTTAAATAAAACACCCTCTAGCCAGAAAGATATCAGAGTACCGTATCAAAACCATAGCAGTGAACATTATTTCCATTCCATTCCCTCTCCTTAAAGATCACTGATATGTATGTTACATGTATGCTACATGTATGCTACATTTCAAACATGGAAATTATGTTTACTTATCAAATGGTATGCCAAGAAGAGTTATTAGAGATATTACTTCTACCGAAAAGTTAAAACAAATTGTAGTTTCATTGCTTGTGATAACAGGATCTCAAAAATATACAAAATTCGAAAAGTCAGGTTGTTTCGAAGGCACTCCGTTTTCGAGGTTTTCATCAATGTTGCTAGATTTGCCGTTTTATCGGTAATATTGGTCACATCCGTTCTTTAAATCAAATATGCTATATGTTATTCAATATTTTGATTCCTCTCTTCAATCTGAGTTCAGTGAAATGTCACATTCGGAATTTCTAGTGGTTAGAGAGGTAAGTAGGTATCAATGAAAAAACTGAAATTGGGGAGTAACAATCACGTTTGTATAATTGAACCTCCAAATCCAAAGAAGTAGGGACAAAAGATAATGGATGAATCTTTATCAATTTCAGTTTATTGACTGGACAGTGTGCAGTTATTTAATTATGTCGATTTCTGAGACCGTTTTCTATATAATCAGCTATATCTAGCTTGCTCTTCTGCTGTGTATAAATGCATTTGTCTAAGTATAGACTATTGGCGGTGTTCAATCGATCTCCCTGATGTTTTTCCAAGTCTAGCATATTCATATTAACGAAAGTAGAACGCCTCAAAGGCGTAAGACAGCATTACTGTGTGAATTTTTTTCGACCATCACTAGAATTCACTTCTAAACTGCTCATACACTCAAACTGGATGAATCACTTTCACCTTTCTATCCAACGTACTAGCTAAGTTTAGTTTTAAGAATAATATTCTAAAAAATGTAGTCCTAAGTCAATATTTCTCTAGAAAATTGTTAGCATAGTAAAGGCCGTACCCGCCGAAATGATAGTAAATTTGATTATAGATGAATCCTTTTTATGGTGGATTCTAGGGACTTTCATTCGAACAAAGCATGTGTTTTGGAGTTTTATCAGAGCCGTCAGAACCGGTCTTACATAGATGGCACATCGATATGACATCAATGTTATCCAGATGTTACGTCGATGTTACTCGAATTTGCGTCACGATTTTCCCGCAAATAAATCTAGCTGGAATGAAAGTCTTTTTCAATCAATTGTATTACCTTTGTAAAAAGTGTACTGAATATTTTTTGCAATGTGAAATGGAATTAATTAAGGAAGAGTTCACTTTTACATATTGGTAGGCTTAAAACTACTACCAAAATTTAGCACCTACCTATATCATTCACTAAATTATCCGAAATGTAGTTTATCATTCACTAGTGAAAGTTGTATATACTGAAGAGGCATTCGTGAAAAAATATTTGAAATAAATCAAAGTCTATAGGATTTCTCCTGAAGAAATTCAATATTGAAGATTTTTTACAGTGAGAAGTGTAAACTATCGTTTGAATTGTATCAGAACATTCTATGAGTTTGTGTTTCTGTTTTTCTCCAATGGTTGTGGCACATTTTCTTCGGGGCCATGAATGTTCATGGGAAAAGTAATGTTCTGTGTAAAATAGGAATACATGTAGTCTTATTTTTCACAGAACGAATATTATTGCTCAACGAAAAATAGTAAGAATGTGGAATAGTTTGATTTGTTTTCCTGTTGGGTAAATTACATCAATAGAATGTGAGTATCATTGTATTTTTTCATACACTGCTCAACAACTGAGTTGGATATTACATTGAGTTTTTTATGTAAATTTTTTCGACAAACTAAAATCAGTTGAATAAAATGGAAGACAAGTTTTGAAAAGAAGAATAGTTGGTAACAAACATTGAGTATTTTATTGTAGAAAACACAATAACCTTATGAAACATTCATGTATTGGCTTGAAATTTAAAAAACATAGCAGTCGATGCCAATACACCAAAGGAAAAAAAAACAGTTGTAGGTCATCATCCAATTCAAATGCTTCGTGAAGATTAACATCATTTTTATGGCTCTGCTCATCGCCTAGTTCTGTAGATTATCATAATAGAGTTCTGAAGTCCTAACAATGGGAACATAAAAAGTAAATTCTGAAAACAAAGCCATTAAGAAACCCAAATCCAGTGATAACCTTCGTTATTCATTCTATTCCTCACTCGTTTGATTTTTTGTTCGTCTACCACGAAGTAATCTTTGTACATATAAAACAATTAACTAAATTGATGGAATGATTAAATCACAATGGATTTTCGTACCAACCTCACAACTTCACATTTATCTTGTGTCACACACACACATACGCTTTATAACGATTTATGTAACGAAAATATTATGAAATAAATTGTCTGATAAAACAAAGAGTTTCATTGGGGGCTGCGAGCTTTCGCAATAAAGAAAGTTTTGGTGGAAGTAGGTATAGAAAAAAAATCTCAAAAATTTTGAACCAGTCATAAATTTCAATCCTGTGAATATCGAAAAAAAATATGTATGCAACGAACACAATGTCACGTGCAAACAATAATGACAATAGCATGCGTATACAGAGCGTTCATGAAGTATGGTGGTCCCTAAAATTTTATATCTGCTTAGGTCGATTTCTTTTCAGCAAAGCTCGTAATCTGATCTTCAAAGAGATTTGAACAAAATATCAGCCTTTCCTGCAGTCGAAACTGATTTTGTTCCGTAAAAAACCGTTTCTTGGTCAACTTCAACAAAAGAGTTTTGATCCAATTAGGTATTCACAAAAGGCAGAGAAATCCCACTGCATACAAAGTAAACAAAGTTCATATAAGAAAATAACCACAAGAAAAGCCAACAAAAATTCCATTTGATGAAATCCTCTTAGAGCCGGTGAGGGTCTTATCTTTCTTAATTAGTTAATCGAATTTTGTATTTAATGGAAACTGAAAGCTCTGTGCCGTTCTAGAATATAGAATGTGGAGCGGGAAGGGAATCAATTAAAAAGGAAACACTCAAACAAAAATGCTATGAATAATTAAATAATCCCAGTATATTCGGAAATGAATATATAAATATATACAGGGTGATAATTTGATGACGTACAATCGGCAATTAGTAGTTTCAAGTTGTAGAAATTAAGAATAAGTACATTTAGATCAATATTTATCAAATTTCATGAAACTTGCGTACGTTTGAAAGAATTCTGTGAACTTGACGATATACCCTTGAGAATGATATTATTGAAAAACATTTTTAGTAGTGTCTGTTGACCGTAAATCAAAATCTGAAAGCCATGTTCATGCCCCGTGTAAAAAAATGTTCTCTGGTTGTAATGCAGTTGGAGGAGATATTTTAGTCTTGCAAAACCGAGCCAAAAGATACAGTGTATTTCACTTCTCATGGAAACACCCCCGTATCTTCCGTAATTTTCAACGTAGAACCATGAAATTTTCAGGATTGATAGATTCACTATAAATGAACTCGCTACACAGAAGGCGTCATCCTACGTGATATACACTGCACGAAAATAGCGATGGAACCACCCATTTTTGCAGAAACTTATATTAGGGGTCAAAATTGGCCAAACATTCCTTCGGATTCGTGTTTAGGATCCCCGAATACACCTGTTTCTTGAAAAATTTTCAGTCCTGAAAAATTCAAATTTGTTTCACTTCTCATGGAAATGCCCCCGTATCTTCCGTAATTTATGACGTAGAACCATGAAATTTTCAGGATCGATAGATACACTAGAGATGAACTCTCTACACGAAAGGGGTCATCATACGTGAAGTAAGTGAAAAAAAATTGAATATTTCAGAACTGAATTTTTTCCAGGAGACAAGTGTATTAGTAGTAATTTTGGGATCCTGAACACGAATCCGAAAGAATTTTTGGCCAATTTTGCTCCCTAATATTACTGGAAAATTGGGTGGTTTCATCGCTGCTGGAGAGCAGTGTATATCACGTAGGATGACCCCTTTCGTGCAGAGAGTTCATCTCTAGTGTATCTATCGATCCTGAGAATTTCATGACATTTCGTCAAAAATTATAGAAGTGAAACACACTGTATATGTGGAAATCAAAACGTAGGTTCTTGTGAAACACTCTTTCCATTTCATTTTCATTCTAAAGGCGACTCTTATTAATGTTATAATAATATTTGAACAAAAGGTGTTTCTTCATAATTTTTATTGTAGGTAAATACGTTTACATGGGAGAAACTCAGCCATCGCTTCTTGACTATATCCAATCACTGTCTGAAAAAATAAAATCTGACGGTACATGCAATCCTTCCACGAATGATTAACTAACAGATACACCAATCCGTTCCACCAGAACCTTGGAGACAATGGAGACCTTCCAAACTCACACAAAAAGGCACGATCGAAATTGGGACAAACAAAAACATCGATGGGGGAAATTGATAAGACATGAATCATCCGCCAAGAATAGTAAAAACAATAATTTTTCCAGATAAAATAGACGGTCGACTGTGAGGAATTAACTCCTATGAAAACAAAGCGGTGGAAAAAGCCAGAGCGTTCGTTGGTTTTTTGCGTAAATTAGAGAAGCTATCAGTTTTAGCCCAGTGAGCATGCTTGCCTTCACGGAAACCAATCAAGAGTCGAATTTCATCAACACTAAGTGGAGAAAAAAGCAATCATCAGCTCATTTTACTACCTCTACTGGTGTTTAATTTAGTTTGTTGGAATTTTTATTGTAACGATCCTGAAGCCAGCTTCCTAGATCTTTGTGAACTTTTCAAGTAATTATACGGGTTGCTCAGAAATTGGCGCCAAATCCGTTAATCTCGAGAATTAAATAACAAATTTTTTTCAAATGGCAACTTTTTTTCCCAACGCCAGTGTATTCTACGCTAAAAAATTTCTCGTTGCAGACAGGCACTTCTGGTTTTAGAATCTGTACGCTTTGTTGTTTATATGAAATCACGGAGCTTGTGGATTCTCGGACCAGTCTTGTCAATCTCAAAATAAGCGGAGGTGTTAAAGCAGAAAAGCATTCAAGTGAAGTGAAAACCGTAATTCATATTATGTACTCATGCTGGAGAGGTCTAGCTAATGGTATTTGGACATGGCAGATCTTTTTTCGCGTAATTCTATCGTCGAGGCGAAAGCGGCACGAATTATGTAAAAAAGGGTAAACTCTGCTGAGAGAATGAATGTTACGGGGGTTGTTTGGTGACTAAGTTTACCGAAGAGTTCTTTTTCTGGTTTAACAATTTTTTTAACACATATTCTTATAAGAAATTATTAGTAATAATACTACGAGAGCATAGAACTTTATCGATTATACAATGACTGAAGAAACACCACATTTTGTATTGATTAATTATTTAAACTAAATGTACCTAAAATTATTATAATTAATATTTGTAATATTATCTTTAGAAGTTGAATTTGAAGTGCTGGTAGTAGTGGAGGTGACAGAATGATGTTTTATACTCATTTCTCCGAGAACTTTTCCATAGTGTTCATTGGTGAACTTCAGATATGACTTGAGATATTCGAACGAGGAATGGCGTGGTATCTTGAGGATTCCTTGCAAGTTTGCCACAGATAAAAAATTTCGGAAATTTGCTCTTCCAGGGTAAATAAAAAATACTGTCATTCGAAATTTTCGTTTCAGATTCACACAGTGTACTAATTCCGTCATTATGAATCGATTAGCGTTCGCAGAATTGCTCTGTCTCCAATCGTTCTCGATATGGAAAGTTCATCTGAAGTTGAGAGCTGTTATTTCCCGCCAAAAATCATTTTCAATTTTTTATATTCCCATATTCGTAAAACTCAATCTTTTTTGTATATGCTCACCGAATTTGAAATCGATTCCCGGTCAAATAGAGATTTGGTAGGCTTTTTACGGAGCCTCTGTAATTTCGAGTTGAACCTTTTTACAAAAATTTTTATGTGACATTTTTCGAAAAATAGCAGAATTTTCTCTTACGTATCTCGACTAGTTGATTTCGAATTATGCATTAAAGTTTAAGTTTGACCAAGAATTAACAAAATAACTACAATTTTTGCGATTTTAACGAAATTATTGCTCTTTTTTGGTTAATCCTTCATCCAATTCTAGTTTCAATAACATATGCGGAATCAGCTCGACAACATACGTTTGGAGAAACTCTGCGATTCTCCCAAAACTGAAAAATAAAAAATTTCGAAAATTTGCCTTTTTAGGAAATATGAAAAATACTGTCCCTCAAGATTTCCTTCTCAAATTCACAGAGTATACCTACTAATTTCGTCATTCTGAATCGATTGGTCTTCACAGGATTGCTCTCAATTCAAAAACTTCATCTAGAATTGAAAGCTGCTATTTCCCGCAATTTTTTTACAGTAAACAACATATTCCCATTCAAAAAGATTCTGTCAAAATTTAGGATCATAAAAAATTGTAAGACACACACAGGAATAAACAAAAAATTGATCAATCTTATATAGTTAATGTTCGAACTGGTTCAGAGAGATCGAAATACATTTTTAACTCTCTCCTGGCAATCTTCATTTGTTGTTAGCCGCAGCATAGACAATATTTTTTATACGACCCCAAACAAAAAAGTTTCAAAACTCAGAATCCCTTAAAAGACTCACAAGTTCCTTCTCAAAATGTTAATGAATCATCATTATCATTGATGAACAATCCTTAAATTTCCGCAAATAAATAAAGTACGTGCATGTCCACCCATCCTGGCCTCGTGTGAAACGCCATTATTGTGTAACGGGTGTTTTCACGAATTGGACCGTGGCCAAATTACTGACGTGGAATAAATGTCGAAAAGCTGCAAAGACATGAGACAGATCGAACACCATGTAATCTCCGCTGATCGGTTTGGAAAGTATCCAATCCCAATTGTTCTCGTTGAGGATGATTTGGAAGAAATTATTCGAAAATTAGACAGACAAGACTATACGATAACTACGTGGTTGACGATGACAGGAGTGAGCGAACAGTAGTTACGTCGTGAACAAGAATCCAAGATATTTTTTGACTACGACATCATACAGGATATGCCATGAGAATTATACTGCGTGTTTCATGTTGGATGGACTATAAGAAGTATATAAAGAACACAGAACAAACGTTAATTCAATACAGCCTAATCTCAAGGAGCAAACTTCTAAAGAAGAACAAGCAGATATTAAAAAAGACTGGGCTTTTAACAAAAAGCAGCAGGCACCCAATACAAAGAAAGTACAGTGGAAACACTTTGGAATATTTCCTCCAAACTCACCCAGAAAAAGTTTTATGATGACTTCAATTGAGTAACAAATCCATTCAAAGACATTACTTTCAAATATGCAAGGAAGTCACAGGCACTTGAAAGGAAGAAGTTACAAGCAATTCCTGGCGAAAGATAAACAAGCTCTGTGGCTCTCAATGCGAAAGAAATAATCGATAGATGAAAAAATAAAAAAATTCTTTGGCGGGAAATAACACCTCTCAACGATTGAAGATAGAGAGATTCTGTCAACGCCAACCGATTCAGAATCATAAAATTAGTATGATGTGTGAATTTGAATACGAAATATTCACAGATGGATTTTTAATTGAACTTCTTAGTAGATTTTTGAAAATTTTCAACTCGCGACTGCAGAGGTTCCATGAAAAGCCTATGAAATCTCCATTTGACTGAGAACCGACTTCAATTTTGGTGTGTATATTCAGAAATGATCAAGTTTTCTGAATATGAGAGGAAAAAATTTTTTGGAGAATTTTCCTAGGTGTATGACACCTTTCAACTTCAGATGAACTCTTCAATTCGAGAACGGTTCAAGATAGAGAAATTCTGTTAACGCCAATCGATTCAGAATCATAAAATTAGTAAGATCTAGGAAGTTGAAACGGAAATATGCACAGGCGGATTTTTAATTGAACTTCTTAGTAGATTTTTGAAAATTTTCAACTCGCGACTGCAGAGGTTCCATGAAAAGCCTATGAAATCTCCATTTGACTGAAAACCGACTTCAATTTTGGTGTGTATATTCAGAAATGATCAAGTTTTCTGAATATGAGCGGAAAAAATTTTTTGGAGAATTTTCCTAGGTGTATGACACCTTTCAACTTCAGATGAACTCTTCAATTCGAGAACGGTTCAAGATAGAGAAATTCTGTTAACGCCAATCGATTCAGAATCATAAAATTAGTAAGATCTAGGAAGTTGAAACGGAAATATGCACAGGCGGATTTTTAATTGAACTTCTTAGTAGATTTTTGAAAATTTTCAACTCGCGACTGCAGAGGTTCCATGAAAAGCCTATGAAATCTCCATTTGACTGAGAACCGACTTCAATTTTGGTGTGTATATTCAGAAATGATCAAGTTTTCTGAATATGAGCGGAAAAAATTTTTTGGAGAATTTTCCTAGGTGTATGACACCTTTCAACTTCAGATGAACTCTTCAATTCGAGAACGGTTCAAGATAGAGAAATTCTGTTAACGCCAATCGATTCAGAATCATAAAATTAGTAAGATCTAGGAAGTTGAAACGGAAATATGCACAGGCGGATTTTTAATTGAACTTCTTAGTAGATTTTTGAAAATTTTCAACTCGCGACTGCAGAGGTTCCATGAAAAGCCTATGTAATCTCCATTTGACTGAGAACCGACTTCAATTTTGGTGTGTATATTCAGAAATGATCAAGTTTTCAGAATATGAGCGGAAAAAATTTTTTGGAGAATTTTCCTAGGTGTATGACACCTTTCAACTTCAGATGAACTTCTCAATTCGAGAACGGTTCAAGATAGAGAAATTCTGTTAACGCCAATCGATTCAGAATCATAAAATTAGTAAGATCAAGGAAGTTGAAACGGAAATATGCACAGGCGGAATTTTAATTGAACTTCTTAGTAGATTTTTGAAAATTTTCAACTCGCGACTGCAGAGGTTCCATGAAAAGCCTATGAAATCTCCATTTGACTGAGAACCGACTTCAATTTTGGTGTGTATATTCAGAAATGATCAAGTTTTCTGAAAATGAGCGGAAAAAATTTTTTGGACAATTTTCCTAGGTGTATGACACCTTTCAACTTCAGATGAACTCTTCAATTCGAGAACGGTTCAAGATAGAGAAATTCTGTTAACGCCAATCGATTCAGAATCATAAAATTAGTAAGATCTAGGAAGTTGAAACGGAAATATGCACAGGCGGATTTTTAATTGAACTTCTTAGTAGAATTTAGAAAATTTTCAACTCGCGACTGCAGAGGTTCCATGAAAAGCCTATGAAATCTCCATTTGACTGAGAACCGACTTCAATTTTGGTGTGTATATTCAGAAATGATCAAGTTTTCTGAATATGAGCGGAAAAAATTTTTTGGAGAATTTTCCTAGGTGTATGACACCTTTCAACTTCAGATGAACTCTTCAATTCGAGAACGGTTCAAGATAGAGAAATTCTGTTAACGCCAATCGATTCAGAATCATAAAATTAGTAAGATCTAGGAAGTTGAAACGGAAATATGCACAGGCGGATTTTTAATTGAACTTCTTAGTAGATTTTTGAAAATTTTCAACTCGCGACTGCAGAGGTTCCATGAAAAGCCTATGAAATCTCCATTTGACTGAGAACCGACTTCAATTTTGGTGTGTATATTCAGAAATGATCAAGTTTTCTGAGTATGAGCGGAAAAAATTTTTTGGAGAATTTTCCTAGGTGTATGACACCTTTCAACTTCAGATGAACTCTTCAATTCGAGAACGGTTCAAGATAGAGAAATTCTGTTAACGCCAATCGATTCAGAATCATAAAATTAGTAAGATCTAGGAAGTTGAAACGGAAATATGCACAGGCGGATTTTTAATTGAACTTCTTAGTAGATTTTTGAAAATTTTCAACTCGCGACTGCAGAGGTTCCATGAAAAGCCTATGAAATCTCCATTTGACTGAGAACCGACTTCAATTATGGTGTGTATATTCAGAAATGATCAAGTTTTCTGAGTATGAGCGGAAAAAATTTTTTGGAGAATTTTCCTAGGTGTATGACACCTTTCAACTTCAGATGAACTTTTCAATTCGAGAACGGTTCAAGATAGAGAAATTCTGTTAACGCCAATCGATTCAGAATCATAAAATTAGTAAGATCTAGGAAGTTGAAACGGAAATATGCACAGGCGGATTTTTAATTGAACTTCTTAGTAGATTTTTGAAAATTTTCAACTCGCGACTGCAGAGGTTCCATGAAAAGCCTATGAAATCTCCATTTGACTGAGAACCGACTTCAATTATGGTGTGTATATTCAGAAATGATCAAGTTTTCTGAGTATGAGCGGAAAAAATTTTTTGGAGAATTTTCCTAGGTGTATGACACCTTTCAACTTCAGATGAACTTTTCAATTCGAGAACGGTTCAAGATAGAGAAATTCTGTTAACGCCAATCGATTCAGAATCATAAAATTAGTAAGATCTAGGAAGTTGAAACGGAAATATGCACAGGCAGATTTTTAATTGAACTTCTTAGTAGATTTTTGAAAATTTTCAACTCGCGACTGCAGAGGTTCCATGAAAAGCCTATGAAATCTCCATTTGACTGAGAACCGACTTCAATTTTGGTGTGTATATTCAGAAATGATCAAGTTTTCTGAATATGAGCGGAAAAAATTTTTTGGAGAATTTTCCTAGGTGTATGACACCTTTCAACTTCAGATGAACTCTTCAATTCGAAAACGGTTCAAGATAGAGAAATTCTGTTAACGCCAATCGATTCAGAATCATAAAATTAGTAAGATCTAGGAAGTTGAAACGGAAATATGCACAGGCGGATTTTTAATTGAACTTCTTAGTAGATTTTTGAAAATTTTCAACTCGCGACTGCAGAGGTTCCATGAAAAGCCTATGAAATCTCCATTTGACTGAGAACCGACTTCAATTATGGTGTGTATATTCAGAAATGATCAAGTTTTCTGAGTATGAGCGGAAAAAATTTTTTGGAGAATTTTCCTAGGTGTATGACACCTTTCAACTTCAGATGAACTCTTCAATTCGAGAACGGTTCAAGATAGAGAAATTCTGTTAACGCCAATCGATTCAGAATCATAAAATTAGTAAGATCTAGGAAGTTGAAACGGAAATATGCACAGGCGGATTTTTAATTAAACTTCTTAGTAGATTTTTGAAAATTTTCAACTCGCGACTGCAGAGGTTCCATGAAAAGCCTATGAAATCTCCATTTGACTGAGAACCGACTTCAATTTTGGTGTGTATATTCAGAAATGATCAAGTTTTCAGAATATGAGCGGAAAAAATTTTTTGGAGAATTTTCCTAGGTGTATGACACCTTTCAACTTCAGATGAACTTCTCAATTCGAGAACGGTTCAAGATAGAGAAATTCTGTTAACGCCAATCGATTCAGAATCATAAAATTAGTAAGATCAAGGAAGTTGAAACGGAAATATGCACAGGCGGAATTTTAATTGAACTTCTTAGTAGATTTTTGAAAATTTTCAACTCGCGACTGCAGAGGTTCCATGAAAAGCCTATGAAATCTCCATTTGACTGAGAACCGACTTCAATTTTGGTGTGTATATTCAGAAATGATCAAGTTTTCTGAAAATGAGCGGAAAAAATTTTTTGGACAATTTTCCTAGGTGTATGACACCTTTCAACTTCAGATGAACTCTTCAATTCGAGAACGGTTCAAGATAGAGAAATTCTGTTAACGCCAATCGATTCAGAATCATAAAATTAGTAAGATCTAGGAAGTTGAAACGGAAATATGCACAGGCGGATTTTTAATTGAACTTCTTAGTAGAATTTAGAAAATTTTCAACTCGCGACTGCAGAGGTTCCATGAAAAGCCTATGAAATCTCCATTTGACTGAGAACCGACTTCAATTTTGGTGTGTATATTCAGAAATGATCAAGTTTTCTGAATATGAGCGGAAAAAATTTTTTGGAGAATTTTCCTAGGTGTATGACACCTTTCAACTTCAGATGAACTCTTCAATTCGAGAACGGTTCAAGATAGAGAAATTCTGTTAACGCCAATCGATTCAGAATCATAAAATTAGTAAGATCTAGGAAGTTGAAACGGAAATATGCACAGGCGGATTTTTAATTAAACTTCTTAGTAGATTTTTGAAAATTTTCAACTCGCGACTGCAGAGGTTCCATGAAAAGCCTATGAAATCTCCATTTGACTGAGAACCGACTTCAATTTTGGTGTGTATATTCAGAAATGATCAAGTTTTCTGAATATGAGCGGAAAAAATTTTTTGGAGAATTTTCCTAGGTGTATGACACCTTTCAACTTCAGATGAACTCTTCAATTCGAGAACGGTTGAAGATAGAGAAATTCTGTTAACGCCAATCGATTCAGAATCATAAAATTAGTAAGATCTAGGAAGTTGAAACGGAAATATGCACAGGCAGATTTTTAATTGAACTTCTTAGTAGATTTTTGAAAATTTTCAACTCGCGACTGCAGAGGTTCCATGAAAAGCCTATGAAATCTCCATTTGACTGAGAACCGACTTCAATTATGGTGTGTATATTCAGAAATGATCAAGTTTTCTGAGTATGAGCGGAAAAAATTTTTTGGAGAATTTTCCTAGGTGTATGACACCTTTCAACTTCAGATGAACTCTTCAATTCGAGAACGGTTCAAGATAGAGAAATTCTGTTAACGCCAATCGATTCAGAATCATAAAATTAGTAAGATCTAGGAAGTTGAAACGGAAATATGCACAGGCGGATTTTTAATTAAACTTCTTAGTAGATTTTTGAAAATTTTCAACTCGCGACTGCAGAGGTTCCATGAAAAGCCTATGAAATCTCCATTTGACTGAGAACCGACTTCAATTTTGGTGTGTATATTCAGAAATGATCAAGTTTTCTGAATATGAGCGGAAAAAATTTTTTGGAGAATTTTCCTAGGTTTATGACACCTTTCAACATCAGATGAACTCTTGAATTCGAGAACGGTTCAAGATAGAGAAATTCTGTTAACGCCAATCGATTCAGAATCATAAAATTAGTAAGATCTAGGAAGTTGAAACGGAAATATGCACAGGCAGATTTTAAATTGAACTTCTTAGTAGATTTTTGAAAATTTTCAACTCGCGACTGCAGAGGTTCCATGAAAAGCCTATGAAATCTCCATTTGACTGAGAACCGACTTCAATTTTATTGTGTATATTCAGAAATGATCAAGTTTTCTGAATATGAGCGGAAAAAATTATTGGAGAATTTTCCTAGGTGTATGACACCTTTCAACTTCAGATGAACTCTTCAATTCGAAAACGGTTCAAGATAGAGAAATTCTGTTAACGCCAATCGATTCAGAATCATAAAATTAGTAAGATCTAGGAAGTTGAAACGGAAATATGCACAGGCGGATTTTTAATTGAACTTCTTAGTAGATTTTTGAAAATTTTCAACTCGCGACTGCAGAGGTTCCATGAAAAGCCTATGAAATCTCCATTTGACTGAGAACCGACTTCAATTATGGTGTGTATATTCAGAAATGATCAAGTTTTCTGAGTATGAGCGGAAAAAATTTTTTGGAGAATTTTCCTAGGTGTATGACACCTTTCAACTTCAGATGAACTCTTCAATTCGAGAACGGTTCAAGATAGAGAAATTCTGTTAACGCCAATCGATTCAGAATCATAAAATTAGTAAGATCTAGGAAGTTGAAACGGAAATATGCACAGGCGGATTTTTAATTAAACTTCTTAGTAGATTTTTGAAAATTTTCAACTCGCGACTGCAGAGGTTCCATGAAAAGCCTATGAAATCTCCATTTGACTGAGAACCGACTTCAATTTTGGTGTGTATATTCAGAAATGATCAAGTTTTCTGAATATGAGCGGAAAAAATTTTTTGGAGAATTTTCCTAGGTGTATGACACCTTTCAACTTCAGATGAACTCTTCAATTCGAGAACGGTTGAAGATAGAGAAATTCTGTTAACGCCAATCGATTCAGAATCATAAAATTAGTAAGATCTAGGAAGTTGAAACGGAAATATGCACAGGCAGATTTTTAATTGAACTTCTTAGTAGATTTTTGAAAATTTTCAACTCGCGACTGCAGAGGTTCCATGAAAAGCCTATGAAATCTCCATTTGACTGAGAACCGACTTCAATTATGGTGTGTATATTCAGAAATGATCAAGTTTTCTGAGTATGAGCGGAAAAAATTTTTTGGAGAATTTTCCTAGGTGTATGACACCTTTCAACTTCAGATGAACTCTTCAATTCGAGAACGGTTCAAGATAGAGAAATTCTGTTAACGCCAATCGATTCAGAATCATAAAATTAGTAAGATCTAGGAAGTTGAAACGGAAATATGCACAGGCGGATTTTTAATTAAACTTCTTAGTAGATTTTTGAAAATTTTCAACTCGCGACTGCAGAGGTTCCATGAAAAGCCTATGAAATCTCCATTTGACTGAGAACCGACTTCAATTTTGGTGTGTATATTCAGAAATGATCAAGTTTTCTGAATATGAGCGGAAAAAATTTTTTGGAGAATTTTCCTAGGTGTATGACACCTTTCAACTTCAGATGAACTCTTCAATTCGAGAACGGTTGAAGATAGAGAAATTCTGTTAACGCCAATCGATTCAGAATCATAAAATTAGTAAGATCTAGGAAGTTGAAACGGAAATATGCACAGGCAGATTTTTAATTGAACTTCTTAGTAGATTTTTGAAAATTTTCAACTCGCGACTGCAGAGGTTCCATGAAAAGCCTATGAAATCTCCATTTGACTGAGAACCGACTTCAATTTTGGTGTGTATATTCAGAAATGATCAAGTTTTCTGAATATGAGCGGAAAAAATTTTTTGGAGAATTTTCCTAGGTGTATGACACCTTTCAACTTCAGATGAACTCTTCAATTCGAGAACGGTTGAAGATAGAGAAATTCTGTTAACGCCAATCGATTCAGAATCATAAAATTAGTAAGATCTAGGAAGTTGAAACGGAAATATGCACAGGCGGATTTTTAATTGAACTTCTTAGTAGATTTTTGAAAATTTTCAACTCGCGACTGCAGAGGTTCCATGAAAAGCCTATGAAATCTCCATTTGACTGAGAACCGACTTCAATTTTGGTGTGTATATTCGGAAATGATCAAGTTTTCTGAGTATGAGCGGAAAAAATTTTTTGGAGAATTTTCCTAGGTGTATGACACCTTTCAACTTCAGATGAACTCCTCAATTCGAGAACGGTTCAAGATAGAGAAATTCTGTTAACGCCAATCGATTCAGAATCATAAAATTAGTAAGATCTAGGAAGTTGAAACGGAAATATGCACAGGCGGATTTTTAATTGAACTTCTTAGTAGAATTTAGAAAATTTTCAACTCGCGACTGCAGAGGTTCCATGAAAAGCCTATGAAATCTCCATTTGACTGAGAACCGACTTCAATTTTGGTGTGTATATTCGGAAATGATCAAGTTTTCTGAATATGAGCGGAAAAAATTTTTTGGAGAATTTTCCTAGGTGTATGACACCTTTCAACTTCAGATGAACTCTTCAATTCGAGAACGGTTCAAGATAGAGAAATTCTGTTAACGCCAATCGATTCAGAATCATAAAAGTAGTAAGTTCTAGGAAGTTGAAACGGAAATATGCACAGGCGGATTTTTAATTGAACTTCTTTGTAGATTTTTGAAAATTTTCAACTCGCGACTGCAGAGGTTCCATGAAAAGCCTATGAAATCTCCATTTGACTGAGAACCGACTTCAATTTTGGTGTGTATATTCAGAAATGATCAAGTTTTCTGAATATGAGCGGAAAAATTTTTTTGGAGAATTTTCCTAGGTGTATGACACCTTTCAACTACAGATGAACTCTTCAATTCGAGAACGGTTCAAGATAGAAAAATTCTGTTAACGCCAATCGATTCAGAATCATAAAATTAGTAAGATCTAGGAAGTTGAAACGGAAATATGCACAGGCGGATTTTTAATTGAACTTCTTAGTAGATTTTTGAAAATTTTCAACTCGCGACTGCAGAGGTTCCATGAAAAGCCTATGAAATCTCCATTTGACTGAGAACCGACTTCAATTTTGGTGTGTATATTCGGAAATGATCAAGTTTTCTGAGTATGAGCGGAAAAAATTTTTTGGAGAATTTTCCTAGGTGTATGACACCTTTCAACTTCAGATGAACTCCTCAATTCGAGAACGGTTCAAGATAGAGAAATTCTGTTAACGCCAATCGATTCAGAATCATAAAATTAGTAAGATCTAGGAAGTTGAAACGGAAATATGCACAGGCGGATTTTTAATTGAACTTCTTAGTAGATTTTTGAAAATTTTCAACTCGCGACTGCAGAGGTTCCATGAAAAGCCTATGAAATCTCCATTTGACTGAGAACCGACTTCAATTTTGGTGTGTATATTCAGAAATGATCAAGTTTTCTGAATATGAGCGGAAAAAATGTTTTGGAGAATTTTCCTAGGTTTATGACACCTTTCAACATCAGATGAACTCTTGAATTCGAGAACGGTTCAAGATAGAGAAATTCTGTTAACGCCAATCGATTCAGAATCATAAAATTAGTAAGATCTAGGAAGTTGAAACGGAAATATGCACAGGCAGATTTTTAATTGAACTTCTTAGTAGAATTCAGAAAATTTTCATCTCGCGACTGCAGAGGTTCCATGAAAAGCCTATGAAATCTCCATTTGACTGAGAACCGACTTCAATTATGGTGTGTATATTCAGAAATGATCAAGTTTTCTGAGTATGAGCGGAAAAAATTTTTTGGAGAATTTTCCTAGGTGTATGACACCTTTCAACTTCAGATGAACTCCTCAATTCGAGAACGGTTCAAGATAGAGAAATTCTGTTAACGCCAATCGATTCAGAATCATAAAATTAGTAAGATCTAGGAAGTTGAAACGGAAATATGCACAGGCGGATTTTTAATTGAACTTCTTAGTAGAATTTAGAAAATTTTCAACTCGCGACTGCAGAGGTTCCATGAAAAGCCTATGAAATCTCCATTTGACTGAGAACCGACTTCAATTTTGGTGTGTATATTCGGAAATGATCAAGTTTTCTGAATATGAGCGGAAAATATTTTTTGGAGAATTTTCCTAGGTGTATGACACCTTTCAACTTCAGATGAACTTCTCAATTCGAGAACGGTTCAAGATTGAGAAATTCTGTTAACGCCAATCGATTCAGAGTCATAAAATTAGTAAGATCTAGGAAGTTGAAACGGAAATATGCACAGGCGGATTTTTAATTGAAATTCTTAGTAGATTTTTGAAAATTTTCAACTCGCGACTGCAGAGGTTCCATGAAAAGGCTATGAAATCTCCATTTGACTGAGAACCGACTTCAATTTTGGTGTGTATATTCAGAAATGATCAAGTTTTCTGAAAATGAGCGGAAAAAATTTTTTGGACAATTTTCCTAGGTGTATGACACCTTTCAACTTCAGATGAACTCTTCAATTCGAGAACGGTTCAAGATAGAGAAATTCTGTTAACGCCAATCGATTCAGAATCATAAAATTAGTAAGATCTAGGAAGTTGAAACGGAAATATGCACAGGCGGATTTTTAATTGAACTTCTTAGTAGATTTTTGAAAATTTTCAACTCGCGACTGCAGAGGTTCCATGAAAAGCCTATGAAATCTCCATTTGATTGAGAACCGACTTCAATTTTGGTGTGTATATTCAGAAATGATCAAGTTTTCTGAATATGAGCGGAAAAATTTTTTTGGAGAATTTTCCTAGGTGTATGACACCTTTCAACTACAGATGAACTCTTCAATTCGAGAACGGTTCAAGATAGAAAAATTCTGTTAACGCCAATCGATTCAGAATCATAAAATTAGTAAGATCTAGGAAGTTGAAACGGAAATATGCACAGGCAGATTTTAAATTGAACTTCTTAGTAGATTTTTGAAAATTTTCAACTCGCGACTGCAGAGGTTCCATGAAAAGCCTATGAAATCTCCATTTGACTGAGAACCGACTTCAATTTTGGTGTGTATATTCAGAAATGATCAAGTTTTCTGAATATGAGCGGAAAAATTTTTTTGGAGAATTTTCCTAGGTGTATGACACCTTTCAACTTCAGATGAACTCTTCAATTCGAGAACGGTTCAAGATAGAGAAATTCTGTTAACGCCAATCGATTCAGAATCATAAAATTAGTAAGATCTAGGAAGTTGAAACGGAAATATGCACAGGCGGATTTTTAATTGAACTTCTTAGTAGAATTTAGAAAATTTTCAACTCGCGACTGCAGAGGTTCCATGAAAAGCCTATGAAATCTCCATTTGACTGAGAACCGACTTCAATTTTGGTGTGTATATTCGGAAATGATCAAGTTTTCTGAATATGAGCGGAAAAAATTTTTTGGAGAATTTTCCTAGGTGTATGACACCTTTCAACTTCAGATGAACTCTTCAATTCGAGAACGGTTCAAGATAGAGAAATTCTGTTAACGCCAATCGATTTAGAATCATAAAATTAGTAAGATCTAGGAAGTTGAAACGGAAATATGCACAGGCGGATTTTTAATTGAACTTCTTAGTAGATTTTTGAAAATTTTCATCTCGCGACTGCAGAGGTTCCATGAAAAGCCTATGAAATCTCCATTTGACTGAGAACCGACTTCAATTTTGGTGTGTATATTCAGAAATGATCAAGTTTTCTGAGTATGAGCCGAAAAAATTTTTTGGAGAATTTTCCTAGGTGTATGACACCTCTCAACTTCAGATGAAATCTTCAATTCGAGAACGGTTCAAGATAGAGAAATTCTGTTAACGCCAATCGATTCAGAATCATAAAATTAGTAAGATCTAGGAAGTTGAAACGGAAATATGCACAGGCGGATTTTTAATTGAACTTCTTAGTAGATTTTTGAAAATTTTCAACTCGCGACTGCAGAGGTTCCATGAAAAGCCTATGAAATCTCCATTTGACTGAGAACCGACTTCAATTTTGGTGTGTATATTCAGAAATGATCCAGTTTTCTGAGTATGAGCGGAAAAAATTTTTTGGAGAATTTTCCTAGGTTTATGACACCTTTCAACATCAGATGAACTCTTGAATTCGAGAACGGTTCAAGATAGAGAAATTCTGTTAACGCCAATCGATTCAGAATCATAAAATTAGTAAGATCTAGGAAGTTGAAACGGAAATATGCACAGGCGGATTTTTAATTGAACTTCTTAGTAGATTTTTGAAAATTTTCAACTCGCGACTGCAGAGGTTCCATGAAAAGCCTATGAAATCTCCATTTGACTGAGAACCGACTTCAATTATGGTGTGTATATTCAGAAATGATCAAGTTTTCTGAGTATGAGCGGAAAAAATTTTTTGGAGAATTTTCCTAGGTGTATGACACTTTTCAACTTCAGATGAACTCTTCAATTCGAGAACGGTTCAAGATAGAGAAATTCTGTTAACGCCAATCGATTCAGAATCATAAAATTAGTAAGATCTAGGAAGTTGAAACGGAAATATGCACAGGCGGATTTTTAATTAAACTTCTTAGTAGATTTTTGAAAATTTTCAACTCGCGACTGCAGAGGTTCCATGAAAAGCCTATGAAATCTCCATTTGACTGAGAACCGACTTCAATTTTGGTGTGTATATTCAGAAATGATCAAGTTTTCTGAAAATGAGCGGAAAAAATTTTTTGGACAATTTTCCTAGGTGTATGACACCTTTCAACTTCAGATGAACTCTTCAATTCGAGAACGGTTCAAGATAGAGAAATTCTGTTAACGCCAATCGATTCAGAATCATAAAATTAGTAAGATCTAGGAAGTTGAAACGGAAATATGCACAGGCGGATTTTTAATTAAACTTCTTAGTAGATTTTTGAAAATTTTCAACTCGCGACTGCAGAGGTTCCATGAAAAGCCTATGAAATCTCCATTTGACTGAGAACCGACTTCAATTATATTGTGTATATTCAGAAATGATCAAGTTTTCTGAATATGAGCGGAAAAAATGTTTTGGAGAATTTTCCTAGGTTTATGACACCTTTCAACATCAGATGAACTCTTGAATTCGAGAACGGTTCAAGATAGAGAAATTCTGTTAACGCCAATCGATTCAGAATCATAAAATTAGTAAGATCTAGGAAGTTGAAACGGAAATATGCACAGGCAGATTTTTAATTGAACTTCTTAGTAGAATTTAGAAAATTTTCAACTCGCGACTGCAGAGGTTCCATGAAAAGCCTATGAAATCTCCATTTGACTGAGAACCGACTTCAATTTTGGTGTGTATATTCAGAAATGATCAAGATTTCTGAATATGAGCGGAAAAAATTTTTTGGAGAATTTTCCTAGGTGTATGACACCTTTCAACTTCAGATGAACTCTTCAATTCGAGAACGGTTCAAGATAGAGAAATTCTGTTAACGCCAATCGATTCAGAATCATAAAATTAGTAAGATCTAGGAAGTTGAAACGGAAATATGCACAGGCAGATTTTTAATTGAACTTCTTAGTAGATTTTTGAAAATTTTCAACTCGCGACTGCAGAGGTTCCATGAAAAGCCTATGAAATCTCCATTTGACTGAGAACCGACTTCAATTTTGGTGTGTATATTCAGAAATGATCAAGTTTTCTGAATATGAGCGGAAAAATTTTTTTGGAGAATTTTCCTAGATGTATGACACCTTTCAACTTCAGATGAACTCTTCAATTCGAGAACGGTTCAAGATAGAGAAATTCTGTTAACGCCAATCGATTCAGAATCATAAAATTAGTAAGATCTAGGAAGTTGAAACGGAAATATGCACAGGCGGATTTTTAATTGAACTTCTTAGTAGAATTTAGAAAATTTTCAACTCGCGACTGCAGAGGTTCCATGAAAAGCCTATGAAATCTCCATTTGACTGAGAACCGACTTCAATTTTGGTGTGTATATTCGGAAATGATCAAGTTTTCTGAGTATGAGCGGAAAAAATTTTTTGGAGAATTTTCCTAGGTGTATGACACCTTTCAACTTCAGATGAACTCCTCAATTCGAGAACGGTTCAAGATAGAGAAATTCTGTTAACGCCAATCGATTCAGAATCATAAAATTAGTAAGATCTAGGAAGTTGAAACAGAAATATGCACAGGCGGATTTTTAATTGAACTTCTTAGTAGATTTTTGAAAATTTTCAACTCGCGACTGCAGAGGTTCCATGAAAAGCCTATGAAATCTCCATTTGACTGAGAACCGACTTCTATTTTGGTGTGTATATTCGGAAATGATCAAGTTTTCTGAGTATGAGCGGAAAAAATTTTTTGGAGAATTTTCCTAGGTGTATGACACCTTTCAACTTCAGATGAACTCCTCAATTCGAGAACGGTTCAAGATAGAGAAATTCTGTTAACGCCAATCGATTCAGAATCATAAAATTAGTAAGATCTAGGAAGTTGAAACGGAATATGCACAGGCGGATTTTTAATTGAACTTCTTAGTAGATTTTTGAAAATTTTCAACTCGCGACTGCAGAGGTTCCATGAAAAGCCTATGAAATCTCCATTTGACTGAGAACCGACTTCAATTTTGGTGTGTATATTCGGAAATGATCAAGTTTTCTGAGTATGAGCGGAAAAAATTTTTTGGAGAATTTTCCTAGGTGTATGACACCTTTCAACTTCAGATGAACTCCTCAATTCGAGAACGGTTCAAGATAGAGAAATTCTGTTAACGCCAATCGATTCAATTTTGGTGTGTATATTCGGAAATGATCAAGTTTTCTGAATATGAGCGGAAAAAATTTTTTGGAGAATTTTCCTAGGTGTATGACACCTTTCAACTTCAGATGAACTCTTCAATTCGAGAACGGTTCAAGATAGAGAAATTCTGTTAACGCCAATCGATTCAGAATCATAAAATTAGTAAGATCTAGGAAGTTGAAACGGAAATATGCACAGGCGGATTTTTAATTGAACTTCTTAGTAGAATTTAGAAAATTTTCAACTCGCGACTGCAGAGGTTCCATGAAAAGCCTATGAAATCTCCATTTGACTGAGAACCGACTTCAATTTTGGTGTGTATATTCGGAAATGATCAAGTTTTCTGAGTATGAGCGGAAAAAATTTTTTGGAGAATTTTCCTAGGTGTATGACACCTTTCAACTTCAGATGAACTCCTCAATTCGAGAACGGTTCAAGATAGAGAAATTCTGTTAACGCCAATCGATTCAGAATCATAAAATTAGTAAGATCTAGGAAGTTGAAACGGAAATATGCACAGGCGGATTTTTAATTGAACTTCTTAGTAGATTTTTGAAAATTTTCAACTCGCGACTGCAGAGGTTCCATGAAAAGCCTATGAAATCTCCATTTGACTGAGAACCGACTTCAATTTTGGTGTGTATATTCGGAAATGATCAAGTTTTCTGAATATGAGCGAAAAAAATTTTTTGGAGAATTTTCCTAGGTGTATGACACCTTTCAACTTCAGATGAACTCTTCAATTCGAGAACGGTTCAAGATAGAGAAATTCTGTTAACGCCAATCGATTCAGAATCATAAAATTAGTAAGATCTAGGAAGTTGAAACGGAAATATGCACAGGCGGATTTTTAATTGAACTTCTTTGTAGATTTTTGAAAATTTTCAACTCGCGACTGCAGAGGTTCCATGAAAAGCCTATGAAATCTCCATTTGACTGAGAACCGACTTCAATTTTGGTGTGTATATTCAGAAATGATCAAGTTTTCTGAATATGAGCGGAAAAAATTTTTTGGAGAATTTTCCTAGGTGTATGACACCTTTCAACTTCAGATGAACTCCTCAATTCGAGAACGGTTCAAGATAGAGAAATTCTGTTAACGCCAATCGATTCAGAATCATAAAATTAGTAAGATCTAGGAAGTTGAAACGGAAATATGCACAGGCGGATTTTTAATTGAACTTCTTAGTAGATTTTTGAAAATTTTCAACTCGCGACTGCAGAGGTTCCATGAAAAGCCTATGAAATCTCCATTTGACTGAGAACCGACTTCAATTTTGGTGTGTATATTCGGAAATGATCAAGTTTTCTGAATATGAGCGGAAAAAATTTTTTGGAGAATTTTCCTAGGTGTATGACACCTTTCAACTTCAGATGAACTTCTCAATTCGAGAACGGTTCAAGATAGAGAAATTCTGTTAACGCCAATCGATTCAGAATCATAAAATTAGTAAGATCTAGGAAGTTGAAACGGAAATATGCACAGGCGGATTTTTAATTGAACTTCTTAGTAGATTTTTGAAAATTTTCAACTCGCGACTGCAGAGGTTCCATGAAAAGGCTATGAAATCTCCATTTGACTGAGAACCGACTTCAATTTTGGTGTGTATATTCAGAAATGATCAAGTTTTCTGAAAATGAGCGGAAAAAATTTTTTGGACAATTTTCCTAGGTGTATGACACCTTTCAACTTCAGATGAACTCTTCAATTCGAGAACGGTTCAAGATAGAGAAATTCTGTTAACGCCAATCGATTCAGAATCATAAAATTAGTAAGATCTAGGAAGTTGAAACGGAAATATGTACAGGCGGATTTTTAATTGAACTTCTTAGTAGATTTTTGAAAATTTTCAACTCGCGACTGCAGAGGTTCCATGAAAAGCCTATGAAATCTCCATTTGACTGAGAACCCACTTCAATTTTGGTGTGTATATTCAGAAATGATCAAGTTTTCTGAATATGAGCGGAAAAAATTTTTTGGAGAATTTTCCTAGGTGTATGACACCTTTCAACTTCAGATGAACTCTTCAATTCGAGAACGGTTCAAGATAGAGAAATTCTGTTAACGCCAATCGATTCAGAATCATAAAATTAGTAAGATCTAGGAAGTTGAAACGGAAATATGCACAGGCGGATTTTTAATTGAACTTCTTAGTAGATTTTTGAAAATTTTCAACTCGCGACTGCAGAGGTTCCATGAAAAGCCTATGAAATCTCCATTTGACTGAGAACCGACTTCAATTATATTGTGTATATTCAGAAATGATCAAGTTTTCTGAATATGAGCGGAAAAAATGTTTTGGAGAATTTTCCTAGGTTTATGACACCTTTCAACATCAGATGAACTCTTGAATTCGAGAACGGTTCAAGATAGAGAAATTCTGTTAACGCCAATCGATTCAGAATCATAAAATTAGTAAGATCTAGGAAGTTGAAACGGAAATATGCACAGGCGGATTTTTAATTGAACTTCTTAGTAGATTTTTGAAAACTTTCAACTCGCGACTGCAGAGGTTCCATGAAAAGCCTATGAAATCTCCATTTGACTGAGAACCGACTTCAATTTTGGTGTGTATATTCAGAAATGATCAAGTTTTCTGAATATGAGCGGAAAAATTTTTTTGGAGAATTTTCCTAGGTGTATGACACCTTTCAGCTACAGATGAACTCTTCAATTCGAGAACGGTTCAAGATAGAAAAATTCTGTTAACGCCAATCGATTCAGAATCATAAAATTAGTAAGATCTAGGAAGTTGAAACGGAAATATGCACAGGCGGATTTTTAATTGAACTTCTTAGTAGATTTTTGAAAATTTTCAACTCGCGACTGCAGAGGTTCCATGAAAAGCCTATGAAATCTCCATTTGACTGAGAACCGACTTCAATTTTGGTGTGTATATTCAGAAATGATCAAGTTTTCTGAATATGAGCGGAAAAATTTTTTTGGAGAATTTTCCTAGGTGTATGACACCTTTCAACTTCAGATGAACTCTTCAATTCGAGAACGGTTCAAGATAGAGAAATTCTGTTAACGCCAATCGATTCAGAATCATAAAATTAGTAAGATCTAGGAAGTTGAAACGGAAATATGCACAGGCGGATTTTTAATTGAACTTCTTAGTAGAATTTAGAAAATTTTCAACTCGCGACTGCAGAGGTTCCATGAAAAGCCTATGAAATCTCCATTTGACTGAGAACCGACTTCAATTTTGGTGTGTATATTCAGAAATGATCAAGTTTTCTGAATATGAGCGGAAAAATTTTTTTGGAGAATTTTCCTAGGTGTATGACACCTTTCAACTTCAGATGAACTCTTCAATTCGAGAACGGTTCAAGATAGAGAAATTCTGTTAACGCCAATCGATTCAGAATCATAAAATTAGTAAGATCTAGGAAGTTGAAACGGAAATATGCACAGGCGGATTTTTAATTGAACTTCTTAGTAGAATTTAGAAAATTTTCAACTCGCGACTGCAGAGGTTCCATGAAAAGCCTATGAAATCTCCATTTGACTGGGAACCGACTTCAATTTTGGTGTGTATATTCGGAAATGATCAAGTTTTCTGAATATGAGCGGAAAAAATTTTTTGGAGAATTTTCCTAGGTGTATGACACCTTTCAACTTCAGATGAACTCTTCAATTCGAGAACGGTTCAAGATAGAGAAATTCTGTTAACGCCAATCGATTCAGAATCATAAAATTAGTAAGATCTAGGAAGTTGAAACGGAAATATGCACAGGCGGATTTTTAATTGAACTTCTTAGTAGATTTTTGAAAATTTTCATCTCGCGACTGCAGAGGTTCCATGAAAAGCCTATGAAATCTCCATTTGACTGAGAACCGACTTCAATTATGGTGTGTATATTCAGAAATGATCAAGTTTTCTGAGTATGAGCGGAAAAAATTTTTTGGAGAATTTTCCTAGGTGTATGACACCTTTCAACTTCAGATGAACTCTTCAATTCGAGAACGGTTCAAGATAGAGAAATTCTGTTAACGCCAATCGATTCAGAATCATAAAATTAGTAAGATCTAGGAAGTTGAAACGGAAATATGCACAGGCGGATTTTTAATTAAACTTCTTAGTAGATTTTTGAAAATTTTCAACTCGCGACTGCAGAGGTTCCATGAAAAGCCTATGAAATCTCCATTTGACTGAGAACCGACTTCAATTATATTGTGTATATTCAGAAATGATCAAGTTTTCTGAATATGAGCGGAAAAAATGTTTTGGAGAATTTTCCTAGGTTTATGACACCTTTCAACATCAGATGAACTCTTGAATTCGAGAACGGTTCAAGATAGAGAAATTCTGTTAACGCCAATCGATTCAGAATCATAAAATTAGTAAGATCTAGGAAGTTGAAACGGAAATATGCACAGGCAGATTTTTAATTGAACTTCTTAGTAGAATTCAGAAAATTTTCAACTCGCGACTGCAGAGGTTCCATGAAAAGCCTATGAAATCTCCATTTGACTGAGAACCGACTTCAATTTTGGTGTGTATATTCAGAAATGATCAAGTTTTCTGAATATGAGCGGAAAAAATTTTTTGGAGAATTTTCCTAGGTGTATGACACCTTTCAACTTCAGATGAACTCTTCAATTCGAGAACGGTTCAAGATAGAGAAATTCTGTTAACGCCAATCGATTCAGAATCATAAAATTAGTAAGATCTAGGAAGTTGAAACGGAAATATGCACAGGCAGATTTTTAATTGAACTTCTTAGTAGATTTTTGAAAATTTTCAACTCGCGACTGCAGAGGTTCCATGAAAAGCCTATGAAATCTCCATTTGACTGAGAACCGACTTCAATTTTGGTGTGTATATTCAGAAAAGATCAAGTTTTCTGAATATGAGCGGAAAAAATTTTTTGGAGAGTTTTCCTAGATGTATGACACCTTTCAACTTCAGATGAACTCTTCAATTCGAGAACGGTTCAAGATAGAGAAATTCTGTTAACGCCAATCGATTCAGAATCATAAAATTAGTAAGATCTAGGAAGTTGAAACGGAAATATGCACAGGCGGATTTTTAATTGAACTTCTTAGTAGAATTTAGAAAATTTTCAACTCGCGACTGCAGAGGTTCCATGAAAAGCCTATGAAATCTCCATTTGACTGAGAACCGACTTCAATTTTGGTGTGTATATTCAGAAATGATCAAGTTTTCTGAATATGAGCGGAAAAATTTTTTTGGAGAATTTTCCTAGGTGTATGACACCTTTCAACTACAGATGAACTCTTCAATTCGAGAACGGTTCAAGATAGAGAAATTCTGTTAACGCCAATCGATTCAGAATCATAAAATTAGTAAGATCTAGGAAGTTGAAACGGAAATATGCACAGGCGGATTTTTAATTGAACTTCTTAGTAGATTTTTGAAAATTTTCATCTCGCGACTGCAGAGGTTCCATGAAAAGCCTATGAAATCTCCATTTGACTGAGAACCGACTTCAATTTTGGTGTGTATATTCAGAAATGATCCAGTTTTCTGAGTATGAGCGGAAAAAATTTTTTGGAGAATTTTCCTAGGTGTATGACACCTTTCAACTTCAGATGAACTCTTCAATTCGAAAACGGTTCAAGATAGAGAAATTCTGTTAACGCCAATCGATTCAGAATCATAAAATTAGTAAGATCTAGGAAGTTGAAACGGAAATATGCACTGGCGGATTTTTAATTGAACTTCTTAGTAGATTTTTGAAAATTTTCAACTCGCGACTGCAGAGGTTCCATGAAAAGCCTATGAAATCTCCATTTGACTGAGAACCGACTTCAATTACGGTGTGTATATTCAGAAATGATCAAGTTTTCTGAGAATGAGCGGAAAAAATTTTTTGGAGAATTTTCCTAGGTGTATGACACCTTTCAACTTCAGATGAACTCTTCAATTCGAGAACGGTTCAAGATAGAGAAATTCTGTTAACGCCAATCGATTCAGAATCATAAAATTAGTAAGATCTAGGAAGTTGAAACGGAAATATGCACAGGCGGATTTTTAATTAAACTTCTTAGTAGATTTTTGAAAATTTTCAACTCGCGACTGCAGAGGTTCCATGAAAAGCCTATGAAATCTCCATTTGACTGAGAACCGACTTCAATTTTATTGTGTATATTCAGAAATGATCAAGTTTTCTGAATATGAGCGGATAAAATGTTTTGGAGAATTTTCCTAGGTGTATGACACCTTTCAACTTCAGATGAACTCTTCAATTCGAGAACGGTTCAAGATAGAGAAATTCTGTTAACGCCAATCGATTCAGAATCATAAAATTAGTGAGATCTAGGAAGTTGAAACGGAAATATGCACAGGCGGATTTTTAATTGAACTTCTTTGTAGATTTTTGAAAATTTTCAACTCGCGACTGCAGAGGTTCCATGAAAAGCCTATGAAATCTCCATTTGACTGAGAACCGACTTCAATTACGGTGTGTATATTCAGAAATGATCAAGTTTTCTGAGTATGAGCGGAAAAAATTTTTTGGAGAATTTTCCTAGGTGTATGACACCTTTCAACTTCAGATGAACTCTTCGATTCGAGAACGGTTCAAGATAGAGAAATTCTGTTAACGCCAATCGATTCAGAATCATAAAATTAGTAAGATCTAGGAAGTTGAAACGGAAATATGCACAGGCGGATTTTTAATTAAACTTCTTAGTAGATTTTTGAAAATTTTCAACTCGCGACTGCAGAGGTTCCATGAAAAGCCTATGAAATCTCCATTTGACTGAGAACCGACTTCAATTTTGGTGTGTATATTCGGAAATGATCAAGTTTTCTGAATATGAGCGGAAAAAATTTTTTGGAGAATTTTCCTAGGTGTATGACACCTTTCAACTTCAGATGAACTCTTCAATTCGAGAACGGTTCAAGATAGAGAAATTCTGTTAACGCCAATCGATTCAGAATCATAAAATTAGTAAGATCTAGGAAGTTGAAACGGAAATATGCACAGGCGGATTTTTAATTGAACTTCTTTGTAGATTTTTGAAAATTTTCAACTCGCGGCTGCAGAGGTTCCATGAAAAGCCTATGAAATCTCCATTTGACCGAGAACCGACTTCAATTTTGGTGTGTATATTCAGAAATGATCAAGTTTTCTGAATATGAGCGGAAAAATTTTTTTGGAGAATTTTCCTAGGTGTATGACACCTTTCAACTACAGATGAACTCTTCAATTCAAGAACGGTTCAAGATAGAAAAATTCTGTTAACGCCAATCGATTCAGAATAATAAAATTAGTAAGATCTAGGAAGTTGAAACGGAAATATGCACAGGCGGATTTTTAATTGAACTTCTTAGTAGATTTTTGAAAATTTTCAACTCGCGACTGCAGAGGTTCCATGAAAAGCCTATGAAATCTCCATTTGACTGAGAACCGACTTCAATTTTGGTGTGTATATTCAGAAATGATCAAGTTTTCTGAATATGAGCGGAAAAATTTTTTTGGAGAATTTTCCTAGATGTATGACACCTTTCAACTTCAGATGAACTCTTCAATTCGAGAACGGTTCAAGATAGAGAAATTCTGTTAACGCCAATCGATTCAGAATCATAAAATTAGTAAGATCTAGGAAGTTGAAACGGAAATATGCACAGGCGGATTTTTAATTGAACTTCTTAGTAGAATTTAGAAAATTTTCAACTCGCGACTGCAGAGGTTCCATGAAAAGCCTATGAAATCTCCATTTGACTGAGAACCGACTTCAATTTTGGTGTGTATATTCGGAAATGATCAAGTTTTCTGAGTATGAGCGGAAAAAATTTTTTGGAGAATTTTCCTAGGTGTATGACACCTTTCAACTTCAGATGAACTCCTCAATTCGAGAACGGTTCAAGATAGAGAAATTCTGTTAACGCCAATCGATTCAGAATCATAAAATTAGTAAGATCTAGGAAGTTGAAACGGAAATATGCACAGGCGGATTTTTAATTGAACTTCTTAGTAGATTTTTGAAAATTTTCAACTCGCGACTGCAGAGGTTCCATGAAAAGCCTATGAAATCTCCATTTGACTGAGAACCGACTTCAATTTTGGTGTGTATATTCGGAAATGATCAAGTTTTCTGAATATGAGCGAAAAAAATTTATTGGAGAATTTTCCTAGGTGTATGACACCTTTCAACTTCAGATGAACTCTTCAATTCGAGAACGGTTCAAGATAGAGAAATTCTGTTAACGCCAATCGATTCAGAATCATAAAATTAGTAAGATCTAGGAAGTTGAAACGGAAATATGCACAGGCGGATTTTTAATTGAACTTCTTTGTAGATTTTTGAAAATTTTCAACTCGCGACTGCAGAGGTTCCATGAAAAGCCTATGAAATCTCCATTTGACTGAGAACCGACTTCAATTTTGGTGTGTATATTCAGAAATGATCAAGTTTTCTGAATATGAGCGGAAAAAATTTTTTGGAGAATTTTCCTAGGTGTATGACACCTTTCAACTTCAGATGAACTCCTCAATTCGAGAACGGTTCAAGATAGAGAAATTCTGTTAACGCCAATCGATTCAGAATCATAAAATTAGTAAGATCTAGGAAGTTGAAACGGAAATATGCACAGGCGGATTTTTAATTGAACTTCTTAGTAGATTTTTGAAAATTTTCAACTCGCGACTGCAGAGGTTCCATGAAAAGCCTATGAAATCTCCATTTGACTGAGAACCGACTTCAATTTTGGTGTGTATATTCGGAAATGATCAAGTTTTCTGAGTATGAGCGGAAAAAATTTTTTGGAGAATTTTCCTAGGTGTATGACACCTTTCAACTTCAGATGAACTCCTCAATTCGAGAACGGTTCAAGATAGAGAAATTCTGTTAACGCCAATCGATTCAGAATCATATAATTAGTAAGATCTAGGAAGTTGAAACGGAAATATGCACAGGCGGATTTTTAATTGAACTTCTTAGTAGAATTTAGAAAATTTTCAACTCGCGACTGCAGAGGTTCCATGAAAAGCCTATGAAATCTCCATTTGACTGAGAACCGACTTCAATTTTGGTGTGTATATTCAGAAATGATCAAGTTTTCTGAATATGAGCGGAAAAAATTTTTTGGAGAATTTTCCTAGGTGTTTGACACCTTTCAACTTCAGATGAACTCTTCAATTCGAGAACGGTTCAAGATAGAGAAATTCTGTTAACGCCAATCGATTCAGAATCATAAAATTAGTAAGATCTAGGAAGTTGAAACGGAAATATGCACAGGCGGATTTTTAATTGAACTTCTTTGTAGATTTTTGAAAATTTTCAACTCGCGACTGCAGAGGTTCCATGAAAAGCCTATGAAATCTCCATTTGACTGAGAACCGACTTCAATTTTGGTGTGTATATTCAGAAATGATCAAGTTTTCTGAATATGAGCGGAAAAATTTTTTTGGAGAATTTTCCTAGGTGTATGACACCTTTCAACTACAGATGAACTCTTCAATTCGAGAACGGTTCAAGATAGAAAAATTCTGTTAACGCCAATCGATTCAGAATCATAAAATTAGTAAGATCTAGGAAGTTGAAACGGAAATATGCACAGGCGGATTTTTAATTGAACTTCTTAGTAGATTTTTGAAAATTTTCAACTCGCGACTGCAGAGGTTCCATGAAAAGCCTATGAAATCTCCATTTGACTGAGAACCGACTTCAATTTTGGTGTGTATATTCAGAAATGATCAAGTTTTCTGAATATGAGCGGAAAAATTTTTTTGGAGAATTTTCCTAGGTGTATGACACCTTTCAACTTCAGATGAACTCTTCAATTCGAGAACGGTTCAAGATAGAGAAATTCTGTTAACGCCAATCGATTCAGAATCATAAAATTAGTAAGATCTAGGAAGTTGAAACGGAAATATGCACAGGCGGATTTTTAATTGAACTTCTTAGTAGAATTTAGAAAATTTTCAACTCGCGACTGCAGAGGTTCCATGAAAAGCCTATGAAATCTCCATTTGACTGGGAACCGACTTCAATTTTGGTGTGTATATTCGGAAATGATCAAGTTTTCTGAATATGAGCGGAAAAAATTTTTTGGAGAATTTTCCTAGGTGTATGACACCTTTCAACTTCAGATGAACTCTTCAATTCGAGAACGGTTCAAGATAGAGAAATTCTGTTAACGCCAATCGATTTAGAATCATAAAATTAGTAAGATCTAGGAAGTTGAAACGGAAATATGCACAGGCGGATTTTTAATTGAACTTCTTAGTAGATTTTTGAAAATTTTCAACTCGCGACTGCAGAGGTTCCATGAAAAGCCTATGAAATCTCCATTTGACTGAGAACCGACTTCAATTTTGGTGTGTATATTCAGAAATGATCAAGTTTTCTGAATATGAGCGGAAAAAATTTTTTGGAGAATTTTCCTAGGTGTATGACACCTTTCAACTTCAGATGAACTTCTCAATTCGAGAACGGTTCAAGATAGAGAAATTCTGTTAACGCCAATCGATTCAGAATCATAAAATTAGTAAGATCTAGGAAGTTGAAACGGAAATATGCACAGGCGGATTTTTAATTGAACTTCTTTGTAGATTTTTGAAAATTTTCAACTCGCGACTGCAGAGGTTCCATGAAAAGCCTATGAAATCTCCATTTGACTGAGAACCGACTTCAATTTTGGTGTATATATTCAGAAATGATCAAGTTTTCTGAATATGAGCGGAAAAAATTTTTTGGAGAATTTTCCTAGGTGTATGACACCTTTCAACTTCAGATGAACTCTTCAATTCGAGAACGGTTCAAGATAGAGAAATTCTGTTAACGCCAATCGATTCAGAATCATAAAATTAGTAAGATCTAGGAAGTTGAAACGGAAATATGCACAGGCGGATTTTTAATTGAACTTCTTAGTAGATTTTTGAAAATTTTCAACTCGCGACTGCAGAGGTTCCATGAAAAGCCTATGAAATCTCCATTTGACTGAGAACCGACTTCAATTTTGATGTGTATATTCAGAAATGATCAAGTTTTCTGAATATGAGCGGAAAAAATTTGTTAGAGAATTTTCCTAGGTGTATGACACCTTTCAACTTCAGATGAACTCTTCAATTCGAGAACGGTTTAAGATAGAGAAATTCTGTTAACGCTAATCGATTCAGAATCATAAAATTAGTAAGATCTAGGAAGTTGAAACGGAAATATGCACAGGCGGATTTTTAA
Source organism: Chrysolina americana (assembly GCA_958502065.1). NCBI lineage: Eukaryota > Metazoa > Arthropoda > Insecta > Coleoptera > Chrysomelidae > Chrysolina > Chrysolina americana. Next base: position 71,432,541 of record OY293416.1, on the reverse strand, counting down.
TTGAACTTCTTAGTAGATTTTTGAAAATTTTCAACTCGCGACTGCAGAGGTTCCATGAAAAGCCTATGAAATCTCCATTTGACTGAGAACCGACTTCAATTTTGGTGTGTATATTCAGAAATGATCAAGTTTTCTGAATATGAGCGGAAAAAATTTTTTGGAGAATTTTCCTAGGTGTATGACACCTTTCAACTTCAGATGAACTCCTCAATTCGAGAACGGTTCAAGATAGAGAAATTCTGTTAACGCCAATCGATTCAGAATCATAAAATTAGTAAGATCTAGGAAGTTGAAACGGAAATATGCACAGGCGGATTTTTAATTGAACTTCTTAGTAGATTTTTGAAAATTTTCAACTCGCGACTGCAGAGGTTCCATGAAAAGCCTATGAAATCTCCATTTGACTGAGAACCGACTTCAATTTTGGTGTGTATATTCGGAAATGATCAAGTTTTCTGAATATGAGCGAAAAAAATTTATTGGAGAATTTTCCTAGGTGTATGACACCTTTCAACTTCAGATGAACTCTTCAATTCGAGAACGGTTCAAGATAGAGAAATTCTGTTAACGCCAATCGATTCAGAATCATAAAATTAGTAAGATCTAGGAAGTTGAAACGGAAATATGCACAGGCGGATTTTTAATTGAACTTCTTAGTAGAATTTAGAAAATTTTCAACTCGCGACTGCAGAGGTTCCATGAAAAGCCTATGAAATCTCCATTTGACTGAGAACCGACTTCAATTTTGGTGTGTATATTCAGAAATGATCAAGTTTTCTGAATATGAGCGGAAAAAATTTTTTGGAGAATTTTCCTAGGTGTATGACACCTTTCAACTACAGATGAACTCTTCAATTCGAGAACGGTTCAAGATAGAGAAATTCTGTTAACGCCAATCGATTCAGAATCATAAAATTAGTAAGATCTAGGAAGTTGAAACGGAAATATGCACAGGCGGATTTTTAATTGAACTTCTTTGTAGATTTTTGAAAATTTTCAACTCGCGGCTGCAGAGGTTCCATGAAAAGCCTATGAAATCTCCATTTGACCGAGAACCGACTTCAATTTTGGTGTGTATATTCAGAAATGATCAAGTTTTCTGAATATGAGCGGAAAAATTTTTTTGGAGAATTTTCCTAGGTGTATGACACCTTTCAACTACAGATGAACTCTTCAATTCAAGAACGGTTCAAGATAGAAAAATTCTGTTAACGCCAATCGATTCAGAATAATAAAATTAGTAAGATCTAGGAAGTTGAAACGGAAATATGCACAGGCGGATTTTTAATTGAACTTCTTAGTAGATTTTTGAAAATTTTCAACTCGCGACTGCAGAGGTTCCATGAAAAGCCTATGAAATCTCCATTTGACTGAGAACCGACTTCAATTTTGGTGTGTATATTCAGAAATGATCAAGTTTTCTGAATATGAGCGGAAAAATTTTTTTGGAGAATTTTCCTAGATGTATGACACCTTTCAACTTCAGATGAACTCTTCAATTCGAGAACGGTTCAAGATAGAGAAATTCTGTTAACGCCAATCGATTCAGAATCATAAAATTAGTAAGATCTAGGAAGTTGAAACGGAAATATGCACAGGCGGATTTTTAATTGAACTTCTTAGTAGAATTTAGAAAATTTTCAACTCGCGACTGCAGAGGTTCCATGAAAAGCCTATGAAATCTCCATTTGACTGAGAACCGACTTCAATTTTGGTGTGTATATTCGGAAATGATCAAGTTTTCTGAGTATGAGCGGAAAAAATTTTTTGGAGAATTTCCCTAGGTGTATGACACCTTTCAACTTCAGATGAACTCCTCAATTCGAGAACGGTTCAAGATAGAGAAATTCTGTTAACGCCAATCGATTCAGAATCATAAAATTAGTAAGATCTAGGAAGTTGAAACGGAAATATGCACAGGCGGATTTTTAATTGAACTTCTTAGTAGATTTTTGAAAATTTTCAACTCGCGACTGCAGAGGTTCCATGAAAAGCCTATGAAATCTCCATTTGACTGAGAACCGACTTCAATTTTGGTGTGTATATTCGGAAATGATCAAGTTTTCTGAATATGAGCGAAAAAAATTTATTGGAGAATTTTCCTAGGTGTATGACACCTTTCAACTTCAGATGAACTCTTCAATTCGAGAACGGTTCAAGATAGAGAAATTCTGTTAACGCCAATCGATTCAGAATCATAAAATTAGTAAGATCTAGGAAGTTGAAACGGAAATATGCACAGGCGGATTTTTAATTGAACTTCTTTGTAGATTTTTGAAAATTTTCAACTCGCGACTGCAGAGGTTCCATGAAAAGCCTATGAAATCTCCATTTGACTGAGAACCGACTTCAATTTTGGTGTGTATATTCAGAAATGATCAAGTTTTCTGAATATGAGCGGAAAAAATTTTTTGGAGAATTTTCCTAGGTGTATGACACCTTTCAACTTCAGATGAACTCCTCAATTCGAGAACGGTTCAAGATAGAGAAATTCTGTTAACGCCAATCGATTCAGAATCATAAAATTAGTAAGATCTAGGAAGTTGAAACGGAAATATGCACAGGCGGATTTTTAATTGAACTTCTTAGTAGATTTTTGAAAATTTTCAACTCGCGACTGCAGAGGTTCCATGAAAAGCCTATGAAATCTCCATTTGACTGAGAACCGACTTCAATTTTGGTGTGTATATTCGGAAATGATCAAGTTTTCTGAGTATGAGCGGAAAAAATTTTTTGGAGAATTTTCCTAGGTGTATGACACCTTTCAACTTCAGATGAACTCCTCAATTCGAGAACGGTTCAAGAGAGAGAAATTCTGTTAACGCCAATCGATTCAGAATCATAAAATTAGTAAGATCTAGGAAGTTGAAACGGAAATATGCACAGGCGGATTTTTAATTGAACTTCTTAGTAGAATTTAGAAAATTTTCAACTCGCGACTGCAGAGGTTCCATGAAAAGCCTATGAAATCTCCATTTGACTGAGAACCGACTTCAATTTTGGTGTGTATATTCAGAAATGATCAAGTTTTCTGAATATGAGCGGAAAAAATTTTTTGGAGAATTTTCCTAGGTGTTTGACACCTTTCAACTTCAGATGAACTCTTCAATTCGAGAACGGTTCAAGATAGAGAAATTCTGTTAACGCCAATCGATTCAGAATCATAAAATTAGTAAGATCTAGGAAGTTGAAACGGAAATATGCACAGGCGGATTTTTAATTGAACTTCTTTGTAGATTTTTGAAAATTTTCAACTCGCGACTGCAGAGGTTCCATGAAAAGCCTATGAAATCTCCATTTGACTGAGAACCGACTTCAATTTTGGTGTGTATATTCAGAAATGATCAAGTTTTCTGAATATGAGCGGAAAAATTTTTTTGGAGAATTTTCCTAGGTGTATGACACCTTTCAACTACAGATGAACTCTTCAATTCGAGAACGGTTCAAGATAGAAAAATTCTGTTAACGCCAATCGATTCAGAATCATAAAATTAGTAAGATCTAGGAAGTTGAAACGGAAATATGCACAGGCGGATTTTTAATTGAACTTCTTAGTAGATTTTTGAAAATTTTCAACTCGCGACTGCAGAGGTTCCATGAAAAGCCTATGAAATCTCCATTTGACTGAGAACCGACTTCAATTTTGGTGTGTATATTCAGAAATGATCAAGTTTTCTGAATATGAGCGGAAAAATTTTTTTGGAGAATTTTCCTAGGTGTATGACACCTTTCAACTTCAGATGAACTCTTCAATTCGAGAACGGTTCAAGATAGAGAAATTCTGTTAACGCCAATCGATTCAGAATCATAAAATTAGTAAGATCTAGGAAGTTGAAACGGAAATATGCACAGGCGGATTTTTAATTGAACTTCTTAGTAGAATTTAGAAAATTTTCAACTCGCGACTGCAGAGGTTCCATGAAAAGCCTATGAAATCTCCATTTGACTGGGAACCGACTTCAATTTTGGTGTGTATATTCGGAAATGATCAAGTTTTCTGAATATGAGCGGAAAAAATTTTTTGGAGAATTTTCCTAGGTGTATGACACCTTTCAACTTCAGATGAACTCTTCAATTCGAGAACGGTTCAAGATAGAGAAATTCTGTTAACGCCAATCGATTTAGAATCATAAAATTAGTAAGATCTAGGAAGTTGAAACGGAAATATGCACAGGCGGATTTTTAATTGAACTTCTTAGTAGATTTTTGAAAATTTTCAACTCGCGACTGCAGAGGTTCCATGAAAAGCCTATGAAATCTCCATTTGACTGAGAACCGACTTCAATTTTGGTGTGTATATTCAGAAATGATCAAGTTTTCTGAATATGAGCGGAAAAAATTTTTTGGAGAATTTTCCTAGGTGTATGACACCTTTCAACTTCAGATGAACTTCTCAATTCGAGAACGGTTCAAGATAGAGAAATTCTGTTAACGCCAATCGATTCAGAATCATAAAATTAGTAAGATCTAGGAAGTTGAAACGGAAATATGCACAGGCGGATTTTTAATTGAACTTCTTTGTAGATTTTTGAAAATTTTCAACTCGCGACTGCAGAGGTTCCATGAAAAGCCTATGAAATCTCCATTTGACTGAGAACCGACTTCAATTTTGGTGTGTATATTCAAAAAAGATCAAGTTTTCTGAATATGAGCGGAAAAAATTTTTTGGAGAATTTTCCTAGGTGTATGACACCTTTCAACTTCAGATGAACTCTTCAATTCGAGAACGGTTCAAGATAGAGAAATTCTGTTAACGCCAATCGATTCAGAATCATAAAATTAGTAAGATCTAGGAAGTTGAAACGGAAATATGCACAGGCGGATTTTTAATTGAACTTCTTAGTAGATTTTTGAAAATTTTCAACTCGCGACTGCAGAGGTTCCATGAAAAGCCTATGAAATCTCCATTTGACTGAGAACCGACTTCAATTTTGATGTGTATATTCAGAAATGATCAAGTTTTCTGAATATGAGCGGAAAAAATTTGTTAGAGAATTTTCCTAGGTGTATGACACCTTTCAACTTCAGATGAACCCTTCAATTCGAGAACGGTTCAAGATAGAGAAATTCTGTTAACGCCAATCGATTCAGAATCATAAAATTAGTAAGATCTAGGAAGTTGAAACGGAAATATGCACAGGCGGATTTTTAATTGAACTTCTTAGTAGAATTTAGAAAATTTTCAACTCGCGACTGCAGAGGTTCCATGAAAAGCCTATGAAATCTCCATTTGACTGAGAACCGACTTCAATTTTGGTGTGTATATTCAGAAATGATCAAGTTTTCTGAATATGAGCGGAAAAAATTTTTTGGAGAATTTTCCTAGGTGTATGACACCTTTCAACTTCAGATGAACTTCTCAATTCGAGAACGGTTCAAGATAGAGAAATTCTGTTAACGCCAATCGATTCAGAATCATAAAATTAGTAAGATCTAGGAAGTTGAAACGGAAATATGCACAGGCGGATTTTTAATTGAACTTCTTTGTAGATTTTTGAAAATTTTCAACTCGCGACTGCAGAGGTTCCATGAAAAGCCTATGAAATCTCCATTTGACTGAGAACCGACTTCAATTTTGGTGTGTATATTCGGAAATGATCAAGTTTTCTGAATATGAGCGGAAAAAATTTTTTGGAGAATTTTCCTAGGTGTATGACACCTTTCAACTTCAGATGAACTCTTCAATTCGAGAACGGTTCAAGATAGAGAAATTCTGTTAACGCCAATCGATTCAGAATCATAAAATTAGTAAGATCTAGGAAGTTGAAACGGAAATATGCACAGGCGGATTTTTAATTGAACTTCTTAGTAGATTTTTGAAAATTTTCAACTCGCGACTGCAGAGGTTCCATGAAAAGCCTATGAAATCTCCATTTGACTGAGAACCGACTTTAATTTTGATGTGTATATTCAGAAATGATCAAGTTTTCTGAATATGAGCGGAAAAAATTTGTTAGAGAATTTTCCTAGGTGTATGACACCTTTCAACTTCAGATGAACTCTTCAATTCGAGAACGGTTCAAGATAGAGAAATTCTGTTAACGCTAATCGATTCAGAATCATAAAATTAGTAAGATCTAGGAAGTTGAAACGGAAATATGCACAGGCGGATTTTTAATTGAACTTCTTAGTAGATTTTTGAAAATTTTCAACTCGCGACTGCAGAGGTTCCATGAAAAGCCTATGAAATCTCCATTTGACTGAGAACCGACTTCAATTTTGGTGTGTATATTCAGAAATGATCAAGTTTTCTGAATATGAGCGGAAAAAATTTTTTGGAGAATTTTCCTAGGTGTATGACACCTTTCAACTTCAGATGAACTCTTCAATTCGAGAACGGTTCAAGATAGAGAAATTCTGTTAACGCCAATCGATTTAGAATCATAAAATTAGTAAGATCTAGGAAGTTGAAACGGAAATATGCACAGGCGGATTTTTAATTGAACTTCTTAGTAGATTTTTGAAAATTTTCATCTCGCGACTGCAGAGGTTCCATGAAAAGCCTATGAAATCTCCATTTGACTGAGAACCGACTTCAATTATGGTGTGTATATTCAGAAATGATCAAGTTTTCTGAGTATGAGCGGAAAAAATTTTTTGGAGAATTTTCCTAGGTGTATGACACCTTTCAACTTCAGATGAACTCTTCAATTCGAGAACGGTTCAAGATAGAGAAATTCTGTTAACGCCAATCGATTCAGAATCATAAAATTAGTAAGATCTAGGAAGTTGAAACGGAAATATGCACAGGCGGATTTTTAATTAAACTTCTTAGTAGATTTTTGAAAATTTTCAACTCGCGACTGCAGAGGTTCCATGAAAAGCCTATGAAATCTCCATTTGACTGAGAACCGACTTCAATTATATTGTGTATATTCAGAAATGATCAAGTTTTCTGAATATGAGCGGAAAAAATGTTTTGGAGAATTTTCCTAGGTTTATGACACCTTTCAACATCAGATGAACTCTTGAATTCGAGAACGGTTCAAGATAGAGAAATTCTGTTAACGCCAATCGATTCAGAATCATAAAATTAGTAAGATCTAGGAAGTTGAAACGGAAATATGCACAGGCAGATTTTTAATTGAACTTCTTAGTAGAATTCAGAAAATTTTCAACTCGCGACTGCAGAGGTTCCATGAAAAGCCTATGAAATCTCCATTTGACTGAGAACCGACTTCAATTTTGGTGTGTATATTCAGAAATGATCAAGTTTTCTGAATATGAGCGGAAAAAATTTTTTGGAGAATTTTCCTAGGTGTATGACACCTTTCAACTTCAGATGAACTCTTCAATTCGAGAACGGTTCAAGATAGAGAAATTCTGTTAACGCCAATCGATTCAGAATCATAAAATTAGTAAGATCTAGGAAGTTGAAACGGAAATATGCACAGGCGGATTTTTAATTGAACTTCTTTGTAGATTTTTGAAAATTTTCAACTCGCGACTGCAGAGGTTCCATGAAAAGCCTATGAAATCTCCATTTGACTGAGAACCGACTTCAATTTTGGTGTGTATATTCAGAAATGATCAAGTTTTCTGAATATGAGCGGAAAAAATTTTTTGGAGAATTTTCCTAGGTGTATGACACCTTTCAACTTCAGATGAACTCCTCAATTCGAGAACGGTTCAAGATAGAGAAATTCTGTTAACGCCAATCGATTCAGAATCATAAAATTAGTAAGATCTAGGAAGTTGAAACGGAAATATGCACAGGCGGATTTTTAATTGAACTTCTTAGTAGATTTTTGAAAATTTTCAACTCGCGACTGCAGAGGTTCCATGAAAAGCCTATGAAATCTCCATTTGACTGAGAACCGACTTCAATTTTGGTGTGTATATTCGGAAATGATCAAGTTTTCTGAATATGAGCGGAAAAAATTTTTTGGAGAATTTTCCTAGGTGTATGACACCTTTCAACTTCAGATGAACTTCTCAATTCGAGAACGGTTCAAGATAGAGAAATTCTGTTAACGCCAATCGATTCAGAATCATAAAATTAGTAAGATCTAGGAAGTTGAAACGGAAATATGCACAGGCGGATTTTTAATTGAACTTCTTAGTAGATTTTTGAAAATTTTCAACTCGCGACTGCAGAGGTTCCATGAAAAGGCTATGAAATCTCCATTTGACTGAGAACCGACTTCAATTTTGGTGTGTATATTCAGAAATGATCAAGTTTTCTGAAAATGAGCGGAAAAAATTTTTTGGACAATTTTCCTAGGTGTATGACACCTTTCAACTTCAGATGAACTCTTCAATTCGAGAACGGTTCAAGATAGAGAAATTCTGTTAACGCCAATCGATTCAGAATCATAAAATTAGTAAGATCTAGGAAGTTGAAACGGAAATATGTACAGGCGGATTTTTAATTGAACTTCTTAGTAGATTTTTGAAAATTTTCAACTCGCGACTGCAGAGGTTCCATGAAAAGCCTATGAAATCTCCATTTGACTGAGAACCCACTTCAATTTTGGTGTGTATATTCAGAAATGATCAAGTTTTCTGAATATGAGCGGAAAAAATTTTTTGGAGAATTTTCCTAGGTGTATGACACCTTTCAACTTCAGATGAACTCTTCAATTCGAGAACGGTTCAAGATAGAGAAATTCTGTTAACGCCAATCGATTCAGAATCATAAAATTAGTAAGATCTAGGAAGTTGAAACGGAAATATGCACAGGCGGATTTTTAATTGAACTTCTTAGTAGATTTTTGAAAATTTTCAACTCGCGACTGCAGAGGTTCCATGAAAAGCCTATGAAATCTCCATTTGACTGAGAACCGACTTCAATTATATTGTGTATATTCAGAAATGATCAAGTTTTCTGAATATGAGCGGAAAAAATGTTTTGGAGAATTTTCCTAGGTTTATGACACCTTTCAACATCAGATGAACTCTTGAATTCGAGAACGGTTCAAGATAGAGAAATTCTGTTAACGCCAATCGATTCAGAATCATAAAATTAGTAAGATCTAGGAAGTTGAAACGGAAATATGCACAGGCGGATTTTTAATTGAACTTCTTAGTAGATTTTTGAAAACTTTCAACTCGCGACTGCAGAGGTTCCATGAAAAGCCTATGAAATCTCCATTTGACTGAGAACCGACTTCAATTTTGGTGTGTATATTCAGAAATGATCAAGTTTTCTGAATATGAGCGGAAAAATTTTTTTGGAGAATTTTCCTAGGTGTATGACACCTTTCAGCTACAGATGAACTCTTCAATTCGAGAACGGTTCAAGATAGAAAAATTCTGTTAACGCCAATCGATTCAGAATCATAAAATTAGTAAGATCTAGGAAGTTGAAACGGAAATATGCACAGGCGGATTTTTAATTGAACTTCTTAGTAGATTTTTGAAAATTTTCAACTCGCGACTGCAGAGGTTCCATGAAAAGCCTATGAAATCTCCATTTGACTGAGAACCGACTTCAATTTTGGTGTGTATATTCAGAAATGATCAAGTTTTCTGAATATGAGCGGAAAAATTTTTTTGGAGAATTTTCCTAGGTGTATGACACCTTTCAACTTCAGATGAACTCTTCAATTCGAGAACGGTTCAAGATAGAGAAATTCTGTTAACGCCAATCGATTCAGAATCATAAAATTAGTAAGATCTAGGAAGTTGAAACGGAAATATGCACAGGCGGATTTTTAATTGAACTTCTTAGTAGAATTTAGAAAATTTTCAACTCGCGACTGCAGAGGTTCCATGAAAAGCCTATGAAATCTCCATTTGACTGAGAACCGACTTCAATTTTGGTGTGTATATTCAGAAATGATCAAGTTTTCTGAATATGAGCGGAAAAATTTTTTTGGAGAATTTTCCTAGGTGTATGACACCTTTCAACTTCAGATGAACTCTTCAATTCGAGAACGGTTCAAGATAGAGAAATTCTGTTAACGCCAATCGATTCAGAATCATAAAATTAGTAAGATCTAGGAAGTTGAAACGGAAATATGCACAGGCGGATTTTTAATTGAACTTCTTAGTAGAATTTAGAAAATTTTCAACTCGCGACTGCAGAGGTTCCATGAAAAGCCTATGAAATCTCCATTTGACTGGGAACCGACTTCAATTTTGGTGTGTATATTCGGAAATGATCAAGTTTTCTGAATATGAGCGGAAAAAATTTTTTGGAGAATTTTCCTAGGTGTATGACACCTTTCAACTTCAGATGAACTCTTCAATTCGAGAACGGTTCAAGATAGAGAAATTCTGTTAACGCCAATCGATTCAGAATCATAAAATTAGTAAGATCTAGGAAGTTGAAACGGAAATATGCACAGGCGGATTTTTAATTGAACTTCTTAGTAGATTTTTGAAAATTTTCATCTCGCGACTGCAGAGGTTCCATGAAAAGCCTATGAAATCTCCATTTGACTGAGAACCGACTTCAATTATGGTGTGTATATTCAGAAATGATCAAGTTTTCTGAGTATGAGCGGAAAAAATTTTTTGGAGAATTTTCCTAGGTGTATGACACCTTTCAACTTCAGATGAACTCTTCAATTCGAGAACGGTTCAAGATAGAGAAATTCTGTTAACGCCAATCGATTCAGAATCATAAAATTAGTAAGATCTAGGAAGTTGAAACGGAAATATGCACAGGCGGATTTTTAATTAAACTTCTTAGTAGATTTTTGAAAATTTTCAACTCGCGACTGCAGAGGTTCCATGAAAAGCCTATGAAATCTCCATTTGACTGAGAACCGACTTCAATTATATTGTGTATATTCAGAAATGATCAAGTTTTCTGAATATGAGCGGAAAAAATGTTTTGGAGAATTTTCCTAGGTTTATGACACCTTTCAACATCAGATGAACTCTTGAATTCGAGAACGGTTCAAGATAGAGAAATTCTGTTAACGCCAATCGATTCAGAATCATAAAATTAGTAAGATCTAGGAAGTTGAAACGGAAATATGCACAGGCAGATTTTTAATTGAACTTCTTAGTAGAATTCAGAAAATTTTCAACTCGCGACTGCAGAGGTTCCATGAAAAGCCTATGAAATCTCCATTTGACTGAGAACCGACTTCAATTTTGGTGTGTATATTCAGAAATGATCAAGTTTTCTGAATATGAGCGGAAAAAATTTTTTGGAGAATTTTCCTAGGTGTATGACACCTTTCAACTTCAGATGAACTCTTCAATTCGAGAACGGTTCAAGATAGAGAAATTCTGTTAACGCCAATCGATTCAGAATCATAAAATTAGTAAGATCTAGGAAGTTGAAACGGAAATATGCACAGGCAGATTTTTAATTGAACTTCTTAGTAGATTTTTGAAAATTTTCAACTCGCGACTGCAGAGGTTCCATGAAAAGCCTATGAAATCTCCATTTGACTGAGAACCGACTTCAATTTTGGTGTGTATATTCAGAAAAGATCAAGTTTTCTGAATATGAGCGGAAAAAATTTTTTGGAGAGTTTTCCTAGATGTATGACACCTTTCAACTTCAGATGAACTCTTCAATTCGAGAACGGTTCAAGATAGAGAAATTCTGTTAACGCCAATCGATTCAGAATCATAAAATTAGTAAGATCTAGGAAGTTGAAACGGAAATATGCACAGGCGGATTTTTAATTGAACTTCTTAGTAGAATTTAGAAAATTTTCAACTCGCGACTGCAGAGGTTCCATGAAAAGCCTATGAAATCTCCATTTGACTGAGAACCGACTTCAATTTTGGTGTGTATATTCAGAAATGATCAAGTTTTCTGAATATGAGCGGAAAAATTTTTTTGGAGAATTTTCCTAGGTGTATGACACCTTTCAACTACAGATGAACTCTTCAATTCGAGAACGGTTCAAGATAGAGAAATTCTGTTAACGCCAATCGATTCAGAATCATAAAATTAGTAAGATCTAGGAAGTTGAAACGGAAATATGCACAGGCGGATTTTTAATTGAACTTCTTAGTAGATTTTTGAAAATTTTCATCTCGCGACTGCAGAGGTTCCATGAAAAGCCTATGAAATCTCCATTTGACTGAGAACCGACTTCAATTTTGGTGTGTATATTCAGAAATGATCCAGTTTTCTGAGTATGAGCGGAAAAAATTTTTTGGAGAATTTTCCTAGGTGTATGACACCTTTCAACTTCAGATGAACTCTTCAATTCGAAAACGGTTCAAGATAGAGAAATTCTGTTAACGCCAATCGATTCAGAATCATAAAATTAGTAAGATCTAGGAAGTTGAAACGGAAATATGCACTGGCGGATTTTTAATTGAACTTCTTAGTAGATTTTTGAAAATTTTCAACTCGCGACTGCAGAGGTTCCATGAAAAGCCTATGAAATCTCCATTTGACTGAGAACCGACTTCAATTACGGTGTGTATATTCAGAAATGATCAAGTTTTCTGAGTATGAGCGGAAAAAATTTTTTGGAGAATTTTCCTAGGTGTATGACACCTTTCAACTTCAGATGAACTCTTCAATTCGAGAACGGTTCAAGATAGAGAAATTCTGTTAACGCCAATCGATTCAGAATCATAAAATTAGTAAGATCTAGGAAGTTGAAACGGAAATATGCACAGGCGGATTTTTAATTAAACTTCTTAGTAGATTTTTGAAAATTTTCAACTCGCGACTGCAGAGGTTCCATGAAAAGCCTATGAAATCTCCATTTGACTGAGAACCGACTTCAATTTTATTGTGTATATTCAGAAATGATCAAGTTTTCTGAATATGAGCGGATAAAATGTTTTGGAGAATTTTCCTAGGTGTATGACACCTTTCAACTTCAGATGAACTCTTCAATTCGAGAACGGTTCAAGATAGAGAAATTCTGTTAACGCCAATCGATTCAGAATCATAAAATTAGTGAGATCTAGGAAGTTGAAACGGAAATATGCACAGGCGGATTTTTAATTGAACTTCTTTGTAGATTTTTGAAAATTTTCAACTCGCGACTGCAGAGGTTCCATGAAAAGCCTATGAAATCTCCATTTGACTGAGAACCGACTTCAATTACGGTGTGTATATTCAGAAATGATCAAGTTTTCTGAGTATGAGCGGAAAAAATTTTTTGGAGAATTTTCCTAGGTGTATGACACCTTTCAACTTCAGATGAACTCTTCGATTCGAGAACGGTTCAAGATAGAGAAATTCTGTTAACGCCAATCGATTCAGAATCATAAAATTAGTAAGATCTAGGAAGTTGAAACGGAAATATGCACAGGCGGATTTTTAATTAAACTTCTTAGTAGATTTTTGAAAATTTTCAACTCGCGACTGCAGAGGTTCCATGAAAAGCCTATGAAATCTCCATTTGACTGAGAACCGACTTCAATTTTGGTGTGTATATTCGGAAATGATCAAGTTTTCTGAATATGAGCGGAAAAAATTTTTTGGAGAATTTTCCTAGGTGTATGACACCTTTCAACTTCAGATGAACTCTTCAATTCGAGAACGGTTCAAGATAGAGAAATTCTGTTAACGCCAATCGATTCAGAATCATAAAATTAGTAAGATCTAGGAAGTTGAAACGGAAATATGCACAGGCGGATTTTTAATTGAACTTCTTTGTAGATTTTTGAAAATTTTCAACTCGCGGCTGCAGAGGTTCCATGAAAAGCCTATGAAATCTCCATTTGACCGAGAACCGACTTCAATTTTGGTGTGTATATTCAGAAATGATCAAGTTTTCTGAATATGAGCGGAAAAATTTTTTTGGAGAATTTTCCTAGGTGACTGAGAACCGACTTCAATTTTGGTGTGTATATTCAGAAATGATCAAGTTTTCTGAATATGAGCGGAAAAATTTTTTTGGAGAATTTTCCTAGATGTATGACACCTTTCAACTTCAGATGAACTCTTCAATTCGAGAACGGTTCAAGATAGAGAAATTCTGTTAACGCCAATCGATTCAGAATCATAAAATTAGTAAGATCTAGGAAGTTGAAACGGAAATATGCACAGGCGGATTTTTAATTGAACTTCTTAGTAGAATTTAGAAAATTTTCAACTCGCGACTGCAGAGGTTCCATGAAAAGCCTATGAAATCTCCATTTGACTGAGAACCGACTTCAATTTTGGTGTGTATATTCGGAAATGATCAAGTTTTCTGAGTATGAGCGGAAAAAATTTTTTGGAGAATTTTCCTAGGTGTATGACACCTTTCAACTTCAGATGAACTCCTCAATTCGAGAACGGTTCAAGATAGAGAAATTCTGTTAACGCCAATCGATTCAGAATCATAAAATTAGTAAGATCTAGGAAGTTGAAACGGAAATATGCACAGGCGGATTTTTAATTGAACTTCTTAGTAGAATTTAGAAAATTTTCAACTCGCGACTGCAGAGGTTCCATGAAAAGCCTATGAAATCTCCATTTGACTGGGAACCGACTTCAATTTTGGTGTGTATATTCGGAAATGATCAAGTTTTCTGAATATGAGCGGAAAAAATTTTTTGGAGAATTTTCCTAGGTGTATGACACCTTTCAACTTCAGATGAACTCTTCAATTCGAGAACGGTTCAAGATAGAGAAATTCTGTTAACGCCAATCGATTCAGAATCATAAAATTAGTAAGATCTAGGAAGTTGAAACGGAAATATGCACAGGCGGATTTTTAATTGAACTTCTTAGTAGATTTTTGAAAATTTTCATCTCGCGACTGCAGAGGTTCCATGAAAAGCCTATGAAATCTCCATTTGACTGAGAACCGACTTCAATTATGGTGTGTATATTCAGAAATGATCAAGTTTTCTGAGTATGAGCGGAAAAAATTTTTTGGAGAATTTTCCTAGGTGTATGACACCTTTCAACTTCAGATGAACTCTTCAATTCGAGAACGGTTCAAGATAGAGAAATTCTGTTAACGCCAATCGATTCAGAATCATAAAATTAGTAAGATCTAGGAAGTTGAAACGGAAATATGCACAGGCGGATTTTTAATTAAACTTCTTAGTAGATTTTTGAAAATTTTCAACTCGCGACTGCAGAGGTTCCATGAAAAGCCTATGAAATCTCCATTTGACTGAGAACCGACTTCAATTATATTGTGTATATTCAGAAATGATCAAGTTTTCTGAATATGAGCGGAAAAAATGTTTTGGAGAATTTTCCTAGGTTTATGACACCTTTCAACATCAGATGAACTCTTGAATTCGAGAACGGTTCAAGATAGAGAAATTCTGTTAACGCCAATCGATTCAGAATCATAAAATTAGTAAGATCTAGGAAGTTGAAACGGAAATATGCACAGGCAGATTTTTAATTGAACTTCTTAGTAGAATTCAGAAAATTTTCAACTCGCGACTGCAGAGGTTCCATGAAAAGCCTATGAAATCTCCATTTGACTGAGAACCGACTTCAATTTTGGTGTGTATATTCAGAAATGATCAAGTTTTCTGAATATGAGCGGAAAAAATTTTTTGGAGAATTTTCCTAGGTGTATGACACCTTTCAACTTCAGATGAACTCTTCAATTCGAGAACGGTTCAAGATAGAGAAATTCTGTTAACGCCAATCGATTCAGAATCATAAAATTAGTAAGATCTAGGAAGTTGAAACGGAAATATGCACAGGCAGATTTTTAATTGAACTTCTTAGTAGATTTTTGAAAATTTTCAACTCGCGACTGCAGAGGTTCCATGAAAAGCCTATGAAATCTCCATTTGACTGAGAACCGACTTCAATTTTGGTGTGTATATTCAGAAAAGATCAAGTTTTCTGAATATGAGCGGAAAAAATTTTTTGGAGAGTTTTCCTAGATGTATGACACCTTTCAACTTCAGATGAACTCTTCAATTCGAGAACGGTTCAAGATAGAGAAATTCTGTTAACGCCAATCGATTCAGAATCATAAAATTAGTAAGATCTAGGAAGTTGAAACGGAAATATGCACAGGCGGATTTTTAATTGAACTTCTTAGTAGAATTTAGAAAATTTTCAACTCGCGACTGCAGAGGTTCCATGAAAAGCCTATGAAATCTCCATTTGACTGAGAACCGACTTCAATTTTGGTGTGTATATTCAGAAATGATCAAGTTTTCTGAATATGAGCGGAAAAATTTTTTTGGAGAATTTTCCTAGGTGTATGACACCTTTCAACTACAGATGAACTCTTCAATTCGAGAACGGTTCAAGATAGAGAAATTCTGTTAACGCCAATCGATTCAGAATCATAAAATTAGTAAGATCTAGGAAGTTGAAACGGAAATATGCACAGGCGGATTTTTAATTGAACTTCTTAGTAGATTTTTGAAAATTTTCATCTCGCGACTGCAGAGGTTCCATGAAAAGCCTATGAAATCTCCATTTGACTGAGAACCGACTTCAATTTTGGTGTGTATATTCAG
Source organism: Chrysolina americana (assembly GCA_958502065.1). Classification (NCBI taxonomy): domain Eukaryota; kingdom Metazoa; phylum Arthropoda; class Insecta; order Coleoptera; family Chrysomelidae; genus Chrysolina; species Chrysolina americana. The sequence goes on along the minus strand of OY293416.1, from coordinate 71,416,227 downwards.
AAATGATCCAGTTTTCTGAGTATGAGCGGAAAAAATTTTTTGGAGAATTTTCCTAGGTGTATGACACCTTTCAACTTCAGATGAACTCTTCAATTCGAAAACGGTTCAAGATAGAGAAATTCTGTTAACGCCAATCGATTCAGAATCATAAAATTAGTAAGATCTAGGAAGTTGAAACGGAAATATGCACTGGCGGATTTTTAATTGAACTTCTTAGTAGATTTTTTAAAATTTTCAACTCGCGACTGCAGAGGTTCCATGAAAAGCCTATGAAATCTCCATTTGACTGAGAACCGACTTCAATTACGGTGTGTATATTCAGAAATGATCAAGTTTTCTGAGTATGAGCGGAAAAAATTTTTTGGAGAATTTTCCTAGGTGTATGACACCTTTCAACTTCAGATGAACTCTTCAATTCGAGAACGGTTCAAGATAGAGAAATTCTGTTAACGCCAATCGATTCAGAATCATAAAATTAGTAAGATCTAGGAAGTTGAAACGGAAATATGCACAGGCGGATTTTTAATTAAACTTCTTAGTAGATTTTTGAAAATTTTCAACTCGCGACTGCAGAGGTTCCATGAAAAGCCTATGAAATCTCCATTTGACTGAGAACCGACTTCAATTTTATTGTGTATATTCAGAAATGATCAAGTTTTCTGAATATGAGCGGATAAAATGTTTTGGAGAATTTTCCTAGGTGTATGACACCTTTCAACTTCAGATGAACTCTTCAATTCGAGAACGGTTCAAGATAGAGAAATTCTGTTAACGCCAATCGATTCAGAATCATAAAATTAGTGAGATCTAGGAAGTTGAAACGGAAATATGCACAGGCGGATTTTTAATTGAACTTCTTTGTAGATTTTTGAAAATTTTCAACTCGCGACTGCAGAGGTTCCATGAAAAGCCTATGAAATCTCCATTTGACTGAGAACCGACTTCAATTACGGTGTGTATATTCAGAAATGATCAAGTTTTCTGAGTATGAGCGGAAAAAATTTTTTGGAGAATTTTCCTAGGTGTATGACACCTTTCAACTTCAGATGAACTCTTCGATTCGAGAACGGTTCAAGATAGAGAAATTCTGTTAACGCCAATCGATTCAGAATCATAAAATTAGTAAGATCTAGGAAGTTGAAACGGAAATATGCACAGGCGGATTTTTAATTAAACTTCTTAGTAGATTTTTGAAAATTTTCAACTCGCGACTGCAGAGGTTCCATGAAAAGCCTATGAAATCTCCATTTGACTGAGAACCGACTTCAATTTTGGTGTGTATATTCGGAAATGATCAAGTTTTCTGAATATGAGCGGAAAAAATTTTTTGGAGAATTTTCCTAGGTGTATGACACCTTTCAACTTCAGATGAACTCTTCAATTCGAGAACGGTTCAAGATAGAGAAATTCTGTTAACGCCAATCGATTCAGAATCATAAAATTAGTAAGATCTAGGAAGTTGAAACGGAAATATGCACAGGCGGATTTTTAATTGAACTTCTTTGTAGATTTTTGAAAATTTTCAACTCGCGGCTGCAGAGGTTCCATGAAAAGCCTATGAAATCTCCATTTGACCGAGAACCGACTTCAATTTTGGTGTGTATATTCAGAAATGATCAAGTTTTCTGAATATGAGCGGAAAAATTTTTTTGGAGAATTTTCCTAGGTGACTGAGAACCGACTTCAATTTTGGTGTGTATATTCAGAAATGATCAAGTTTTCTGAATATGAGCGGAAAAATTTTTTTGGAGAATTTTCCTAGATGTATGACACCTTTCAACTTCAGATGAACTCTTCAATTCGAGAACGGTTCAAGATAGAGAAATTCTGTTAACGCCAATCGATTCAGAATCATAAAATTAGTAAGATCTAGGAAGTTGAAACGGAAATATGCACAGGCGGATTTTTAATTGAACTTCTTAGTAGAATTTAGAAAATTTTCAACTCGCGACTGCAGAGGTTCCATGAAAAGCCTATGAAATCTCCATTTGACTGAGAACCGACTTCAATTTTGGTGTGTATATTCGGAAATGATCAAGTTTTCTGAGTATGAGCGGAAAAAATTTTTTGGAGAATTTTCCTAGGTGTATGACACCTTTCAACTTCAGATGAACTCCTCAATTCGAGAACGGTTCAAGATAGAGAAATTCTGTTAACGCCAATCGATTCAGAATCATAAAATTAGTAAGATCTAGGAAGTTGAAACGGAAATATGCACAGGCGGATTTTTAATTGAACTTCTTAGTAGATTTTTGAAAATTTTCAACTCGCGACTGCAGAGGTTCCATGAAAAGCCTATGAAATCTCCATTTGACTGAGAACCGACTTCAATTTTGGTGTGTATATTCGGAAATGATCAAGTTTTCTGAATATGAGCGAAAAAAATTTATTGGAGAATTTTCCTAGGTGTATGACACCTTTCAACTTCAGATGAACTCTTCAATTCGAGAACGGTTCAAGATAGAGAAATTCTGTTAACGCCAATCGATTCAGAATCATAAAATTAGTAAGATCTAGGAAGTTGAAACGGAAATATGCACAGGCGGATTTTTAATTGAACTTCTTTGTAGATTTTTGAAAATTTTCAACTCGCGACTGCAGAGGTTCCATGAAAAGCCTATGAAATCTCCATTTGACTGAGAACCGACTTCAATTTTGGTGTGTATATTCAGAAATGATCAAGTTTTCTGAATATGAGCGGAAAAAATTTTTTGGAGAATTTTCCTAGGTGTATGACACCTTTCAACTTCAGATGAACTCCTCAATTCGAGAACGGTTCAAGATAGAGAAATTCTGTTAACGCCAATCGATTCAGAATCATAAAATTAGTAAGATCTAGGAAGTTGAAACGGAAATATGCACAGGCGGATTTTTAATTGAACTTCTTAGTAGATTTTTGAAAATTTTCAACTCGCGACTGCAGAGGTTCCATGAAAAGCCTATGAAATCTCCATTTGACTGAGAACCGACTTCAATTTTGGTGTGTATATTCGGAAATGATCAAGTTTTCTGAGTATGAGCGGAAAAAATTTTTTGGAGAATTTTCCTAGGTGTATGACACCTTTCAACTTCAGATGAACTCCTCAATTCGAGAACGGATCAAGATAGAGAAATTCTGTTAACGCCAATCGATTCAGAATCATATAATTAGTAAGATCTAGGAAGTTGAAACGGAAATATGCACAGGCGGATTTTTAATTGAACTTCTTAGTAGAATTTAGAAAATTTTCAACTCGCGACTGCAGAGGTTCCATGAAAAGCCTATGAAATCTCCATTTGACTGAGAACCGACTTCAATTTTGGTGTGTATATTCAGAAATGATCAAGTTTTCTGAATATGAGCGGAAAAAATTTTTTGGAGAATTTTCCTAGGTGTTTGACACCTTTCAACTTCAGATGAACTCTTCAATTCGAGAACGGTTCAAGATAGAGAAATTCTGTTAACGCCAATCGATTCAGAATCATAAAATTAGTAAGATCTAGGAAGTTGAAACGGAAATATGCACAGGCGGATTTTTAATTGAACTTCTTTGTAGATTTTTGAAAATTTTCAACTCGCGACTGCAGAGGTTCCATGAAAAGCCTATGAAATCTCCATTTGACTGAGAACCGACTTCAATTTTGGTGTGTATATTCAGAAATGATCAAGTTTTCTGAATATGAGCGGAAAAATTTTTTTGGAGAATTTTCCTAGGTGTATGACACCTTTCAACTACAGATGAACTCTTCAATTCGAGAACGGTTCAAGATAGAAAAATTCTGTTAACGCCAATCGATTCAGAATCATAAAATTAGTAAGATCTAGGAAGTTGAAACGGAAATATGCACAGGCGGATTTTTAATTGAACTTCTTAGTAGATTTTTGAAAATTTTCAACTCGCGACTGCAGAGGTTCCATGAAAAGCCTATGAAATCTCCATTTGACTGAGAACCGACTTCAATTTTGGTGTGTATATTCAGAAATGATCAAGTTTTCTGAATATGAGCGGAAAAATTTTTTTGGAGAATTTTCCTAGGTGTATGACACCTTTCAACTTCAGATGAACTCTTCAATTCGAGAACGGTTCAAGATAGAGAAATTCTGTTAACGCCAATCGATTCAGAATCATAAAATTAGTAAGATCTAGGAAGTTGAAACGGAAATATGCACAGGCGGATTTTTAATTGAACTTCTTTGTAGATTTTTGAAAATTTTCAACTCGCGACTGCAGAGGTTCCATGAAAAGCCTATGAAATCTCCATTTGACTGAGAACCGACTTCAATTTTGGTGTGTATATTCAGAAATGATCAAGTTTTCTGAATATGAGCGGAAAAAATTTTTTGGAGAATTTTCCTAGGTGTATGACACCTTTCAACTTCAGATGAACTCCTCAATTCGAGAACGGTTCAAGATAGAGAAATTCTGTTAACGCCAATCGATTCAGAATCATAAAATTAGTAAGATCTAGGAAGTTGAAACGGAAATATGCACAGGCGGATTTTTAATTGAACTTCTTAGTAGATTTTTGAAAATTTTCAACTCGCGACTGCAGAGGTTCCATGAAAAGCCTATGAAATCTCCATTTGACTGAGAACCGACTTCAATTTTGGTGTGTATATTCGGAAATGATCAAGTTTTCTGAGTATGAGCGGAAAAAATTTTTTGGAGAATTTTCCTAGGTGTATGACACCTTTCAACTTCAGATGAACTCCTCAATTCGAGAACGGATCAAGATAGAGAAATTCTGTTAACGCCAATCGATTCAGAATCATATAATTAGTAAGATCTAGGAAGTTGAAACGGAAATATGCACAGGCGGATTTTTAATTGAACTTCTTAGTAGAATTTAGAAAATTTTCAACTCGCGACTGCAGAGGTTCCATGAAAAGCCTATGAAATCTCCATTTGACTGAGAACCGACTTCAATTTTGGTGTGTATATTCAGAAATGATCAAGTTTTCTGAATATGAGCGGAAAAAATTTTTTGGAGAATTTTCCTAGGTGTTTGACACCTTTCAACTTCAGATGAACTCTTCAATTCGAGAACGGTTCAAGATAGAGAAATTCTGTTAACGCCAATCGATTCAGAATCATAAAATTAGTAAGATCTAGGAAGTTGAAACGGAAATATGCACAGGCGGATTTTTAATTGAACTTCTTTGTAGATTTTTGAAAATTTTCAACTCGCGACTGCAGAGGTTCCATGAAAAGCCTATGAAATCTCCATTTGACTGAGAACCGACTTCAATTTTGGTGTGTATATTCAGAAATGATCAAGTTTTCTGAATATGAGCGGAAAAAATTTTTTGGAGAATTTTCCTAGGTGTATGACACCTTTCAACTTCAGATGAACTCCTCAATTCGAGAACGGTTCAAGATAGAGAAATTCTGTTAACGCCAATCGATTCAGAATCATAAAATTAGTAAGATCTAGGAAGTTGAAACGGAAATATGCACAGGCGGATTTTTAATTGAACTTCTTAGTAGATTTTTGAAAATTTTCAACTCGCGACTGCAGAGGTTCCATGAAAAGCCTATGAAATCTCCATTTGACTGAGAACCGACTTCAATTTTGGTGTGTATATTCGGAAATGATCAAGTTTTCTGAGTATGAGCGGAAAAAATTTTTTGGAGAATTTTCCTAGGTGTATGACACCTTTCAACTTCAGATGAACTCCTCAATTCGAGAACGGATCAAGATAGAGAAATTCTGTTAACGCCAATCGATTCAGAATCATATAATTAGTAAGATCTAGGAAGTTGAAACGGAAATATGCACAGGCGGATTTTTAATTGAACTTCTTAGTAGAATTTAGAAAATTTTCAACTCGCGACTGCAGAGGTTCCATGAAAAGCCTATGAAATCTCCATTTGACTGAGAACCGACTTCAATTTTGGTGTGTATATTCAGAAATGATCAAGTTTTCTGAATATGAGCGGAAAAAATTTTTTGGAGAATTTTCCTAGGTGTTTGACACCTTTCAACTTCAGATGAACTCTTCAATTCGAGAACGGTTCAAGATAGAGAAATTCTGTTAACGCCAATCGATTCAGAATCATAAAATTAGTAAGATCTAGGAAGTTGAAACGGAAATATGCACAGGCGGATTTTTAATTGAACTTCTTTGTAGATTTTTGAAAATTTTCAACTCGCGACTGCAGAGGTTCCATGAAAAGCCTATGAAATCTCCATTTGACTGAGAACCGACTTCAATTTTGGTGTGTATATTCAGAAATGATCAAGTTTTCTGAATATGAGCGGAAAAATTTTTTTGGAGAATTTTCCTAGGTGTATGACACCTTTCAACTACAGATGAACTCTTCAATTCGAGAACGGTTCAAGATAGAAAAATTCTGTTAACGCCAATCGATTCAGAATCATAAAATTAGTAAGATCTAGGAAGTTGAAACGGAAATATGCACAGGCGGATTTTTAATTGAACTTCTTAGTAGATTTTTGAAAATTTTCAACTCGCGACTGCAGAGGTTCCATGAAAAGCCTATGAAATCTCCATTTGACTGAGAACCGACTTCAATTTTGGTGTGTATATTCAGAAATGATCAAGTTTTCTGAATATGAGCGGAAAAATTTTTTTGGAGAATTTTCCTAGGTGTATGACACCTTTCAACTTCAGATGAACTCTTCAATTCGAGAACGGTTCAAGATAGAGAAATTCTGTTAACGCCAATCGATTCAGAATCATAAAATTAGTAAGATCTAGGAAGTTGAAACGGAAATATGCACAGGCGGATTTTTAATTGAACTTCTTTGTAGATTTTTGAAAATTTTCAACTCGCGACTGCAGAGGTTCCATGAAAAGCCTATGAAATCTCCATTTGACTGAGAACCGACTTCAATTTTGGTGTGTATATTCAGAAATGATCAAGTTTTCTGAATATGAGCGGAAAAAATTTTTTGGAGAATTTTCCTAGGTGTATGACACCTTTCAACTTCAGATGAACTCCTCAATTCGAGAACGGTTCAAGATAGAGAAATTCTGTTAACGCCAATCGATTCAGAATCATAAAATTAGTAAGATCTAGGAAGTTGAAACGGAAATATGCACAGGCGGATTTTTAATTGAACTTCTTAGTAGATTTTTGAAAATTTTCAACTCGCGACTGCAGAGGTTCCATGAAAAGCCTATGAAATCTCCATTTGACTGAGAACCGACTTCAATTTTGGTGTGTATATTCGGAAATGATCAAGTTTTCTGAGTATGAGCGGAAAAAATTTTTTGGAGAATTTTCCTAGGTGTATGACACCTTTCAACTTCAGATGAACTCCTCAATTCGAGAACGGATCAAGATAGAGAAATTCTGTTAACGCCAATCGATTCAGAATCATATAATTAGTAAGATCTAGGAAGTTGAAACGGAAATATGCACAGGCGGATTTTTAATTGAACTTCTTAGTAGAATTTAGAAAATTTTCAACTCGCGACTGCAGAGGTTCCATGAAAAGCCTATGAAATCTCCATTTGACTGAGAACCGACTTCAATTTTGGTGTGTATATTCAGAAATGATCAAGTTTTCTGAATATGAGCGGAAAAAATTTTTTGGAGAATTTTCCTAGGTGTTTGACACCTTTCAACTTCAGATGAACTCTTCAATTCGAGAACGGTTCAAGATAGAGAAATTCTGTTAACGCCAATCGATTCAGAATCATAAAATTAGTAAGATCTAGGAAGTTGAAACGGAAATATGCACAGGCGGATTTTTAATTGAACTTCTTAGTAGATTTTTGAAAATTTTCAACTCGCGACTGCAGAGGTTCCATGAAAAGCCTATGAAATCTCCATTTGACTGAGAACCGACTTCAATTTTGATGTGTATATTCAGAAATGATCAAGTTTTCTGAATATGAGCGGAAAAAATTTGTTAGAGAATTTTCCTAGGTGTATGACACCTTTCAACTTCAGATGAACTCTTCAATTCGAGAACGGTTTAAGATAGAGAAATTCTGTTAACGCTAATCGATTCAGAATCATAAAATTAGTAAGATCTAGGAAGTTGAAACGGAAATATGCACAGGCGGATTTTTAATTGAACTTCTTAGTAGATTTTTGAAAATTTTCAACTCGCGACTGCAGAGGTTCCATGAAAAGCCTATGAAATCTCCATTTGACTGAGAACCGACTTCAATTTTGGTGTGTATATTCAGAAATGATCAAGTTTTCTGAATATGAGCGGAAAAAATTTTTTGGAGAATTTTCCTAGGTGTATGACACCTTTCAACTTCAGATGAACTCCTCAATTCGAGAACGGTTCAAGATAGAGAAATTCTGTTAACGCCAATCGATTCAGAATCATAAAATTAGTAAGATCTAGGAAGTTGAAACGGAAATATGCACAGGCGGATTTTTAATTGAACTTCTTAGTAGATTTTTGAAAATTTTCAACTCGCGACTGCAGAGGTTCCATGAAAAGCCTATGAAATCTCCATTTGACTGAGAACCGACTTCAATTTTGGTGTGTATATTCGGAAATGATCAAGTTTTCTGAATATGAGCGAAAAAAATTTATTGGAGAATTTTCCTAGGTGTATGACACCTTTCAACTTCAGATGAACTCTTCAATTCGAGAACGGTTCAAGATAGAGAAATTCTGTTAACGCCAATCGATTCAGAATCATAAAATTAGTAAGATCTAGGAAGTTGAAACGGAAATATGCACAGGCGGATTTTTAATTGAACTTCTTAGTAGAATTTAGAAAATTTTCAACTCGCGACTGCAGAGGTTCCATGAAAAGCCTATGAAATCTCCATTTGACTGGGAACCGACTTCAATTTTGGTGTGTATATTCGGAAATGATCAAGTTTTCTGAATATGAGCGGAAAAAATTTTTTGGAGAATTTTCCTAGGTGTATGACACCTTTCAACTTCAGATGAACTCTTCAATTCGAGAACGGTTCAAGATAGAGAAATTCTGTTAACGCCAATCGATTCAGAATCATAAAATTAGTAAGATCTAGGAAGTTGAAACGGAAATATGCACAGGCGGATTTTTAATTGAACTTCTTAGTAGATTTTTGAAAATTTTCAACTCGCGACTGCAGAGGTTCCATGAAAAGCCTATGAAATCTCCATTTGACTGAGAACCGACTTCAATTTTGATGTGTATATTCAGAAATGATCAAGTTTTCTGAATATGAGCGGAAAAAATTTGTTAGAGAATTTTCCTAGGTGTATGACACCTTTCAACTTCAGATGAACTCTTCAATTCGAGAACGGTTTAAGATAGAGAAATTCTGTTAACGCTAATCGATTCAGAATCATAAAATTAGTAAGATCTAGGAAGTTGAAACGGAAATATGCACAGGCGGATTTTTAATTGAACTTCTTAGTAGATTTTTGAAAATTTTCAACTCGCGACTGCAGAGGTTCCATGAAAAGCCTATGAAATCTCCATTTGACTGAGAACCGACTTCAATTTTGGTGTGTATATTCAGAAATGATCAAGTTTTCTGAATATGAGCGGAAAAAATTTTTTGGAGAATTTTCCTAGGTGTATGACACCTTTCAACTTCAGATGAACTCCTCAATTCGAGAACGGTTCAAGATAGAGAAATTCTGTTAACGCCAATCGATTCAGAATCATAAAATTAGTAAGATCTAGGAAGTTGAAACGGAAATATGCACAGGCGGATTTTTAATTGAACTTCTTAGTAGATTTTTGAAAATTTTCAACTCGCGACTGCAGAGGTTCCATGAAAAGCCTATGAAATCTCCATTTGACTGAGAACCGACTTCAATTTTGGTGTGTATATTCGGAAATGATCAAGTTTTCTGAATATGAGCGAAAAAAATTTATTGGAGAATTTTCCTAGGTGTATGACACCTTTCAACTTCAGATGAACTCTTCAATTCGAGAACGGTTCAAGATAGAGAAATTCTGTTAACGCCAATCGATTCAGAATCATAAAATTAGTAAGATCTAGGAAGTTGAAACGGAAATATGCACAGGCGGATTTTTAATTGAACTTCTTAGTAGAATTTAGAAAATTTTCAACTCGCGACTGCAGAGGTTCCATGAAAAGCCTATGAAATCTCCATTTGACTGAGAACCGACTTCAATTTTGGTGTGTATATTCGGAAATGATCAAGTTTTCTGAATATGAGCGAAAAAAATTTATTGGAGAATTTTCCTAGGTGTATGACACCTTTCAACTTCAGATGAACTCTTCAATTCGAGAACGGTTCAAGATAGAGAAATTCTGTTAACGCCAATCGATTCAGAATCATAAAATTAGTAAGATCTAGGAAGTTGAAACGGAAATATGCACAGGCGGATTTTTAATTGAACTTCTTAGTAGAATTTAGAAAATTTTCAACTCGCGACTGCAGAGGTTCCATGAAAAGCCTATGAAATCTCCATTTGACTGAGAACCGACTTCAATTTTGGTGTGTATATTCAGAAATGATCAAGTTTTCTGAATATGAGCGGAAAAAATTTTTTGGAGAATTTTCCTAGGTGTATGACACCTTTCAACTACAGATGAACTCTTCCATTCGAGAACGGTTCAAGATAGAGAAATTCTGTTAACGCCAATCGATTCAGAATCATAAAATTAGTAAGATCTAGGAAGTTGAAACGGAAATATGCACAGGCGGATTTTTAATTGAACTTCTTTGTAGATTTTTGAAAATTTTCAACTCGCGGCTGCAGAGGTTCCATGAAAAGCCTATGAAATCTCCATTTGACCGAGAACCGACTTCAATTTTGGTGTGTATATTCAGAAATGATCAAGTTTTCTGAATATGAGCGGAAAAATTTTTTTGGAGAATTTTCCTAGGTGTATGACACCTTTCAACTACAGATGAACTCTTCAATTCAAGAACGGTTCAAGATAGAAAAATTCTGTTAACGCCAATCGATTCAGAATAATAAAATTAGTAAGATCTAGGAAGTTGAAACGGAAATATGCACAGGCGGATTTTTAATTGAACTTCTTAGTAGATTTTTGAAAATTTTCAACTCGCGACTGCAGAGGTTCCATGAAAAGCCTATGAAATCTCCATTTGACTGAGAACCGACTTCAATTTTGGTGTGTATATTCAGAAATGATCAAGTTTTCTGAATATGAGCGGAAAAATTTTTTTGGAGAATTTTCCTAGATGTATGACACCTTTCAACTTCAGATGAACTCTTCAATTCGAGAACGGTTCAAGATAGAGAAATTCTGTTAACGCCAATCGATTCAGAATCATAAAATTAGTAAGATCTAGGAAGTTGAAACGGAAATATGCACAGGCGGATTTTTAATTGAACTTCTTAGTAGAATTTAGAAAATTTTCAACTCGCGACTGCAGAGGTTCCATGAAAAGCCTATGAAATCTCCATTTGACTGAGAACCGACTTCAATTTTGGTGTGTATATTCGGAAATGATCAAGTTTTCTGAGTATGAGCGGAAAAAATTTTTTGGAGAATTTCCCTAGGTGTATGACACCTTTCAACTTCAGATGAACTCCTCAATTCGAGAACGGTTCAAGATAGAGAAATTCTGTTAACGCCAATCGATTCAGAATCATAAAATTAGTAAGATCTAGGAAGTTGAAACGGAAATATGCACAGGCGGATTTTTAATTGAACTTCTTAGTAGATTTTTGAAAATTTTCAACTCGCGACTGCAGAGGTTCCATGAAAAGCCTATGAAATCTCCATTTGACTGAGAACCGACTTCAATTTTGGTGTGTATATTCGGAAATGATCAAGTTTTCTGAATATGAGCGAAAAAAATTTATTGGAGAATTTTCCTAGGTGTATGACACCTTTCAACTTCAGATGAACTCTTCAATTCGAGAACGGTTCAAGATAGAGAAATTCTGTTAACGCCAATCGATTCAGAATCATAAAATTAGTAAGATCTAGGAAGTTGAAACGGAAATATGCACAGGCGGATTTTTAATTGAACTTCTTTGTAGATTTTTGAAAATTTTCAACTCGCGACTGCAGAGGTTCCATGAAAAGCCTATGAAATCTCCATTTGACTGAGAACCGACTTCAATTTTGGTGTGTATATTCAGAAATGATCAAGTTTTCTGAATATGAGCGGAAAAAATTTTTTGGAGAATTTTCCTAGGTGTATGACACCTTTCAACTTCAGATGAACTCCTCAATTCGAGAACGGTTCAAGATAGAGAAATTCTGTTAACGCCAATCGATTCAGAATCATAAAATTAGTAAGATCTAGGAAGTTGAAACGGAAATATGCACAGGCGGATTTTTAATTGAACTTCTTAGTAGATTTTTGAAAATTTTCAACTCGCGACTGCAGAGGTTCCATGAAAAGCCTATGAAATCTCCATTTGACTGAGAACCGACTTCAATTTTGGTGTGTATATTCGGAAATGATCAAGTTTTCTGAGTATGAGCGGAAAAAATTTTTTGGAGAATTTTCCTAGGTGTATGACACCTTTCAACTTCAGATGAACTCCTCAATTCGAGAACGGTTCAAGATAGAGAAATTCTGTTAACGCCAATCGATTCAGAATCATAAAATTAGTAAGATCTAGGAAGTTGAAACGGAAATATGCACAGGCGGATTTTTAATTGAACTTCTTAGTAGAATTTAGAAAATTTTCAACTCGCGACTGCAGAGGTTCCATGAAAAGCCTATGAAATCTCCATTTGACTGAGAACCGACTTCAATTTTGGTGTGTATATTCAGAAATGATCAAGTTTTCTGAATATGAGCGGAAAAAATTTTTTGGAGAATTTTCCTAGGTGTTTGACACCTTTCAACTTCAGATGAACTCTTCAATTCGAGAACGGTTCAAGATAGAGAAATTCTGTTAACGCCAATCGATTCAGAATCATAAAATTAGTAAGATCTAGGAAGTTGAAACGGAAATATGCACAGGCGGATTTTTAATTGAACTTCTTTGTAGATTTTTGAAAATTTTCAACTCGCGACTGCAGAGGTTCCATGAAAAGCCTATGAAATCTCCATTTGACTGAGAACCGACTTCAATTTTGGTGTGTATATTCAGAAATGATCAAGTTTTCTGAATATGAGCGGAAAAATTTTTTTGGAGAATTTTCCTAGGTGTATGACACCTTTCAACTACAGATGAACTCTTCAATTCGAGAACGGTTCAAGATAGAAAAATTCTGTTAACGCCAATCGATTCAGAATCATAAAATTAGTAAGATCTAGGAAGTTGAAACGGAAATATGCACAGGCGGATTTTTAATTGAACTTCTTAGTAGATTTTTGAAAATTTTCAACTCGCGACTGCAGAGGTTCCATGAAAAGCCTATGAAATCTCCATTTGACTGAGAACCGACTTCAATTTTGGTGTGTATATTCAGAAATGATCAAGTTTTCTGAATATGAGCGGAAAAATTTTTTTGGAGAATTTTCCTAGGTGTATGACACCTTTCAACTTCAGATGAACTCTTCAATTCGAGAACGGTTCAAGATAGAGAAATTCTGTTAACGCCAATCGATTCAGAATCATAAAATTAGTAAGATCTAGGAAGTTGAAACGGAAATATGCACAGGCGGATTTTTAATTGAACTTCTTAGTAGAATTTAGAAAATTTTCAACTCGCGACTGCAGAGGTTCCATGAAAAGCCTATGAAATCTCCATTTGACTGGGAACCGACTTCAATTTTGGTGTGTATATTCGGAAATGATCAAGTTTTCTGAATATGAGCGGAAAAAATTTTTTGGAGAATTTTCCTAGGTGTATGACACCTTTCAACTTCAGATGAACTCTTCAATTCGAGAACGGTTCAAGATAGAGAAATTCTGTTAACGCCAATCGATTTAGAATCATAAAATTAGTAAGATCTAGGAAGTTGAAACGGAAATATGCACAGGCGGATTTTTAATTGAACTTCTTAGTAGATTTTTGAAAATTTTCAACTCGCGACTGCAGAGGTTCCATGAAAAGCCTATGAAATCTCCATTTGACTGAGAACCGACTTCAATTTTGGTGTGTATATTCAGAAATGATCAAGTTTTCTGAATATGAGCGGAAAAAATTTTTTGGAGAATTTTCCTAGGTGTATGACACCTTTCAACTTCAGATGAACTTCTCAATTCGAGAACGGTTCAAGATAGAGAAATTCTGTTAACGCCAATCGATTCAGAATCATAAAATTAGTAAGATCTAGGAAGTTGAAACGGAAATATGCACAGGCGGATTTTTAATTGAACTTCTTTGTAGATTTTTGAAAATTTTCAACTCGCCACTGCAGAGGTTCCATGAAAAGCCTATGAAATCTCCATTTGACTGAGAACCGACTTCAATTTTGGTGTGTATATTCAAAAAAGATCAAGTTTTCTGAATATGAGCGGAAAAAATTTTTTGGAGAATTTTCCTAGGTGTATGACACCTTTCAACTTCAGATGAACTCTTCAATTCGAGAACGGTTCAAGATAGAGAAATTCTGTTAACGCCAATCGATTCAGAATCATAAAATTAGTAAGATCTAGGAAGTTGAAACGGAAATATGCACAGGCGGATTTTTAATTGAACTTCTTAGTAGATTTTTGAAAATTTTCAACTCGCGACTGCAGAGGTTCCATGAAAAGCCTATGAAATCTCCATTTGACTGAGAACCGACTTCAATTTTGATGTGTATATTCAGAAATGATCAAGTTTTCTGAATATGAGCGGAAAAAATTTGTTAGAGAATTTTCCTAGGTGTATGACACCTTTCAACTTCAGATGAACTCTTCAATTCGAGAACGGTTCAAGATAGAGAAATTCTGTTAACGCCAATCGATTCAGAATCATAAAATTAGTAAGATCTAGGAAGTTGAAACGGAAATATGCACAGGCGGATTTTTAATTGAACTTCTTAGTAGAATTTAGAAAATTTTCAACTCGCGACTGCAGAGGTTCCATGAAAAGCCTATGAAATCTCCATTTGACTGAGAACCGACTTCAATTTTGGTGTGTATATTCAGAAATGATCAAGTTTTCTGAATATGAGCGGAAAAAATTTTTTGGAGAATTTTCCTAGGTGTATGACACCTTTCAACTTCAGATGAACTTCTCAATTCGAGAACGGTTCAAGATAGAGAAATTCTGTTAACGCCAATCGATTCAGAATCATAAAATTAGTAAGATCTAGGAAGTTGAAACGGAAATATGCACAGGCGGATTTTTAATTGAACTTCTTTGTAGATTTTTGAAAATTTTCAACTCGCGACTGCAGAGGTTCCATGAAAAGCCTATGAAATCTCCATTTGACTGAGAACCGACTTCAATTTTGGTGTGTATATTCAGAAATGATCAAGTTTTCTGAATATGAGCGGAAAAAATTTTTTGGAGAATTTTCCTAGGTGTATGACACCTTTCAACTTCAGATGAACTCTTCAATTCGAGAACGGTTCAAGATAGAGAAATTCTGTTAACGCCAATCGATTCAGAATCATAAAATTAGTAAGATCTAGGAAGTTGAAACGGAAATATGCACAGGCGGATTTTTAATTGAACTTCTTAGTAGATTTTTGAAAATTTTCAACTCGCGACTGCAGAGGTTCCATGAAAAGCCTATGAAATCTCCATTTGACTGAGAACCGACTTTAATTTTGATGTGTATATTCAGAAATGATCAAGTTTTCTGAATATGAGCGGAAAAAATTTGTTAGAGAATTTTCCTAGGTGTATGACACCTTTCAACTTCAGATGAACTCTTCAATTCGAGAACGGTTCAAGATAGAGAAATTCTGTTAACGCTAATCGATTCAGAATCATAAAATTAGTAAGATCTAGGAAGTTGAAACGGAAATATGCACAGGCGGATTTTTAATTGAACTTCTTAGTAGATTTTTGAAAATTTTCAACTCGCGACTGCAGAGGTTCCATGAAAAGCCTATGAAATCTCCATTTGACTGAGAACCGACTTCAATTTTGGTGTGTATATTCAGAAATGATCAAGTTTTCTGAATATGAGCGGAAAAAATTTTTTGGAGAATTTTCCTAGGTGTATGACACCTTTCAACTTCAGATGAACTCTTCAATTCGAGAACGGTTCAAGATAGAGAAATTCTGTTAACGCCAATCGATTTAGAATCATAAAATTAGTAAGATCTAGGAAGTTGAAACGGAAATATGCACAGGCGGATTTTTAATTGAACTTCTTAGTAGATTTTTGAAAATTTTCATCTCGCGACTGCAGAGGTTCCATGAAAAGCCTATGAAATCTCCATTTGACTGAGAACCGACTTCAATTATGGTGTGTATATTCAGAAATGATCAAGTTTTCTGAGTATGAGCGGAAAAAATTTTTTGGAGAATTTTCCTAGGTGTATGACACCTTTCAACTTCAGATGAACTCTTCAATTCGAGAACGGTTCAAGATAGAGAAATTCTGTTAACGCCAATCGATTCAGAATCATAAAATTAGTAAGATCTAGGAAGTTGAAACGGAAATATGCACAGGCGGATTTTTAATTAAACTTCTTAGTAGATTTTTGAAAATTTTCAACTCGCGACTGCAGAGGTTCCATGAAAAGCCTATGAAATCTCCATTTGACTGAGAACCGACTTCAATTATATTGTGTATATTCAGAAATGATCAAGTTTTCTGAATATGAGCGGAAAAAATGTTTTGGAGAATTTTCCTAGGTTTATGACACCTTTCAACATCAGATGAACTCTTGAATTCGAGAACGGTTCAAGATAGAGAAATTCTGTTAACGCCAATCGATTCAGAATCATAAAATTAGTAAGATCTAGGAAGTTGAAACGGAAATATGCACAGGCAGATTTTTAATTGAACTTCTTAGTAGAATTCAGAAAATTTTCAACTCGCGACTGCAGAGGTTCCATGAAAAGCCTATGAAATCTCCATTTGACTGAGAACCGACTTCAATTTTGGTGTGTATATTCAGAAATGATCAAGTTTTCTGAATATGAGCGGAAAAAATTTTTTGGAGAATTTTCCTAGGTGTATGACACCTTTCAACTTCAGATGAACTCTTCAATTCGAGAACGGTTCAAGATAGAGAAATTCTGTTAACGCCAATCGATTCAGAATCATAAAATTAGTAAGATCTAGGAAGTTGAAACGGAAATATGCACAGGCGGATTTTTAATTGAACTTCTTTGTAGATTTTTGAAAATTTTCAACTCGCGACTGCAGAGGTTCCATGAAAAGCCTATGAAATCTCCATTTGACTGAGAACCGACTTCAATTTTGGTGTGTATATTCAGAAATGATCAAGTTTTCTGAATATGAGCGGAAAAAATTTTTTGGAGAATTTTCCTAGGTGTATGACACCTTTCAACTTCAGATGAACTCCTCAATTCGAGAACGGTTCAAGATAGAGAAATTCTGTTAACGCCAATCGATTCAGAATCATAAAATTAGTAAGATCTAGGAAGTTGAAACGGAAATATGCACAGGCGGATTTTTAATTGAACTTCTTAGTAGATTTTTGAAAATTTTCAACTCGCGACTGCAGAGGTTCCATGAAAAGCCTATGAAATCTCCATTTGACTGAGAACCGACTTCAATTTTGGTGTGTATATTCGGAAATGATCAAGTTTTCTGAGTATGAGCGGAAAAAATTTTTTGGAGAATTTTCCTAGGTGTATGACACCTTTCAACTTCAGATGAACTCCTCAATTCGAGAACGGTTCAAGATAGAGAAATTCTGTTAACGCCAATCGATTCAGAATCATAAAATTAGTAAGATCTAGGAAGTTGAAACGGAAATATGCACAGGCGGATTTTTAATTGAACTTCTTAGTAGAATTTAGAAAATTTTCAACTCGCGACTGCAGAGGTTCCATGAAAAGCCTATGAAATCTCCATTTGACTGAGAACCGACTTCAATTTTGGTGTGTATATTCGGAAATGATCAAGTTTTCTGAGTATGAGCAGAAAAAATTTTTTGGAGAATTTTCCTAGGTGTATGACACCTTTCAACTTCAGATGAACTCCTCAATTCGAGAACGGTTCAAGATAGAGAAATTCTGTTAACGCCAATCGATTCAGAATCATAAAATTAGTAAGATCTAGGAAGTTGAAACGGAAATATGCACAGGCGGATTTTTAATTGAACTTCTTAGTAGATTTTTGAAAATTTTCAACTCGCGACTGCAGAGGTTCCATGAAAAGCCTATGAATTCTCCATTTGACTGAGAACCGACTTCAATTTTGGTGTGTATATTCAGAAATGATCAAGTTTTCTGAATATGAGCGGAAAAAATTTTTTGGAGAATTTTCCTAGGTGTATGACACCTTTCAACTTCAGATGAACTCCTCAATTCGAGAACGGTTCAAGATAGAGAAATTCTGTTAACGCCAATCGATTCAGAATCATAAAATTAGTAAGATCTAGGAAGTTGAAACAGAAATATGCACAGGCGGATTTTTAATTGAACTTCTTAGTAGATTTTTGAAAATTTTCAACTCGCGACTGCAGAGGTTCCATGAAAAGCCTATGAAATCTCCATTTGACTGAGAACCGACTTCAATTTTGGTGTGTATATTCGGAAATGATCAAGTTTTCTGAGTATGAGCGGAAAAAATTTTTTGGAGAATTTTCCTAGGTGTATGACACCTTTCAACTTCAGATGAACTCCTCAATTCGAGAACGGTTCAAGATAGAGAAATTCTGTTAACGCCAATCGATTCAGAATCATAAAATTAGTAAGATCTAGGAAGTTGAAACGGAAATATGCACAGGCGGATTTTTAATTGAACTTCTTAGTAGAATTTAGAAAATTTTCAACTCGCGACTGCAGAGGTTCCATGAAAAGCCTATGAAATCTCCATTTGACTGAGAACCGACTTCAATTTTGGTGTGTATATTCAGAAATGATCAAGTTTTCTGAATATGAGCGGAAAAAATTTTTTGGAGAATTTTCCTAGGTGTATGACACCTTTCAACTTCAGATGAACTCTTCAATTCGAGAACGGTTCAAGATAGAGAAATTCTGTTAACGCCAATCGATTCAGAATCATAAAATTAGTAAGATCTAGGAAGTTGAAACGGAAATATGCACAGGCGGATTTTTAATTGAACTTCTTTGTAGATTTTTGAAAATTTTCAACTCGCGACTGCAGAGGTTCCATGAAAAGCTTATGAAATCTCCATTTGACTGAGAACCGACTTCAATTTTGGTGTGTATATTCAGAAATGATCAAGTTTTCTGAATATGAGCGGAAAAATTTTTTTGGAGAATTTTCCTAGGTGTATGACACCTTTCAACTACAGATGAACTCTTCAATTCGAGAACGGTTCAAGATAGAGAAATTCTGTTAACGCCAATCGATTCAGAATCATAAAATTAGTAAGATCTAGGAAGTTGAAACGGAAATATGCACAGGCGGATTTTTAATTGAACTTCTTAGTAGATTTTTGAAAATTTTCAACTCGCGACTGCAGAGGTTCCATGAAAAGCCTATGAAATCTCCATTTGACTGAGAACCGACTTCAATTTTGGTGTGTATATTCAGAAATGATCAAGTTTTCTGAATATGAGCGGAAAAATTTTTTTGGAGAATTTTCCTAGGTGTATGACACCTTTCAACTTCAGATGAACTCTTCAATTCGAGAACGGTTCAAGATAGAGAAATTCTGTTAACGCCAATCGATTCAGAATCATAAAATTAGTAAGATCTAGGAAGTTGAAACGGAAATATGCACAGGCGGATTTTTAATTGAACTTCTTAGTAGATTTTTGAAAATTTTCAACTCGCGACTGCAGAGGTTCCATGAAAAGCCTATGAAATCTCCATTTGACTGAGAACCGACTTCAATTTTGGTGTGTATATTCAGAAATGATCAAGTTTTCTGAATATGAGCGGAAAAATTTTTTTGGAGAATTTTCCTAGGTGTATGACACCTTTCAACTTCAGATGAACTCTTCAATTCGAGAACGGTTCAAGATAGAGAAATTCTGTTAACGCCAATCGATTCAGAATCATAAAATTAGTAAGATCTAGGAAGTTGAAACGGAAATATGCACAGGCGGATTTTTAATTGAACTTCTTAGTAGAATTTAGAAAATTTTCAACTCGCGACTGCAGAGGTTCCATGAAAAGCCTATGAAATCTCCATTTGACTGGGAACCGACTTCAATTTTGGTGTGTATATTCGGAAATGATCAAGTTTTCTGAATATGAGCGGAAAAAATTTTTTGGAGAATTTTCCTAGGTGTATGACACCTTTCAACTTCAGATGAACTCTTCAATTCGAGAACGGTTCAAGATAGAGAAATTCTGTTAACGCCAATCGATTTAGAATCATAAAATTAGTAAGATCTAGGAAGTTGAAACGGAAATATGCACAGGCGGATTTTTAATTGAACTTCTTAGTAGATTTTTGAAAATTTTCAACTCGCGACTGCAGAGGTTCCATGAAAAGCCTATGAAATCTCCATTTGACTGAGAACCGACTTCAATTTTGGTGTGTATATTCAGAAATGATCAAGTTTTCTGAATATGAGCGGAAAAAATTTTTTGGAGAATTTTCCTAGGTGTATGACACCTTTCAACTTCAGATGAACTTCTCAATTCGAGAACGGTTCAAGATAGAGAAATTCTGTTAACGCCAATCGATTCAGAATCATAAAATTAGTAAGATCTAGGAAGTTGAAACGGAAATATGCACAGGCGGATTTTTAATTGAACTTCTTTGTAGATTTTTGAAAATTTTCAACTCGCGACTGCAGAGGTTCCATGAAAAGCCTATGAAATCTCCATTTGACTGAGAACCGACTTCAATTTTGGTGTGTATATTCAGAAATGATCAAGTTTTCTGAATATGAGCGGAAAAAATTTTTTGGAGAATTTTCCTAGGTGTATGACACCTTTCAACTTCAGATGAACTCTTCAATTCGAGAACGGTTCAAGATAGAGAAATTCTGTTAACGCCAATCGATTCAGAATCATAAAATTAGTAAGATCTAGGAAGTTGAAACGGAAATATGCACAGGCGGATTTTTAATTGAACTTCTTAGTAGATTTTTGAAAATTTTCAACTCGCGACTGCAGAGGTTCCATGAAAAGCCTATGAAATCTCCATTTGACTGAGAACCGACTTCAATTTTGGTGTGTATATTCAGAAATGATCAAGTTTTCTGAATATGAGCGGAAAAATTTTTTTGGAGAATTTTCCTAGGTGTATGACACCTTTCAACTACAGATGAACTCTTCAATTCGGGAACGGTTCAAGATAGAAAAATTCTGTTAACGCCAATCGATTCAGAATCATAAAATTAGTAAGATCTAGGAAGTTGAAACGGAAATATGCACAGGCGGATTTTTAATTGAACTTCTTATTAGATTTTTGAAAATTTTCAACTCGCGACTGCAGAGGTTCCATGAAAAGCCTATGAAATCTCCATTTGACTGAGAACCGACTTCAATTTTGGTGTGTATATTCAGAAATGATCAAGTTTTCTGAATATGAGCGGAAAAATTTTTTTGGAGAATTTTCCTAGGTGTATGACACCTTTCAACTTCAGATGAACTCTTCAATTCGAGAACGGTTCAAGATAGAGAAATTCTGTTAACGCCAATCGATTCAGAATCATAAAATTAGTAAGATCTAGGAAGTTGAAACGGAAATATGCACAGGCGGATTTTTAATTGAACTTCTTAGTAGAATTTAGAAAATTTTCAACTCGCGACTGCAGAGGTTCCATGAAAAGCCTATGAAATCTCCATTTGACTGAGAACCGACTTCAATTTTGGTGTGTATATTCAGAAATGATCAAGTTTTCTGAATATGAGCGGAAAAAATTTTTTGGAGAATTTTCCTAGGTGTATGACACCTTTCAACTTCAGATGAACTTCTCAATTCGAGAACGGTTCAAGATAGAGAAATTCTGTTAACGCCAATCGATTCAGAATCATAAAATTAGTAAGATCTAGGAAGTTGAAACGGAAATATGCACAGGCGGATTTTTAATTGAACTTCTTTGTAGATTTTTGAAAATTTTCAACTCGCGACTGCAGAGGTTCCATGAAAAGCCTATGAAATCTCCATTTGACTGAGAACCGACTTCAATTTTGGTGTGTATATTCAGAAATGATCAAGTTTTCTGAATATGAGCG
The DNA here is from genome assembly GCA_958502065.1 of Chrysolina americana. NCBI lineage: Eukaryota > Metazoa > Arthropoda > Insecta > Coleoptera > Chrysomelidae > Chrysolina > Chrysolina americana. The sequence goes on along the minus strand of OY293416.1, from coordinate 71,394,207 downwards.
GAAAAAATTTTTTGGAGAATTTTCCTAGGTGTATGACACCTTTCAACTTCAGATGAACTCTTCAATTCGAGAACGGTTCAAGATAGAGAAATTCTGTTAACGCCAATCGATTCAGAATCATAAAATTAGTAAGATCTAGGAAGTTGAAACGGAAATATGCACAGGCGGATTTTTAATTGAACTTCTTAGTAGATTTTTGAAAATTTTCAACTCGCGACTGCAGAGGTTCCATGAAAAGCCTATGAAATCTCCATTTGACTGAGAACCGACTTTAATTTTGATGTGTATATTCAGAAATGATCAAGTTTTCTGAATATGAGCGGAAAAAATTTGTTAGAGAATTTTCCTAGGTGTATGACACCTTTCAACTTCAGATGAACTCTTCAATTCGAGAACGGTTCAAGATAGAGAAATTCTGTTAACGCTAATCGATTCAGAATCATAAAATTAGTAAGATCTAGGAAGTTGAAACGGAAATATGCACAGGCGGATTTTTAATTGAACTTCTTAGTAGATTTTTGAAAATTTTCAACTCGCGACTGCAGAGGTTCCATGAAAAGCCTATGAAATCTCCATTTGACTGAGAACCGACTTCAATTTTGGTGTGTATTTTCAGAAATGATCAAGTTTTCTGAATATGAGCGGAAAAAATTTTTTGGAGAATTTTCCTAGGTGTATGACACCTTTCAACTTCAGATGAACTCTTCAATTCGAGAACGGTTCAAGATAGAGAAATTCTGTTAACGCCAATCGATTTAGAATCATAAAATTAGTAAGATCTAGGAAGTTGAAACGGAAATATGCACAGGCGGATTTTTAATTGAACTTCTTAGTAGATTTTTGAAAATTTTCATCTCGCGACTGCAGAGGTTCCATGAAAAGCCTATGAAATCTCCATTTGACTGAGAACCGACTTCAATTATGGTGTGTATATTCAGAAATGATCAAGTTTTCTGAGTATGAGCGGAAAAAATTTTTTGGAGAATTTTCCTAGGTGTATGACACCTTTCAACTTCAGATGAACTCTTCAATTCGAGAACGGTTCAAGATAGAGAAATTCTGTTAACGCCAATCGATTCAGAATCATAAAATTAGTAAGATCTAGGAAGTTGAAACGGAAATATGCACAGGCGGATTTTTAATTAAACTTCTTAGTAGATTTTTGAAAATTTTCAACTCGCGACTGCAGAGGTTCCATGAAAAGCCTATGAAATCTCCATTTGACTGAGAACCGACTTCAATTATATTGTGTATATTCAGAAATGATCAAGTTTTCTGAATATGAGCGGAAAAAATGTTTTGGAGAATTTTCCTAGGTTTATGACACCTTTCAACATCAGATGAACTCTTGAATTCGAGAACGGTTCAAGATAGAGAAATTCTGTTAACGCCAATCGATTCAGAATCATAAAATTAGTAAGATCTAGGAAGTTGAAACGGAAATATGCACAGGCAGATTTTTAATTGAACTTCTTAGTAGAATTCAGAAAATTTTCAACTCGCGACTGCAGAGGTTCCATGAAAAGCCTATGAAATCTCCATTTGACTGAGAACCGACTTCAATTTTGGTGTGTATATTCAGAAATGATCAAGTTTTCTGAATATGAGCGGAAAAAATTTTTTGGAGAATTTTCCTAGGTGTATGACACCTTTCAACTTCAGATGAACTCTTCAATTCGAGAACGGTTCAAGATAGAGAAATTCTGTTAACGCCAATCGATTCAGAATCATAAAATTAGTAAGATCTAGGAAGTTGAAACGGAAATATGCACAGGCGGATTTTTAATTGAACTTCTTTGTAGATTTTTGAAAATTTTCAACTCGCGACTGCAGAGGTTCCATGAAAAGCCTATGAAATCTCCATTTGACTGAGAACCGACTTCAATTTTGGTGTGTATATTCAGAAATGATCAAGTTTTCTGAATATGAGCGGAAAAAATTTTTTGGAGAATTTTCCTAGGTGTATGACACCTTTCAACTTCAGATGAACTCCTCAATTCGAGAACGGTTCAAGATAGAGAAATTCTGTTAACGCCAATCGATTCAGAATCATAAAATTAGTAAGATCTAGGAAGTTGAAACGGAAATATGCACAGGCGGATTTTTAATTGAACTTCTTAGTAGATTTTTGAAAATTTTCAACTCGCGACTGCAGAGGTTCCATGAAAAGCCTATGAAATCTCCATTTGACTGAGAACCGACTTCAATTTTGGTGTGTATATTCGGAAATGATCAAGTTTTCTGAGTATGAGCGGAAAAAATTTTTTGGAGAATTTTCCTAGGTGTATGACACCTTTCAACTTCAGATGAACTCCTCAATTCGAGAACGGTTCAAGATAGAGAAATTCTGTTAACGCCAATCGATTCAGAATCATAAAATTAGTAAGATCTAGGAAGTTGAAACGGAAATATGCACAGGCGGATTTTTAATTGAACTTCTTAGTAGAATTTAGAAAATTTTCAACTCGCGACTGCAGAGGTTCCATGAAAAGCCTATGAAATCTCCATTTGACTGAGAACCGACTTCAATTTTGGTGTGTATATTCGGAAATGATCAAGTTTTCTGAGTATGAGCGGAAAAAATTTTTTGGAGAATTTTCCTAGGTGTATGACACCTTTCAACTTCAGATGAACTCCTCAATTCGAGAACGGTTCAAGATAGAGAAATTCTGTTAACGCCAATCGATTCAGAATCATAAAATTAGTAAGATCTAGGAAGTTGAAACGGAAATATGCACAGGCGGATTTTTAATTGAACTTCTTAGTAGATTTTTGAAAATTTTCAACTCGCGACTGCAGAGGTTCCATGAAAAGCCTATGAAATCTCCATTTGACTGAGAACCGACTTCAATTTTGATGTGTATATTCAGAAATGATCAAGTTTTCTGAATATGAGCGGAAAAAATTTGTTAGAGAATTTTCCTAGGTGTATGACACCTTTCAACTTCAGATGAACTCTTCAATTCGAGAACGGTTCAAGATAGAGAAATTCTGTTAACGCTAATCGATTCAGAATCATAAAATTAGTAAGATCTAGGAAGTTGAAACGGAAATATGCACAGGCGGATTTTTAATTGAACTTCTTAGTAGATTTTTGAAAATTTTCAACTCGCGACTGCAGAGGTTCCATGAAAAGCCTATGAAATCTCCATTTGACTGAGAACCGACTTCAATTTTGGTGTGTATATTCAGAAATGATCAAGTTTTCTGAATATGAGCGGAAAAAATTTTTTGGAGAATTTTCCTAGGTGTATGACACCTTTCAACTTCAGATGAACTCCTCAATTCGAGAACGGTTCAAGATAGAGAAATTCTGTTAACGCCAATCGATTCAGAATCATAAAATTAGTAAGATCTAGGAAGTTGAAACGGAAATATGCACAGGCGGATTTTTAATTGAACTTCTTAGTAGATTTTTGAAAATTTTCAACTCGCGACTGCAGAGGTTCCATGAAAAGCCTATGAAATCTTAATTTGACTGAGAACCGACTTCAATTTTGGTGTGTATATTCGGAAATGATCAAGTTTTCTGAGTATGAGCGGAAAAAATTTTTTGGAGAATTTTCCTAGGTGTATGACACCTTTCAACTTCAGATGAACTCCTCAATTCGAGAACGGTTCAAGATAGAGAAATTCTGTTAACGCCAATCGATTCAGAATCATAAAATTAGTAAGATCTAGGAAGTTGAAACGGAAATATGCACAGGCGGATTTTTAATTGAACTTCTTAGTAGAATTTAGAAAATTTTCAACTCGCGACTGCAGAGGTTCCATGAAAAGCCTATGAAATCTCCATTTGACTGAGAACCGACTTCAATTTTGGTGTGTATATTCAGAAATGATCAAGTTTTCTGAATATGAGCGGAAAAAATTTTTTGGAGAATTTTCCTAGGTGTATGACACCTTTCAACTTCAGATGAACTCTTCAATTCGAGAACGGTTCAAGATAGAGAAATTCTGTTAACGCCAATCGATTCAGAATCATAAAATTAGTAAGATCTAGGAAGTTGAAACGGAAATATGCACAGGCGGATTTTTAATTGAACTTCTTTGTAGATTTTTGAAAATTTTCAACTCGCGACTGCAGAGGTTCCATGAAAAGCCTATGAAATCTCCATTTGACTGGGAACCGACTTCAATTTTGGTGTGTATATTCGGAAATGATCAAGTTTTCTGAATATGAGCGGAAAAAATTTTTTGGAGAATTTTCCTAGGTGTATGACACCTTTCAACTTCAGATGAACTCTTCAATTCGAGAACGGTTCAAGATAGAGAAATTCTGTTAACGCCAATCGATTTAGAATCATAAAATCAGTAAGATCTAGGAAGTTGAAACGGAAATATGCACAGGCGGATTTTTAATTGAACTTCTTAGTAGATTTTTGAAAATTTTCAACTCGCGACTGCAGAGGTTCCATGAAAAGCCTATGAAATCTCCATTTGACTGAGAACCGACTTCAATTTTGGTGTGTATATTCAGAAATGATCAAGTTTTCTGAATATGAGCGGAAAAAATTTTTTGGAGAATTTTCCTAGGTGTATGACACCTTTCAACTTCAGATGAACTTCTCAATTCGAGAACGGTTCAAGATAGAGAAATTCTGTTAACGCCAATCGATTCAGAATCATAAAATTAGTAAGATCTAGGAAGTTGAAACGGAAATATGCACAGGCGGATTTTTAATTGAACTTCTTTGTAGATTTTTGAAAATTTTCAACTCGCGACTGCAGAGGTTCCATGAAAAGCCTATGAAATCTCCATTTGACTGAGAACCGACTTCAATTTTGGTGTGTATATTAAGAAATGATCAAGTTTTCTGAATATGAGCGGAAAAAATTTTTTGGAGAATTTTCCTAGGTGTATGACACCTTTCAACTTCAGATGAACTCTTCAATTCGAGAACGGTTCAAGATAGAGAAATTCTGTTAACGCCAATCGATTCAGAATCATAAAATTAGTAAGATCTAGGAAGTTGAAACGGAAATATGCACAGGCGGATTTTTAATTGAACTTCTTAGTAGATTTTTGAAAATTTTCAACTCGCGACTGCAGAGGTTCCATGAAAAGCCTATGAAATCTCCATTTGACTGAGAACCGACTTTAATTTTGATGTGTATATTCAGAAATGATCAAGTTTTCTGAATATGAGCGGAAAAAATTTGTTAGAGAATTTTCCTAGGTGTATGACACCTTTCAACTTCAGATGAACTCTTCAATTCGAGAACGGTTCAAGATAGAGAAATTCTGTTAACGCTAATCGATTCAGAATCATAAAATTAGTAAGATCTAGGAAGTTGAAACGGAAATATGCACAGGCGGATTTTTAATTGAACTTCTTAGTAGATTTTTGAAAATTTTCAACTCGCGACTGCAGAGGTTCCATGAAAAGCCTATGAAATCTCCATTTGACTGAGAACCGACTTCAATTTTGGTGTGTATATTCAGAAATGATCAAGTTTTCTGAATATGAGCGGAAAAAATTTTTTGGAGAATTTTCCTAGGTGTATGACACCTTTCAACTTCAGATGAACTCTTCAATTCGAGAACGGTTCAAGATAGAGAAATTCTGTTAACGTCAATCGATTCAGAATCATAAAATTAGTAAGATCTAGGAAGTTGAAACGGAAATCTGCACAGGCGGATTTTTAATTGAACTTCTTAGTAGAATTTAGAAAATTTTCAACTCGCGACTGCAGAGGTTCCATGAAAAGCCTATGAAATCTCCATTTGACTGAGAACCGACTTCAATTTTGGAGTATATATTCAGAAATGATCAAGTTTTCTGAATATGAGTGGAAAAAATTTTTTGGAGAATTTTCCTAGGTGTATGACACCTTTCAAATTCAGATGAACTCTTCAATTCGAGAACGGTTCAAGATAGAGAAATTCTGTTAACGTCAATCGATTCAGAATGACCAAATTAGTGAACTTTACGAATTTGAAACAAAAATATTGAAGGGCAGTATTTTTCGAGATCCATTCTTGGAAAAATCGTAAAGTGCCCTCAAACGTATTTTGTCGAGCTGATTCATTCATTCATATGTCATTGAAAATTGAATTGAATGAAGGATTAATTAAAGAAGAGCAATATTTTTGTCAATATCACATATATTGTGGTTATTTCGTTAAAACTAAGTCAAAAAGCAATTTTTGATGCATAATTCGAAATCAGCTTGTCAAGATACGTAAGAGGATGGTTTGCGATTTTTCGAAAAACTGCACCTAACTTTTTCGAAAAAAGGTTCGACTCGAATTTGCAGAGCATTTCATTTTTGCGATATTCCCACTGGCAACTCTCAAATTTGACACACTGTATCTGTAGGTACACATATACCAAGTCAATTTCGAACCTTGGTCTTCTACGTACATCTATAATATCCCTACTCCAATTCAGTTCTGTGATAAATGAACCACAATAGGTAGGTGAGTTGGAGTGAAGTTTTAATTTTGAAATTTAAAATTCATTAGAGCTGAATATGAAGTGCAATTTAGCTTCCAGTAGGGTCTCGAAAGAAAAGTTAGAAATATGAATATTTTATGCTGAATATTAACCGTGTACTTCGAAGTTTCAAGATGAAAATCTGAGGAAAATTCTTCCGTCATTCTCTTAGAAATATACATTATTTTGAAATACTGAAAGTTAAACCTCGATTAACTTGTAAAACAAGTGATAAAGAAACCCTGGTGAGATTACAAGTGTTAAAACATTCGAAGGGGCAAATTTCTCTAGATGTGTCTGAAACTCAGTCTTTGTTGAAAAAACGATTTATACCTACTATTTTTCACGAGTAAAAATAACCACACAATAATTTCATATATATTTTTGTTAACTGTGCTTGAGGATATTTCACCCTGTGCATTAACATAACCTGTATGTTTTTCATGACCGATGTTTGTGAAACTCATTCCAATAAACAACGTTCGCAACAGAAGTTGGCAACAAATCTTTTTTTCTATGAGAGATTAACTCTCAAACTTCCAACTGAACCACATTCTTCAGGCTCCTTTGTCTGTTAAATGCTCATTTTATTTTGAGCGTTATTTATTGACAATGTGATGTAGCTTTCTGATTGTAAGATCACTCCGAAAACTTCGCCAAAGTAGGCCACGAAAACGTCTTGGAAACAGGGTGAAAGTCAACTGATTGCTCTTTGGTTTTTCATTTAGCGGGAAACTTTTACTCTCTCGGAAAGATTAGCGTTGACCACTTAGGTTTATTATCAAACAATAGCGAGATTATATTTTACATTTGCGTACACAAGTGAGTCAAGTTTTCAATGAAAACAACATATCCTGGAACTATTCAAAGGAAAGGCATTTGGATATAGTATGGCCACCCTGGTCGCCAGACCTTACTCCGCTAGATTTTTTGTTTTGATGTTTTTGCAGAAAAATATTTTATAACTTTTCCTCAGTTTACTACAGTAGAATGCCTCAACCCATATGTTTAATCGTACGCCTAATGATGAATAATCTCTGTCATCTGTCACTATTGAGTTTCATATTATGAGATATGAATCCTGTTGCAATTTTAGCTTCAATATCTTCAGACTGATCTAATAAAAGACTGAAATCAGCCAAACATAATCTAAACCCCTTTTTAATCATCTGTGCACGCCGCCGCTGGACATTTCTGCCATGCACATCTCCTGCAGTTTCAGTTGGTGAAATAACCTTTTATCTGCACGTGCAAACTATTTTCAAAGTAATTTAACGTGTTTGCTGCACCTTTCCTTCCTAATCGATATTAAATTGAGACAAATTTCGTTTTCAAAGATAGGTACGTAGAGTTTCTTTGAAGAGAGTTCGGAATCACCGAACTAAGAAATTCGTTATGAAAGTTCAACATTAGTAAATAAAATTTTTACAATTATTCATCAATATTAATGATCTTTGATTCATTTAAGTGATTTTTTTGAAAGTTTCCCAAAACTTCGGGTATTATTCTTCAGCTCTCATTAACGACTACAGCTCGCAGATATGAGATGGGATGTCTCTAAAATAATAATCCAAAGGATTGAGATCGGGTAATCGAGCTGGCCATTCAATGGGTTCCCATCATAAAATCCAGTGATTGCAGTTCAAAAATTGAGGGAGGTGGAGTATCATTTTATTGGAAATTGTTTTAGATAACTTCGGTAATGCCTTCGTTCATTCAAATTATTCACACAATATCAATCAATTGACTTATTTTCTTTATAGATGTAGAGTAGTTGAATATATTTGGGTATCTGGGAACTTTTAACGAATCGAATCCTTCAACCGCCGTTTTCAATCGAACACTCGCCATCTACTCCCTAAGGTGTTGTTCAACTGACTGCAGACAGGAACATTATTATCGTGCAAAACTTATTTTCCCAAATCGTTGTTTGATAATTTAAGCTTATTAAATATTATTACTGTCATTAATAGTGTCAAGAATTATAAATCTTTGACAAAGGTTTCTTGGCCCTGTATATTTTGTCTTCCATCGTCAAGGAAAAAAACGATCAAATTCTCATTATATCGACAGCTAATTACGTGTGTAAATGTTCGTAAAGTGGTGGACTCAATCTCACCGGAAAGAGAGCATTGTCCATGTTGCTTTCCAGTTTCCGAATAAATCTTTCGACTTGCGAATCATCTTTCAAGTCACATACACAAACTCGCAGACCTATTTTGTACGTAGAGTGTATAAAAAGGAGCAACTCGGCCTTTTAGACCATCCGTCATGTCAAATATAAGGTAAACGAGAAATAAATTGGCTTTTCCGTTGGATTGTCCGCTAGCCGCTGCATTTCCAACGTTTTCCGGGAAAAGCTGCCGAAAGACACAAATAAGAATTTTAGTTTGGAAATAGAACATTTGTCATTTTCCACCATTGTATTGACAATACTTGAAAAAAGGTAATTAATGAATAAAATGGTGAAGGTACCATGAAAAAAACAATGAAATCTTTAATTGGAAATGGAAATATTGACGGACAAAGATTTTTGAATGCACATAGCAAATTTTCGAAATATTCACTTCGAAATTGTAGAGATTCCGTAATAAGCCTATGAAATCTTCAGTTGGGTCGGAATCGACTTCAAATTCGGTGAGCATATTCAAAAGAGATTGAATTTTACGAAAATGAGTGGAAAAAAAAGAATAAAAATGTTTTGGGATGAAATTACCCCTCGCAAATCCAGAGGAACTTTTCAACTCGAGAACGATTAAAGATACAGCAATTCTGCGAAAGTCAATCGATTCAGAATGATAAAGTTGGTATACTCTACGAATTTGAAATGGAAATATTGACGGACAAATATTTTTGAATGCACATATAATCAACTTTTGGAAATTTTCAATTCGAAAATGTAGAGATTCCGTAATAAGCCTATGAAATCTTCAGTTGAGTCGGAATCGACTTCAAATTCGGTGAGCACATTCAAAAAAGATTAAATTTTACGAAAATGAGTGAAAAAAAAATAATAAAAATGTTTTGGGATGAAATTACCCCTCTCAAATCCAGAGGAACTTTTCAACTCGAGAACGATTGAAGATACAGCAATTCTGCGAACGTCAATCGATTCAGAATGATGAAATTAGTATACTCTACGAATTTTAAATGGAAATATTGACGGACAAATATTTTTGAATGCACATATAATCAACTTTTGGAAATTTTCAATTCGAAAATGTAGAGATTCCGTAATAAGCCTATGAAATCTTCAGTTGAGTCGGAATCGACTTCAAATTCGGTGAGCACATTCAAAAAAGATTAAATTTTACGAATATTGGTGGAAAAAAAATAATAAAAATATTTTGGGATGAAATTACCCCTCTCAAATCCAGAGGAACTTTTCAACTCGAGAACGATTGAAGATACAGCAATTCTGCGAACGTCAATCGATTCAGAATGATGAAATTAGTATACTCTGCGAATTTTAAATGGAAATATTGACGGACAAATATTTTTGAATGCACATATAATCAACTTTTGGAAATTTTCAATTCGAAAATGTAGAGATTCCGTAATAAGCCTATGAAATCTTCAGTTGAGTCGGAATCGACTTCAAATTCGGTGAGCACATTCAAAACAGATTAAATTTTACGAAAATGAGTGAAAAAAAAATAATAAAAATGTTTTGGGAAGAAATTACCCCTCTCAAATCCAGAGGAACTTTTCAACTCGAGAACGATTAAAGATACAGCAATTCTGCGAACGTCAATCGATTCAGAATGATGAAATTAGTATACTCTACGAATTTGAAATGGAAATATTGAAGGACAAATATTTTTGAATGCACAAATAAGCAAATTTTCGAAATTTTCAATTTGAGACTGTAGAGGTTCCGTAATAGGCCTATAAAATCTTCAATTGAGTCGGAATCGACTTCAAATTCGGTTTGCATACTCAGAAAATATCAAATTTCACAAATATGAGCAGAAAATTGTTTTAAAAGTTTTTTTTGTGGGAAATAACTCCTCTAAATTCCAAAAAAACTTTTTAACTCGAGAACGGTTGAAGATAGAGCAATTCTGCTAACGCCAATCGATTCGGAATGATGATATTAGTATACTCTGAGAATTTCAAGTTGATCGACGAACAGAAGCAATAGCACTAAAAATGTCGTAAGGGGTAGACCCCTAAAAATCTTGAAAATTACAAAATCATCAGATCCATTTGGAATTCGCACTATTTACGCAAAATTTTACGCTGATTCCAAAAATATATGATTTTCATTTGTTCAGGTACAAGTTTTAGCATAAAAAAGTAATAAAACGTCAAAAAGTCTCTTGCAAGATGAAAATGGCGGAGGTGACGTAAAAATACTAAGAAATCATTAATTGACTCAGAATTCACTTAAAATTCGGTGTGCGTACTCAGAAAAGATCGAATTTTACAAATTTGATCAAAAAGATTTTTTTTATTTTTTTTTTGAGGGAAGCAACTCCTCTAAACTCCAGAAAAACTTTTCATCTCGAGAACAGTTGAAGATAGAGCAATTCTGCTAACGCCAATCGATTCGGAATGATGAAATTAATATACTCTGAGAATTTCAAGTTGATCGACGAACAAAAGCAATAGCACTAAAAATGTCGTAAGGGGTAGACCCCTAAAAATCATGAAAATTACAAAATCATCAGATCCACTTGGAATTCGCACTATTTACGCAAAATTTTACGCTGATTCCAAAAATATATGATTTTCATTTGTTCAGGTACAAGTTTTAGCATAAAAAAGTAATAAAACGTCAAAAAGTCTCTTGCAAGATGAAAATGGCGGAGGTGACGTAAAAATACTATGAAACCATTAATTGACTCAGAATTCACTTAAAATTCGGTGTGCGTACTCAGAAAAGATCGAATTTTACAAATTTGATCAAAAAGATTTTTTTTTTATTTTTTTTTGAGGGAAGCAACTCCTCTAAACTCCAGAAAAACTTTTCATCTCGAGAACAGTTGAAGATAGAGCAATTCTGCGAACGCCAATCGATTCAGAATGATGAAGTCGGTATACTTGAAATTGAAATGGTAATATTGACGAACTAATATTTTTGAATGCACAAATAAGCAGATTTTCGAAAATTTCAATGCGAAAATGTAGAGGTTCCGTAATAAGCCTATGAAATCTTCAATTGAGTCGGATTCCACTTCAAATTCGGTGAGCATATTCAAAAATGACTGTCTTTTACGAATATCGGTGGAAAAAAAATAATAAAAATGTTTTGGGATGAAATTACCCCTCTCAACTCCAGATGAACTTTTCAACTCGAGAACGGTTAAAGACAGAGCAATTCTGCTAACGTCAATCGATTCAGAATGATAAAGTTGGTATTTTTCATGAATTTTAAAACAATAGGACGAAATTAGAGATTATTCGAAAAAAGTTCTAAGAGGTAGACCCCTAAAAAATCATGAAAAATTCAAAATTGTCAGGTTCACTTGAAATCGCACTATATAGGCAGAATGTCATGATGATTCTGAAAATATATGATTTGCATATGCTCGAATACAAGGTTCATAAAAAAAAAAGGATAAAACATGGAAAATTGCCTAGCAAGGTCGAAATGGCGGAGGCGCCGTTAATTATGAAATATTCAATTGACTCGGGGAATTTGGTGTGCATATTAAAAAAAAAATTGCGTTTTACGAATAAGGCTAAAAAAAACTTTAAAAAATGTTTGCATAGAAATGAATTGAAAAAGACGTTACTGAAGAAAATTTGGCAACACAATCAAAATATCTAGAAACGAATCAATTTTCAGCGAGAAAACCACATAAAATACCAAATCAATTCACCCCTTTCCTGCGAATGATGCATCGAAAACTATTTCTCCGCCGAACCCTATAAAAACGTGGTAATTCCCGACAGAATTCGATTTCTTTTGTAGGCACATCCGCCTCTTAAATTTGTAACTGCTTTTTTGGCAGACATAAAACGGCTTTTATACAGTCGAGGTGAAATAATGATGCTGTTCTCCTTTCATACGACCGAACACCAGACATAAATCATTCTGGGAGCGTCTTGTTTTCAATTGTTTTCCATCGGAGATGCTGATAGTGACAAGTTGAGTGACTGGTGAACTATCTCAGAGAGGGTATATAGTGATTTATAGTAGGTTAGTGCAGCTGAGGTTGGTTTTATCAGCCCCGCGATATCTATACATTTTTTTTCCAGGCTCTTTCAGATCTTTCTCGACCCAAATCTTCAGCACACCCAGTCTCGCGCGAAATGATATTCGAAAAAGTGGCCTACTACGATTTGCATACGCTTCCAATTCAGTGAAATCATTTGGAGAGACACTTTAGTTCTATAAGATGAACGAAATGCAAATGTGGCAGAAAGCTTTGATCCGACATAAGCACTCTGGGGAGGGTGTTGCGTATAAGGACAGGAGACGAAGTATTTCTGTTGATGTTTTAGGATTTATCGAGATATCTACCGAAAGCTCTATTCACCATCAAGACGCGGCAGATCAAAAATTTTTTGATTTTTGCATGAACGTGGAAAAATATTGCATGAAATCCGCGCAAAAAGTGTTTATTGCCCAAGAGCTGTTATCCAACTCGGCCTGTTACTTCTTGCACTTTGGCATAAACAACTTTCAATCCATTTTCGTCGGTACTGAAATCCTCTTTTAGCGCTGTCAAAATGATTCATATGTCATCATTAAATGGTCTACGCTGATTGCTGATTTCCCAGCAAACACACTCGTTACATTTACGTAAATGTGACATAAAATTATCGGAACACTTTTATGTAAAATAGTTACGTAAATACTCTATCACATTACTGAGACACTAAACCGCATATTTACGTAAAAATTGTTTGAATGTCGTAGGTAATAAGTAAAATCTTACGGTCAATATACCAGTAGGTACCTGCTGTTTTACCTAAAGGCTATATAAAAGTTGTTACTTCAATTGGAAATTCAACATAAGGTATACTCTCTCTGCTGTCAAATGTCGAAAGATCATCGTAATTATTGAATTCATCAAAATTCCCAAGATTTTGGCTATTAATTGTTTATATGCATTTTGTCGAGTATATAGTAATTATTGATGAGTGAAGATATTCCGATACACATACATACATTTCGATAACTGACATATTATCATCAGTAGGTAATCTACACAGTGTAGATTATAGTTCAAATAAAATGTGCATATGAAAAGGTCTGAAATAAGTAGTCTAGTGAAGCGGTTATTTGTGCAATCCTTGATAGCTATCATCTATATAGCAACAATATAAAAGTTACATAACATATAGTGTATGTTATGTAACATTAATGTCAGCTTTTCACAATCGTTATAAATATATTTAAAAGAATTATACCTATGAAATATATGAGTAGTTACATCATAGTTATGTAAAAGTTACATAACATCTAATTTATATATGTAATATTCATGTAATTTTGTTACATCTGTTACGTAATACTGACATCATGAAATAATATATAAAGAAAAAATATGTAAAGAAGTTACATCAGTGTTATATAAAAATGAGGTTGTATTTGTGGCGGAACTTTTGTCATGACAAGGAAGTAAGTTTTACATACCATAGTTACGTAACAAATTATATTAGTTATGTCACATTTATGTCAATTTTACATAATTGTGTTTGCTCAGAATTTCGACCACCCAGTCTAAAACGAACCCAACACCGGACTCTTGGGATAAAGTAACGATTTTTCATATTGCCAATATACTCTGTAATGGAGTCCTTTTCTGTCGCATGCTATTCATAAGCAATAAAAAATTTGCCGCAGTGGAAGCAATAAGTGAGCTAGTTGGACCCTACTGTTAACGTTTTGGATGGTACTTATAGAAACGGCATACGTGACGAAAATTCGGGTAGTTATAGCGATAGCAGTTATATAAATTACAAAGATTATCGATGATACATCAATGAAACGTGTTAACATCCAGCATTATTTCTCGATTGTGCATCGAAATTCTGTAATTATTGTTCCATTCGCTCCATTTATAAAATATGTATTCTAGTATTTAGAGAAACAAAACCAAACATAAATAATTTGTGAGAACTCGATGCAATCAAAAGAATTTTGAGAAAACTACAAAATAAATTCAAATTTTGTCAACAAATGAGGCGAGCCCGCCATCTATACTTCAAAGCCAAAAGTATCGATACCAGGAGCTTCAAAATTCCGCAAGTATTGTTCAAAACATTTCATTTATGACAGATGTATTTCAATAAACAACAGAAATAATCTATGAGAAGTAGGATTTTGCAGAACAATACAAAATAAGTTCAAAATCAACTAACAAATGGGGCGAATTTGCCATCTATCTTTCATTATTCGAACTAAAACATGTGCTAATTCCGAGCGTGTTCACTCTACGTTTTTCACGCACGCCGACAAGCACAGGTGTGAACGTCGACAGGCATGCACTTCTCATGCAAGGTTAGAAATGCAGGTTGGACAAGCATGTATCTGAATCGGTCTTAGGGTCAGTTTATCAATGTCGTGTTAGCGTACTTTGACTCCCGGTTAAATTTGACTCATGGTTAGAATGAATATGGCATTTGCTATATGAAGGAATCAACCCACATTCTAACCATGAGTTAAATTTACCTCGAAGTTAAAGTACATTGAAAAACCGGCCCTTAATGGAGCTTGCTATTCCTGAACTGAACAGCACCTGACTTCATTAATGGGATTTAGTTGGCACATGAATATTTGTGCTCTGTCAAATCACTTTAGGAGCTACCCAGAACTACTCACAGTGGCAATTCGAAATTTACGTTACGGTAACATGTCAAGGGCAGGCTATAATAATTTGACATTAAACTTTTTAATCAAAACATTTGGAAAATTGTTTGGTAGGGTAGAGCCAAAATATAAAACAGAAGAAGAATGAGAAGAAGATTTCGTCTTTGACAACCAACATAACCTCAATAATAAGATTAGATTAAGATAGTGGTAACAAACCATAGCGTCCATAACACAATTTGCAGTTTATTGTGTGTATTGAATAATCAAAAAGTTAACCTTTCATCATTACAGTCAGAAAATATGGAATTTGAAACCCAGAATATTTCCAAACTCAGAAAGTTGGAAGGAATACTCTCGCAGTTGATAGAAAAAATTGACCAAGAAATCGTCAAAACTGAGGTTGAATGGTTGCACTTGA
Source organism: Chrysolina americana (assembly GCA_958502065.1). Classification (NCBI taxonomy): domain Eukaryota; kingdom Metazoa; phylum Arthropoda; class Insecta; order Coleoptera; family Chrysomelidae; genus Chrysolina; species Chrysolina americana. Next base: position 71,378,579 of record OY293416.1, on the reverse strand, counting down.
AAAGCCTTGCAGAGACAAACGGTCCTTTAGCCAACAACAGAATACTGAAAACTGAACCAAAGGAACCCAAAAAGAATGTGAAAATGGAGTTGACTGATGAAGTTTACATCAATACCTCTCAACTGGAACTCTGTCCCCTAAGAGCGGCTGCCTTACAGGATTTAGAAGAATTTGATAGTGATTGAAGTGCATTCGAGAGATCTGGAACAACTTACAACTGTGGGAGTCAATTTGTATCAAGAACAATTTCAAAACCGACTTAGCAGGTACAAATTTCTTAAAATTAGTTCAACAATAGTTTTTCAGACTTTGTTTGATGCAAATGAACTAGACTGTGGATATTACCTTCATTTTTATGAGAAGAGTGGCTCTTGTTTTCCATTTTGAAGTGTTCAGGACACTAAAATACCTAATCAGAATATCCTTGTAATAAATTGTAAATAAATATCATGTTTGATTTTCTTTCTTCATACTAATCCTTCCCCAAAAAGTGATGTGAACATAACTCATGCAAATTGAAAATTATCTAACAAACTTGTTGAACCATTTATCATCATAATAAACCAGTTTTATTGAAGGGGACTCCTAGTTGCATTCAAAATTAGCAAAGTAATGCACATAATGGAGAAAGAAGACAAAAATAGACCACAACTATAGACAAGCTTCTATATTTTTCCCATTTTTGGCAAAGTCCTTGAAGTTATTGCTTTATAAGACTTATTAAGGAGTAGGAAGAATGAATCTACACGTATCTACATCTGCATGTATACAAACAGTTTCAACTGGTTTATTATGACCCAAAAAATAAATCTATTTTTTTAATATACCAAATTTTAATGACGCCGCTTATTCACTAATTTGAGATCACATCTGATATTTTCATTTTGATCAGTGAGCATATTATTATTATATGGCAACTCAGAATCAAAAAACAATCGAATTCAAATCATTTATTCTCTATAATATATTTTAATAACAGTGTGTTAACAATGTAATATATAGTTCAATCAATAAATTCATTTAAATCCAATTCGAAACCCTAATCAGAAACCTATTTTAAAGAGTTGCGTGAAAACAAGTTTTGCACTGGGAAATTGACTCGATTCTCGAAAAATCTCACATACGGATTACTCTCATTCCACATCACTGAATATCAACAACGAAAATAACATCCCAACAAATAACTATTAAAGCACTATACGACAAAATACAAATTAAAAACGGTTAGATGTTATTCTAAAGCTTCAACTTCCGAGCAAAGTACGGAAAAGCGGACATTCTCCCCCAAACAAAATATTATTATAATTGAAAATAAGCTGATGATGGGTCAAAGCGACGAAACTTTGAAAAATCCACCAGAAGCCACTAAAACGAAAGGCCCCTCTTTTTCCTGTATCTGCATCTGGAACAGAGGAAAATTCCTGTTCGCCAAACATCTACCCCTTTTAATTTGTACCACGTTAGGAGAAAAATATAGAACCCCGTTCATTTTACGTTTTTATTTGTACTTCAGCTACCTATAAAAATAATTAAGTCCTACTCACGATACAAAAAAAATCTATACAACTTCTGCATAGGCAAGACGAAGAAATATGCACTCTGTAAAAAATAGGTGTGGAAACTTAGTGGCGGAAATACGAGACCCCATGCTCCTTAGTGCAATTTTATTATTTCTTTTTCTCTATTTACATAAGATCCGGCGAAAGTAACTGGACGTCTTGGCAACTACAAGAAGAAAGACATCGGATGTTTATACCAAAATCTCATCAATACAAGTTCAAACTAGAATTCAAACTTTGGCATGTGAATTTAAATCTTCAAATCTCCGAAATGATAACTGGCAAATAAATTGCTCCTATCATAACACTACTCTTTCTATTTTAATCACCATCATCTGTAATATTCTCCCGCAACTTGCTAGAGTTTATAATCACACCATACAGATTCACAATTCAATTCGTAAATGTACGAATTTATATAACTTCATATAGGTATCAAACGGAAAACAATCCCCTTTTTTTTTTGTTTCAAATCCCACATTCCCAGTTTGTTCTTTGTAAACTTCCATAGCAAAAGCTGGAACTCGCCACTAATCAGAAATTCATGGATAACACCCAACTGAATCACTTCCATAATATAAGTTGGAACCCTGCTATATTGGTTTCAATCTGTATTTTGAAAACTGTCACGTTCTTAACGGATAGTGTAGGGAAATTCACAAATGAAACCGTAAAATTACACATTTTGTCTGTAAATTTGCCTTCCAAAACCAAACTGAGTACTAGCATTTTACGCATTGAATTATCTGTAGACTTGTTGAATATTCTAGGTCGATTCACAGTTTAAACTGTAATTTTACAGATTGCGTCTGTAGATCTGCATTTCAAACCAACATGATTTCTCACATTTTACAGATTGATTTATCTGTTTATCTTGAATAGTGTAGACAAACTCACAATCAAAAGCGTAAATTTCCAAATTTTTCTGTAGATTCGTCTTTCAAACAAAAATAATGTCTTTCATTTTACAGATTGAATTCTGTGTAGTTTCATTTGATGAATAATGTAGGTAAAGTTACAATCCAAACCGTAAATTTGTGTGTGAATTCTTACAGTTTACGAAATGAATCTGTTTACCTGTAGACTTAACTGATGAACACTGTTGGTCGATTCACAGTTCAAACTGTAATTTTACAGATTGCGTCTGTAGATCTGCATTTCAAACCAACATAACTTCTCACATTTTACAGATTGATTTATCTGTTTATCTTGAATAGTGTAGACAAACTCACAATCAAAAGCGTAAATTTCCAAATTTTTCTGTAGATTCGTCTTTCAAACAAAAATAATGTCTTTCATTTTACAGATTGAATTCTGTGTAGTTTCATTTGATGAATAATGTAGGTAAAGTTACAATCCAAACCGTAAATTTGTGTGTGAGTCCTTACAGTTTACGAAATGAATCTGTTTACCTGTAGACTTAACTGATGAACACTGTTGGTCGATTCACAGTTCAAACTGTAATTTTACAGATTGTGTATGTAGATTTGCATTTCAAACCACGATTTCTCACATTTTACAGATTGATTTATCTGTGTTCATCTTGAGTAGTGTAGACTGTTATTTTACAGATTATGTCTTTAGATCTGCATTTCAAACCAACATAACTTCTCACATTTTACAGATTGATTTATCTGTTTATCTTGAATAGTGTAGACAAACTCACAATCAAAAGCGTAAATTTCCAAATTTTTCTGTAGATTCGTCTTTCAAACAAAAATAATGTCTTTCATTTTACAGATTGAATTCTGTGTAGTTTCATTTGATGAATAATGTAGGTAAAGTTACAATCCAAACCGTAAATTTGTGTGTGAGTCCTTACAGTTTACGAAATGAATCTGTTTACCTGTAGACTTAACTGATGAACACTGTTGGTCGATTCACAGTTCAAACTGTAATTTTACAGATTGTGTATGTAGATTTGCATTTCAAACCACGATTTCTCACATTTTACAGATTGATTTATCTGTGTTCATCTTGAGTAGTGTAGACTGTTATTTTACAGATTATGTCTTTAGATCTGCATTTCAAACCAACATAACTTCTCACATTTTACAGATTGATTTATCTGTTTATCTTGAATAGTGTAGACAAACTCACAATCAAAAGCGTAAATTTCCAAATTTTTCTGTAGATTCGTCTTTCAAACAAAAATAATGTCTTTCATTTTACAGATTGAATTCTGTGTAGTTTCATTTGATGAATAATGTAGGTAAAGTTACAATCCAAACCGTAAATTTGTGTGTGAGTCCTTACAGTTTACGAAATGAATCTGTTTACCTGTAGACTTAACTGATGAACACTGTTGGTCGATTCACAGTTCAAACTGTAATTTTACAGATTGTGTATGTAGATTTGCATTTCAAACCACGATTTCTCACATTTTACAGATTGATTTATCTGTGTTCATCTTGAGTAGTGTAGACTGTTATTTTACAGATTATGTCTTTAGATCTGCATTTCAAACCAACATAACTTCTCACATTTTACAGATTGATTTATCTGTTTATCTTGAATAGTGTAGACAAACTCACAATCAAAAGCGTAAATTTCCAAATTTTTCTGTAGATTCGTCTTTCAAACAAAAATAATGTCTTTCATTTTACAGATTGAATTCTGTGTAGTCTCATTTGATGAATAATGTAGGTAAAGTTACAATTCAAATCGTAAATTTGTGTATGAATTCTTACAGTTCACGAAATGAATCTGTTTACCTGTAGACTCACTCAATGAACATTGTTGGTCGATTCACAGTTTAAACTGTAATTTTACAGATTGCGTCTGTAGATCTGCATTTCAAACCAACATGATTTCTCACATTTTACACATTGATTTATCTGTGTTCATCTTGGAAAGTGTAGACTGTAATTTTACAGATTGTGTCTGTAGTCAATGAATAGTGTAGGTAAACTGGTAAATTCACAATTTGAAGTGTAAATTTACATACCTTGTCTGTAAATGTGGATATCAAACTAAAAGGCAAATATATGTTCATCAGCAGACTGACTCAATGAATATAGTGAAGGTTTTACAGTGCAAATTTTCATTGTTCATCTGCAGACTCAATGGGTATAGTGTAGGTAGATTCACAATTCAAACTGTAAATTTACATACTTCGTCAGTAGATTGGCAAATCAAACAAAAAGAATTTTTCGCATTTTCCGAATTGAATTTGTGGAACTGTGGAATTACTGCAAGAACCTTAGGGTGTTTAAAAAAAGTCAGCAGCATTTAAATTTGGGGAATTAGTATGTGGATCTGCAATTCAAACCTAAAGAACGCTTTGCATAGTACAATCTCAACTTTTTGGTTTTAATCTGTTGATTCACAATTCAAAGAATCGCGAAACTGTATATTTTAAATAATCATAATAGTGCGATTGAAGAAAATTTTTTATTTGAAAACTATCAAATCCAAACTGAAAATGCATATCATCTGCTTCAGTACAGAGGGTGTAAATTTACAGATTGGCCTGTAATTTTGTGAACTGCAAGTTTTTCGAGAAGGTAAGTGAAATGAATAAACCCTACATGACAGATCGAAACTGAAGATTTTTTCAAGATTTTCAGGAACCCAGGGAAACTAATGCTTGGAAAAATATTGAGAAACACAAAGAAAAATCTTTGGCCACATTTAAATCCCATATAAGGAACGTTGTCTTTCGGGAAACTGAACAGATGGACGAGTAGGCTTTCAAGTAGATCAAACGATCTCCAGTAGTTCACATGATTCTCCAGTAGTTCAAAAGACCTCCAGTTACCTGTGCACCCGAATCAATAACATTCATCTATTTTTCAGCTTTTCGAGAAAACTTCAATATATTAGGTACTAAAGCATCACTACTCGCTTCGTGTTATTAAAGCACGAATTTCAGCCTGCGCTATTCGTCGTCAGTGTCTCCTTCGCTCGAGTAATCCTGGATGGGGAGGGGCCTAGCGAAAGGTGCTGATGTCATCTGTCTGAAAATCATATGATGATGATAATGACGAACTGCGATGGAAAAACTATGGTTTTTAGGAAGGTCTTATTTATAACGTTTTAGGAAAAACGTTAGGGCGATTTCATCCAAGTTACCAACTCGAAGTGATGAATCTCTAGGATCGGAGCATGGGAATGTGGATAAACGGACTGTCGGATCGAATCTATGAAATGGACATTGCGAGAAATCATTATAAAGAACCGAAAATCGACGAACTGCAATAGAAAAACTATTATTATTCCAAAATAATAAGAGTCTTATCAATTCGAGTTTAGGGAAAACGTAGGGGCAAAAAGGAGAATTTTTTCAAGTTACCATCAAGATGAGATAAATTTCTAGAGTTGGAGGATTGGGGATGTGGATAAAAAGGGTTCTTTATTCAACTTTATCGACTTTTCATCAAATCTGTGAAATGTACATTGCGTGTGATCATTTTAACGGACCGAAAATCGAACAATGACAATGAAGAACACAAAATCTAGCCGAAGCAACTGCTTTCACTTCTAAGCACCCTTTTTTATTCTAATCAACGAATTATGACTATTTTTGTATATAATAATGACGAACTCCAAAAGAAAAATTATAATTTTTAACAAATAAGTCATATTAATTTCGTTTTAGTGAAAATGTTGGGGCAACAAGATTTTATCCAAGTTACCAACTCGACGTGATTAAATCTCTGGAATAGACCACTGTAAAGAAACAAAAATCGGTAAACGGAAAAAAAAAACTCGGAAAATATACCCCCGGAAAAAAAAACGGAGAAAAAACCCCCGAAAAAAAAATGAAAAAAAACGAAAAAAAAAATGTAAAAAACGCGGAAAAAATACCCCTATATGCGATAACAATGGCCAGTACACAAAAAGTAATGAAATATTAACTGTGTGTCATGTTAAGTCATATTTGAATCATTTTACAATACAAAGGGGTGGAACAACAGATTTTCCAGCCTTGCAAAAAGGCGAATCTGTCACCGGGTTAGTTCGTTCAGGAACAATCGAGTCATAAAAATATAAAAAATCGTCTTTTTTGGTCGTCGACGGTGAACATTCCCCAAAACATTTATTGGTATTGTAAAATGAATCTATGGTATAGTTTCTTAAACATGACACACAGTTGAAATTTCATTACTTTTTGTGTACTGGCCATTGTTATCGCATATAGGGGTATTTTTCCGGATTTTTTTTTTCCGGGGATTTTTTTCCAAGGATTTGTTTTCGGTTTTTTTTCTGGGGGGGTATTTTTTCCGGGGTATTTTTTAGGTTTTTTCCGTTTTTTTTGAGGGGTATTTTTTCCGTTTTTTTTTCCTACATTCCAAAAATCGAATAATTACTGAAAAACACAAAATCCAGCCAAAACAACAGCTCCTTTCAATTCTAGGCATCACTTTTTATTTATTAGGATTATTTTCATATCGTGTAAAATTATTTTAGATAGACGTAATAGTTTCTTGGATTCGAATATTCTTCTATACATTTAACCGTAAGTGCCCTCTAGTAATGGGTTGCAATTTTTTTATATAAAATGTATCATTTTAATAATTGCGATTGAACAAAGTCTTTGTCTGGAATGGTGAATATACAGGGTGTTTCCGAAATTGGAGCAATAAATAAAATGTCTATGAGACATAATGACACAATAAAAAGCATCTACCTTTTTTTCTGAAATACTTGAAAATCTCCCAAAAATAACTCACGATTGTTTGGGAAGCACTGGTTTCATTCGTCAGTTCCTAGGGCGCCTATCTTCTAGTATTGCGTTTATTACTCGTATTCCCGCACCGTTGCCAGTTTATTATCATTTCGTAAACCTTGCCAGTTATTACATTTGGCTTCGAAGTGAACCGAAATAAAAACACTGAATCAAATCAAAATGAGGGCAATAAGGCATTCTCATTTCATAAGAGGGGATTAAAAAGTTACTGAAAATAAACGGAATTTCATTTCGCAACAGGTGTTCGAAATGACCGCCACCACTTTCTATGCAGAGTCTCGCACGACGAAGTAACGAGTCACAAGCACGCTGAAAACTACCTCGTTGTCGCATCTGTAGAACGGCCTTTTTTTTGTCGCCGCGTTTACATCTAGGCGGGCCGATGATCTCTAGCCAGAGGTTCCCAAAAGTTCGCCAGAGTTTTCCGAAAACTTCAAAGTTCAATATTTTCAAAAAAATAACGTTTTTTCGAAAAAAATGTAATCCTTCATTCCGCTTTGATTTTTCGATTTCTATTAACCGTTTCATTTATTGCTCCAATTTCGGAAACACCCTGTATATTTTCCCTTTCAAGTGGGACACCCTATGTAATAAATACACTTACGATAATCTTCTGTAGTAATTCAACCATTCCTCCACCATTTGAGCGACCAACAACGGTCTTTTATGCAGCAATTGTTGAGCAACGAGGATCCCTCCTTCCGTTTCGCACACATCCAACCACTGACGGAGAATGGCTTCTTCTCTGCCAAGCTACGCAAAAAAAATAGCACGTTCGAAAAAAATACACCGCGATATAATAATCAAACATCATATCTTTTAATATGTTAATATCGTTCGATCTTACCTCTGATTCCGTTAGGAAGTGTATTGGCAAAATCTTCCGATCTCTGTCCATCAAAGGCAGGAAGGAGCTCCTCATGTGGTCCGGATTCATGTTACTGTGCTGGATCGGAGGACGTGAATCGATCCTGCTGTACGGCTCGATGGGGACCAGTGCGGAAAAATGGCCCCGAGTATATCCCAGGGCGATTGGGGTGCGGATACAGAAGCTTTGTTCCCATAGCAAAGGCAGATACACGCCTGAGTGAAGAAACAAAATTATGTCACTTCTACTCATACCTACCAAAAAACTCGAAGAAATTCTTCCGTAACGATAGGATTGAAAAAGGGAAGATGAAAAACGCAAAAAAATGCGTTTCTTAAAATCTTCCATTCAACTTTCAAAGATTTCTTGCCAGTTACCGACATCACAACCCAAAACTGTATTTTGCCGGAGAACTATCAATTTTTCATAATTACAACTCTATATACTCTGAATCTACGTGAAATTTCCTTTCATTTGCTTTATTAATTTTCAGGAATACTAACTTTTTTTAGGAATTACGAACGGTGAAAGAAAATTAGGTCGGATTTCATCGGTAGTAAGCGATATCTCAATCCAAAACCATCTTTTGCCGTCAAACCACGAACTTTTCATAATTACAACCCTATATATTCAGAATCTACGTGAAATTTCCTTTTATATGCTCTATAAATATTCAGGAATATTAACGTTTCTCAGAAGTTATTAACGGTGAAAGAAAATTAGTTCGGATTTCATCGCTAGTAAGCGACATCTCAACCCAAAACAATGTTTTGCCGGCAAACCACGAACTTTTCATAATTATAACCCTATATATTCAAAATCGACGTGAAATTTGCTTTCATATGCGCTATAAATATTCAGGAATATTAACGTTTCTCAGAAATTATCAACGGTGAAAGAAAATTAGTTCGGATTTTATTGTTAGTTTGCGACATCTCAACATAAAACCATCTTTTGCCGTCAAACCACGAACTTTTCATAATTACAACCCTATATATTCAGAATCTACGTGAAATTTCCTTTTATATGCTCTATAAATATTCAGGAATATTAACGTTTCTCAGAAGTTATTAACGGTGAAAGAAAATTAGTTCGGATTTCATCGCTAGTAAGCGACATCTCAACCCAAAACAATGTTTTGCCGGCAAACCACGAACTTTTCATAATTATAACCCTATATATTCAAAATCTACGTGAAATTTGCTTTCATATGCGCTATAAATATTCAGGAATATTAACGTTTCTCAGAAATTATCAACGGTGAAAGAAAATTAGTTCGGATTTTATTGTTAGTTTGCGACATCTCAACATAAAACCATCTTTTGCCGTCAAACCACGAACTTTTCATAATTACAACCCTATATATTCAGAATCTACGTGAAATTTCCTTTTATATGCTCTATAAATATTCAGGAATATTAACGTTTCTCAGAAGTTATTAACGGTGAAAGAAAATTAGTTCGGATTTCATCGCTAGTAAGCGACATCTCAACCCAAAACAATGTTTTGCCGGCAAACCACGAACTTTTCATAATTATAACCCTATATATTCAAAATCTACGTGAAATTTCCTTTTATATGCTCTATAAATATTCAGGAATATTAACGTTTCTCAGAAGTTATTAACGGTGAAAGAAAATTAGTTCGGATTTCATCGCTAGTAAGCGACATCTCAACCCAAAACAATGTTTTGCCGGCAAACCACGAACTTTTCATAATTATAACCCTATATATTCAAAATCTACGTGAAATTTGCTTTCATATGCGCTATAAATATTCAGGAATATTAACGTTTCTCAGAGATTATCAACGGTGAAAGAAAATTAGTTCGGATTTTATCGTTAGTAAGCGACATCTCAACACAAAACCATCTTTTGCCGGCAATCCACGAAGTTTTCATAATTATAACCCTGTATATTTGGAATCAACGTAAAATTTCCCAAAATATGCCCCATCAATTTTCGCAGATACTAACTTCGTTTAGGAACTACAAACAGTTAAAGAAATTTATGTCTGATTTCATTAGTAACCATCTTTTGCTGACAAATCGTGAACTTTTCATAATCAAAACGAGTTTTCTTTCATTCGCCTTATTTATATTCAGGAATATCAACAACGATTTCTTAACAACCTCCCCTCACTCGCGAACTCGGTCGTCTTCCGTTCCCCTCCTACCCCTTTGTCCGACTCACCTTCGAATCTGGCGTATCCGATGGCTTCTCCTCTGAAACTTTTGACGTATTTGACGCCGTAGACGATGATAGGGCGACGAAGAATGTGCGCCAAGGCAAAAACGTGTAATTGTTCGAGACTCGTACCCGGCTGGCTGGCCAGTGACAATAAACTCGTCCAGTCTTCTTCCCATTGTCCTTCCTCCAAGGAGTATTGGAGGATGGAGGCGTGGCTGGACTCGTACTCCTTCCATCTTGGATAGAACCTACGTTGTAACGAAATGACAGAATGAATAAACTAGAAACTAATCTACATGGATTAAAATTTTGTTAGAGAGTAGGAAATTGCGGAGATAAAAATCCTATTGTGTTCAGAAAACCATATTATTTACTCCGTTTCAGGGAAAACGTTGGTGCAAACTTTTCACCAACTAAAACGATGACGCGGCAACACCTTCTGCATCAGATTAGCAGAAAGGGCCACACTTATCTCGGTTGTTCACCACATCTAGGGAAAAAATTATGGAACGAAGAAATATAATATAGAAAGATGGCAATGTCGTAAAACCCGCAGACATGGAAAGCTCCATGAAAAAAAATATTCAGACTGAGATAATACGAATAATGTTCACTTACACGTGTCCTCCTTGCCCAAGACTTTCGGCTAGCGCTCTCCTGAGCATATTGTCCCTGTCGAATACGCCCCAAGTGGCCTGCATGACGGAATCCAAGAGACAGTCGCCCGCCGATCTGTTCCAGAGGGCGTACAGTCGAGATCCCAGACGGACGGTTATGTCCAAGGACCAGTTTATGACGGCCGGATCCGTCTCTAGCTGCTCTTGGGCGTCTTTGTCGAGCAGCTCGACGAAGAGTTGATCTTGAACGGGGGAAGGCAGTTCGTCCACTTCTGAAAGGAGCGTTCGGATTGTGTAATGTTCGAAATCGACTACTTTATTTTTTATACAGGCCGTTTGATCTTATGCCGATTATTATTAATGCAGAATGTATGAAAGATCAAAGAAAACTACCAGTATGCGAAATCCCAACTCAAAATTATCTTTTGCCGATGATTCATAAACATTTTATAACCACAACCGAATATACTCGAAATCTACGTGAAATTTTCCATCAAGTGTACCAGGAATATTAGTTTTTTTTTTTTTTTCAGAAATTACGAACGGTGAGAGAAAATTAGGTCGGATTTCATCGCTAGTTACCGACATCCCAACACAAAACTTCTTTTGCTGGAGAACCATGAACTTTTCATAATTACAAACCTAAATATTCGGAATCCAAGTAAAATTTCCTTTCATTTTCTCTACTAATATTCAGGAATATCAGCTTTCTACAAGAATTACGAACGGTGAAAGAAAATTAGGACGGATTTCATTGCTAGTTCCGACATCCAAACACATAACCCATCTTTTGCCGGAAAACTCAAAATTTTTCATAATAACAACCCCATATATTCAAATTCTACGAGAAAATTCCTTTCATTTGATCTATAAATATTCAGGAATATTAACGTTTTTCAGAAATTATTAACGGTGATAGAAAATTAGTTCGGATTTCATCGCTAGTTACCGACATCCCAACACAAAACTTCTTTGGCTGGACAACCATGAACTTTTCATAATTACAAACCTAAATATTCGTAATCCAAGTAAAATTTCCTTTCATTTGCTCTACTAATATTCAGGAATATCAGCTTTCTACAAGAATTACGAACGGTGAAAGAAAATTAGGACGGATTTCATTGCTAGATACCGACATCCAAACACATAACCATCTTTTGCTGGAAAACTCAAAATTTTTCATAATAACAACCCCATATATTCAAATTCTACGAGAAAATTCCTTTCATTTGATCTATAAATATTCAGGAATATTAACGTTTTTCAGAAATTATTAACGGTGATAGAAAATTAGTTCGGATTTCATCGCTAGTTACCGACATCCCAAGACAAAACTTCTTTGGCTGGAGAACCATGAACTTTTCATAACTACAAACCTAAATATTCGGAATCCAAGTAAAATTTCCTTTCATTTGCTCTACTAATATTCAGGAATATCAGCTTTCTACAAGAATTACGAACGGTGAAAGAAAATTAGGACGGATTTCATTGCTAGTTACCGACATCCAAACACATAACCATCTTTTGCCGGAAAACTATAAATTTTTCATAATAACAACTCCATATATTCAAATTCTACGAGAAAATTCCTTTCATTTTATCTATTAAAATTTAGGAATATTAGCTCATTTTAGAAATTACGAAAGGTGAAAAAAATTAGGACCGATTTCATCGCTTGTTACCGATATCCCAACATAAAACTATCTTTTGCTGGAGAACTAAAAAAATTTCATAATAACAACCCTTTATATTCTGAATCTGCGTGAAATTTACTTTCATTTGCACTATTAATATTCAGGAATATCAGCTTTTTACAAGAATTACGAACGGGGAAAGCAAATTAGGACGGCTTTCATCGCTAATTACCGACATCCCAACACAAAACTATCTTTTGCCGGAGTACTAAAAATTTTTCCTAATAGCAACTCTATATATTCTGAATTTACGTGAAATTTCCTTTCATATTCTCTATCATTATTCGGGAATATTATCTTTTTTCAGGAATTATGAACGGTAATAGCAAATTAGGTCGGGTTTCATCTCTAGTAAGTGACATCCCAACATGAAACCATCTTTTGCCGGCGAACCAAGATTTTTTCATAATTACAATCCTATATATTCAGAATCTACGTGAAATTCGAAAATACTAGAAGATACTATCGGATTTCATTGCAAATATACTGAATTTGTGCAATTTAAATTTCAAATTGTTGATGTATAAGATTCAGGCACCCTCGGTTTCAACTAGCTTTGTCAATAGTGGGACGAATGAACAACAATAACCAGCTATCTAAAGATGATAAATATAATTTTTTGCTTCAATCATAAAAACAACAAATACGACTTTTCCCCTTGATCATAATCACGCGAATTGTCATCGAAAAATTTGGCAAACGTTATCTCACCTGCAGGCAAAGTGAAAGTAGGAAACTCCGTGACGAAATTACAGGGAAAGTTCCCCTTGCGCAATCTGATGGTAGACGCGAAATGTCTCCTGATATCAGCCGCTAAATCGGGAGCCACATAACTGGGGACGCGCTTGACGCCAGATCCAGACCCTTCTATTTGAGACAACAAGACGGACAGCAAGTCTTCTCTCTGAAACCTAAACAAGCTACGTTCATTATCCGTTCTCCGAGAGATTCCGAACGAACCTCACCTTATAGCTAAATGAACCAAGGTGTGTCCAACGTCGAAAGCAGAACTTCTGTTCAAAATGGCGACTTCGGCTGCCGTGAGGGTCCTCGCTGGGTCTCCGCCCGACGAAAGGTAAGCTTCGACGGGATTGGGATCGCCATCGATGACTCCTATGCAGGCATTCAACCATCTCCAGTCCGCGTTGCGCCTCAGGTGTCTCGTTTTACGGTCGTTATCGAGGTTGTTGGCACCCTGACTGGAATCTAGCGATGAGCACAGATAAATTAGGAAAGAACTCGTGCCATAAAGACCTATATTCTAGTAATTGTTAAATAAATGTCGAGAGATTGTCGTGTACAACAACTGTGCTAACTTTATATCAAGTTAGCGCTGCTCATACAACTAGACAAATAAACATCAAATTCCATAACTGTGGTAACCAAAAATTGTTGGGTAATTGTCAAGAATCTAGGGGAAAAAAACGAAAAAAAAAACGGGAAAAAAACGGAAAAAAAAAATTAAAAAAAAACGGAAAAAACGGAAAACAACCTCGGAAAAAATACCCCTATATGCGATAACAATGGCCAGTACACAAAAAGTAATGAAATTTCAACCAAAAAAGACGATTTTTTATATTTTTATGACTCGATTGTTCCTGAACGAACTAACCTGGTGACAGATTCGCCTTTTTGCAAGGCTGGAAAATCTGTTTTTCCATCCCTCTGTATTGTAAAATGAGTCAAATATGGTCTAGTTTCTTTAACATGAAATTTCATTACTTTTTGTGTACTGGCCATTGTCATCGCATATAGGGGTATTTTTTACGGGGGTATTTTTTCCGGTTTTTTTCCCGGGTTTCACCAATTGTCAAAGTCTATTCGACTTAATGGTATATTACATTACTGGTGCGGAAAGTGACATTTTTCACACGAGTGCGAAATATTGTGACACGAGTCGTAAGCCGAGTGCGGCAATCACACGAGTGTTAAAAATCACTTTCGCACGAGTAATGTACACTATTTTTCCTACGACCACATAATAATTTTACCAAATAATTTATAAAAATATTTTGACATTTCACACAAATTTTTCAGAGCATGCTTCTTATATACAATAACTAACAAGACGATTACAAGATTGCCTGACTAAAGTAGAGATTTGATATATGAAACTATTTAACGAAAATAAACATGAATTTTTAAAACTCCTTGCTTTATTTAGATGATTCAGGATGCTTTTAAATGGATATTTGTTTAAATCAAACTCCAAGAAATGTAGATGATATTGACATGTGTCCAAGAAAATCGAATGAATAGTCCGACTGAGAACCATTCTGACATAATTTATTTTTTATAATTACTTTTAATTTGTGATTTTTTTCAATATGATGAAAAAAAAGTATCCGCGGACGAGGATCGAACCCGCGTACTCTTCGTCAGAAGTCAATACGTCCCACTGCTTTACGAACTGAGCTAACGGAGCGTGCGGAAAGTTACTTTCCGCGTATGTGCGAAAAATATTTCGCACGCTTGTGATATAAGCCGCTTTCCGTGTAACTATACAGTGCGATATACGTTACCTAGTTTCCCATGTGGTCGTAGGAAAAAATAATGTGGTAAATCTTTCCTTTATAGCATGTATGTATTTTTGTTAATGGAATTCTTGATATACGAGGAAATTTCACGTTATTGGCAACACCGCATGCTTTTTTCACTCAATTATTGTCAAATATGTATTGTGTTGATTTTCAAGCGCAGAAAAAATAAACCAACCAATTAGGTACGTGTGTATTATTGGGAAAATGGAATATCTCCATTATCTAGCATTTGAAAGAAATTTTAGGGATATTCAAGAATGGAAATATGTTTTCGTCATTCGACAATTGTTCAATGAATTTTTGACGGAAAAAAAATTAATTCATTGTTCAGTATTTCATACTGGTTTTCCGGCTGTGAAAAAATTTTAATTATTTTTTAATCGTTTAATTGTTAATCGTTAATTGTTCAGTAAGTTTTGGAGCCTACAAAAAAAATATAATCAAGTTATACGGATTTTTTCCTGGAACAGTGAGTTTCTCTATTTTTCACAACAGGTAAGTTTTTTATTCGTCCCAAAAAACATTTTACTATATTTCGATGAAGAAAGCGTAAATTGTCCTTATATGCATGCGGCGTTGCCAATAACGCAAAATTTCTTCGTATATCAAGAATTCCAATAAAAAAAAAAAATGTTTTTACTTGTCATGGAAACACCCCCGTATCTTCCGTTATTTTCGACATAGGAACATGAAATTTTCAGGATCGATAGAAACACTAGAAATACATGCACTGCACGCCAACAGCGATGGAAACCGTCCATTTTTCCCGGAAAGTTATATTAATGAGCAAAATTGGCCCGAAATTCTTTGGGATTCGTATTCAGGATCCCCAAATTACCGCCGATACACCTGTGCCAGGAAAATTTTCAGTCCTAAAGACTTCTAATATAACTTTCCGGGAAAATGGGAAGATATGCTGTGGAGAAAAATTTTTCCCATATAGATTTAGCACATCCACCCCACGTAAAAAAAGAATTAAGAGCGCGACATTTTTTTTGTCGTGACTGATTCTCAAGAATTATTGTAATCGGTTTCATCGATTTTCTGGTAAGTGATCTTGCAAACTGTATACACATGCAATAAAAACCTCCGAGTTTGGGTGTTTTTTTTATCAATATACAAACTATTGTCCGGGCTGGAGCCCTGGCGAATATTGAATTTCGCTCCCTGGATATCTACGCGGGAAACAAATAGTTCAAAACAACATTTTGTGATCAAAAATTTCGAGAAGGTACTGAAGAACAAATATTAGGGAACATTCGACTCTGATGATATTCTAGACAGTTACAGACGTCTTGGGGAGAATTATACGAAGCACTCACCAAGAATGTAATCCTTGAATTTATCGTCTTGATTCAAATCAGATTCCAAATTTCGCTCGGGAGAAGAAATTATAAGACTAGAAGCTTGCGACCTCTGGCTGCTATTTTGAGTACCGCACATGGCGCATTTTGGAGATTTTGGCCAGTTCTCGTAAGTACATGTCTGGAATAAAATTGGGTTTTAAAACAGTCCAGAAACGATTAAAATTATTTAAAATGCTCGTTTTGGATTACACAATTTAGGATGTAAAAATCAGCTTAGTGCTTCAAAAATCCAGTAAAAAACAATTGAATAATAAAACAATATACATATGAAATTTATTTCAACCAAATATCAATCACATTCTGCTCCCGCTTGATTCAGAGAGACTACTCAGCACAATTTTAGGTATTTGCATACATAGTGTGCAATGTGAGGCAAATTCCTGATAGATGACAGCAACTTTCCTGGCTAATACCGCAACAGATATTGAACTATTGCTTGCTTCATTCTTGATTGATAAATTCTGACCTATTTTGATGCAAGTGAGCAGCAAATCACTAATAATAATAATAATAATAGATAAATACCTGACACATCCACTTGGCTTGAGACGTCCTCCGGGAATTCTCGAGGTTGGTGAGGCTAGCAGGGGGGCTGTTATTTCTAGATCGTGAAAGACTCTGCGCTAGATCCGAGTGTTGGGAGATTCGAAGAGGCTGATTATGCTCGTGCAGGTTATTGGTGGAGGGCGAGGTCGCCCCGCATATGATGCAGGTGTTTGAAAGGTTGTAGGTGCACTTCACGCATTTCGACTCGTTATTTTCCAAAGGACCGGCTGCTGTGCCTATGGTAGAGAATTTTTCATCGCAGTTTATCTTGTCACCGTGCAGTCGGTATATGTCTTCACTCACGAAAGGTTTGGGGCCTCTGCACATGGTGCATTTTATGGAAGATGGGTAGTTTTCGTAGGTACAGTATTCGCAGGACCATTTTTTATCGTTATCACTCATTTTAGTTGCTTTTTTTTTCTACCTGAGCACCAAAAACTGGTTCAAGTGTGTTTTCACTTCTATGTCATGAATTTATCATGCTTATATGATTTCAATTTGAGGTATTCTATTGTCCAATGAACTTGAATGGAATTAACTAGACATGGTTATTTCGATACCTGAAACAAAGTTTAAATATCCACCAATCCATTGAGAAAGTTGAAATAAAAAATTGGCAGGTTTTTCAAGGAATATGAGTATGTAATGCCAAAGTCACTTCTAAATATATAACCTGAATGTGATGCACTTTTCGGATGCACGACAATCACCAAAACTCGACAAACACAGTTATAAAACGCTGACAACAAAAATGAAATATCACTCAAGAAGTACTCTCTCACCTTCAACAATATTCATGAAAAAATGTATTGTAATGAAGGCACAGCGGTACAATATAGGTGTTGATTTGAAAACAAATAATTTGGATACCATTTGTAAGAGGGAAATCCACCAAGGAAACAGTAATCACTAAAATGTCAAAACATAAGTACTATTTTGATCTCACAGATTTCGACAAACTTATCACCCTCCTGTTTTCTTTTTCCCATTGCAAAATGGACAATAACATTGTCAACTGTCAACTGCCAACTACATCTGCAGCCACACAACACAAAATCACAGAAAACTTTAAAATAATTCACTTGTGAACGTTGCTTTACTTTGTGAGTTTTTAGTGAAACCAGTCTGGAAAAAAAGACCGATGCAGATAAATACGTGCCCATGCAGGGTTCAAACACGCGCGTTTTACACGCACATGCATTTTTGACACTTGTGCCTGAAAATGGTTTGACGATATTGACAATGAACTGAAATCACCCCAGTGGTGAGCTCGCACCGAAAGGCAGTGTGCACCGAAAGGCGCCACATATCAATGAGGATCAGGTGGGGTGCTCGAGGCGGATTGACCGCCTACAAGATACACCTATACATGCTCTACAATTGGGCCTCGATCTGTTCACCAAGGTGATGGTGAGCATTGAGGAGTTGTCGGAGGTCATTAAAAGACTTCCGACGCGAAATAAGGCGCCTGGGCAGGATGGTATTGATGCAGTTCCGCTCAAAAACCTTCCGCGCAAGACCCTAGTCCAGTTCCTGCATATCAGCAATTCCATTCTGAAATGGCAGTGTTATCCAAACTGTCTAAAGCCTACTAGCTACCGCCCCATCTCACTGCTTAGCGTGATTGCCGAAGTGGTAGATAAAATCGTTCTTAAAAGGCTGCTGAACCTTGAGGAGAGAGTGAAACTTATCCCGGATGTGCAATTCGGATTCCGTAAAGTTCATAAACACGACCTCGCAGATTGTCCGAATAGTGCATGGGGTGGAAGGAGGAGTTTCACCAAGGTATCAATAACATCATACAGTCGAATCAGGTGACCCGCAGGGCTCGTGTGCTTGTCTGCCCACTTGTATTCCCTATATATGCGCGATTTCCCACAGACCGAATGCGGCGATATACGCGAATGATACCGTCTTATACGCGTATTCATTCTCATCCATTGTGGTCGCTGCAACGCAGATTCGAATACATCTGGATCGGGATATGGAGAATAATATGAAAAGGGTTAATACGAAAAAGATCGAGATCATCAACTTTACGAAGAGGATACGTTTTTCGAAACTCCCTCTTCGGGGGTTGAGGATCAAGGAAAATCTCTACGGAGTCTTTTTCTATTAGCGCTGGCACAATGAAAATTATTTCTAGTGTAGAATGTGGGGTATTCGAATTCCATGATCAGAATTTGCCGCTCCCTGAAATTTGCCGCTTATAGCGGTCAATCCCGAAGAAACCTTTTTCTATCAGCGCTGGCGCTGGAAAAATAATTAATAGTTGAGATTGTGGGTATTCGATTTCAATAACAAAAATTTGCCGCTTATAGCGGCAAATCTCAATAGTACTTTTTTCTATTAGCGCTGGCGCAAGGAAACTAATTTTTAGTGGAGATTGTAAGGTATTTGAATTCCGTGATAAAAATTTGCCGCACCCTAAAATTTGCCGCTCCCTAAAATTTGTCGCTTCCTGAAATTTGCCGCTTATAAGCGGCAAATCTCAAGAGTGCTAAGGAAAATTATTTTTGGGGAGATTGTAGGGTATTTAGTATTAAGATTCATTGATCAGAATTTGCCGCTCATAGCGGCCAATATCGAAAAAAACATTATCTATCAGCCTGGCGCTGGGAAAATTATTCATAGTGGGAATTGTGTAGTATTTTTATTCCATACTCAGAATCTTCCGCTTTAGGCAACTGCTTAACCCGCTTAATAGGTAATGTGGGCCTGATTCTGCACGAATGCCGACTTGATCTCGAAATATTTACGGACCTGCCCATCAAGACCGCGGGGTCCGGCTCAATCAAGTGTCTCCCTCTCGGGGGATTAGGGATCGGCTCGGCGTTAAAATCGAGCAATGGACTAGCGACGGCCCATTTCCCGGTATACAACTGGCTGTCCTGATCTTCGTCCTTGCATACTCACCTCTACCATCCCGTACGCGAAGTTGTAATAAAAAAAAAGCGATAACTCATATAAAAATGTTTATTGAAATGAAATAAAATCTTCCAATATGAATAAATATAAATAATATTTTCAATGGAAATTTACAGAGGGTTGGTTGTGTATAACTAGACCGAGGATAAAATCCAATTCAATAAAAAAAAGTCACATCAACGTACACCTAAAGCAACTACGCTAACTCCCTATCTATTGTCTACCTCGAGTCTAGTTATCTTCGAATTCACATTGGTATCTTTCGCTTTCGCTGTGGCAGTGCTCGATTGGTTCTGTACATTACTTAGCCTAAATCTCTTCCTGCGCCGGTCGATTTTCCGCGACCGCCGCCGCTTCCGCTTCGCCACGACGCCGTCCTCCAGGTCGGAGACGGTGGCGCTGGACACGGTCTCGTCCTGCGACCGGTGCGGTTCGAGCTGCGCTTTCCTGAGGGGCGTTGACGTGAGCGGGTTGTCGAGACAGAACTCCTCGCTCTCGGAATCCGCCGGGACGGCCTTCCGCGTCTTTTTCCGTCTGCTGCTCCGGTAGGAGAGCGGCAGGTCGTCTTCGTCGTCCTCCTCCAAGTCGTCGGAGGTGGTCGAAGTCACTGCGGATTCTTCGGTAATGACGTTGGATCGCTTCTTCCTTATCGGCACCCGCTCGTTCTGGGACTTCGACTGGAAAATATCGTTGAGATAATTTATTACGGTAAGAAAGCGGCAAAAAAAATAATAAAGAAAGCGGCAAAAAAAGAATAAAGGAAGCGGCGACGGAGGAATAAAGAAGTCATAAGGGAATAGACAGGAATAAGCAAGAAGAAAAAGTGGAGAAGGCGAAGGGAAAGAAAGAAAGCGAGCAAGCCAGTAAAACCGAATATGAAGGCAAGAAAGAACGGAGGCAGAGAGCAAACAAGGATAGGTAATAAAGAATGAGGAGAAGGAATGGTACTATGGAATGAAGAAGAGGGTAAGGAAGAAATGGCAAAGGAAAGCGAAAGAGAGGACAGGAGAGAAGAAGCAAGCAAGAAAGGAAGCAAGTAAGATGAAAGAAAGAACGGAGGGAGAAATATTGGGAGGACAAGGGGGAAAGATAAACAGGGGGCAAGGCAAGAAGAAAGAAGCGAGCAAGATAGGAAAAAAATGGAGGTACAAACTAGGTAGGAACGGAGGAAAGGAAGAAGGAACGTATGGGAAGGAGCTAGAGCAAAATGAAATACAAAAAGGGCCAAAGAATTAACCAGAGAATGAAGAAAGGAAGCAAGCAAGAGGGGATGGGATGGGAGAGGGACAAAGACAGAAGGAGAAAAGATATGTAGTTTGACAAGACGGAATGATGAACGAAATAGAAGGTAAAAGAAGATATGAAGGAACAAAGCAAGACTGAAAGAAAAGTAAGAAAGGAAGTGAAAGTTGAGAGAAATCGACAGTGAGAGAAGAAAGAAAGGAAAAAACTAAAGGAAAGGCGAAAAGAAGCAGGCAAGAGGATAAGCTGAAGGAAGGAGGTACGGAAGAAAGGAAGCAAGGAGGATATTGAGGGACAGAAGATGGAGTAAGAGGAAGATATGAAAAGTAGGGAAGTGAAGAAGGAAGCAAGCAAGGAAGCGAACAAGGAAAGAAATAAGTTGATGAGTAAATCATTAGACAAGGAATAAAGGCAAACAAGGGGTAGTAAGGAAGGGGAGAATAAGGATAGAATTGGCATTGTTTGCTTTGTTCCCATATTCCCTGTCTAATGATTTGCTCAAGAATAGAAAAATGAAGTTTGAGACGAGAAGAAAGAAAGCGTGAAAATGCGAAAAAATGAGGTGAGCAAGGAGAAAATAACAACCTAGAAGAAGAAAGTAAGCAAGAGGAAAGGAAGAAGGGCTGAAGAAGTGGAGGAAGGATAGAAAGGGATGCAGTATGGAAGGAAAGAATGAAAGAAGTCAGCAAAAGAGGAGGAAAAAAACAGAACAGAGGAATGAAGAAGCAAGTAAGGAAGACGGGAAACAAACAAGGTAACATGAAAAGAGGTAAGCAATTGAGCAGGCAAGCAAGAACGGCAAAAATAAAGGATTCAGTGACCTAAGGATGAAAGAAATCAAGAGAGGGGCAGGAATGGAGATAGGAAGGGAGGAAGAAAATGATAGAGGAGGATGGAGAAAATTGAAGATGGGAAAAAAGCAAGCCAGCAAATGAGGAGAAATGAAAAACTTTAAAGGAAGGAAAAGAGGAAGAGACAAGAATGTACAAAGGAAGGGTGGAAGACAAGGGTACATGAGGAGGATGAAGAAATTGGAAGAGAGTTAGGAAAAAAGGAGCAAGTTAGCAAATGGGGAGAAAGGAAAAAACTAAAGGAAGGAATAGAGAAGAGACAGGAATGGAGATAGGAAGGGAGGAAGAAAAGGATAAAGGAGTATGGAGAAAATTGAAGATGGGAAAAAAGCAAGCCAGCAAATGAGGAGAAATGAAAAACTTTAAAGGAAGGAAAAGAGGAAGAGACAAGAATGTACAAAGGAAGGGTGGAAGACAAGGGTACATGAGGAGGATGAAGAAATTGGAAGAGAGTTAGGAAAAAAGGAGCAAGTTAGCAAATGGGGAGAAAGGAAAAAACTAAAGGAAGGAATAGAGAAGAGACAGGAATGGAGAAAGGAAGGGTGGAAGAAAAGGATAAAGGAGTATGGAGAAAATTGAAGAGAATTAGAAAAAAATTAGCAAGCCAGCAAATTAAAAGAAAAGAAAAAAATTGAAGGTAGGAAGAAGCAAAGCAAGAAATAAGCAAATGGGAAATGGAAACGATAAAAGGAAAGAGATAAGAAGATAAGAGAAAACTCAATGGAGAAAAACCAATGAAGGAAGCAAGAAATGGGAGAGGAAAGGAGAGAAGGAAAACAAAAGGCAATAAAGCAAGATTTGAAATAATTTCAGTGATTTGTGAAAATAACTCTGTATACAGGAAAATAAAAAATGTTAAAAATCATTATATTTCAGTTATTTGAGTAACTTCAAAATTGATTTCAATCAAGACAACATATCAAGCATGGAATACTTACAGGATCATGACTGGTGCACACGAATCCAAGAAGATTATCGTACCGAACGTTTCCTTCGGAGTGAGAGGGGCAGTAGGAATTTATGCATTTAACGCAACACCGGATCGTCCTCTTCGAACAGATCTTGCAGTTGTGCCAGGGACAGACGAATTTGTTACCTAAAAAACGTAAAAGTAGCTTTAAAAAAATCGGCAAACGGTAGTTTCAGACAACTCAATTTCCACAAACAAAAACCACCTACTTTCTGGCCACTCCGTCATCTTCAAACACCTCAGATGGTACGCCTTGTTGCAAATCTTGTTGTTGCAGGCCCCGACGCCGCCTTTTCTCCCGCAGATGAAACACGGCGGCAAAGCGAGCGGTTTAACGGGTTCTTTCTTCTTGTAAGTTTTCTTTGGTCTCTTCATTTCAGTTTCCTATATCAAAAAAAAAAACAAAGTTACCATTGTCCAATTTCATTGATCCGTTCCCTTTTTCTTTATTTCTCCCTCTTTCCCTCTAAACTTCCCTGTTTCCCTCTAATCGTCCCTCTTTGATTTAGTCCTTTTTTTTATTTCTTCCACATCTATTTCTGTATCTTTCCCTATCCGTTTCGATCCAGTACCCCCTCTATCATTCCCCCCTTCCCTATTCCCCTATGAGTCTGTATATCTCCCCTCCCTGCCTCTCCATATCTCTTCCTTCCCCCTCTCCCTCTCGCTGATCTCTTCCTCCCTCTCTATCCACCTATCTTCTCCTTCCCCTCTGCGTTCCTCTCCCCACGCCCCTTTCATGTCGCTCTATCCCCCTCTCTCCTTTCTATCTCTCTTTTTTTCACTTTATCTATCTCAATCAGACATTTTACTCACTTGTTTAGCTTTGACGCCGATGAATCCGCTGCAATTCGGCGCCCCGCACCTGCAGATCTTCTTTTCCTTTCCGATACACTCCAGGTTGTAGTTGAACGTCAGTTCGGTTTCGGGGGGGATGTCCTGGGCGGCGAAAAGGCCTACCCGAGTGTCTCCGTTCACGGTCCACTTCTGAGTTTCGCAGTTTGGTTGGCAACAGTGATTCATGAACCTAGCCACATTACCTGAAACACAGAAAATGTGACAACCTTTGAAAAAAAATCAATTTTATATAAAAAATCGTTTTAAATCACACTTGAAGAAATATTTATCGATAAGTAGATATAGGGCCACTTGAGGCGACCCCCTCCACTTCCAATTCTAGCCCCGCCTCCTCTAACCACCGACCAATCAGAGCGCAACACTCACTCGTCATTTGTCTTCGTTAGTCATCTGTCAATTCTTCTTATTAACCCGCCTGAATAAATGCGAAATGTTCTCACCTTTCGGTCCAGCATCGATCATCCTATCCTTGTCTATCGTGAGGAAGTAATAATTCTCCTCCTTCTGCACGTGCATTTTCTGAATCCTGCGCTGGTACTCTTCGTCGTCGATGATCTCTCCGACGTATTCCACGACGAACTGGCCTTTTTTGATGGGCGCCAAGGATTTCAAACCCCAGCCCCTGCTTTGAGTCTTGTAGGGCAGCATCGGCGGGTACTCGCGCTTCTCGAAACACTGGTTGTTGCATCGTTTACCTGCCGGACAGACTTCCGGATTGCATTCCGTCAAAAGTAACCTAAAATAATTCGTTCGCTTTGTTCATCCCGAAGCCTCTTGTAAGAAAAATCCTTAATTACCTGTTGAGACAATCGCTATCGGGCCCGCAAGGGTGCGCTTGACTCGGATCGCATTCGCAGGCTGTGGTGTTGCTCAGATCTAGCTCCATCTGCCTAACGTTTCCTACGGGTTTGTTGACCTTGATTTTGATGTAAGGCGGGGGTTTTTGCGAGTTCAGAGATTCTGCTTCCAAAGTCAGCTTGAATTCTGAAAAGATTACGCAAAATGAAACTTCGAGAGGCTTTGATTGAAATCATAACATTATCTAAAGGTTAATAAATGCATTACTCTGTGAAATTACCGCATTCTTTACTGTTAAGTGACAAAAAACTTCGATTCCTATATTTTATTTACCTCTCATACCGTCTCTCTATCTCTCTCACTGTCTTTCTCATCTTCCCGCTCACTTTTTTCTAACCGTCTCTTTTTCGTTCCGTCTCATTATATCACTCACCAACTCTATGTCTCTGAACTCTCTCTCTAAAAACATTCTCTCACTCTCTCTCTCTCTCTCTCTCTCTCTCAAACCTCTCAATCTCGCTCGCTTGCTCACTTTTTCTCGTTCGCTCATTTTTTCTTTATCTCGCTCACCTTTTCTCTTTACCTCGCTCACCTTTTCTCTTTTTCTCGCTCATCTTTTCTCTCTCGTCTCGTTTCTCTCGCTCTCTATCGCCCCTTCTCACTCTACCCGAATAAATTCTTCAATGGACGTATTCAAAACAATGCGACCAAAACCAAAAAGACCCACGTACCTTTCTTCAACTTGTGCACGACGACCGCCTCCTCGACCGCCTTGTTGAACGCCTTCTCGACCTTCTTTTTGACCGTGACGGCCGTATCGCCGGCGTCTCCCTCTTGAAACAGAAACGACCTGCCCCTGTTCACCCAGTAGTGGTCGTACGTGCCGAAAAACTTGACGACGAACTCGCCCCTCGAGTGCTTGATGTTCATCACGTTCGGCGGAATCTCGTTGGGGAAGAGCACGAGCCCCGGCCACCACCTGTACTTGCCGAGCTTCACCCAGACGATCTCGTCGTAGAGCGGCAGCCGGCCCGACTCGCAGTCTTCGCAGATGAACTTATCGTCGTCCGTCAGGTTGACGGGCAGGCACTCCGGATGCACGCTTGTAGGGCACGTCTCGCAGCAGATGAGGTTGCCGCCCTCGCTGCACAGGAAGCACCACGTGGTGTTGATGGTGTAGGCCTTGCTCTTGTCGCGGTGTCGAGGGCAGACGATCTGCGTGGAGCTGAGGATGTCCGAGCCGGCCGGCACGCACAGGTTCGTCGAGTGGTAGGTGGAGGGGCAGCGCTGGCACTTGACGATCTTGTCGCCCGAGCAGCGCGACGTGGCCGCACGCGGGTCGTCCGACGCGCACGTGTGGCACACGTGCTGCGGGCACACGAAGCTGTCGATCTCCTCCTGCGAGTGGCGGTGCTTCGTCGTCTGGATCAGCGACCACTGGGTTTGCGGCCACAGCTTGAGGCATTCCGGGTGGTAGAACCGGCTGCACTGGTACAGCGAGCACTTCTGGCGGATGTTGGAGCCCTTCTTCGAGACGGACTGGTGGCAGACGAAGCAGTACGGGTCCACGTTCTCGGTGCAGAAGCCGCACTTGAAATGCTTCGGGTTGACGTACTTGGAACCTTCGGATGAACAAACTGATGATACAGAAAGTGAGAAATTTTAATTCCACTTCAGCTCGATCTCAAACCGATTCCACTGAGTTGAAAAGAAGCGAATAATGAATATTTCCCGATTACATCATTTTCAGTTTTATAAATTTGGGGTACAAGTGTATAACGGACGCATTAGTACAAAAATCACCGATAAATGGCACTGGTGGCGCGTTTCGAGCGTTTTACGTGAGTTTCAAGCGTTTGTGCGTGCGTATCAAGCGTTTGTGCATGCGATTCAAGCATTTTTAGGTGCTAAAAACGCTTGAAACGTAAAACGATTGAAACGCATGCATAAACGCTTGAAACGCATGTAGAACGCTTGAAACGCGCCACCAGCGCCATCTAGCGGTGATGTTTGTACTAATGTGTTTGTGGACCTGTTATACACCTTGGTGATTTTCATCAATTATTTGATTAATTCTTTTTTTTTTTTTTTCATTCTTCTATAAACAGAAATGTTTCTTGAGACCAATCGAGTAAATGAAAAATAAATAAATAAATAAATACACCTGTTACAGTATCAATTGATTCTATTCTATTTTATCATTAATTCAGTTCCCTGAAACACACTTTATTTATTGTATCCCAAGGAACGTTTATTAAGGAAAAAAAGATTGGCCATACATTGATGTGAAACAAATATGAATGAACAATTCAATTAAACCAAAACGAAAGAAAAATTGTGGTAAGAATAAAACATGAAGCAAAAATCAAATCATTTCAATTTAATAATACTGTCAATTCATTTGCGAATTCAATTTGAATTCATATGCAACTCTATTTCAATAAAAATCAATATTAATTGCAAGTGAATATCGAATCACATTTTCGATATATTTTTATGTATTTCTGTATACTTGTAAATGAAACACAAAATGAAAATGATATGTCGATTGACTTCATCGAGTTCATTTGGAAATGCGTGACATTTCTTCATTCCTTTTATATGCCAAACCTTGAATCTGACCATAAAAAAATAATATATTTTCAGAATCTGCGTCAAATTTTACGTATATAGTGCG
Organism: Chrysolina americana; assembly: GCA_958502065.1. Classification (NCBI taxonomy): domain Eukaryota; kingdom Metazoa; phylum Arthropoda; class Insecta; order Coleoptera; family Chrysomelidae; genus Chrysolina; species Chrysolina americana. Next base: position 71,351,183 of record OY293416.1, on the reverse strand, counting down.
GATTGTGAGTGAATCTGCCGATTTTGTATTTTTCATGATTTTTAGGGGTCTACCCCTTTGGACTTTTTTCGATTGTTCGAATAATTTTGTTTCACATCGATGGACTCGAAATTCATAGATTATACTTATTTGACCATTCTGAATCGATTGGCGTTCGCAAAATTGCTCTATCTTCAACCGTTCTCGAGTTGAAGAGTTCATCTGGAGTGGGAAAGATTCATCAACTTCCCTATTTGTTTTCCAGTCCTATTCGTGACATTTTTCGCGTTGCATTTCTTTCATATTCAAAAAATTGAATCTGACCATAAAAAAATAATATATTTTCAGAATCTGCGTCAAATTTTACGTATATAGTGCGGATTGTGAGTGAATCTGCCGATTTTGTATTTTTCATGATTTTTAGGGGTCTACCCCTTTGGACTTTTTTCGATTGTTCGAATAATTTTGTTTCACATCGATGGACTCGAAATTCATAGATTATAGTTATTGACCATTCTGAATCGATTGGCGTTCGCAGAATTGCTCTATCTTCAACCGTTCTCGAGTTGAAGAGTTCATCTGGAGTGGGAAAGATTCATCAACTTCCCTATTTGTTTTCCAGTCCTATTCGTGACATTTTTCACGATGCATTTCTTTCATATTCAAAAAATTGAATCTGACCATAAAAAAATAATATATTTTCAGAATCTGCGTCAAATTTTACGTATACAGTGCGGATTGTGAGTGAATCTGCCGATTTTGTATTTTTCATGATTTTTAGGGGTCTACCCCTTTGGACTTTTTTCGATTGTTTGAATAATTTTGTTTCACATCGATGGACTCGAAATTCATAGATTATACTTATTTGGCCATTCTGAATCGATTGGCGTTCGCAGAATTGCTCTATCTTCAACCGTTCTCGAGTTGAAGAGTTCATCTGGAGTGGGAAAGATTCATCAACTTCCCTATTTGTTTTCCAGTCCTATTCGTGACATTTTTCGCGTTGCATTTCTTTCATATTCAAAAAATTGAATCTGACCATAAAAAAAATAATATATTTTCAGAATCTGCGTCAAATTTTACGTATACAGTGCGGATTGTGAGTGAATCTGCCGATTTTGTATTTTTCATGATTTTTAGGGGTCTACCCCTTTGGACTTTTTTCGATTGTTCGAATAATTTTGTTTCACATCGATGGACTCGAAATTCATAGATTATAGTTATTGACCATTCTGAATCGATTGGCGTTCGCAGAATTGCTCTATCTTCAACCGTTCCCGAGTTGAAGAATTCCTCCATATTTTTTTAAATCCTATCCGTGGAATTTTTGACATTTCATTCATGTTACATGCCAACCAAAAATCTCTGTCTTCGTGCGCAACCTATGAGATGGCGCTCAAGCAAGTTTCATGAAAAAACCATCAATTGTTTCATGGAATCAGATTTTGAAAAGTTTGTACAACTTTGAGGATTTGCGCCAGCTGTATGCAAAGTTCTTTTATGAAGAAGAGGTTCTTGATATTCTGGCAATGGGGAATTCTCCTCAATTTGGATTATTGGAGCAAATGCAAGTTTGAACAAAGTTAAGTTGAGTTTCATTCATGAGTTTTTCAATGTCAATGCGAAAAGTATTCAAATTAATTTATCAAATCTTGGGTTTTAAGTTTTAAAGGGTTTTATTTCTACTTAACATGTTGGCAACAGCGCCTACAAAACGTAGGGGATGTTATTAGTATGCTAGACGAAGAAGTACAATAGTCGATATATCTGTCTTTGTTAGGGGGTTAGGCACACAGAACACAAAATGTCACAGAAGGACACGGAATCACAGACCTATATTTTATTATAGGTCGGGGCTCGGAACATTGTCATCTCTGTTTAACTTATTAACGTAACATATTTGTTGTCCTTTCTTATGTGTGAAATTTGTAGCCGATGTTGCCAGATGGTGAAATAGAAACAAATCCCTTTAAATTTCAAATGCGCAATTTCATTTTTCATTTCCAAGTACATGAATAATTTTTTTAAAGAAATTGTGTGTTTTAAATGAACTGTTTTATAGATCTTTATTAAAAAATACTTGTTTGTCGTGCGGTGGAGAATTCCCCATACTCAGAAACTATACAAACACTCGCTGTTTCTCGGGATAAATAAATGCAATAACTATCGACTCACCTTCTGCCCCTTCGGAGGTGTCGCTCTGCTTGCTCTGCTGGCTGGAGTTGCTGTTGGAGTTCTCCGACTGGAGAATCTCCAGCGCGTCGCACTCGGCCGTGACGTGCTTGGCCTCCTCGTCGCCGGGAGAGTTCGCGATCGCGCGCATATCCCGCGGCGACTGCGAAACGTCCCCGGAGCTCTTCGGCGGCTCAGGCGCCCTCTCCGACGCTTCCTCGGCCTCGGAGCTGCTCGTCTGGTCAAGCGTAGAATCGGCCGTGACGTGCCGCACCGCCTTCGCGGGCTCCGCGCTGCATCTGACGGCGTTCGGACTTTTCAGCAGCTGCGGCAGCATCCTCAGCCTGTCGTCCAAGCCTCCTTGCGGCGCGCAGATCTTCTGGACCGCGGGGGGAAAGAGGGCGCGGCTGCGCGAGGAAAAGTTCCGCGTTCTCGACAGCGGCTGGACGCCGGTCGCTTCTTCGGGGCGTCGCGGCTCGATCGGCGAGTCGGAGTACGTCGTTTTCGACTCGAATTTGCGCATTATCTCCTTCATTTTGTAGTCGATTTGCTCGGCGAGCGTCAGGTTCGCGAAGTTCGGCGGGAAAGTTTTTCTTGGCGGCGTGTTGTAAACACTGGAAGGGACCGTTATTATTTGCACGTGGTCGTCGTCCAACAGGTTGGCGTTGTTTTCTGGAAACAATCGAGCACTTATTCATTTGAATGCTTATTATCAGTTGGCTTTGGTTTGATGAGAAGCAAAAGTTATAGAGACGCTGAGATTTGATGCATCAAAACACAACGATCATTAGTAGGAACTTCATTCAGAAATCATATGCAGTTTCAATTATTTTTTTTACCTTCTTTATGCTCTAGTAAATAGTTATTCAATCAAATATTGTATTAATGAAGGCGATTAATGATCAAGAAATATAAACGCGAGCGCGAAGCGAGCGCGTTAATATTAGAGGTCATTAATTACATTTTAATATACAAGTTGATGACAATATTTTTCCGTCGACCACATAACGTTGTCGGCGGAGAGTTTAAATAATTATTTACGTTTTTAATGAAATAAATATTGTAAAATGGATGAATTAGGGTATGTACATTGTGCTAGTAAAGAAAGAAGAATTTGGGGTGTTTTTTTCGCAGTAGAAATGTGAATAAATAGAGAATAAGCGAAAGCTTTGATTATTTTCAATCAATTTTCAATTTGTGAGTTTCTATGTTGTTCTATAATAATAATAACAATAATAATACATCGATTTGTAAAAAAAGCTGAATAAACGGTTTAATTATACTCGCGAAATTTAAAACTTGATGCGAGAATTTTCGCGATAAGTCTGTCGATTTATTTCTGAACGAAACTGAATTGCTTCGTGAAAACATCACTCGTCCTGCGGACTCGTGGTGTTTTCTCAAAACAATTCAGTTGAGTTCAAAAATAAAAGACAGACTAATGAGATACATTCATATACATACCCAGAAAGAATACAACCAGCTAGAACATTATTCAAAAAATTATAAAACCGAGGAATAAATTGGAAATCGATTAGAGATGAGACACAATATTCAAAATGCGGAAATAAACTTCTATCCTGTTATTAAAATATATTTTTTTTTACCTTTCCTGTTTTTTAGATAAATATGAATCCGTCCGTTTCAACACATGAAATTGTTTCAAATACAGGTGCGCCATAAACAAGTGTTTGGAGGGAGCTCAGAGGAAATGATCTAAAATGCTACTGAATTCATATTTGCCAAAAATTATACCCAGGTGATCCTGAACGGAAAGTGGCTTACGGTAATCGGCTAGTGAATTTGGACGGATGAGAGCAATGCCACTTATTGTGGTATGTTCAATAGAAATAATGAGCACAACTGGAGTCAGAACAATCCCGGAGAGTTTAAAGCAGTTAGGCCACAGGTACGGTTCAGTTTGAACGTACGGGCTGGAATTTGTGGAGATCAAATCCTTGGTCCTCATTTTTTTGATAGAACACTCAATGGCGAAACTTATCTGGAGTTCCTCCAAGGCGCTTTTGAGGATTATCTACACATTTTAGCTCTCGTAAAATTAAACCAAAATTGGTTTCGACATGTCGGTGTCCCTCCACATAATACCAGAGCAGTAGGTGAATACCTGATGGAAAGATTCCCAGATAGATGGATTGGAAATAATGGTCCAGCAAGGTCGCCAGACCTTACAGTCTAGATTAGTTCATTTTCTATTTGTGTTCTGTGACTCTATGTCACATATGTCAGTGGTCACTGTCACTTGTCAATAGTGTCATTGGTACACTTTGTCAATTTGAATTTCGTTTCCACTTCAACATTCAGACAGATATGATGTAGTATCCCATATCTTCATTTTATGAATCCTTGAACAGGATGAAAATTGTTCAATTTTTAATATGTTGTAACATTTTAATTAGGTCCATGGACATGATGTTTTTATATGGCTCTTGACGAGTAAGTAACCTCACTTTTCATAACTTTCAAATTTCAAAACAATTTCATTTTATCAAATTCAATTTCAATCATTACTTACTTGCAGGTACGCATTGATGATGACTTGACAGTCGAAAGCGCTCTGCCATAATTTTTAAAATAAAAATATTTTGCACGAAATACAAATTTTCTTCCTTCAAGCTTACAGTTCTTGACACTTTTTGGTGAAAACAGCGTTTGTGGCCAACAAAAATCCAATAATGTTGAGGATCTTGAGAGAAGCATAACAGAACAGTGTCGGTCAATAAGAAGGAATTTTTCTTCGTCAGTGTTGTTATTTCGTTCGTTCATTTGTAGTTAGAGGCAGACATTTTCAATAAAGTTCATTAAAAACTAGTTTTATCAGACTATATTTCGTTTCTTGTTAAAAAAAAAAACATTCTACGTAATTGTTACTTTGATAATAACAGCAGACGTGGCAGATAGCGGGTTGACAACAAACCGATTAGTTTGACAAGTGTTATTTAATGAAATCGAAGCCAACTAATAAAACTTTTTTTCAATGTTACTTATGCGGACTTGTGACATAACGAAGTATCACATGTTATACATAGCTGGAATCAGAATGAGAAACTATTTCAATCCGTAACAATTTAATATGACGCCCACGAGAAAACGAAGTTGATGATGGCGGCTAAGAGACGAAACGTCGGATGGTGAATCTGAAAATACCGTCGTATATCGGTGACAAAATGGCAATGTAATTGGGCTGTTTTTATTTTGATATCCATCATCAACTAACAACAAAAACTGTACTTGGAATTTTGAAACATTCTTAACAGCATATTGGCCCTCAAATTTGAATTACCCGGTATATGACATTTCAGAACAATTTTACCAACTGTGATTTTACTTTGTTGAGGTGTTTTTGGTCGTCTTTCAATTTCTTCTTGTGTATTTTCTTTTACTTTACTTTAATTTAAAGTTAATTTTAGGTTACTTTGTCAACAAAATTGTATATTTTGTACAATAAAGCATATTACTTATACTATAACCACTATAAATTCATTCCCGTCGGAGGGGGCGTGGCGAGGTGAGCTCCAAACATATATTATCATTATTGTGAACAATACCTCACCTTTATCTTTTTCAGCGGCACCGTTACTTTCAGCGACCTCCTCTTCCTTCTCGAAGGGCTCTTCCTTGACCTCCTTCTCCTCCGAAGCGGCCTCGGTTTTATGGGACAACCTCCTCGGCCTGCCCCTGGCGACTTTTTCCTGCAACACTCTGACGGCGCAGCGAACGTGATAAACGCCGTTGCACCCTCCGCGGCACTTCAACACGTCCCCCGCCTTGAAGCAGAACTGGCAGACCTTCTCCTTGGACACTCCTTTGAACAGAGTGTTCCTCTTGAACAAAGCCTTCTGCGCGTCCAGCGAATGCGAGGAGAAGATCGCGAGACTGTCCACGCTGGTCTTCGACTCGACTTCTGAGGCGTCGTCGCTCGTTTTCGCAGCCAACTGGTCGGGCGCTAGAAATTCGCTGAAGAGGACGGAATCGGCCGAAAACGGATCGGTGTTGCTCTCCTTTTTGTCGATTTCTTGCTTGGACTCGGGCATTTCCGGTTTCAAGGCCTTCGGCTCTTGCTCGGCTTCCTTCTTGAGTTTCCTGGAGGACGATTTCGCGTCGTGATCGGGATCGTTCGATGAAGATGGCGCTGGCGCGTCGGTGGGCTTTGGCGTTTTAGATTTTCTCTTTAGCGCGGTTTCGGCGGTTTTATCCGTGTCGACGTTACTCGGAATATTGGAAGCCACATTCGGCTTGGACATTTTGGTTTTTTTCTTCACGGGCGACTCGAGTAGTTTGTTCGTGTCGTCCGGTATATTTTTATCGGCTTTGCTCGCGATTTTAGGCGCCTCTTCGAAAAACTGCAGCTTTTCCTTCAAGTTCTTCGATTTGATTTGCTGTGCCTCTTCGACTGCGCATATCCACTTCTTCTGGTAGATGGATTTCACGTAATAAAATTGCGTCTCGGGCCAGAATTTGTTCTGAAAAATATAGAGATTGGCATAACTGCAAACTTTTTCACTCAATTTTTAGATATACACTCCATCGTCACCTCTTATATCTTCAGTTACTCATTATATTGCAATGGAATATTTCTGATTGCGGACATATTTGTAAACTATGTTTAATGATGACGTCTATAGACGTCATAAGCCTCCGAAATCAAAAAGCAGACACTGATTACATCAAAAAATCATCTCGGTTATTCGATCTTTTTGTACAAAATAAAAAATCAAACCTGTAGCCCATACTCTATCAAGAATCATAATCCGGCACTCAACTTCTGGTCAGTTGCACGGAAACAAGTAGTTTAGTGTCGTCAGAAAGAAATGCCCAATTTTTATAGATATTCCATTTCATTTAATGTTCCACCAAATAAATCCTATTTCTATCGTTTAGATAAAATCTATTCCTTCTTGGTGAGAAAACTGATACTCTCCATCGTCACCTCTTATATCTTTAGTTACTCATTATATTGCAATGGAATATTTCTGATTGCGGACATATTTGTAAACTATGTTTAATGATGACGTCTATAGACGTCATAAGCCTCCGAAATCAAAAAGCAGACACTGATTACATCAAAAATCATCTCGGTTATTCGATCTTTTTGTACAAAATAAAAAATCAAACCTGTAGCCCATACTCTATCAAGAATAATAATCCGGCACTCAACTTCTGGTCAGTTGCACGGAAACAAGTAGTTTAGTGTCGTCAGAAAGAAATGCCCAATTTTTATAGATATTCCATTTCATTTAATGTTCCACCAAATAAATCCTATTCCTCTTGTTTTGATAAAATCTATTCCTTCTTAGTGAGAAAACTGATACACTCCATCGTTACCTCTTACACCTTAGTTAACTCATTATTTTGCAATGAAATATCTTTGATTACATGAAAACAGTTGAAGTATTAATTCACAAAAATGAGATGAACAAATTGTCGATCTATAACTATACCCTGTTTGCTCAAAAATATTCAAGTACTCTTGCCTAAAAAGATCAATGACTCACTTAATCCAAAATGACATAGTGGTAGTTTATTATCCCAAAAAATCAGTAAGGCCTCCAGGATGCTGTGTACTACTTATATACCAACATTATTGAACCGATTGGCACATGTGTGTGCCTTGTGGACATATTTGTGAACTCAGTTCAGAGACGACGTGTATAGACGTCATAAGCCTCCGAAATTAAAAAAAGCAGATACAGGTTTTTCGATATTTTTGTACATAGTGGTCAATTTTGTAGAGGACTGTAGGCAATGGTACTGAATGGAAAGTTTTTCATTTTCCAAATAGGTGACATCTATGTCGTATTTTTCATTTGAGGCCTTGGTTCAATCATTGAAATAAACGAATCGACTATGCAAACACCAAGTAAATAATATACTCACGGAAACTTTCATTTCACTGTAAATTTTTTCCAAATCATCCCTGTTGATATAAACCATCATCTTATGCTTGCTGATCCAAGCCCTTCTTCCCTTATCGCCGAAGAATCTGACGTGGTACAGAGTCCTAGGTACGTTTTTGGTCATGACTGGGAAAGAAAAGTAAATATAATACTGTTGTATTGTGGAAATACATCCGAAACAAGCCGTAAAAACCTTTACCATTTTTCATAAAAAGGCCAGTACCCATTTCTTTCGTGATCAGACAAGGCCAATAGGGAAAAGATCCAATCTGGGCCCAGGCTATGCTTCCAACTTTGAATTTCAAAAGATCGCCTGAAATGTCAGAAAATGCACACTATTAAACGCAATGAACCTTTTTATTCAGAAATAATTGGATTGAAAACGAATTTACTTGATGAATTGCCCCTGTATGGTGATGATTCTTCAATAAAAAACATGCCAAGAAAGGCAGATATAATACTTAAGGCAGCATTTATTTTTTCAAATGCTCTAAGCGGTATTCAGTCATTTGCAAACAAATTAAGAAATCCAGTCGTGGATATAATAAACGTCATTAGGGTAGAGAACAAACAAGAGAGGTCCCCAAACGCTACCTTGTGGGACACCTAGAGTAACATTCAGTTTATTTCATTTAATTTGGCCAGAACGGGCGATTATTTTTGTTTGTTGAGTGTTGGAACAATTTCCTGATGAGTTAAATGAACAATTATTATCGACAATATTAAAGTTTCCTTGTAATTCTAATAAGTATTCCCATTGGCCAGCTCATAAGTTTTAGACCATTTCATGAAGCTATTTCCCTGCTTTTAGCTAAATTATAAGTGAAGTTGAGAGACATATTTATACAGTGTGGCCCATTAACAGCAACCTTTTATAAAACATGCATGTTTGTTTCAATTGATTGGAGAGATTTTTTTTCATAAAGGTAGATAATCAAAAAGTCTAGCGAGACACCAATTTATTGGCTTTTTTTTTAGAAAAATGCTGGACATACCATCGGATTTACGACATTTTCAAATGGTTTGTGTAAAATTACGTTGGAATTCCTTCAATGAAGAAACAAGGAAAAGAAATTTGAAAAATATGCCGTTTAATACTCAACCAAACCCACCTCAGCAGTTTCAGAAATTTTCTCAGAATTCTGACTCGTCAGCTTATAATTTTTTTTTAGATTTTTGACCTTGAAAAATTAAAAGTAGTTGAAAATGAAGACTGTCACGAAATTTCGTGACGTAAAAGAAAAAGTCTACCCAATAAATAAAGTATCACTAACGGGGTTCCACAAGGATCCATTTTAGGCCTCTCCGTCACCCAATATATACCCTAGCGATATTAGAAACGTGAAAAAACATTATGAAACGATTATTACTTGCCTTTGATATCTCTCAAATGCTCGATATCAACATTCCTCAACTTCTTAGAGAATCTCGACGCGGAAATGATGGAGAAACTCTTCTTCCACTTCGCATTTCCTTCGAGCTCGTCCGCCGCGGAAACTTCTTGGTCCAGAGACTTCCTCCTTGGCCTTCCTCTGGCTTTGGCGGCTTCTTCGATATCGCTGCCCCTGACTCTCGCCCCCAAACTCGTTTTACTCCGCGGTATCGTTTTTTCTGCGCTACGAGACTCATTGTCGCTAGATTTGAGATTTTCCGTCTCTTTTTCGATGTCAGAGAGTTCTTTTTCTTCGCACTGGAGGCTCTGATTCAACCAGCTCCTCAGGATAGACTTCTTTGTGCCTTTGGTGGTCTCGTTATTTGCGAGAACTGAACTTGTTCCGGCAGTCACGGCTAAGTCAGTCCCAGTTTCTCGGCCATCTAGCTTTGGTTGCTTTTTGACCAAAGAGTTGAGTCTAGGCTTACCGGGACTTCTTTTGAACTCATTCGACAGCATTGGGGCGGTGATATCTCCATTTACTTTTGGCTTGATTGGAGGTGATGTGAATCCCGCCAGCTTATCCTCAGCTGCTGCCCTATCGCCAACTTCGCGTGTATTCGGGGAATCTAGGAACTCAAAGTTTTTCGATACATCGTTTTCACTGAAATCCAGCGATTTCCAGCTTCGCAGGGAGCTGTTTTGTTTCGAAGTGATCTCAAACGAGTTGGACTTCGTGCAACCGCCAGATTGTCTGTTGGTGCCCGATAATTTGTAACTTATAACTTCCCTGGTGCGTTTTTTCACGTGATCCGCTATGGTGTTCTGCGAATCGAACACGTCCTCGACGAACAACTGTGTTTGACTGGGGCTAGAGCGGTTTGCTCCGTTAAAAAAACTTGCAATAGAAGCGGCCAAGCTTTCCCTACTGCTTACCATCGATTTATCTTGCAGATACAATGACCTCGAATCACCTACTGACTGATCAAAGTTGGCACATGTTTTTTGGACGTTGACCAAGTTAGAGTTGAAGAGGATGGTGCTCTCATACTCTAGTAACTTCGCTACTTCCCTGGACATTCCAGGCTTCTGTGATGTCTCTGGGTTTGGTGACGTCTCTAATTTTGATGATTTCCTTGATTTTTTCCTTTTCTTAGGCCTTCCACGCTTTCTAACATTCACCTGCCCCGAGTTGTCCTCCTCAGGCGGTTTCTCCGGCCTCACTAGCCTAGGCCTTTCGCGTTTTTTCTTCTTCTGGTTTGGTTTGAGGGCCCCCAAGCTTTTTTTTGATGATGTGCCGTCCACCCGAGCCCCAACGCTGCTTTCAACTGTTTTGACTTTTGTTTTGAATGGCCTACCTAATTTTTTCACTTTATATGTACCACTCTGAATTTTCCGTTTATGAGGCCCTTCTTTTTTCCGAATTTTGAGAGGTTTTAATTGTACTTTTTTAACGACATTTCTTTTTCGAAGATTACGCATCACTGGGCTGGTGGAAATACTTGAGACATCAGTAAAAGGTCCTTCGATTACTTCATCAATATTTACATCTTTTTCATCATCAACTCCTTCTTCATTATCCATTGTTTCAGGAAGGCTAGCCATGTCAGGTTGTAGTTCTTCATAGTCCTTGTTCACCACAGCTTGTAGCTGGTTATTCCCAACCTCTGAGTCCTGGTTTACAAGAGGGAGCACCTCAGGGTTTGTTTCTGCACTCAGAGGTGTTACTACCGTTGGATTTTCTTGGGAATCATCACTAGTTTCATTCATGGATAAGCCTCTTTTCTCATCTGTAGCAGTAGATTTGTTTTGCTCCAGTAACTCCAAGCTCTCTCGATTTTCCTCTGATTTAACATTCTCTGAAGTAGGCTCAATCTTGTCCATCACAGATACAGTGTCGTCAGTTGTTTCCTTGTTGATGTTAACGTCAACTTCTGGTGTGCTTCCAGGTGGTGCAAGTGACTCTTCTTCTGGAACATTGCAGCACTTGCTTGGGGATCCTTCTAGGTTGGTAGTACTGACCTCAGAAGTTGGGCCGGTTAAAATCAGCTGTTCCTTTTCACTTGTTAAGACGGAAACTATTTGGTTTTCAGGAGGAGGTACCTCAGAGGTAGTTCGGATAATTTCTGCTGGCACTATAGTCTTAGTCTCCTCGGATTTTTCAGAAAGTTTGTCCTGTTCCAAATCATCTGCTACATCTTTAGGAGCTTCTGCTACTTCCTGCACAGTCTCAGTTGTTGTGAATTCTTCAGAAACTCCATCAACCTCCAAGCTGAAGGACTCACTTAAAGAATTAGGGACAATTTCACCAACAAACAATGAATTCGTCTGTTCTGATGGATCTTTTTCAGGAAGCACGTCTGGGGTCATCTTAGTTTGACTCGAAACATTCCCCCCCTCCTCAAACTCCTCTGGCAACGAATGACTGTCCATTTTACCAGTTGTTTCTGCCTCGCTCGTGTCATCTTCAGTTTCCAGTGGAGGTTCGCTGATTTTGTTCAGGATATCAAGTTCATTCTGCTGGAACTCATCAGGTACTTGTGTGGAAAAATTATCGGTGAATAATCCCACAGAATTTTCGTCGCTTTCTACAACTTTTTCGGGCAGTGGACAAACAGGAAGTGTTTCTGGAGAGCGATTGCGATCGATATCTACGCTTTCTGACGATGACGAACCGTCGTCGAATATTTGGGGGATCCGCGGTCTTACTCTTTTACTCAGCTCAGCCTCTTGATCAGAAGTGAGATCAGAAGTGGGATCAGAAGTGGGATCAGAAGTGGGATCAGAAGTGGGATCAGATTCAGGGATATTTTCGATAGGAACTTCGACGGTATCGATTTCGGTGGAAGTCAATTTTTTGGTGCTGGGATATTTTTCAGTTGAAACATGTGTTTCAGCATCGATTTGGATTTCAACAGAGATTTCTGAAGCTTCTTTGTATGATCTCAAACTTTTTCTAGTGGTATTTAGGCCTTTTTTTGGGTTATCCCACTTGGGAGATCTGTCACTGATGAGGGATGGATTCAATGGGGATAAAACAACTTTCAACTGAGGAACACCATCACCTTGTAGATTTTCCTTCTTGTTGCCGCTTTCACTGTTATTCCTTGGAGTACGACCGTCAGAGCCTATGGTGTTTTTGGTAACAGTGGAAATATTCATGGAATTTCTCATTTTCCTGTGATTGATATCAACTTTTGTGGTCGTCGACTTTATTTCTTGATTACCGTCGAATGTGCTGACATTTTCTTGACTCAGAGACCTCAACCTCCTTTCTAAAGATGATTTTATGTCACGCCCCGACAATTTCTTTACCGAATTTACTTTGCTTGATTTCCTATCCAGATCCAGAGGAATGTCTAGGCTGGACTTGGATCTGAGGATTCTTCTGGGAGTGGCAATAATATCGTCATCCAATTTCAATTTGGTGCCTAGACGATGCTCAACACTACTGAATTTCTTTTTGTTCCTCGTTTGATTTTCTGGTCTGGACAAGATTTTCGCCACTTCCTCATCAATGCTGTCTTCTTTATTTGAAGCAAGCCTGGTTCTCGGAGTGTTGTCAGTACATTTTGGAGATGCTTCAGAGGTACTAGATTTTCTTGTGTTGTTTGGGGTTGATTCTTGACATCTACCAGAAGACCTCAAGTTCCTCCGCCTTTCAGAAGCCACTTTCGGTTCCTCATTTTGGTGGATATTCTGATGCTTGTTCAACCTCGACAGAGAGTTAGTTTTGACACTTGTTGTGTTATTTGACCTCGACAAAACACTCGGTGTATTGAAAATTTCCATTTCACTGTCCTCCAGAGATATATTTCCATTCTGAATAAAAACTTTAGAGGAATTTCTAGCCGGCTTGTGGCGAGTATCACTCGGAGTTTTCTTTGGGCTCGTTTCCAAAGACTTTTCTCTTAACAATTTCCTAATATTACTTTTCATAGCGTCGATATTCACTTCCTTATCACTTGATCTATTCACTGATGAAAAATTACTCTTTGGTAGCCTACTCGGTTTGATTTGGGGTGTGGAAGTGAACATAAAATCATTATTCTGTGAGTCTTCCAAACTCCCAGAGGGGTGTCTGATTGTGAAATGCTTTTGAGGATCAGACTTCACCCTGATTTCTTCCAGGTGTGAAAATTCATCTTGATTGAGATTTGGTAAGTCCCACGGATCATCAATACACTTTATATCTAATATCGTGATTTCACTAGCGTCCAAAATTTCAGTATCTAACACATTATTGACTAAAGGTCTCTCATGTACCATTGGAGTGTCTGGTAACCCAAAACTTTCCACAATGGTATTTTTCTGAGAAGATTTCCTACGGTTGGAGTAAGTTTTCAAGCTGGGCTTTGGTTTTGAATCAGATGCATCATGTAGAGTATTTGGCTGTGACAGGATTTTTAACACCTTTGAAACGTCTTCAGGCTGTAAACTACTGCTTGTAGCAAGGTAAGTGTTTGAGGTATTGTGCTTGAGCTTGACATCTTCAGTTAACCTACTGGATACCAGTGAACTTAGGCTTTCTGTGTGTTGCTGTTTGGAACTATTTCCAAACATTGACTCAAATGAGTCTTCCTCATCACTTTGATCAAAAAGAGCTTCCAATTCACCTTGCACACTATTCTTGTTTTCGTTACATTCCTCATGAAAGTTATGCTGCTTTGTATGAACTTTTAAGGACTTATTGTCAGTATGAGTTTGAGGAGTATCATTTTTTGAAGAATCTTTAGTGTTTTGAATCCTGGAACTCCTACGATTTTTTCTGGAATCACTAATTGTTGAAACCCCCGGTTTTGAATTACTGTTCATATTGCTTTTGGTCGAATTTTTATTTGAACTCATTTCGTTTGCAAATTACTTGATTCTGAAAAAAGTAAGGTTAGTTTAAATTTTTTTCACGTAATGAACATATTACATGAAAAACATAGACGTTTAATGGTTCAGTAATAAATCAGGATTACATTACCGAAAACTAACTTTAATAGCTGTAGTCAGCATCAGTTTAATCAACGATACATAGAAAAAAAACTTTGACTACCTTTTAATTTATATGGATGCATAAACCTAGTAGTAGTATCTTGAAAACATATAATATGAAGTGAAAATAATCATATTATTATTGTTTGTTGTATTTCACTAGGAAGCATACAGAAATAGAGATTTATGATGTTTGTAAAATCTACCTCTTCTCTACATAACAAATAAGTATAACAACGAGCAACTATCTGCCATTCATGATCCATCCCCTACCCCTCCTATTTCTATTAGTCCAATTTCATCTTTTTACTCTCTCTAGCACTAGCTTTAATCTTCCCTCTCGCTTGATTTGTTTTTTATAACCGTGGCTCCTAATCAAATACAAGCATGCCCATCCTGCATGAAAAATGCATGCCTGTCGACGTTCACACCTGTGCCGGTGTCCATGAAAAACGCAGACTGATCACATATGAAATTGGGACGTTCTAGTTCTACTTCAGATAACAAAAGATACAGTGGAAAATACGTCGGGATTATTTTCAAAACTAAAATAGCACAGATTATAGAAACTTAAAATAGCGTTACTCCAGCATTGACAACAAATAAAATAGGACCTTGTCATAGAAACGCAAGTGAAAGGCACATATGTTAATTGTCATGCAGTTTTCTGGCGTGCCTGAGCACGCAAGTATCGGAATCGGCCTTTTAGTTATCATAATTTCAGAGAGTTATAGTTCCTCTACCAGTTCACCAAAAAAATAAGAGGTTCAATCCGGTACCGTTGGAGGAATAGGTTGACATATGACACACAAATAAAACAACAGAAATATTCTTATAATATAAGAACGAGCTGGTGGATTTAGTGAGGCCACCGGTGAATAGAAAAACACTCCTCATGTCATTAGATATTCAGTCATTTATCTGTAATTTCTTTCTTTTTATAATTTGTATATCAAATGTCAATTCAATCCGACACAGCTATCGGGATGGAACAAATAAAACGCAACTAGTATATCCTATGCCTATGAGGTGTGTTCTGTGCTCTTTAAATGTCAATGTCAAAACAATCGACTGACGTATACATTATCGATTATCGACTCGACTGTACTGTAGTCGTAACGTAATAATAAAAATTTGAAGATTTGAAAATTGATTTTCCGATTTGACGAACTAACAATACCTTACGCATTTATTTGCATGATCTTCGAATTGTTGTATGAATAACAACAATTCTTTATCATATCATTCATATCTGCCACTTTCGTCTACTATCAGGTATGTATATAGGTATACACTTTTGTTCGTAGAAGAATTGATAATGTTTTTATAATTTAGATAATGGTGTAGATATTTCAATGAGTTATTTCCGTTTCATTTCAGATCGTAGATACCTACTCATCAATTGAGATCAATCTAGACAAGCAAAAGCAAACATTCTGATGGTTGTCAGACATCAAAACTATGGTTATATACAAAAGTGACAAATCTATAACACGCATTTTTAATATTCTGTGATATTTTTTCATATCGCGAATTGACTCGAAACGGCCTAGAAACATACAGAAAAAAAAAGTTTTTGAAAAAATACAAACTAAAACAAAATTATTCTAGGTTAATTTTTCACTTGTAACCTCCCCAGTGTAATGAATTTTTAAGACATTATTTCGAGTCGCACATCAAATTACTTTTTTCTTTCAATTGATTCAAGCACGGGGGGAAATCAGTAAGAAAATGTAATATTTATATGATTAAATTGGGGAGCGATCATGATGACGCCATCTAGTAGATGGAAATGAACTTGTTACCTGATATTCCCAGGAGAACTGTTTATCAGTTCAACCAAATATCTACAGATGTCGCACCATTTTCGGTGATTGCAAATACCATTGTAAAATAATTTTTCATTAAATTTATAGTGGTTTTGGTACAATTTACAAAGAGGAAATATCCTGATATATGTTTCGCATGCATGCAACACCCTGTATTTTTTCACTATCTACTGCAGGTTGAAATCCATATCCAATAAAAACGTTCATGTAGAGTACCAATTTTGCAGATATAATCCATATCGATTGCATTATCAGAATAATATTATCATATCTAATACTTTTATCTTTATGCGAAAAACTCAACATCACACCGTTTATTATACAGAGATGAGTTGTGAAAGCGATAAATATATTCAAATAGCTCAAAATATCTTGATTTCCCAGAAGAGGAAGAGAAGTTTGTTATAATGCTGAAGAAAAAAGAAACCAAAAAAACGAGCGTACCTGAAATATCATCAGGGTGAGTAAATAAACAAAATATTTGCGGTTAGATATCTTTTTATTTGACATTCATTACTTCGGAATGCATAAATACCCTTTTCCTTTGTCTATGAACTATCCACCCACAAATTTAGAACTCATTTGATATATAAATGATTGACTTGTATGTTTCCAGGGGAGGTTCATATCAGACACAAACAATTAGTTCTTCGTATTCGTCACTAACGAGCGTTCATAGGGTGGAAACTAAAAGTAAGTTGTTATTTTTCAGTCCTATATTTCTCTCTTCATAGGTAATAGTGGATCTATTTGGCATGGGCGAACACTCCCATAAAACATTTTCTGCTGTTTGCTTGGGTGATATACAAAGGAAAAACGAAAAAACTGTGTTATAGAATAAAATATTTTTCAAACCGATCTTCAAAGTTATTCACTCTAGTTTAAATATGGGTAATCCTCCCTCTATAATCCCTATATACCGGGTGGCTACGGAAGTATTGCCTACGGAATATCTCAGTTATTGTATGAAGTAGGTTTGTGAAATTTGGAGCGTCGATATAATGACATAAGAGCTAGAATTTGAGCATATTGACATGTCGAAGTTAACTTCCGGTCTGACCGGAAGTAACATCAACTTTCTTATTTTAAATGGAAACCCTATTTTTTTTCTTTTCGCTTTATTCAGCATTCAATTCCCTTTCTAATGACATATCACAAGTTGGTATCTAACCAGAAACTAGATCAGAAAAAAATTATTATTGAAATTCACCGAGTAGGCCGTGGAAGCAAAATGAAAGCAAAAATTTGAAAAGTTGGCTATGGAAACCATACGTCACTTGATAACAGTTGCTACTACTGTGATATTTTATTTTCATTCGTCGGCGTTATAAAAAGCCGCCAAAAAAAATATTGGAAAAATTGGGAAAAAAACAATACTCTGTAGGTCCATAACTTAAATAGGAACATACAACTTTTTCTTGCCTGTACTATTCAGCATAACCATTCCTTTCTAATGATATAATAGAAAGTAATTTTTTGAAATGAAATACCAAAAAATCCAATTATTATTATTCAAATAACAAAAAAACTGATTTATCAAAAAAAAAAATTCAAATTGATAGGATTAAAGATAAAATAAAATCAAAACAAATGTTCGAAATGCATTCCCTCAGCGTCAATACATTTATTGACTCTGGTGATATTTTCATGTAAACGTTTCTCAACATTTGGGGCGTGATATCTTGGAAAGCTCTACGAATTTTTACTTCTAGCTCATGTAGAGTTGTAGGCTGTGTGGAATACACCCTATTTTTAAGATGCCCCCATAGAAAAAAGTCGCACGGAGTAAGATCAGGTGACCTTGGTGGCCACCTGACTGGACCATGGGTTGTTATAAGTCTCTCTTGAAAGCGATTTTGAAGATAATTTCTCGCTATTCCTGAATTATGCGGAGGGGCGCCATCTTGCTGGAAGTACATTCTCTCAGTTATTTCCGCTGGTAGGTTGATAATGAATTCCGAAATTTCATTCGTTAAAAAATTAAAGTATCTCTCTCCGGTTAGTTGGCCTTGAAAAAGAATGGGGCCAACAATATGAGTTCCAACTATTCCTGCCCAAACATTCACACCAAATCTCGTTTTCTATCGCCCAGTGCCTGAAACAAAAGACCGTTCACACTTTTAGCACTTTACACTTCGACTATCGACAATAATCCAAATAAAGTACAGTACCTACCTTGTATTATTCCTGTTGAATAATCCATTGTTGGTAAATCTTGACTCGTCCGTAAACAAGATATAATAGTTAAATAGGTGATTCTCAGCATTTTGTCGAAGAAACCAATTACAATATTCCAGGCGCCTTTCACCGTCAATTTCATACAAATGTTGATGCAACTGATACTTGAAGGATTTAAATCGATGTTTTTTCAAAATTTTCCTAGCAGAGTCCTTACTTATAGCTAATTCGGCGCCAATCTGCCTTGAGGAAATTGTGCTATCATATTGTACTAAAGCTAATACATTAATTTCAGTTTCCTCATTAATAACAAATGCTTCTTGGTCTTCGTGAACATCAGGCTCAGTTCTTAAATTTTCTTCAAGCCACTGGAAATACCTTCTTGACGGTTGCTGCCTCCCTGGATATCGCTCTAAATACAATCGTTCGGCGGCATAAGAATTTTTTAAACATTCACCATAAATGAGAAGCATGTCAATTTGTTCGGTTCGTGAATAACGGGGCATTTTTTGAATATTCCACTAACTGATTTCGATTTCCAAACCCTTTTAAAATGGCAGAATCAAAAACACTACTTCGAACGTCAAAATAATATGGATAGCAGCGTACGTGAGAGCTCTCGTTTCTTTTTTGTTTCATTCCAAAATACATCTTAATCAGCCTACTTGTTAATATTTTGGTTCGAATGATTATTGAAATGGAATGATTATTCTGAATAGCACAAACATCGTCCATAGGTAGATATTAGAATATCTATGGACGATGGCACAGACCAAGTACGTTTATGTTCCTATTTAGCCTAGAACCTAGAGGATATAATTTATCATTCCACATTACTTTTAATGTTATTTTTGCGTATGGCGATAATAGAGCAAGAGCAACTGTTATCAAGTGACGTATGGTTTCCATAGCCAACTTTTCAATTTTTGGCTTTCAATTTGCTTCCACGGCCTACTCGGTGAATTTCAATAATAATTTTTTTCTGGTCTAGTTTCTGGTTAGATACCAACTTGTGATATGTCATTAGAAAGGGAATTGAATGCTGAATAAAGCGAAAAGAAAAAAAATAGGATTTCCATTTAAAATAAGAAAGTTGATGTTACTTCCGGTCAGACCGGAAGTTAACTTCGACATGTCAATATGCTCAAATTCTAGCTCTTATGTCATTATATCGACGCTCCAAATTTCACAAACCTACTTCATACAATAACTGAGATATTCCGTAGGCAATACTTCCGTAGCCACCCGGTATATATACGAACTGGGCGATTTATTACATTTTTTCTAATCCACTCATAACACATCAGTAACGGCTTTATAGGACCATTTTTCTTCCTGAAGATCTTTGAATGACACTTAGGTCCGATTGCACCACTTCCGCTTAGTGCTTTGAGCGTAGCTTAAATTTATGAATCACTTAGAATGTGAACGTATTGATGTATTTGACATACCATTCAACATATTCTATCGGATTCTTAACTGTAAGTGACACTTAAAGCGTTAAGTGTAACCTGTGCAACTGGCCCTAATAATTGAAATAATGATTCAGAAAAAATATTATCAATGTGTGTCTTGAATGTTACTTTGGTGTCAAATAATGATATGTCAAGATCTCTTACAGTCTCCCCAACTGACAATTTAACATTTTTCACTTGGTGCGAGTATTGAATTGGATTTATAATTCTCGAAAATGCGACTTGATAACATTTATTCATATTGAGATGAAGCATATTTATATCCGCTTCATCTGCAAACATCAAATAGCGGCTGTGCTGAATTACTTCTGATGTATCATTAATAAATAACAAAAAGAGTAGTGGACCTATAGTGGATCCTTGGGGAACCCCAGATGTTACGGAAATTGCTAGCTACAGATTTATGGATTGGAGTGAGGAAATTCTGTTTCTAAAATTGAGATTATGTTCCCGATAATAGAGATATATTTATGAAATGTGGAGGGATTCTATAGCATGGCCAGTAGAAAGTTTTCCTCTGGGATCAATTATCTGTCATGTCAATGTAATAATTGCAAATATTCAAAACACTCCCTGTTTTCATATTCGGGAATTTTGGGTGATTATTTATTGACAATTCTTGCAACCAATCATGTACATTCAGGCCAATCACAGCATTATTATAGTGGGAATTTTCTACCTTGAAAATTGCCGAGAGAATTTTTTGTGGTATTTAGTTTTTATGTGACAACTGATACTTTTGATCTGACGTCTGTCATCAGTTTGCATGAAAAGTGAAAAATGATTCAAAAACGGTTTAGTATACATGATCAATCAACGAAAATGCATGTAAGAATACCATTTTGAGTAACGTGTCAATTTGTAAACAGTTTCAATTGATAACATAGGGACAGAGAAAGCAATAGCCATTTGGCTGGCAACAAGTTTTCGAAAAATCTGTCAAATTATTTTCACTTTATTCTCACTCTCTTGTGATATTACAACTGACAATCTTATTATAGTGCTGGTTACTGGTTATTCCCAATCTCATTTTTATTACTCTGCTTGTTTTGTCTCTTCAAGAAACATGGTGTAGGGCAAGTTATATAATTTTGTTTCTTACTGTTCATGTAATTCCGAAAACAACGATGATCATCAGTAGAATTTCTTTCAATTTCTTCAACATAACTTCCATGACATTGAGTCTGAAGCTCTCTAACCTTGTTAGAAAGATATAAAATTATTTTCCTAGTCACCATCAGTAACTTTAAATCTTTTATATGCCATCTTTATTTCAATTAATAATTTCCCAAGTTGCGAACTTCCAATACAAACATATTTATTGCTTGTGTTTTTAGGGGGGAATCACTATCCCCATATAAACAACCATAAACAGATCTTTGTAGTTTTATGTCGTAGTTTACCACAGCAACTGAACTATAAGGGGTTGTATGATTTGTTAAACTCTCGCATTAATTTCCCCTGTAGAATCACACGTTCCAATTTCGCATATTATCAATATGAAACCAAGGCATATGTATTCGAATTATAATATACCTTTTAACACACGGTATTTAATATAGTCTCAATTTTCCAGCATATTCCAGGAGTTCGACCATATCTCTTCCTGTTTCGAGCTCAATTGGACCAAATGCAACACTACCGTCTATTTTTTCAAGTAAAAGTATCAGACCAAGATCTAAAATCGACAAAGATGCTAGACCTTTCAGTCCAAGCATACCCACCAGTCAACCATCTGGATACCGGAGTACATTCCGCATTCCAAGCTCGTCAACGCCATTAACAAACAGAAATACAAACGAGTTTTCTCTGAATAGAGACCCTGTGGTACCTACTTATAAGACAGACGGGAAGAAAAGAGGTAAAGCGTTGATCATAAACAATGTGAAGTTCATGAAGGATGAGGAGGAGCGTAAAGGAGCGGAAGTGGATGAGAAAAGGATATCGGACTTGTTCAAGAAGATTGGATTCGATGTTAAAGTGTACAGGAACCTGAAAAAATCCGTGAGTGTCCCGATTTATTTTAAACTATCTAGAAACACAATTCAAGAGTATAAGTTACAAAAAAATCTGAACTAATAAGAATAAATGCGGATAGAAGTTAATATAGACCAGGAGCTTGCCACAGGTGACGTTTTCCCATTTTACACTGCATGCCTTTTTAATGCTTGATAATCAACCCTAAAATATGAAAAATAGACGGGTTCCTGGCTGCCGCACGTGTGCACTTCATAAAAAAAAGCGATTTTCTTTTTGTGGAGAATTTTCGTGTTTTTTCGCGATATTATACTGCCTGCCGTTGTAATATACGGAAGTTCAAACAAATTGAAACGTTACTAATTAATGGCATGCAATCCGCAGCGGCCGAAAGGGCTCAAAGGGTTACGAAAAACTGAAAAAAATTTAACGGAACTTCCGAGTTTTCAAATTGCATGCCGATGTAAAGAATTGAAGTTTCAGTAATAAAAACACTCTGGAAAAATTGGCATGCGCCCCTCGTCTGACCAACGGTAGAAAATTGCGGGAAAACTGTGTAAAAATTTAATACAGGTTTTACGCGATTCCAAACTGCATGCCATTGGAAAGATACGTAATTTGTATAATTAATTAATAGTAGGTAATTTGGCATGCACACCAGGATTTCGTAAAATAGAGGCATGCATGACGAAAGTTTGCAAAAAACACTGTGGAAATTTATGTTACTGTTTTGCAAAATCCTGGTGTGCATGCCAAATTACCTACTATTAATTAATTATACAAATGACGTATCTTTCTAATGGCATGCAGTTTGGAATCACGTAAAACCTGCATTAAATTTTTACAGAGTTTTTCCGCAATTTTCCACTGTTGTTCAGACGAATGGGCGCATGCTAATTTTTCCAGAGTGTTTTTATTACTGAAACTTCAATTATTCACATCGGCATGCAATTTGAAAACACGTAAGTCCCCTTTAATTTTTTTTCAGTTTTTCGTAACCCTTTGAGCCCTTTCGGTCGCTGCGGATTGCATGCCATCAATTAGTAGCGTTTCAATTTGTTTGAATTTCCGTATATTACAACGGCAGGCAGTATAATATCGCGGAAGAACACGAAAATTCTCCACAAAAAGAAAAGCGCTTTTCCTTATGAAGTGCACACGTGCGGCGGCCAGGAACCCGTCTATTTTTCATAATTTAGGGTCGATTATCAAGCCTTAAAAAAGCATTTAGTATAAAATGGGAGAACGTCACCTGTCACCAGCTCCTGGTCTATATTTTTTTAAAATCCTCTGAATACTCAACACAGATATTCCTACATTTCTTTCTGCATCCACTATATAGGGGGAGCGTGCAAAGAGTATGCGCTACGGAATTTTCTGAAAACTTGAACAATAATTTTTATCTCAATCACTATTTCAATTTATCTTCACTGTCACTCTCTATCTAGTGCGGACTCTCGAACTATATTTGCGACTCTCTGTATCACTATACAACCGCCCTCTGCTGTCAAGCGCCTTACATACCCACAAGCAGATTCTTTTCACAGTTCTAGCAATGTCGAGACTTTAGGGCGACTCATCCAGATGGCTCTCGAAGCGTCGAAGTCATTCGATTTCATCCCTTAGCTAGCTCTCGGCGATGAGTCGCCGTTGTTGGTCCATTAGCCAGCACACGTTGTTTACTTTGAGGGTGCATATTATCGACTCAGTTCATCCTGGTACACCTTGAGGTATACCCAAATTACTTATCTTAGTGTTGGTGAAGCATATGTCACTAACAAAGAATTTTATGAATGTAATTATATAATTTCAGGAAATGAGTGATAAAATAAACAAATACAAATCGGAACGATCTCTCGAGAAAGTCGACATTTCTGTGATAATAATGATGAGTCACGGACACAACAGCCAAAATGGAAAAATCGTTCCAGGAGGATACACGCAAATCGTGGGAATCGATGGAGAGAGTTTGTCCATAGACGACGTTCTCAGCAGATTCGATACCAAGAATTGTTCGGCGCTGATTGGGAAACCGAAGATATTCTTCTTTCAATGCTGCAGGTGATTATATACTGTATTTAACAACGACATATGTGTAAGTACAGGAGAGACATATACCAACTTTTAAATGATGTCAAATGCTTCAAAACAAAACTCAACGTCATAATAATAGAAGTCAAAGCCCACTAACTATTTTTTTAATTGTTTCGTTGAAAAATTCGTGTTTTATATGTTATATGGCTCATAAGACATTTATACAAAAAATAATTATTATAATTTCAGAGGAGCCCAACAAGAAGAAATCCACGTAGACGCGGCGCCTATCAGGAATGTCACAAAACAACATGCAGATATGCTCATCGCATTTTCGACGCTACCAGGTAAAGTTATCTACGTATTTCCGAAGAAAATATTCCGAAATATGCAAGAAATAGTAGCGAAATGGTCGCTCAGATGGCCGATTGATTTTCGATCTACTTTGCCCGCTTTCATAATTTTTTTTGATATGTCGATGGTTCATCGCTAGTGGCGTGCAGTGTATATCACTTGAAATGTAGAGAGGGTACTCGACGTTGTCGATTTTTCTTTGGAGGTGTGTTCGGGATGTGGATCACTAAAATCGGAGAAAAAATATTGTTTTTACTGCCAACGTAACCTAAAAGTTGATTGGTAGGTACTATAAACCCACCTTTTCAGAAAGATTACCATAATTAAAAATCTAAAAATAAGAGCAATTGCAATTTCCAATACAGAACACTATGAAAAAAAATGTAAATGACAATTCAACTCGTGTAGGTTTAGAAAATTGCGTAGCCACAGTGCAATTGTCACTTTGACAGCGGCAAAAGTTAGCTGCAACTTTTACAGCGACAAATGCACTAGTGGTTTCTCATTTATTCATTTGTTTATCAATTATCGTAGTGTTAGTTGCCAAAATAAATAGTTTGGCGTTTGAATTAGCTTGGCGCGGAGGAGAAGCAGCTTACTGAAAAACCACTTATTTCGTATCCGAAACTGAAAATAATGGAAAAGAAAATGGACGTATCGAGAAGGGATATTGAAGGTTGAAACACAGCATTTTTTGATTCGATTGGTCAGTTTCCAAGTTAATCATCTATTCATGAGTCTTTGATGTTTTCATTTCCCATTTTTTGGCCCGTTTTATAAAATATTCAGAAAAAAAACTTGTTTGCAAATAATTTTCTTATTTCAATCTCAGTATTCGTCTTTTATTCGACAGGTGTATGCGTGTTACTGCTTACTAAAAATTTATGTTTTTTCAATTATTTTAAGCATCTTGAACACAGAAAAACTAATTTTCGGTAAGTCCTCTTTAATATTCAAACTTTTATTCTCGTCGAAGTATAGAAGATCGTGGCAAGTAATGCCAATTTTCGAAAAAATCCTTTGTTACAGAGCCCTGATGATGAATTGAATATAGTTCGAAACCTTGGCAATAAAAACAAGTTTTTCTCCGGTTTTATCGATCCACATCCCAACCAATCATATTCTCCTTAATAATCGATATTTCTTTCAGGTTTTTTCTCACTCAGAGATCCTATTAAGGGCAGTTGGTACATTCAGAGCGTATGCGACGTATTTGAACGGTACGCCAAAGATCATGATGTGGAATCGATGCTTAAGATCGTCGACAAAAGTCTCTCCGAAAAGCATCCCCAGTACCAACAGACTTCGACTTATGAATGCCGAGGCTTCAAACGGTGTTACCTCAATCCGCCCAGTTGAGCAGCAGCGTCATAGGAAAATTTGTATATATTGTTGGAGAAAGACTAATAAAACCAATATTGTTTAATAATAATGACTGGGTATTCCTGAGTATCGACATCGGTATACAGGGTGTTCCAAATTGAGTCGGCACCATTGCCAACTCCGTTATTATTGATGCTACGAATTCGGTTAAAAGAGGCAAACTAGTAGCATTTTCAATGGCCTTCTCGATGCCAAAAACAAAAATTGACAGTCGCGTTTTCAGAATATTTCATAAAATGATATTTTTTTCAATGGAACACCCTTTATTTTTCTATGCATTTAGATTCGTGCAGTTTCATCAATAGGAAACATTTATAACAAACGGATTTGATAAAGCGCTATAAAATATCGAGTAAATGTTCGAAAACACCGCCTTCTTGTTGAACACATATTTGGGCCCTTCTATTGACACTACGTGTGGCATTCAACACAGTTCGGCCATCAATTCTATTAGCCATAGTTTCAATATAAATTTTCAGCTCATCTACATTATTATGATTTATTTTTGTACACCTCATTTTTCATAAATCTCCAAAAATAAAAATCTAGAGGTGTCATGTCTGGCGACCGAGGGGGCCACTTAACAGGACCATTTGTAGCAATCCAGCTGTTTCCAAACAGCCTCGCAGCAATCTTTTCACGCCACTGACATTATATGCTGGTGCTCCATCCTGATGAGAATAGATCATCTGACGAGCCTCCAGATCAAGATCATCGAAAAACTCTTCCAACACTTTTGTTAATAAATTAATGCAACGGGGTCCGTTCAAAGAACCATGGTAGAAAAATGGACCGATAATTCTGCCTCTGAATAGACCACACCGAACAATTAATACTAAATCGTCTTTGCGGATTGGGGGATGGACTAGAAATGGATTATGTCTACTCCATTAATGAAAATTATTTCTGTTGCTCCATGAAATATTTCTATAGGAGTTTGGATCTTGTCTGCATTTATTCATAAACCACCGACAAACCCCCAATCGTCTCTCAGGATCATCAGGTTCTAGTGTTTGCAATGGTCTTAACTTATAAGGAGAAATCTTATGTTTTTTCAGAATTCGTTGTTGAATACCAGACAGTGGAACAGCTATTTCTCTAGATGAATCTCTGATGGAATTATTTGGATATACCTCAAACTAGGATAAAACGTAAATTTCTGTATCTTCAGATATTACAAAACGTTTTTTAGTTCTCCTCTTCTCAAAAACTTTTTCATTGTTCCTGAATCGACGATGAAGCACAGCAAAAAAAGGCCGATTAGGTAATTCACGATCGGGGAACGAATTGCTGTAGTGTGTTGGAGTGCTTTTGCGCTATTTTTTTGGCAAACCAAGTAGGATTCTAACATAACATTTTTCTTGATGGGAAATTGGCATTTCGAAAAAAATTCGAACAGTAGTTGACAGTTTTACAATAATTTATGACATTTTCATGATATACTTGAGAATATTCGACAAATAGTATTTCAACAAAGTTTCAAGGCAACTTGATTGCTCGTAATAATTATGTTTTATCGAATCAAACACATTTTTACCAACCACATTCATATGACCCTCCAGTATTTTCTGTTCTTTACAAAAACGGCTTCAAAGTTATCATTACAGCAGACATATTGTGATTCACAAAATGAATGCGGCTAGCGGAATGGCTTTAAGATGGAAACTATCATTTTGTACATTAATATCAAATAGCTCAGTGGTGTCAATTGAGTGGTGCGACCTGATGATCACGGGTTTCACGAGTTCACATCCCAGCGCAATTTCTTCTTTTTACTATCTCATTTTTCTATTATAGTAAGCTCGGGTAAGTGTGACCGTGATTTTCATTAGTTTGCATTGAATTTAGTCCTTCTCCCACACAGCACACGACATCCAATGGATGTCCGTTTTACGTCCAGCTCTAGTCCAAACGTCCATGGATGTTTAATGGACATCCATTGTACGTACAGGAAACGGACGTACAGTGGATATTCGAAAATGTACATCCATTGTACGTACATATGATGTACAAAAAAAAATTAATTTTTGATACATATGAATAATTATCCTGTTTATGCTATTTTGTCTTCATCCCTAATGGAAATGTAATACTTAGATAAAACACACTTCGTCAGACAATATCTGGACATTGAGAGGACATTAAGTGGACATTACTTGAAAGTCCAGTCGTAAACATCCATTGGACGTCCAATCGTAAACATTGGACGTTCAATTCATGCAAATGCATTAAATAGTTATGGATTTTGAATGTTGGTAATTCTAGATATTCTTTGGTGTAATAAATTAATGATCGATGACACAGAACCAAAATACCGATTGGTGACGATAAAAGAATAATCAGCTGAAGCAGAAGAATATGTGAGGTTAGATATAACTGCAGTGTTGTGTTTTGTGTTTCAGTTCAGTTCAGGCTAATATACAATGGTAATGGTATGGGTAAAAAATTGACACCAAGTGCTTCTTCCCTTTCAATTATTGTTTCACTGTATTTTAGTGATAACTCCAGTAAGAAGATTTTGTAATTATTTATTCAATTACAAATAATGTTCATATGGGAAATTATATAATTTTTACTTTTATAATATGTACCTAAGTACTGCCAATTATTTGCAGAACACCTTGTATAATCGATATTTTCTGGATTAATTTTGGATATTGAATGGAGGTACACTGGATGTCCAAAAAATATCCACAGTGGTTGTTATTTGGATATATTCTGTACATCCATTTCACAAAATATGGACATACAATGGACGCCCAAAATACGTACAATGTACATCCATTGGACGTTTTATGGACTTTAATTGTACGTCCATAGTGGTGTCCTGGACGTCCATTGAACGTTCATTGGATGTCCATTGTACTAATTCTGGACATCCACTGGATGTCTTGAACTTCCATATTGAACGTCCATTGTTCATCCATTGTACGTACATGTGCTGTGTGGGCTGATGAACCTGAAGTAATATAACAATGAAATTTTGCAGGTATTTACTTCGAAGGTCAGTCTTTGTAATACGCCATAGAAAACTGTTGAAAAACGTATTCTATGAATTTTATTTATATATTCAGATATACATCTCCATAGGTCACACTTCCCCCGGAAATTTGGGGCAAGTGTGATTCTGGCCAAATTTAAAGATATTAATGCACGTAAATCTCTCTTTGGGGCAGGTGTGAGTAAACAGTAAAGGAACTTTCACCACAATTTATTTGTTTCGAGATATCTTTTTTCAAAACATAGTTAGGAACTTTTTAATATTGAATTTGAAATGCCACATTGGAGAAAAACAAAAAATAATCGTGAAAGTGAACATTTGTTGAAAAGAAAAATTTACAGGTAGAAATCGAATGAGAATTTCATTGATCCACATCTTCTAACGAGTGGTGATGGAAGCACAGTTGTTTTTTCATCCTCAGAAAGTGTATCAATGTCTTCTACATCTGGCCAGGTATATTGTTTGGCTCTCTGAGATTTCCGTATATAATTTCGTACTATAGCTGAAAAAATATTACCGTTTAGATTGGCCAAATGAACCAGGTTCCCACTTACCCCGACAGATAGGTCACACTATCCCCAATAACATTTAATTTCGGGGTAAGTGTGACATGGAATGGAAAAATGTAAAAAAAACAACTTCATGAAAAAACGGCAATCTATAGTCAGATTCATTGTTTAGGCAGCAGAAAAGTGTACAAAATGGATTCTTACCTTAGATTTCAACAATACCTTCAAAGCTAGAAATAAACTCGTTATGCTCGTTCGGGTTGATGAATTGTAGGTTAGAAAATTGAGGAAAATATTTGGATTTCACAAGATCTCTTTTGTATTTTATATGATGGTTATGGATTCATTATAAGTGTGGGCAATTCGTCAATAGATGGCATTGAGCTGTCGCCCGGTTTAGCGAAGATAGCGAGCAAACTCACACTTGCCCCAAATTCACACTTACCCGAGCTTACCTTATTAACAAAATATTGTCATTTGTATAAGTACCAAAATTGGGTGTTTGGACAATCTTGCACGAGGTTTTATTCGCCAAAACAAAGAAATTGTTTGTACTAGTGAAAGAAATAAATATTTCCACATAAGTCGCTCATTTTCCACTGCATGAAGAAATGTGATATGAGCTTTGTTGTTGAGAATGTTATTACGAATCGAAATGCATGAAAAAATATAGGGTGTTCCATTGAAAGAAATATCATTTTATGAAATATTCTGAAAACGGGACTGTCAATTTTATTTTGTATTCGGCATCGAGAAGGCCATTAAAAATGCAACTAGCTTGCCCATTTAACCGAATTCGTAACATGAATAATAACGGAATTTGGAACACAGTGTATGAGGATTCAAGTGGAAGATTGCGTTATAAGAGTCACTGACAAAAAAGTGCTCGGTTGGACAACTGAAGAACGCATTTTATTGCTTCATTTGGCATTCCCATGGTTACAAAAGTGCACTCGATGTGTAAAATGAAACCAAAATCATCATTGCATATTTATTTTCAATTTTCATTACACTAATGATTATGTACAAAATATTTCATCGACAATGGTATAAAAAAATGCGTGTTTAGTACGTTTCGTGCGCGAGTATAAAGAAATATAATAAAAAATAAAAAGCTGTCTACTCTAGTACCGGCAGAGCGATGGAAGTACACAAAAATGGCACATTCACTAATCTTACTCAAAAATATTGGATGGTTATACTAATTTAAAAATAAATAAAGTGAATCTATGTACACGTGCAGAATCTTAAAACTATTTCCGTTAAATCTATATTTATTTGGTTCGCGCCTAGCCAAATTAAAATGATCACCATTGGAACAAGGCCCTTTCAACATACAAACACTTTAAACACAAACTGCCTGCATGAACTCTAGTGAAAGTGAAGTTCCTAACGACTTTTGGGAATTTCGAATTTGTATCAACACCCCAGCAAAAACACTTGTAACATTCACGTAAATGTGATATAAAATCAACAGAACATATTTATGTAAAATAGTCAGTCATCGCAATGATTGTTTGCGCCAAAATTCCCAAGATGTTACATTTATGTCGGTTTGTTCCATTCGTTACATAATATTCTTTAGAAGAAATAATGTAAAATATAAGTAACAAAGTTACATCAGTGTTATATATATTCCGACGTAACATGAACGTAAATTTTAGATACCATGTTCACGTAACAAATTATATTAGTAATGTAACATTCATGTCAATTTTACGTTATTGTGTTTTCTGGTTATTTTACTCAACTGCTACGTAGTTGTTACTTCAATAATTGGAAATTCAACATAAAAGCTATTTCCTCTGGCGTCGAGTTTCGAAACTATACATCGTAATTATTCTTTTCGCCAAAATTCCCAGGATGTCATATTTATGTCAATTTGTTCCATTTGTTACGTAATATTTAGTAGAAGAAATAATGTAAAATATAAGTAACAAAGTTACATCAGTGTTATATATATTCCGACGTAACATGAACGTAAATTTTAGATACCATGTTCACGTAACAAATTATATTAGTTATGTAACATTCATGTCAATTTTACGTTATTGTGTTTTCTGGTTATTTTACTCAACTGCTACGTAGTTGTTACTTCAATAATTGGAAATTCAACATAAAAGCTATTTCCTCTGGCGTCGAGTTTCGAAACTATACATCGTAATTATTCTTTTCGCCAAAATTCCCAAGATGTCATATTTATGTCAATTTGTTCCATTTGTTACGTAATATTTAGTAGAAGAAATAATGTAAAATATAAGTAACAAAGTTACATCAGTGTTATATATATTCCGACGTAACATGAACGTAAATTTTAGATACCATGTTCACGTAACAAATTATATTAGTAATGTAACATTCATGTCAATTTTACGTTATTGTGTTTTCTGGTTATTTTACTCAACTGCTACGTAGTTGTTACTTCAATAATTGGAAATTTAACATAAAAGCTATTTCCTCTGGTGTCGAGTTTCGAAACTATACATCGTAATTATTCTTTTCGCCAAAATTCCCAAGATGTCATATTTATGTCAATTTGTTCCATTTGTTACGTAATATTTAGTAGAAGAAATAATGTAAAATATAAGTAACAAAGTTACATCAGTGTTATATATATTCCGACGTAACATGAACGTAAATTTTAGATACCATGTTCACGTAACAAATTATATTAGTAATGTAACATTCATGTCAATTTTACGTTATTGTGTTTTCTGGTTATTTTACTCAACTGCTACGTAGTTGTTACTTCAATAATTGGAAATTCAACATAAAAGCTATTTCCTCTGGCGTCGAGTTTCGAAACTATACATCGTAATTATTCTTTTCGCCAAAATTCCCAGGATGTCATATTTATGTCAATTTGTTCCATTTGTTACGTAATATTTAGTAGAAGAAATAATGTAAAATATAAGTAACAAAGTTACATCAGTGTTATATATATTCCGACGTAACATGAACGTAAATTTTAGATACCATGTTCACGTAACAAATTATATTAGTTATGTAACATTCATGTCAATTTTACGTTATTGTGTTTTCTGGTTATTTTACTCAACTGCTACGTAGTTGTTACTTCAATAATTGGAAATTCAACATAAAAGCTATTTCCTCTGGCGTCGAGTTTCGAAACTATACATCGTAATTATTCTTTTCGCCAAAATTCCCAAGATGTCATATTTATGTCAATTTGTTCCATTTGTTACGTAATATTTAGTAGAAGAAATAATGTAAAATATAAGTAACAAAGTTACATCAGTGTTATATATATTCCGACGTAACATGAACGTAAATTTTAGATACCATGTTCACGTGACAAATTATATTAGTTATGTAACATTCATGTCAATTTTACGTTATTGTGTTTTCTGGTTATTTTACTCAACTGCTACGTAGTTGTTACTTCAATAATTGGAAATTCAACATAAAAGCTATTTCCTCTGGTGTCGAGTTTCTAAACTATACATGAGTACATCGTAATTATTTTTTTCGCCAAAATTCCCAAGATATTACATTTATGTCAGTTTGTTCCATTTGTTACGAAAAAAATTATGTAAAATATAAGTAACAAAGTTACATCAGTGTTATATAAAAATAAGATTGTATTCGACGCGAACATTTCGACGTAACAGACGTAAATTTTAGATAACATGTTTACGTAACAAGTAATATTAGTTATATAACATTTATGTAAATTTTTCGTTATTGTGCTCGCTGGGAGATTATACAAGTTAAAAAAGAGTTCAAAACATTAAATACAGTCTACTGTTCACTTTAAAGAAGACTTCTTTAAGAAAAGCAAACACATATTTTTAGGCAACAAAAGAGCTTGCTGATTTTAAGAAATGTATTTTACCAACTAGAGTTCATGCCAATCTTCCTTTGTTTAACTGGCCCGTATGCTGACGTATCACATAACCACAGTACGATAATTCAGTTACCAATTCCTGACACAACCATCTCGGAAAGTATAAGCAAACTAGATGGAACTGGTAACTTTGACAAGTTCTGGACAGTCTTAAATAAAACACTAACCTAGGACCTCTTCGCTGCAGTTTTCTTAATAACGCTAATTATCACACAGATTTTCATCCGGCACCACCCTCGAATCTTTTCCGAAACATATCGACAGCATGAATCGGAAATTGAAAAATTTTTAATATTAGGTTACAAAAACTGAATAGATGTATTCGAGAATAAGTAATCAGTATTTGAAAATGATAAAAGGGGTGCTTCGAGGTTCTATTTTGGGACTACGCTCATTAAGAGTATGTAAAAGTAACTTTTAAGCCTATAAAAGAAAGCTATACAAATCAACTTGTAACTTTTTTAAAACAAAAAGAATGTTCCAAACAGGAATACGTTTAATATTATTCAATTGACAAAATTTGCAAAAGGTATGAAAAATATCGTCTGTGAAATTCCTTAAATTTCGCAAGTGCAATCAATGTGTTGATTCATTTTTCAATTATATAAGCTCGTGATATTATTTTTCAATTTGAAATAAATTCTCTATTATTATCCTTCAAATGAAATTATTTCTTCATTTATATTATTATAATTTATTAATTTGACGAGACAAAGAATATTTTTCGAAAATATTTCTCCATCAACAGGCTTGGATTCAATAAAATGGTCTTTGTTGAGAAATAGAGATGATATTACTGGATTTTTTTTCATGATTTTTATTTTCATCTTGAAACTGAAATAAAGAATATTTCACCCCTTTTGATGAGTTATTTTCACCATTTTGCCATTAATTAACACAATAACTGCCATAGGCGAATTGATTAGATTTGTTTTAAAATAAGAAAATACCCATTCTGGCCCCATTTTTCACCAAGTTGTGTTAGAACTGACATAGAATTAAAATTAATTGAAAAATCCACTCGGAAACATTCATTAATAGTCTGGCATTCATTCATAGAAACACTGCAGTTCTTTCAAGAGTACAGTTATACACTAACACAGGGTGAGCAAATAATACTGGGAAATATTGAGCTACTAGAAATGGCTTTGCTTGCACCGCTTTTTATAAAACAGTAAAAACAGTATTATTTCTCATCTAACAATAACCTGATATAATTATTTCCAGCCTTTATGAATAGCATTGTATTTGTTCAAAATTTGTTCTGAGGGTGATTAATTTTATAGAACTATCACATATAAATTTTCTGAATGATTTGAGAGGGGAAACTGAATTTAATCAACGAAATAGTACTAATATCACTA
The DNA here is from genome assembly GCA_958502065.1 of Chrysolina americana. NCBI lineage: Eukaryota > Metazoa > Arthropoda > Insecta > Coleoptera > Chrysomelidae > Chrysolina > Chrysolina americana. The sequence goes on along the minus strand of OY293416.1, from coordinate 71,316,790 downwards.
GTAATATCAGTAACGTCATATAGGAATCGGAAAAAAGTAGCTCCTGAAGAATTTAACTTTGTTGGCGAAACATGCGTTGAGTATAACTACTATTTGGGTAGTTTTTCTTGTTCGAATTGTTAGTTATTCATTTTGTTAACGTTGTTGACCAGCTTTGTCGAAAACATATTTGACATCGTAAAAATACCAAAGAAAATGGTTGAAACATAACTATTTCATATTAGTTCAACCAAATAATTACAGATGGCTTCCCCTTTGCGCAGAAAAAAAAACAGTACCTTTTCAACATCTTCATAACCAAGTATGCAATCTCTCCCAACTATTGCCAATACATCACAAAGTTACACACAAACCCTGATTACGATTACACAACGTTCAACAAGGTCATTGCCACACAGTGACACCCATGCACCAGACAACCTGAAGGCCACCGATGATGACTTCAAAGTTGAGGGAGGAAAGAGTGGTGGGGAGAAATAGTGGTGAGGGGAAATAATGTTGGGGGAAAAAGTGGTGGGGGAGGCCCAGAACCGGCTCAAATCTCCTACTACAATAGTAACATCTTGCCCTTCATTTCAGACTCTGCCACATATCGCAAAATCTGACGCTTTCATCGATTCCTTCGGAATTTTATAACTTCGTGGATGTCATCCACCATCTTGTCGCTATGCGTAAATGAATATCGTTGCAAGCATAGCCACGAATTTTGAGCAAAGAAATTTGAACAGTTCGCATTCAACCGATCCACCTTCGCGTCCTCATTCATTGGAAGGGGTCCGCGCGTCCGACGTGGAATTCTGTTCGAGCTCCCTCAACATGGATTTCGCCTTGTCGGGGGGAACCGTATCGAATAAATTCACGGAGTCGCTATACGTGTACTGACTAGTGTCTTGCTTGAAGGTGAGACCTAAGACGATGTTTAGCGCCGAGGTGTCGTAGCTGTGGCAGCCCGAGTACCTAGAACAGAAAAACAATAATAATAATCATTCTCATTTTCAAGCTAAGTTAATAAATCTTTATCTAAAGAAACAGGCAATGAAATAAATCACGATTTTTTTTAATTTTATATAACATACAACTATTGGACATCTTGAACATATACATTTATACTCGTTAAACATTTGAAGTGTACTTAATCATGACAGATTGATTTTCCATAGATGAGTCAGATTGTATGTGTCATCATTTTTTTTCTAAATTATTATTCAGTTACTGCAAATATATGATTTTTTACTATGGATTGACCACATCTTTCGAATTTTAGTGTTTTTCTTTGGTTATAAAATATTGAGCTCAATATTTCTAAAAATATATGATAAATCTAACTAGTTACAATTTTTTGCCTCTTTTGAATTTGATGGATTGAAAACTGAAAATTAAACAACTTTTTCGATAATATTTTTAGAAATATCGAGAAAAATAACAAAACGAAGAAAAAAATGTCAAAATTGCAAATTATTTTCAAAAAGTGTACATGAACTGTAAACTTGCAATAACTGATGAATAAAAAAATTAAATTGCCTTGTCTTTACATTTCACAACAAATGACTGTGTTATAAATCGAAATTTCGGAGGTGTCGTAAAAAGCCCACGAAATCTTCAACAATTTCTGGATGGTGATGAACCTTCTCAACTCTAGGTCAACTTTTCAACTCGAGAACGGTTAAAGATAGAGCAATTCTGCGAACGCCAATCGATTCAGAGTGATGAAAATAGTGTATTTATATCAATTGTATATGTTCAGATATAATGTTCAGCAGACAAAAAAAGGTTAAAATGTCTAAATTCCTTGAATAGATCGAAATGGTGGAGGCGCCATAAAAAAACTATGAAATCTTCAATTGACTTGTTATCGACTTCAAATTTGGTGTGCATAATTAGAAGAGGTAGAATTTTTGGAAAATTTATAGAAAAATTATAAAAAATGTTGGAGGAAAATGATCCCTCTCAACTCTAGATGAACTTTTCAACTCGAGAACGGTTGAAGATAGAGCAATTCTGCGAACGCCAATCGATTCAGAGTGATTAAATTAGTGTATCTGGTGAATTTCAAGTTGATAGGCAGAAAAAAAAAAATTTCTGAAAAAGTCCTAGGGGTAGACCCCCAAAAATCGTAGAAAAAAAAAATCAAATCTGAAATTCGCAGTATATACGCCAAATTTCATGCATATTCTGAAAATATCTGATTCATATATGCTGAGATACAAGGTTTAGCAAAAAAAATGGAAAAAAAACTAAAAATTCCCTTGCAAGATCGAACTTGAGGAGATGCCGTAAAAAGCCTATGAAATCTTGAATTTTTTTCGAAATCGACTTCATATTCGGTGTACATATTCAAAAAAGATTGTATTTAACGAATAACTGAAGAAAATATAAAAAAAAAATATTTTTATTTAACTCGAGAACGGTTGAAAATAAAGCAATTCCGTATCTCGACAAGCTGATCCCGAATTATACTACAAAAATTAATTTTGGTTGACAAAATTTCAGAAGATTTGTGGTTAAAAACCTCATCTATCCTCAAAAGCGACATTTTTCAAGTGAAATTGCGCTCTGATTCAAAAAATTAATTGGTCCTGGTCAGTTTGTCAAGTAGAACTTTGACTGGACAGAAATAATAATAATCTTTATTGACCCAAGAAACATAAATATTCATAATAGTTCTCTAATTAAAACAATAAATATCAAAATTCAAAGAAATGATTGCAACAGAAAAAAAAGGAAGGGTTGTCAAAAGCATCATTGTAATAAATGTTTCTTCAAATGTTTTTTGAAAAGATTTTTTTCTATATTTTTCAAATTTTTCGGTATTTCATTGAATATCAAAATTCCATTATATAAAATTGATTTTTTTTCCAATGGTTGTATTTATTCTGTTAAGAATTTTTCCATACTTGCCCATCATGTTCATAGAGGGCACCATATGCACCTCCCGTTATTTCTTCAAATATAATAAACATTTTTATTCATATTAACCTATTTTAAATTATATAAATATAGCTAGAAACAATCACAGACGTTTTTAGATTTTGTGTCCACTTAGGGCGATAATATTTGAAAAAGTCTACCCCTCAAAGAGTTAACGTTCATATTTATGAACATTTTCATTGTGAGAGTAAGAAACAAAATATATTTCTTAGACATTAACTGTTTATAATTCATCAAAAGCAAGCATACTCGAAAATAAAGAATATTTTGATACGATTTCGAATCGGTCAGACCCGAAAACTTCAGCAACTTGGTTGATCGAATCCAATCGAGTGGTAATAACACACCTACATCTCTGAAACACCCTGAACGTTGTACCCACCGTATTCATGAATCTTCTAGAAGTATCAAAAATTCGTTTACCTGTACTGGGGCTTCTTATCGAACTTGCATCCTACCGACTGCGCCCCGATCGGCACGATGCAATCCTGCGTGAGCGCGCACTGCACCCAAGGCAGCATCACGTTCCGATGCACGTTCTCCGTGTTGACGATCATCAGCACCTCCGCCTTGACCATCTGCAGGAAGAGGAAGTTTTCCGCGTCCGTGTGGAAGTACTCGAACATCTTCTTGTGCGTCAGGCTGGAGACGGGGTTCTTCAGGTCGAACGGCAAGGCCAACACGCCCGATTCTTTCGCGCGCTCGTCGTACATCCTAGTTAGTAGGTTTTGAGAAACGTTTTTAAGGAGTCGATAGTTCGATTCTAGGAAGAAAATGGCGCCCGTGTGGTGGAGGGCATCCTGAAACCGAGGACAACGTTTGGACTAGTTATTTGTTACAAGCGAGCGGGATTCAACCTACAGCAGTATTCCAGCAAATAGTAACTGATTAATACAGGGTGGCTCAGCGAAAACGTACCGCAAGGCATAACAGGGTGGAAAAGAATTTTTCGGCAAAAAAAATTTAAATTGTTTCTGGACTGAAACCCCAATTTTATTCCAGACATGTACTTACGAGAATTGGCCAAAATCTCTATTATCTCTATTATTATATTATTATTATTATTACTCTAGTCTTATAATTTCTTCTCCCGAACGAAATTTGGAATCTGATTTGATTCAAGAGGATAAATTCAAGGATTACATTCTTGGTGAGTTCTTTGTATAATTCTCCCCAAAACATCTGCAACTGTCTAGAATATCATCAGAGTCGAATGTTCTTGATATTTGTTCTTCAGTACGTACTCGAAATTTTTATCACGAAATTTTTTTAACGCCTATATATATCCAGGAAGTGAAATTCAATATTCGCCAGGGCTTCAGCCCGGACAATGGTTTATTCATCGATGAGAAATTTCGACCAAAACCTGCCTACATGATTTCTATTTGACGGAGGTTTTTATTGCACGGCCACTAGTCTGAAAATCGACGAAACCGATTCCAGTAATTATTAAGAAATAGTCGTGACCGAAAAAAAAAGCGTCGCGCTCTTATTTTTTTTCATGGGGTGGATGTGCTAATTCTATAAATGGGAGAATATTTTCTCTACAGCATATATATGATTTTTTTTCTAAATTGGAATATACGGGGAAATTTTGCGTTATTGGCAACACCGCATGCATGTAAGAACCATTTGATCTCTTTTCAATGAACTACAGTTTTGTATATTGGTGGACCAAATGAAAAACTTGCCAATTAAAAATGCATTACCAATACATATTTGACAATAACTCAATGAAAAAAGGATGAATTAATTGTCTTTATAAGCATGCGGTGTTGCCAATAACGTGAAATTTCCTTGTATATCAAGAATTCCAATAAAAAATGCAAACAGCATTTGTTTTACTCATTATTGTTGGAGTTTCAACGCACCGTATTTTCTAAAAGTGTGGATCGATTTTCGAAAACTACGCAGCACTCTATACAAGCCCCTTCTAATGAGGTATCACTTGACCCCCTTCACATCTGAAAAACAAATTGGGATGACAACCCTACTTTAATACTCCACATTGGCTTCACCATTGTGACTTGGAAAATCAAACCGCCCATAACTCATAACTGCATAAAAAGGAGCATGTTCACACTAATACTCGTTTTCAGTCATAAGACCCTTAAAAAAAACAATTATCAAGTGCATCTCCTCCAATTTCCAATCGATTTTCAAGTACGAATGACACTCTTATCAAAAATACGAATAAAAACCAGAAAAAAAAATGTTTTTTTAAAGTGATGAATTTGAATAAAGTCGAAATAGGTTAAGATGAATTAAAAATTAGGAACAAGTGAAGTATGTGTTTTAGCAGCGTAGTTTGAATATTTGACGTTTACTGTTGATGATAAAACTCTAAGTAAACGAGTCACAACTGTCTAGTTTTTTGTAGCTATACAAACCCAAATTTCGTAACAAAAATGATTTGTTACCAAGGAATGTTATTTTCGTGATTTATGCAATGTTATCTCGGTTTTCTGAATATCTTATTTACTCAAGATAAGTCTTAGGAGTTTTATTTATGATCAGCACACAGTTGAACACATCCGTTCGGTTGTGAAATCCGCTGACCTTTCTTATTCTAGCAGTTAGTTGAATGTTTCTCAAAGTTATCTCCAGCGTTTGTCGAAAAAATCCAAATTTGTCGAGATATGAGATATGATTCCACACGATTATTTCCTGTTATCCTCATTTCATCGATATTTTTCGTTGTTGACGAGTAAATTTGTCAAATATATTGCTTTTGTTGACTGTGATAACCATGTAAAGAGTACACACACTATAATCTGTGATATTTCATTTATGTTTGTAATCTGTATTATATTGACTTGTTCTACACCTAAAAATTGGTCGCCCAGTATTTATTACCTCTATTGACCCAAGAAGCATAAATGTTTAAAAAATAGTAGTGATTCTCTAACAGATGAAATAAATAACAAAAGTTTTAAAAAAATATTGCAAAAAAAATAAGTAGGCGTATTAATAGCATCATTGCATTAAATATTTACCTAAATGTGATTAAAAACGATTTTTTCCATCATTGGATATATTATTCAATGTCAAAACTCCATTATATCTTGATTTTATTTTTGAGAAAAACATAAAGGAAGATTAATTAATATTCATAGCCAACTTATGATTGTTTAACCAAGACAAAATTATTTCCAAATTGAAAATTTTCGATTATTTCATCGTCATCATTCTCAAAATTAATCAATGTCGTGTTATCTGCAAATATATATATATATCAGAAACAATACAGGTCCAAGAATTGGACCTTGTGGCACGCCACATGTTATATTTCCTACCAAACTTACTTCATTCCCCATACAAACATATTATTTCCTTCCTGATGAATATTAATAATTGTGAAACCATTTATGTACAGGACCTCTAATCCCAATAATTGATAATTGACTTTCAATAATTTTGTTGATATTTTTCCTTATAGATACTTCGATAAATTTGAGTAGTAGCACACTTTCTTGTGGTTTTCTATGATAATTATGCCATTCTGACTGTTTATTTTGTTTTAATATCCTTCAAAATAAAAAAATGCAAACATTCGTGCTCCATTCTTTACACGTAGTCGAACAATTAAAAAATAAATAGACATTAACCATCAACACGACGTAATGAATAGGAAACAGTTATTAAAATTCTCATCACATCATGAGAAGTCTGGATCATTAGTATATATTCGACCTTGGAATCACAATTTCAAGAATATTATTTCACAATGATGGTGCCATTTCGTATGAACCTACATTACACTAGGTGAAGGTGGAAGTTAGGCGATTTTGCTCCTTTCCAAGCCTTCACTGTATCTCTGGACGATGCACTTCCTTTTTTTCATTGGGAATCTACGACTTCTGTAGTTTCAAAAATACTAAATTTGGAATTAATTTATTCCAAATTAAGTCGGCACCATTGCCAGCTCCGTTATTATTGATGCTACGAATTCGGTTAAATGGGCAAACTAGTAGCATTTTTAATGGCATTCTCGATGCCGAAAACAAAAAAAAAATGACAGTCGCGTTTTCAGAATATTTCATAAAATGATATTTCTTTCAATGCAACACCCTATATTTTTTCATTTTGTCACCAATTCGCGAACAATTTTTCCATAGGTATGTTTGTCAAGATGCCGTTGGTTGAAAAACTTCGCGACCCGATTTCCACATTCATCATTTTTTAAAATAAGCTCAATAATTCACACTCTTTCTGCAATTGAATTCCCATTATGATAAATTTTAAAGACTTCAACCACGACAGGTATCTGCATCTACTTGACCTAATTTAAACGTGAAGAAAGAAACCCGATAATTTTCAACTTACTAACACGAGCCTAAAAATCGGCAAAAGCAGCTAATTCATTTGAAGGAATTTATTTCCATAACACCTACGATAAGTATGGGCCACCCTGTATATTTATTGGTGCCAGCAGAAAGTCTTGCATATGTACTAACATAATGATCGTCACTACGATCCTTATTGCATAAATAACTGATATTACCCACTATTCTTCATGATCTTTTTGACAAAAAGAATAATTTTCACATCAACATATTCGTGTATGTAGAAAAATCAGTGATTGGTTCGAAAATTAAAAACATTACCTGTATAATGAGCGGTCGGTAAGCATGGAGGACCTCGTATACATGCGACGGGAAATTCGACAAGTCGAAAGTTACCACTTGGCATCTTGTGCTGTTGCAATAGTTGGCGAGCTGAAAATAAAAGTGTTTCGAATTTTTAGAGCAATTTTATTCAGTGTTATGAAACCTCCATTGAAATATTTGTTTTGATTACTCAAACACTATTTCAGCATTGATCAGATTGTTCAGTAGTTGAAGTAGACCATAACGTGCAACAAAGAATAATTTTGAGTCGCCAAATTACGAAATTTGTAGCTGTTTGTACCTCATCTCGTCTGTATGTATCATAAGTGATTGCAATGTTTGATCCTACCGACTGCGCCATATTAAAATGAACTTTACAATCGATGAAGAATTTATTTTAAACTTTTTCAACTTTTTTGTTCATTTCTCACAATTACCATAACAAAAAATAGAAATAACCTTCATAACCATTTGATACAATAAAACTCAATATACATAATCATCCAATGATTGGTATCAATTGTTAGATGTAGCCATAGATTTTTAGTATTCAAAGTCAAAGTATATACTTTATTGTCAAGAGTTATGAAAACTCAAATTATTCAACGATAATGTTGAAATGAATTGAATTAATTACTTATTACCGAACCGGTTTTTATCAAATTTGTAGCTGTTTGTGCCTCATCTCGTCTGAATTTATCATAATTGATTTGCAATGCTTCATCCTACCGACTGCGCCATATTGAAATGAACTTCACAATTGATGAAGAATTTATTTTAAACTCTTGTGCCATAGATTCTTATGGCATTCAAAGTCAAAGTATATACTTTATTGTCAAAATTTATGAAAACTTAATTTATTTAAAGATAATTTTGAAATTAATTGAATTGATTAGTTATTACCGAATCGGTTTTTTTTCGATTGCTTTTGAATAATTTTGAGTCACCATCAACAGCCATTTCGATGAGTTGTTTTCCGAATTATCAAATTTGTAGCTGTTTGTGCCTCATCTCGTCTGAATTTATCATAATTGATTTGCAATGCTTGATCCTACCGACTGCGCCATATTGAAATGAACTTCACAATTGATGAAGAATTTATTTTAAACTCTTGTGCCATAGATTCTTATGGCATTCAAAGTCAAAGTATATACTTTATTGTCAAAAGTTATGAAAACCTAATTTATTTAACGATAATTTTGAAATTAATTGAATTAATTACTTATTACTGAATCGGTTTTTTTCAATTGCTTTCGAATAATTTTGAGTCACTATCGACAGTCATTTTGAAGAGTTGTTTTCCAAGTAATTAAATTTGTAGCTGTTTATGCTTCATCTCGCCGATATTTATCATAATTGATTTGCAATGCTTCATCCTGCCGACTGCGCCATATTGAAATGAACTTCACAATTGATGAAGAATTTATTTTAAACTCTTGTAGCCATAGATTCTTATGGCATTCAAAGTCAAAGTATATACTTTATTGTCAAAAGTTATGAAAACCTAATTTATTTAACGATAATTTTGAAATTAATTGAATTGATTAGTTATTACCGAATCGGTTTTTTTTCGATTGCTTTTGAATAATTTTGAGTCACCATCAACAGCCATTTCGATGAGTTGTTTTCCGAATTATCAAATTTGTAGCTGTTTGTGCCTCATCTCGTCTGAATTTATCATAATTGATTTGCAATGCTTGATCCTACCGACTGCGCCATATTGAAATGAACTTCACAATTGATGAAGAATTTATTTTAAACTCTTGTAGCCATAGATTCTTATGGCATTCAAAGTCAAAGTATATACTTTATTGTCAAAAGTTATGAAAACCTAATTTATTTAACGATAATTTTGAAATTAATTGAATTAATTACTTATCACTGAATCGGTTTTTTTCAATTGCTTTCGAATAATTTTGAGTCACTATCGACAGTCATTTTGTAGAGTTGTTTTCCAAGTAATTAAATTTGTAGCTGTTTATGCTTCATCTCGCCGATATTTATCATAATTGATTTGCAATGCATGATCCTACCGACTGCGCCATATTAAAATGAACTTTTCAATTGATGAAAAATTTATTTTAAACTTCTACTTTTTTTTCATTCACCTGTCACAATAAAACTCAATATACATACATAGTCATCAAATAATTACATAATTCTTCAGAGAATGTTTAGTAATAACAGATTTTCTTCCTATTTTGAAGTTCATAAATTTGAATTATCAAAGAGAAAATAAAAAAAATCACAATCATGAAAAATGCATTTTTTGTTTTCAAATCAAGAACAATTTTTAATAATTCTTGTAGTTTTTGAAAATACGTTATATGACCTCATTATTTTCTTGAAAATTATGGTAAGTACTCGAATAGACGAAAAATGTATGTTGAATCTATTTTAAAAAATTGGTTGGCCAATTCCTTATCCTGGATCATTTCCAAATCCATAGCGTATGAGAAGAAACCATTTAAAGAATAGTTTACAAGAGAAGTTAACATTATGATTACACATTTTTTTTCTTCAACAAGTAACAAAACATTTACATAAAAAAATTCCAACTGAAACCGGTAAAAACTGATTACAGTGGTATTTCCAAGTTTCAGAATAAACAATGAATATTCACCACTAAACATAATTCAGTAGAAAATCCCAGGAATAAACAAACTAGTGTTAAAAAGGTCAGCTTCCATAAAAAGAATAATTCTGCATATCCATTTAATTTTCCCATTGTTAGGTATGAACAATTATGACTCATTTAATAATTAACTCCATCAACACTACAAGTAAATGAAATATGATTCATTAAACTGTAAATAATACCTATCAACAACACTTTCCCTTGGGTTATGCTCTAGCAGTTTCAAATTAGGTTACAAAAAACTTATACACAGAATAGAAAATTTCTTGTTATTGATGAAGATTACTTTTCAATCTATTTATGAAACAAAGCAGACGAACTGAAAATGTTAATGAAACCATTCAGAAATAAAAAGACTCAAGACATACAAGTGGATTTTCCACATATTTTGTGATAAAGATAAGAATGACAAGGCCAGTATCTGAAATAATCAACAGATTGATATATCCATGACAGTTTTTTCAACAAAACTAAAATAGTAAAGTTTTTTCCAGTGTTCTGAAAAGGAGATACAAATACTATGCAAAATTAATTATATATAAGCTTATGAGACACCGAAATACCAGCTTCTCAAAAACATGAACTGCTGAACAATAAAAAAATTCCAGAAAAATCATAAAGTACTATTTTGTGATCTTAGTAAATATTTTATATTGTAAAAAGGAGAGAACTCAAGATGAACTACCAGTGATAGAGGAAGTACCACAAGGGCCTGTGTTGGGTCCACTAGTATACATCATCTATAATCGAATAAGTAATAATTTGATGATTTTGAAAAGTTTTAGCTGGATATTTTCAATCCTACTTCTTAGTTTTTATAATCCCATATATCTGTCTTACCGTTTTATATCCCTGGTCACTCAATCCTAGATTGTAAACTAAAATGGTATTATTTGGTATGATTTTCGCCACATTGATTATGAGCCCTATTGCTTGACTTTCCTCTCCTTCTAGTACATAAGTAACTATAACAGGCAATGAGGTATTTTTCCAGATATCATTCGGGAAAAGCCTTGGTTCCTCAACAAAGCCCAAGAGATGCAAGTACTTCTCATCAGCATTCAGCCTTTTGATCTCTGCATCAAGGAGATTATCCTAAAAAAAGCAAGCTAAAATTTGAACGAGTCGAAAAATGAAGCAAAAATACTCACCTTGAAATCTCGAATTTGTTTATTTGTCGTTGAAACTATATTCTGAATGCTTTCAGTCTTCTCTTGGCCAAATATGATGAAAATTAAACTTACGGATAATACGCCGCATAATGTGAGTAGAAAATTTTTCGTTCTCATTTGGAAACGACCAAGTTTTCGAATTTACATCAAAATATTGACGATTTTAATCACATCTCTCTTCTCAAGTGTTTGGGCGAAAATATTCACTATTGCAGATACTTTTTACCGCGAGTAGGAAACAGATGTCACATGCATAGCAATGACCGGTCATTTACGTATCGAAAAAATTAGATAGGGTCAACTTATTTTGCAGCTTAACGCATGATATTGGAACGACCGCAAAATGAAAACACGAATCTACAAATTTCCATCAATTCCCGATGATAACTGCTTTGACAACAACAAATTTAACAATATATAAATAATATACAACCACCGCCCCACCACCGGGTTACCAGGGAAGTTCATATTTATGATACGCAGCGCCCCCACCGGACAAATCGCGAACTACTAACTGGGGCATTTATTAATTAACGGCACAGAACACACAACCTTCTGGTTAAGTTAGGTGTTCTGTGCTGACGATCATAAAAAGATAAAAAAAAAATACTATTTCAATAATAATAACGCTGTATAGTAGAATATTTTTATTGCTGAACAGAATTCAAACATATAGATGAAAAGGCCGATTCAGATACATGTGTGCCATTTTGCATACAGTGAAAAATACATCGGGATTATTTGAGAAACTCAAACAGAGCATTACTTCAGCATTGACGGAATTATTACAGAACCAAATAAAATATGTTCTTGTGAAAGAAAAATGAGTAAAAGGCATTTAAACCATCCTTGCTTCTAAAACCCTGCATGGGCACTCATAAGTATCTGAATCGGCCTTCATAAGTGGTATGAAATCATCACAAATCATAGTGTAGATCAGTACAAGATTTACTCAGTGTTTTAATTACTCGGATGATTAGTTCTTCTTTTACAATATCAGTCCCTGTGGCTCATCCAACATAACACCATTGTTTAAAGATGTCTTCAAACAATTTGTTGGCCACCAGAGGTCACCGTTTAAATTGTTCAAGGGGATTTGTATACATAGCCGCTTTCCAATTGCCAGAGTAGCTCTGGGTAGCTACTAAAGTAATTTGACAGATCATGTAAAATCGTGTTCCAATTAAACTCTATTCATAAAGTCAGGTGCAGTTCACTTCAGGTTCAGGATAGCGGCTCATGTCACCCAACTTGAACTCCTCTTCAGCTTATATGTTTATAGCCTGTTCTCATGGGCTGCGTTTGATTCGACCCCATTCCGGTACCGGTTTGGTGGAATACATTGACATGTGACACAATTACAATGATAAAAATGTCATAAATGACAGGTAAATGACAATTTATTCCCAAATCGGTATCACAATAGCACCAATAAAACGCAGCTGTTAAGATAAATCGAAACTGAAAATTCAAAAATTGACAGTATTGTCACAGAACACCTAAACTTAAGTTAGGTTCTGTGGTATATTGTCACAGAACACCTAACCTTGAGTTAGGTGTTCTGTGGTAGTGTTTGACTTACGACAGTTTTGACTTTGACGTCTTTGACTCTGACACATCTTAACTCTTCACTCTTCATGTTTATTTGTAATGGTTTTTATGTTGAATAATATTTTCATTTCGAAAAAATGTCTAGAAACGAATCAATTGACGACCAAAGCGACGACGGGGAACTTCAAGATAGTCCCGTAGAACTCAGAAACAAACATGAGGAGAAAACTGTGGTATTCATGTAAGCTGAGTAAAGTTTTCCTTTGATATTTACCATGAAATCGACACTTTTTTTCAGTTTGTCAGAGGAGGAAGGAGAAAAAGTAGGTTCATCAGATTTAAAACTTCCTCGAGTTAGAAGCGAGAAGAGAGATAGGGATAGGAGTGGAAGAACTGAACGCTATCGAGAAGAGAGATATTCATATAGAGAAAAGCATCATAGGCAAGTTATTCTACGAATAAAGAGATTTTCTTGAGTTCAGACAAGGCCATATTTCATTTGTATGCAAGGTCAGTCTGTTCGACTACTCAGTTCGTCGGGTACATCCATACGGGAGCTCACAAATTTTTCATTTTAGAAAAAAACCAGGACGAGTAAACAAAGATAAAAATCAGTACCAGAGGGACAAGGAGCGAAAGTATAGAGAAAAGCAGCATTTGGAACAGACGAATTATGATGGCACCAGTGAAAGAACAGTAGGTCTTTCTCGAAGCAGTCGGCATAAAATTGAGGAAAAGTTGACAGAGGAAGAGAGAGCTGGGCAGGAGCAGAGGAGGGAAAGACTTTTCCAAGCTGGTAATGGTTATATTTCTAATTCGGAAAGCAAACTCTATAATTTTACTTCTTAAATGGTCTATTTCACTTCTTATAATCAAATGTTCATATCCTTCTTATCAGGCTTCATGCATAAGAATCACTTTAGTGGAATAAAAATGCATTCTCCCTGTCTCAATGTTTTGAGAAACTGTAGTTTTTTTACAGAAAGAGAAAGGGCTATACTAAAAGAACAGTCTCGTGTGGAAAGAACACTACGAAGAGACTTAAAAAAAGCAATAAAAAGGAAACGCAAAGCAGACATCTTTATGAAGCGCCGAAAAAATGAAGACATCCCCATAGTCACCCTTTCCGACAGCCCAGACGTAGAAACCCACAAAGTCTACCTCCACAAAGATCCCTTGAGCGATCACAGCCCTGAAATAGTCGCAAACAGCAAGACTGTCCCAAGTAATAGTGAGCAAACCCACCCAACACACAGATCAGCAGTTGAAGAGAGTCCCCGTCCCGAAAAAAGGTCCAGGACGAGAAGCGGCAGTCGTACGGGAAGTGCCAGTGAGAGCCCTGGGTCTGTGTCTCCGAGAAGCATGGACGAAGACGAGGAAATGGAGGAGGGAGACGGAGATATAGACGACGATGAGGACGATGAGGAACCCAAACTGAAGATAGATGATAGTTTGCCACCGTATTATCCCGCTGTGCAGGTAAGAAAAATGATATAGAAATAGAGGTGATCCTCAAAATCCTGGCAATTAAAGATCTATAGCATTATTACTGAGCATTTTGTCAAAAGTTATTGAAAACCTTTTGAAAAATCGTACAGTTGAAAAAAATGGGTTGAATAGGGTTGAAGATCATTCAATTCCCTGCAAGAATGATCCTCAGTAATTCCTTACGAAATGCGCCCGTTTTCTCAGAAAACGTGATTGAACGCTGACGTCATGTTTCAGGTTTGTGTTTACCTGCCGCTGCAAGTTCCGGCGGGGCCGAACGTTAAATGTGTCTTAACTTTGCTAAAAATTAAAAATAAATGTGCATTTTGGTCGTAAAAACTTCTAATTTTTCATGCAAATGTAACATGTGGGTATCTGATTACATAAATGTTTTTTTTTACCACGTCTCACAATCCTACTGCGTTGTTTATGGAGGATACAAAAATCATTGATATTTTAGTTAATCTGGAATAATTGCACTAAAGCAGGAACCATTACCCTTTCTAGACACTATGTAATCATTTAACTTTTTTTTTACTCACTAAATTGGCGTTATCTCTGAAACCAAGGAAGATATTAAGAAACCGATTGTATTTCCAGAATCTGCGCGTCGAGATCATCCTCTTAGTGTAATTTCCAGCAAATTTTTTCCCTAATTTTTGTACGAAAAAGTTCCAATTAACCTTAGATTTTGAATCAACCAAAAAATGAAGTTCTTCCTAGAACCATCAAATTTGGTGAGGATATTCTTGAGGCCATTGTCTTCTGCGGAATAGTTTCATTTTGAATTATGAAGTTTTATGTATTGCACAAAAACGGTGAAATTTCAACAAGATGGCTGAAAGTGTCGACACTCTGTGGAAGTCTAAAGTTCGGCTACCGTTCAAGAGATGGCGCAGCAGTGCCCAAAAATTTTTTTCTCTAAAATTCAAATATTTCGAAAACCATAAGAGCTAGAAGAAAACTGATTGTATTTCTGGACTCTACACGTCGAGATCTTCCTGTTGGTGTATTTCCCAGCAATTTTTTTCTCTCATTTTTGAACGGAAAATTTTGAAATGACCAAAAAAATGCATCCTGGTTGAGTTTAGAAAACTTTTTTATTTCCCACTAAATTCGAAATATCTCTTAGACAGTATGCAATCATTTAATAGTAGTAAGACAGGTCTCACACATGCCAAAAAAACTGGGTTTTACTCCTGCCTCATTTTAAACTCCCTCATAATTCCGATATTTCATCCAGTAAATGTTGAAAATAATCCCTTGCACTTATCCTGCACGAAAATTAAAGTATGCAATTCCAAGCTAGAAGTTTGCCCTTCACATTTCTGTTGTTGAACATTCAAAAACAACTCCAAAAAGTCAGAGGCTGTCCAATAACTCATTTTTTTTTCTAATGATAAATAGTTTTGTCGAACCGCGGGATTTTTAGGAACCCCTGACTATCAGAAACGAAAGAAGATGAATTTATCTGTTCATTCCATATAAACAACATAGTCCAGGATCATCGAGCCATAATATCTAAGCAAACAAAGGCCACACTTTTGGAGCAGTTTTCTCAGTATGCTGCCAGCTCAGATAATGAGCTGCGAGCGTAGTATCTCAGAGTGCCGGTTTTCGTCTTATTATAGACATGTCAAACCCTATTGTCGTGCAAAGTTTTTTGTACTTGCTGTGAAAATTTGAGTTTATTATTGAGAAATTTCATAGTGTAAGACACTAATTAGAATTATAATAGATCCAGCTGCGATTGTCCGTCTGAAAGTGAGTAGAAATTTATTGAAGAGCATTTGGAGTTGTATTGAATGTTGTGGTTATCTTTCACAAAAAATGGGGTGGAAATGTATCAGGGTATTGAATTATTCTCGCAAAAAACAAGAGTGTTGTCAAGTGCATATACCACAACTTTCCCTTTCCCAAATAAGTGATATTCCATTCGAATTTGTTTTGTGCAGTTTTTTTTAAAGGGATTATTTGAGTTGATAACTAAGTCATAAGAATATTCTCTTCCCAGGGGTATTTGAAGTGAAATCTGTTCAGGATATTGAAATTTGCACAGAATTGAAAATGTTTGTCTATCCATCATTCAAGGTGGTTCATTCATTACTACCATCACAATTGTTCTAGGGCTGTAGGTCGGTGGAGGAATTCCAGTGCCTTAACCGAATCGAAGAGGGCACTTACGGAGTCGTATACCGAGCGAAAGACAAGCGAACGGACGACATCGTCGCCCTGAAACGCCTCAAAATGGAGAGGGAGAAGGAAGGCTTCCCGATCACCTCCCTCCGCGAGATCAACACCCTGCTGAAGGGCCAACACCCCAACATGGTGACGGTTCGGGAAATAGTAGTCGGCAACAACATGGACAAGATCTTCATCGTCATGGACTACGTCGAGCACGATCTGAAGTCCCTCATGGAGACGATGCGCCACAAGAAGCAGCACTTTATGCCGGGCGAGATCAAGTGCCTGCTGAGGCAGCTACTGTTGGCCGTGGCGCACCTGCACGATAACTGGATACTCCACAGGGACTTGAAGACGTCCAACCTGCTGCTGTCGCACAAGGGGATACTGAAGGTGGGGGATTTCGGGCTGGCCAGGGAGTACGGGTCCCCGCTGAAGGCGTACACTCCCGGCGTGGTGACCGCTTGGTACAGGGCTCCCGAGCTGTTGCTGTGCGCCAAGGAGTATTCCACCCCTATTGATTTGTGGTCGGTGGGGTGCATTTTCGCGGAGCTGGTCTTGATGAACGCCCTCTTTCCTGGGAAATCGGAGGTGGATCAGTTGAACAGGATTTTCAAGGTGAATACATCTCACATTATTATACAGGGTGGGTCACGGTCGATGGTACCTTAGACGTTTACGAAAATTGGTACAAACTTCCTTTTGTTCATTGGTTGTAAATCAGGGTACGTTTCATTGAATTTTCTGCACGTTCTTGCTATAATTCCCTCATATTCTCCATGAAGAATAAGCAATTTCATCAGAACTTCGTTTGAATAGTTATTTCCTTCTATTTCAATTCTTTTTGAGTCACTTCCATTGAGAAACACACAAAGGTATTTTTAATAGTGCACTAATTGTCAAATTTTCATAATGTCATGTACCATCATGACATTTGATAGCCCCCTTAGATGAATATGAGAAAAATAAATCGATTCTTTTAGAAAATTGCTCTTATCTCGATATTCTGGCTATTCAGGTATAGGAACATGATATATCAATTCGAAGGAAATTCAGTCATCTTTCAGGATGTTTCATAATATACAGGATGTTCCATTTAAAAAACGCACTTTCAACCCTTTTTGTATCTAGCAGTAAGATCATGAATTTTGAACGACCCCGTATAACGCAGAACAAACTTCTCTATACAGAATCAATATGCATGATCTTAATGAACTAACCACAAAAATGCAACTTCCTAAGAATCCAAATACCGCCGAAATAAACATTCAATTCGAACTATGTTTGGGATAAAAAAAATGGAAAATATTCAATATCTCAAAAACCGTTAGCGATAAGTATAGAAGAGTATGAGGCAAAAATAATGAGAAAGGAATGACAAGTTCGAAAATGCGGTAATATACAGGATGTCCCGTTTAAAATAACAAAGATGCTGCTACTTTCTGGTATTAGCGGCAACGCTGCATTGCTGAAAATATTTCAGATCGATAGACCAAGAGCAACTACTTGAGTAACCAAATTTTCAGAATGATCCTATGTCCCGTTCTCCGTAAACGTCTAAGGTACCATCGACCGTGACCCACCCTGTATACTATTATTTTCTGTGAAAAATCAACAATTCACTATTTATGAACATAGTAAATAATAACTATATTATTCCCAAAAAACATATGCTGCTTATATTAGGAAAATATCAAAATAAAATCGTCAAAAGATAAACAAACAAAAAAGAGTGAAAATAGAATAAATTCGAATTCAAATCGGATCAGTTTTTTTTTAAATATTGTTCGGTTTGAACTAGAGTTTTAAAGAACACTTAATATTTTTCAATGTGCTTGGTAGTTTGATATAAATAAGTATACCATCGTGCATTATACTTTTTTTTACAATTTCACCCTTGATTCAATTCAGTTTGCAGTTCAATGAACATTTTTTGTTCGATTATTATGATGCAGTATTGTCATGGAAGTTTTAACCGCCGTATCTTTTAAATTCTGCTGAGATGAATAAATGAACAAACCACTGAAATTCAATAAATTTTTTGGGCTATATAAATTTCGAGTATATTTTAGATGAGGTAATTTATACAGGATGGCCTAATCGAAAACGTACCGCAAGGCGTTACAGGGTGAGAAAAAATTTATCGGCAAAATCCAAAATAACGTCAAGATTTTTTGTCAGGGGGCATATTTTGACGTAAAAAGCATAGTAAAACCTTCAACCCCCTAAGTAGGGTTGTCATCCCAAACATTTCTTCAAACGGGAAAGGGGGTCAAGTGAAACCCATTAAAATGGGCTTGTCATTTCCACTCTTTTAGAAAATATGCAGTGTTGATAAGTTTTAAAGTACAATTGAATCGATTTCTGCATTTTACGTCCCACATTATTGTTGGAGTTTCAACGCTCCATATTTTTTGAAAAAGTGGATTGATTTTCAAAAACTACGCAGCACTGTATAGGAAATGGCAAGCTCCTTCTAATGAGGTATCACTTGATCCACCTTAACGTTTCAAAAAGTTTTTGGGATGAAGGTTTTACTATGCTTTTTGCATCAAAATCCCCCCGACATTCTTTCCCACCCTGCAATGTCTTGCTGCACGTTTCAAATGGGCCACCCTGTATTTTGGAAACTGATAAAAGTATATTTTTTTTAAATATATTGTATTTTGAGCAAGTGTGCTCAATTTTGATGGAAAGAATATTATTATTGACTGAAGACCATTTTTGTATGTTTAGTTTTGTTGGTTTTAGGTATGAAGTTCTTTTTGTTAATATCTTTTATGTAATGTTTCTTGGAAAATGAAGTCAGGCAATAATATTTTACCAAGAATGTTGTGTAAAACTATATTGTGGCTGAATCATTGAATGAATTACTAGATAAATAACTAAAATGAATAATTAATTGATGTAAAAGTTGTTATATTTACTTGAAAATCCAATAAATCACAACCATAATCTCTATGGTTTAAAAAAAGTTGATAATTTATTGTCATTTTCGACCACAGGCTATCATATTTTCCAGATTAATTTGTCTAATCTTGGTAAGCAACTATAGGTTGATATATCGCCGGCTAGAATAATTTTTCAATTTCATTTATAACAAAGAGACTGTTAATCGTTTATATTTTCGCGTATGTCGCCCGAAGAGACATCTTTATGCAGCATTTAAAAGGTTTTTCTCGTTCTCAGGATCTGGGCACGCCCAGCGAAAAAATCTGGCCGGGCTTCAATCAGCTGCCGGCCGTGCAAAAAATGAAGTTCAACGAGTACCCCGTTTCGAACCTACGCGGCAAGTTCAACACCCTAAGCGAAGCCGGCTTGGGCCTCCTGTTGAAGTTCCTGACGTACGATCCGGCCCAGAGGACCACGGCCGAGGCGGCCATGACGCACGCCTACTTCAACGAGCCGCCCATGGCCATAGACCCCGCCATGTTCCCCACGTGGCCGGCCAAGAGCGAAGTGGGACTGACAAGGGCGCTGGCGTCGAGTCCCAGGCCGCCTTCCGGCGGCGGCGAGTACAAGAAGCTGGTGCGCTATTTTTTTCAATTTTGAATTGAATTTTTCGTTGTTGTTTGAATGTAATTTTTTTTACAGAGCAATGACGTGGATGAGGATGGATTCAGGATTGGGACAGGCGTGGATAATAGGAGAGAAGGTCCAGGGTTTAGCTTGAAATTCTAGAACGTATTTATTTTATGATTGAGTGTAAATATGTGTAAATAAATTGAGAATTCATATTGATTAGTTCAAAACGTATGGTGGAAGAAGATGGATCAGCATCCGAACTGAATGAGAGGAAACGTAGTGAAATTTGCGAACCGGTTGTATTTCTGGACTCTGCGCGTCGAGATCTTCCTCTTAGTGTAATTTTCAGCAATTTTTTTTCTCATTTTTGGACGAAAAAATTTTGAAATTACCAAAAAATTAAGTTCTTCCTAGAGCTACCAAATTTGGTGTGAATATTCTTGAGGCCAGTGTCTACTGCGGAATAGCATCATTTCGAACTATGAAAATTTTTAAGTATTGCAAAAAAACGGTGAAATTCCATCAAGATGGCCGAAAGTGTCGACACTCCGTGGAAGTCAGAACTTCAGCTACCGTTCAAGAGATGGCGGAGCAGTGCTCTAAAACATTTTTTCCACTAAAATTCAAATATCTCGAAAACCATAAAAGCTAGAAGAAAACTGATTGTATTTCTGGACTCTGCACGTCGAGATCTTCCTGCAATTTTTTTTTTCATTTTAAAACTAAAAATTTCCTTAGATTATGAAATGACCAAAAAATGAAGTTCTTCCTAGAGCTACCGAATTTGGCATGGAAATTCTTGAGGCCATTAATACTGCGGAATAGCATCATTTCGAATTGTGGAAATTTTTAAGTAGTGCAATAAAAACGGTGAAATTCCATCAAGATGGCCGAAAATATCGACACTCCGTGGAATTCGGAACTTCGGCTACCGTTCAAGAGATGGCGCAGCAGTCCTTGAAAACATTTTTTCCCACTAAAATTCAAATATCTCGAAAACCATAAAAGCTAGAAGAAAACTGATTGTATTTCTGGACTCTGCACGTCGAGATCTTCTGCTAGTGTATTTTCCAGCATTTTTTTTTTTTCAACGAAAAATTTCCGTTAACCTTAGATTTTGAAATGACCAAAAAATTAAGTTCTTCCTAGTGCCACCAAATTTGGTGTGGATTCTCTTGAGGCCATTGTCTACTGCGGAATATAATCTGGTTGAGATTTGAAAACTTTTTTTTCACCCACTAAATTCGAAATACCTCTGAAACCAATTAAGATATTAAGAAACCGATTGTATTTCCGGAATCTGCGCATCGAAATATTCCTCTTAGTGTAGTTTTCAGCAAAAATTTTTTCTCATTTTTGGACGAAAAATTTCCAAAGGGGTTAACTTTAGATTTTGAAATGACCAAAAAATGAAGTTCTTCCTAGAGCCACCAAATTTGGTGTGGATGCTCTTGAGGCCATTGTCTACTGCGGAATAGAATCTGGTGGTGATTTGAAAACTTTTTTTTTAATTGCTAAATTCGAAATATCTCTGAAACTAAGGAAGATATTAGGAAACCGATTGTATTTCTGGACTCTGCACGTCGAGATCTTCCTGATAGTGTAATTTCCAGCATTTTTTTTTCTCATTTTTGGACGAAAAATTTCCAAAGGGGTTAACCTTAGTTTTTGAAATGACCAAAAAATTAAGTTCTTCCTAGAGCCACCAAATTTGGTGTGGATGCTCTTGAGGCCATTGTCTACTGCGGAATAGAATCTGGTGGTGATTTGAAAACTTTTTTTTTTACTTACTAAATTCGAAATATCTCTGAAACTAAGGAAGATATTAGGAAACCGATTGTATTTCTGGACTCTGCACGTCGAGATCTTCCTGATAGTGTAATTTCCAGCATTTTTTTTTCTCATTTTTGGACGAAAAATTTCCAAAGGGGTTAACCTTAGTTTTTGAAATGACCAAAAAATTAAGTTCTTCCTAGAGCCACCAAATTTGGTGTGGATGCTCTTGAGGCCATTGTCTACTGCGGAATAGAATCTGGTGGTGATTTGAAAACTTTTTTTTTTACTTACTAAATTCGAAATATCTCTGAAACTAAGGAAGATATTAGGAAACCGATTGTATTTCTGGACTCTGCACGTCGAGATCTTCCTGATAGTGTAATTTCCAGCATTTTTTTTTCTCATTTTTGGACAAAAAATTTCCAAAGGGGTTGTTAACCTTAGATTTTGAAATGACCAAAAAATAAAGTTCTTCCTAGAGCCACCAAATTTGGTGTGGATGCTCTTGAGGCCATTATCTACTGCGGAATAGAATCTGGTGGTGATTTGAAAATTATTTTTTTTTAATTGCTGAATTCGAAATATCTCTGAAACTAAGGAAGATATTAGGAAACCGATTGTATTTCTGGACTCTGCACGTCGAGATCTTCCTGATAGTGTAATTTCCAGCATTTTTTTTCTCATTTTTGGACGAAAAATTTCCAAAGGGGTTAACCTTGGTTTTTGAAATGACCAAAAAATGAAGTTCTTCCTAGAGCCACCAAATTAGGTGTGGATGCGCTTGAGGCCATTGTCTACTGCGGAATAGAATCTGGTGGTGATTTGAAAACTTTTTTTTTTACTTACTAAATTCGAAATATCTCTGAAACTAAGGAAGATATTAGGAAACCGATTGTATTTCTGGTCTCTGCACGTCGAGATCTTCCTGATAGTGTAATTTCCAGCATTTTTTTTTCTCATTTTTGGACAAAAAATTTTCAAAGGGGTTAACCTTAGATTTTGAAATGACCAAAAAATAAAGTTCTTCCTAGAGCCACCAAGTTTGGTGTGGATGCTCTTGAGGCCATTATCTACTGCGGAAAAGCATCTGGTTGAATTCTGAAAACTTTTTTTTTACCTACTAAATTCGAAATACCTCTTAAACCAATGAAGATATTGAGAAAACGATTGTATTTCCGGAATCTGCGTGTCGAGATCTTCCTCTTTGTGTAATTTTCAGCAATAATTTTTTTCTCATTTTTGGACGAAAAATTTCCAAAGGGGTTAACCTTACAATTTGAAATTACCAAAAAAAAAAGTTCTTCCTAGAGCTACCAAATTTGGTGTAGATATTCTTGAGGCCATTGTCTACTGCGGAATAGCATCATTTCGAATTATGAAAATTTTTAAGTATTGCAAAAAAAGGGTGAAATTCCATCAAGATGGCCGAAAGTGTCGACACTCCGTGGAAGTCAGAACTTCAGCTACCGTTCAAGAGATGGCGGAGCAGTGCTCGAAAACATTTTTTTCCACTAAAATTCAAATATCTCGAAAACCATAAAAGCTAGAAGAAAACTGATTGTATTTCTGGACTCTGCACGTCGAGATCTTCCTGCAATTTTTTTTTTTTATTTTAAAACTAAAAATTTCCTTAGATTTTGAAATGACCAAAAAATGAAGTTCTTCCTAGAGCTACCGAATTTGACATGGAAATTCTTGAGGCCATTGTCTACTGCGGAATAGCATCATTTCGAATTGTGAAAATTTTTAAGTGGTGCAATAAAAACGGTGTAATTCCATCAAGATGGCCGAAAGAATCGACACTCCGTGGAATTCGGAACTTCGGCTACCGTTCAAGAGATGGCGCAGCAGTGTTTGAAAACATTTTTTTCCCACTAAAATTCAAATATTTCGAAAACCATGAAAGCTAGAAGAAAACTGATTGTATTTGTGGACTCTGCACGTCACCTTAGATTTTGAAATGACCAACAAATGAAGTTCTTCTTAGAGCCACTAATTTTGAATCGACCAAAAAATTAAGTTCTTCCTAGAGCTACCAAATTTGGTGTGGATGCTCTTGAGCCATTGTCTACGGCGGAATAGAGAGTTGTCTACCACGGAATAGCATCAGTTCGAATTAGAAAAGTTATAAGTATTGCAAAAAAACATTAAAATTTTATCAAGATGGCCGAAAGTGTCGACACTCCATGAAAGTCCAAACTTTGGCTACCGTTCAAGAGATAGCGCAGCAAAGCTCGAAAAAAAATTTTTTCACTAAAGTTCAAATATCTCGAAAACCATAAGATCTAGAAAAAAAATATTTCAAATCTGAATTCTGCACGTCGAGATCTTCCTGTTAGTGTAATTTCCAGCAATTTTTTTCTCATTTTTGCACGAAAAATTTCCAAAACCTTAGATTTTGAAATGAAGTTTTTTCCTAGAGCAATCAAATTTGGTGTGGATGCTTCTGGGGCCATTGTCTATTGCAGTTCGAATAATGGAAATTTTTAATTATTGAAAAATAAGTGAAATATCAACAAGTGCTTTAAAAGAGTATCGACACAACTTTTGGAAGTTTCAACTTCGGCTACCGTCCAAGAGATGGCAGAGTGGTGCTTAAAAATGTTTTTACGTATATGAAAATTCAAATATCTCGAAAACCACAAGAGCTAGTCGAGAACTGAGTGCATATTTGGATTGTGCTTGTCAAGAAACTCCCATGTGCTCATTTTGAAGCAAATTAAGGTGCTACAACATAAAATAACAAAACAACATATTTTTCGAATTTTATTCAGTAGCCAGAATCAATCAAACAATATTTCTGTATCCTTTGGAACGTACCCTGAACGGTCGAAAGAAGAAAAAATATAAAGCGACGAATCAGCATCAGTACGGCAGCACAATATGCGCGTTCAATCGTCGAAAATATCACAACTCGCAACATACCCGATTCTCAAGTGCAATTCTGCAACGTTATATCAGATCGAACACCCCTCAGCTCTGCGTTCATCGTTTTCAGCAAGGGATGCCGCCCGCAGCCACATCTGTTCCTGAAATCGTCCAGATCCAGAGCCCAAACCATGCCTCCGCCCAGGCCCCATTCTTTGATGAGTTTCGACTGAAAAATCAAACATAAATATAAATAAATCTTGCATAAATCCAGACAAAGTTCGAAAAGTGTGTCTGAGAGTTTCAAATAAATTAAACGAATAATTTCCACAAAATAGATGTCAGATATATTCGAATGTCCGTAGGGGAAAGTAGTTGTTTTCTGACAGATATTTGCCTCAAATTTCCATTTTGTGGGGTAGTGCAGAGAGGACTTGTCGCAAGGTTTCGTCCCATGAATAAACCTGCAGATGGATTGAAGAAACCAATTCAAAATGAATAAACCGTTGAAAAAAACTTTTCCATTCAGAGTCTGCCCTACTTCGAAAGCACAGACTGAGCCTGACTAATCTCGGCGTCCAGAATTCACCCAAAAATTCCTCGCATTCACGATTCCTTTTCTGAAGTTCATGAGCTCAGTTTCCGCCGAGATTATTACTATTTTGTTCTTTGTCACATACGGCACGACTTCCCTCTGCAAGTGGCTCTTTCCCTGCCCGACGGCTTCGCTCGTCATGGTTGTCTGTGCGAAAATTTCTGTTTTCATGCATCGGACAATCATGCGTATATAGCGAGAACAACAGTGGTGACAGGCTCGCTACTTCCTCCCCCTCTCCTCGCATTAGAACGGTCCTGCCTGGTGGTGAATCCTCTTAATTTCTGCCAAGTGCCCGTCCTGGACAAGGTCATCACGTCAATGTGATGCTTGCGAATGATATCAGAGACTATCTGTGTTTTTCAATGAACCAGCAAATACAATAACGAATATTTATGGGGATTCTAGTTAAAAACGTATATACATACCTTTCTCCTGATTTCTGAAATGTCATCGTAAGACACCCATTGATTGCCGTGGGTTGCATACGGTCCGATTCTTCCTTCAGGATCTCTTGTAACCGTCCATCCTCTTCGTCTTACACGCTCGCAGATCTGAAATTTTCATGTATAACATTCGACTTGATGGATGATAGCTAGCCCCCTTTTTTAAATTCAACAAATTTTGAGTTTTTTCTATATTAACTTTCAACTTTATTGTTTATAGAAGGAATTTAAAAAAATAACTCAAATCCTGAAACTAACATTATTAAACCCACAGAACATGTCATAAGCCAATAAAAAAATGTATCGTTTATCGGTCAAATATATTAAATTATTCAAATTTGGGTTTATCTAACCTCTCATTGCCTCACATTGTTGGGCCCAAATTATATTAATGATAATGTGTTATTTTTGTAATGAAGAATTGTTTGCAAGTTTTAAAATTTTGTATTTTTTCTACGTTTTGGCCTAGATTTTGAAAGTTTTCGGCTAGTCTTTAATATTTTGGGGCTAGTTCCACAAAATGGACTGGTTGTGTATTGTTTTCTGCGAATTTTCTTCAAAATACAAATTCCAGACCATTCCTATAAGGATTTTCTGATGAATGAACAAATTTAAAAAAATTAACGAATAACATCAAATTTCTAATTTAAAATTGAATATTGTAGTCAATTTTCTCATTAATTGATTTTCAAAAAGTTATAATTATTGAATTTGAATGCATAACTAATTTATAAAATTTCTTATTCATTACCGCCATCTATCGATGAATAGTCAAATGTAAATTTTCATGTATCATAAATCATGGAATCTTTTTATCAGTTCCTCTACTCATGAGCAACTTCTGAGATTTCGGGTGAGCAGCTATCATTAAAGTTCGTGAACAATGAAGTGATTTGTTATTTCAATGTTTTCTTGTATTCCAAATCCTTATAACTATAAAAATTTTGCAAATCGTGATAGAATTTACAAGAAATGGTGTTATTTGAATGTTCGACGAAGTATTCTCGTTGAAAAGTTGGGAAAAGAAAGTTTGTAGAGACTTCTTTTGATAGATATTTTGAGATCAGGAACTGGCTTCTGGGTTTTGTTTACTTTTCACTTTACTAAACTTCTCAAAGGTGTTATTATTACAACATTTAGTAGGTTAGGTTATTTACCTGTTAATTATTTCACTTACAATATCAATTAGCTTTCTTTTTTGTATTTTTCTTCACTCATTTTAATTACACAACTGCTAATTAGGGATGTTTCTTAGCGTTTTTCATACACAAAGCTCCTATATAGTACAGCAGGTCTTTTATTTTTCTTAATATTTTTATCACACACTGATTGATTTCAATATTTTGAAATTTGCATTGTGGAATTTTTGTTTTCATTACAATAAAAATCATTTCCTGAGTCATTATTTTCCACTTAGCATCCGTGTAATTCCAATTAGGTTACTGGGTGTTCTACCAATAAGATACTTTATTAAATCCAAAGTTTTTGTCAGCTGAAATGCTTATTTCGATGAATGTCGTGAAATAAATTTTTGTAGCAATCTCAAAAATTATTGCAACGCTTACCTCGTAGAAAGCTAGGAATCCTCCAGCTTTAGTGAACTCTCCTGCCTCTCCGGGCCCGTAACATTTCTCATTGAGTCCTCTTTTACCGCCGTCCGCAAGGCTGAAGGACTGACCATACAGTGGCACGCCCATCACCAGTTTCGAGGAAGGAGCCCCCTTTTCTATCCAATAGTGCACCGAGAAATTCTGTCACAAGTGAAGTAAGAAATCAATAGATAGAATGAGATGGAGAGGCGCCCTCGCTGTATTCTCGGGCTGAATTTGACTAAAGTTAATAAAACCCGTCCACAAGTAGTTGAAACTTCGTGATAATAAATCATATTATTAGGGGGGCAGGGCCTGTTTTGGGGTAGAATCTCACCAGACTTCCATTAACGTTGCCAAAAGTAACTAGATCTAGTACCTTTTCTGTAGCAGTCTCTGTCGAATGCACCTGTCATTGATGTCGGAGACGTGGGGGCCCAACAAGATGGCTTCTGCGATTTGCATTTGACAGAGACACATGACACATGTTACTAGATCTAGTAACTTTTGGTAATATAGTTGGGAAATCTGGTGGGATTATACTCCAGTACACACTTTGCCTATCTACTCATATTTTTAATTTTACTTCTGCCTTTACCTTCATCTTTGGAGCATTTGTGTTAGGTACTTTTCCGCACTCGCATGCGAGAAAGATACTTTTCCCTCACTTTTTATCTACAGTTTACTTACAGCATTAAAGTAATCATATGTGTCTTCCGGGTAGTAATACAAGGGTGCCACGTGGCCTGTTTGCTTGTCCCAGTGCCCGTGGAAGTCGTACGTCATGATGGCTATCCAGTCGAAGTACCGGCTCAGAACGGGAACGTCGTACCCGGCATCGATGACGGCTTTACTTGGAGAAACAGCTGAAGATAACAGAAGATTTCTAGGCTTGAACGCATCGCTCAGCTCGCGAACAAGATTTGCGAAACCTTGTTTGTCCGAGTCGGGTCCACTGTTACAGTCGACCTTGAAAACAAACGAAAAATGATACAATGTAATAGCAGTGTACGAAGTGGGTTGTTGTGAAACGAATTATTATTGGATAGTAGTAGAATTCAAAGCGGAGGAAATGGTTATTATAATATTCAATGACGAATAGGAAGCTATCATTCCTGCTATTCCTGCTGAAAAAGCGTATTCTAGCCGTAAGCATTAATGGCGCTTGAGAGCAACTGCTCTCAACTATAGGCTACTGCTTCTCACCATCAACCAATCAGAGCACGCCATGCTATCATCTGTCATCCGTCACCTGTCACTGATTATCCATGTACCATAGAGTTTTATAGTAGATGAAATAAGTGAGATGCCATTATCGTTGAATTCATGGGAGAGAAAGAGACATAACTGTCGACTGTAGAATTCTATGGTACACGGAATCCCACTTCTGGCTCCTATCACTCGATACCTATCATCTGTCACTTGTCGCTTGTCATCCAGTACAGGTATTCCGTAGAAAACCCCCGTTTTAATTTGTAGTCGTCTAGGAAACTGGGGCCCGATTCTCAAATGCCTATTATCCTTTGTCGCATGCGACAAAATATTTCCATCTCTTTTCAATGCACATTCAAGAAATGCGATGGACATATTTTGTCGCATGCGACAAAGGATAGTAGACGTTTGAGAATTGGGCCCCTGGACTATAAAAAGAGACATAATCAAATTTTGGGATACCGCGATATCCAGACTCTCTGGAAGATTATCACTCAAGTTTTAGGGTAGAAAAATGAGAATTCATATGGATACTCACTTGCCAACATTTCGGATACTCCCAATCCAAATCCAACCCATCGAATCCCCATTTTTCTATGAACTCCACGACGTTTCGCACGAATTTGGCCCTGGCTTGTGCGTCGTTGACAAGCCTCGAATATTTATCTCCCAGCGAGTCATTCCATCCTCCAATAGCAATCAGAACTTTGATTCCCTTCGATTTGAGTTCGACAACCTTTTTGTAGAATTCTGCAAATGAAATTTTTTGTAATATGTCAACAGACATAGTTTTACTTGTAGAGTAGGATTTAATATGGTTTGCCAGCATTTCCCTGAGAAATTTACAAGCGTTTTTGAGATTGGGGTTTGAGAATTCTTTGAGGAGCTTCAGGAATTCTTCTCTCTTATGGTGCGATCTGTATTGCTTTTAGTGCCAGAGATCGTGCTCAAAACATTTTCGAGGAATATTTGCAGGAAGAACTGAATCATTTCAAAATAGCCTCTAGATCAAAAGAATCCAGTGTAGCTGAGATCGATAAGACCAAAATTTGTATGAACCATATACGAATGCCTACGCATACTCACCGTATATTTTTTGGGCAACGGATAGAAACAGAAAAGTCTCGTTTGAGACAGTACACAGATCAACCAAGAACATCTGCTAAAGACGAGAAATAGAAAAAATATTTCAATCGCAGCAGGAATTCAGAGTAAACTGTGTACGTTTACATCGGTCCGACAAGAAGCTCTCCGGACACCAGAATGAAAAAGCATCAAATCCTACGCAAGCTAGGCGAACAGACATACCGACGGTTGGACAATACTTGCTGAAATAAGGTGACCACGGATGTCACCTGCTTCAAAATATCATGGTTGACACATTACAAGCGATAGAAAAAAGAGGAAACGCTAAAGCTGGATGAAATTTCAAACAGCGCACTGAAAAATAATGAAAATACCCCGCTGAATCTCAGATGTACGCCAACCAATCAGAATAAACGCAACCCTGGCCCCTCCTTCACTTCAATCAGCAACCGGGGGATCTTATCGTTGCTCTTTCGAAAAATTTACGGAATTAAATTCATGAAGAAGTTTGAAACACAGAACCATATGATAGTGAACTAGCGCAATCGGTGATCATGTTATGGAATATGCATGACCAAAGTGTTTTAGAAGTTGAACTTTTGATGAAAATATTTTCGAGGCTGAAGCAATTTTTTAATTTTGTAGTTGACTAGACTCACCATTGTCGATGTCAGCCCAGGAATCATGCGGTTTTATTGTCAAAGAAGTCGAATCCAAAACAGCGAATCCATAGTTAATATGCGTGCACAGTTCCGGATCTATATCTGATGGTAGGTATTTCCCGTCACCTTGTCTGAAAATGAAAAGCAATCACATTTACTTTCAGTACTGCAGATATTTTGAAATTAATTGCTCCCTAAAAGAAAACCGCCATTGAAAACCTTCCAAATCAATGTGACAATTTTTTTCTCACCTGTACCAAGCCCAATTGGTGAAGTAACAAACGACTTTGTAACCGCCATCTTCATGTGTCGCAGTCCCGGTATGGGAAGGTACAATCCCCGTTTCCACTGGCGGAAGATAAACACCCTCCGTAGCAGCCTCGGGCCGATCCGA
Source organism: Chrysolina americana (assembly GCA_958502065.1). Taxonomy (NCBI): domain Eukaryota; kingdom Metazoa; phylum Arthropoda; class Insecta; order Coleoptera; family Chrysomelidae; genus Chrysolina; species Chrysolina americana. The sequence goes on along the minus strand of OY293416.1, from coordinate 71,286,066 downwards.
CGACTCAGTACCTTCAGTGGTCACATCCACGGGTGCTAAGGTACTGCCATCGGGATGACATTGGGTATTCTCCGGCCAGTCGCAGTGGTCGACATTCCAGAAAAGTCCGCTGCCACAGGACTGCACCTGGAGCTCGCCCTGGTTGCAGAGGTAGTACTGGTTGCAGTTGGTTTCATGCGCTTGGAACAAGCGGCCGTTGCAAGGCTTCGTTTGGGGGTTGATGTACGGCGGTTCCGTATCCGCAGGGGGCTGGGTAGAGGGTAAGGTTACTGGGGCTTGAGGGGTTGGTTTGTGGGTTGACGTCACTGGTTTTGGCGGTTTATCGCTACTGGGCTTTCCTGCAACAGTAATAAGTCATATATGAAACAAATTTGAAAAATAAAAATAAGTGATGAACATATACAAAATCCTGTGATAGAGAAAACCAATTTATAGGGTTTATAGTCTATAAACCTCATTCAATTCGGTGTTGATCTCATCATCCGTTTTTTTTTTTTCGAAAACAAGTGGGGGAAAATGATCAGAGTAGACCTTAGCATTTACACATATTATTTTTCATAAGAAATGCGTAGAACTCTCGTAGTCCATCTACTGCGATTTTTATCCAAGGTTAGTAACAGCGTCTTATCAAGGAGTTCATGAATAATATTTTTTTTACTTCCGACGTATTTCTGTGACTTTCTTCAAATTTTAGGAATATTATTGAAAGCAGTTTCATGAATTTTTCTTTATTTGCCCTTATACGTATTACTGAGTTCAGAAAATTTCAATAATTTCCGCAGAGCTCGAAAAATAGCCGCACATTGTGGGGCCCAAATTATAATAATGATAATATGTTTAAGATATTTTTGTAATGAAAAATGTGTTGCAAGTTCTGAAGTTTTGGGCTAGATTTTGAAATATTTTGGTTAGTCTCTAATCTTTTGGTGTTAGTTTTACAGATGTGGCCTAGTTGTGCATTGTTATCTGCATTTTTATCCCGAAATAAAAATCCCAGATCGTTTCTATGAGGATGTTTTAATGAAAGAGCAAATTTAAAATAATTTGCGGATAATGTAAAATTTTTAACACTAGTGAAACTTTAAATTGTATATACTACTCAATTAACGTATTAATTGATATCCAAATAGTTGCAATTATAAATTTTTCATGTATTATATGAATACAATTTCTTGTAGAGGTAAATTATATATTTTCATTAATTTCCCAAGAAACATACAGTTTATAACAAGAAAAACTAACTCAAAGGCAAATCTCATATTTGTAGGCGGTGATTGGAAAGCCTGACAGTAACTGGGGAATAAAAATGATCAGAATAGACCTTAGCATTTTCCCATATTATTTTTCATAAGAAATATTTAGAACTCTCGTAGTCGATTTACTGAGATTTTTTTCTGAGGTTAGTAACAGCGTCTGTATCAAGGAGTTCAAACAATTATTTCAATTTCACTTCCGACGAATTTCAGTGACTTTTTTCTCAAATTTTAGGATTATTCTTAACCGCAGTTTTATGAATCTTCCTTCATTTTCCCTTGGACGTATTACTGAGTTCAGACATTTCAATGATTTTCGCAGGGCTCAAAAAATTATGTTTTTTTTTTATTTCCGCAATTTTACTCAGTTCATCAAAATGTTTTGATGACTTGATCGATACAACCTTCTGTTATCCAAGGTTTAATATTTTGAACATTATTTCGATACAGCCATATTTAATCACATCATTAATTATCCTGTACCAATCATCAGAAGCCTTTCAGTGATTCTTATGGTGACAATTACTTTCTTGATCACCAACTTCTGCCCTAGCTAATACTCGAGACGAACATTGAACAACAATTATCAGATACTCGTGTATACTGTCTTACCTAGGATGCACTTTGGCGCTGGTACGGAATAGTCTCTCAGGACCCTATTTATAGTTCTGAGGAGAGGGTATTCCTCGCATCCGCAGAGATTTTTGAAGTCGTCCAAATCTAGGGCCCATATCATTCCTCCGCCAAGTCCCATGGCTTTGATGTATTCGGATTTGTGTCGGATCATGCCTATGTCGTCGAAAGATACCCACTGGTCTCGCAAGTAAGCATAGGGGCCTATCCGGCCCTTGCGATCTCTCACTAATTTCCAGCCTTTCTCGATTACATTTCTGCAAATCTGAAAATAAAAAAATATCATATTGTTTTCTGTCACGATGCGAATTCATCGCTCTCTGTGAATAAGTGTGTGACTATCAAAGCATCATCGACATTAAAAAATCAATTTCTCTTCAGACATCAGTGCTTATATCAAGGGGTCTCCTTGTTGTCGTTTCTACCAGAATTATAGCAATTTTAAGCTGGATTTCAACACGGTGTTACGATGAGGAACCTTCAGTTTTTATATTGTAAAATTGCCATTTCTGACTCAGATTGTGAAGTTTATCTAGAGATAGAGGAAGTCAACAAATTTTCTGAAATATGCCTTTCTTTGTTTTAGGCAATCACTGAAATATCCTCTTCATTTGAACTCCGTTTCTGTATGAATAAATGGCAATCATAATTTGTCAAGTTATGGAAGAAAACGGGAATGAATTTCACCAGTTCATATTTCAGATTGCAACTTGAATGGGCATTTGTCAGGTGACAGTGGTCTCGAACTTTTATGTTTTCAGGTTTATACATTTCACCACAAATATAACATTCTGCAGATATCCGAAATTCTTCCTCTTCTTTTTCTGTGAGTAATAGCATGTGTCGAGTGCAACTTCAAGTTCATCAAACATTTCCACGATATTGTACGCACTCAGAATATTCGTCATCCAAATTACCCTCTACGTGAAAACAAAATGAACAGAGCTAATGTTCCTCGTTGTTGTTTCTACCAGGACTAAAGCAATTTTAAGCTGGATTTTAACACGGTGATACGATGAGGAACCTTCAGTTTTTATATTGTAAAATTGTAATTTCTAACTCAGATTGTGAAGTTTATCTAGAGATAGAGAGAGTCAACAAATCTCAGTTAGATATAGTTAGTTATCTCTTATTTTTGGATTTTCTAAAATATACCTCTCTATGTTTTGGGCAATCACCGAAATATTCTCTTTATTTGAACTCCATTTCTGAATGAATAGATGGCAATCATAATTTGTCAAGTTATGGAAGGAAACGGGAATGAATTTCACCACCTCATATTTCAGATTGCACCTCGAATGAGCATTTGTCAGGTGACAGTGGTCCCGAACTTCTATGTCTCCAGGTTCATAAATTTCACCACAAATATGGCATTCTGCGGATATCCGAAATTATTTCTCTTCTTTTTCTGTGAGTGGTGAAGTGTATGTTATATAACTTCAAAACAAGTTCATCCAACATTTCCACGATATTGTACGCACTCCGAGTATCGGTCATCCAAATTACCCTCCACGTAAAAACAAAATGAAAGGGCAGATGTTCTTGAGCTTCTACTATGAAGAAATGCTCATTCGTTGATTCATTGTGATGAATAGCATACTTAACTCCGAAGCTGTGGGAATAAAAACTAGAGGACCCCAAGATACAGATAAATAGACGAAGAGGACCTCAAGAACATGAAGGAGGGTGAGATGCAGAAAGGCATGGAAATGACTAATAGAAAAAGCGGAGAATCAATCACGAAATAACGGATGGGAATCGTTGACACACGCACACAGATCTCTACTAAGTTAGAGCAGTAGGATTGGGCTTGTGGCTTGCCATCGCCCCTATATAACTGTGCTAAAACCCACCCATAAACAAACTGAACTGCGCGGTTTTGAAGATACGGAAACAGAAAGATGAACTTACTTCATAATACGCCAAGAAGCCTCTGGCTCTAGTTTCATCGCCTGCTTCGCCTCCTCCATATGTTGCAACGTTCAAACCATTCTTATCATTATCAGCCAGCGAGAAAGATTGACCATACATTGGCATGCCCATAACCAGTTTCTTCCTATCTGCGCCTTTCTCTATCCAGTAGTGGATCGTGAAGTTCTGGAATAACAGAGGAGTTCGAAGGATTAATACAGAGGAAATATTCTGGCGCCCAACGTGAGACGGCAAAATATGTCGTACGATAAGATCGTAGGATTTGCTGATGACGTTTCAATTCATTTATTGTATGCAATGAATATTCTGTTTTTGAAGAGATAAAAATACCTTAATATAAAAGTTCTATAGATCATACCGTATTGAATGTGTCGTCTATATCTTCTGGATGGTCATACATGGGAGCCACGTGCCCCGTGATTTTGTCCCATTGTCCGTGGTAGTCGTAGCACATCACAGCTATCCAGTCCAAATATTTCGATAGAGTTGGAACATCGTAACCAGCGTCTATAACCCTCTTGCTTGGAGAAACTGCTGATGAAAGAAGCCAACCGTTTGGTTGGAACGCCTCATGGAGCTCCTTGACGAAATCTGCGAAAGCTGGTTTGTCTGAAGCTGGACCTTTGTTGCAGTCAACCTAGAATTCAATAAAGTTTGAAACTTATTTATAGACTTTTTCATAACAAAGTATTTGTTATATTTATTTTAGAACATAGAATCAATTCAAGGTTTATTTTTAACAGAAAAGGGGATCTGATATCTGTTAGTGCTATCGATATTGAGGCCAAAAGGACCAGAGCCTATATAAACATCGTAAAAATTCAAAGAGCGAGCATATTCTGATCTAGCGCCAAAAAGGAATATATCCTTCAACACGAGCAGAAGATAACAAGTCTGTGAGAGCAGATATACCAACCGTTCCCACGGGATGGATTGAAATAACCACGTGAAAGAAATTACAGTGACATCTAGAGGCGAGCGGTAAATGCAAGCCCTGGAATTTGCTTAGTAGGATTCAATACAGTTAATAATCGATCATTTACGGCATCTCATCTAATAGATGCAAGAAGGTGACTTTATAAGCCAACGAAAAACCCTTTTCATTGGGTGGAGATTAAAAAGATAAGCCACCCAGTTGGGAATGGTTGAGATTCGAAAAAATAATCGAGAATTGGCATACGGGACGCGAAGAGTTACAGTCGACCTGCAGGTAGTCAGTTGATATTTCGAAAGGATGTTCGGGAATTTTGTAGCAGTATGGGGTACCTCAGTGATCAGATACGTAGATGCTTGAATCAATTACCGAACCCACACTATCCTCCAAGCTAGTGGAGAAATACGAGAACCGTTAGCTTTGAAGAAATTCAGTGCTGGGATTCCGTGCACCATAGAATTCTATAGTCGATATAATAAGTGAGATGACGTTATAGTTGAATTTATGGCAGAGAAAGAGACATACTGTCGGCTATAGAATTCTATGGTACACGGAATACCACCTGACTGATTATTTTAGGAAGCTATTCACTGATTTCAAATCCGTTTGATCATAGCAGATTCCAAATTTCTGTCAGATTTGGTGGCAGCGAATTATCGCACTAGCACACTCGAATAAAAATTATCCTTCTTCTGGACGATCCCATAATAGACCAGGAGCTGGTGACAGTTGACGTTCTCCCATTTTACACTGCATGCCTTTTTGAGGCTTGATAATTATTAACCCCAAAATATGAAAAATAGACGGGTTCCTAGCCGCCCCATGTGTGCACTTCATAAGGAAAAGAGCTTTTCTTTTTGTGGAGAATTTTCATGTTCTTCCGCGATATTATACTGCCTGCCGTTGGCATATAAGGAAGTTCAAACAAACTGAAACGCCACTAATTAATGGCATGCAATCCGCAGCGGCCGAAAGGGCTCAAAGGGTTATGAAAAAGTGGAAAAAATTAAAGAGAACTTCCGTATTTTCAAATTGCATGCCGAATTGAAGTTTCAGTAATAAAAACACTCTGGAAAAATTGGTATGCGCCCCTCGTCTGACCAACGGTGGAACATTGCAGGAAAACTCTGTAAAATCTAATACAAGTTTTAAGTGATTCCAATCTGCATGCCATCAGAAAGATACGTCATTTATATAATTAATTAATAGTAGGTAATTTAGCATGCACAACAGGATTCCGCAAAACAAAGTCACATAAATTTTCGCAGTGTTTTTTGCAACTTTCGTCATGCATGCCTCTATTTTGCGAAATCCTGGTGTGCATGCCAAATTACCTACTATTAATTAATTATACAAATTACGTATCTTTCCAATGGCATGCAGTTCGGAGTCACGTAAAACCTATATTAGATTTTTACAGTGTTTTCCCGCAATTTTCTACCGTTGGTCAGACGAGGGGCGCATGCCAGGATTTTGCAAAACAAAGTCACATAAATTTCCACAGTGTTTTTTGCAACTTTCGTCATGCATGCCTCTATTTTGCGAAATCCTGGTGTGCATGCTAAATTACCTACTATTAATTAATTATATAAATGACGTATTTTCCTGATGGCATGCAGTTTGGAATCACGTAAAACCTGTAATAAATTTTTACAGAGTTTTCTCGCAATTTTTCACCATAGGTCAGACGAAGGGCGCATGCTAATTTTTCCAGAGTGTTTTCCTTACTAAAACTTCAATTTTTCACATCGGCATGCAATTTGAAATCACGGAAGTCCTCTTTGATTTTTTTCAGTTTTTCGTAACCCTTTGAGCACTTTCGGCCGCTGCGAATTGCATGCCATCAATTGGTAGCGTTTCAATTTGTTTGAACTTCCGTATATTACAACGGCAGGCAGTATAATGTCGCGAAAGAACAAGAAAATTCTCCACAAAAAGAAAAGCGCTTTCCCTTATGAAGTGCACACGTGCGGCGGCTAGGAACCCGCCTATATTTCATAATTTAGGGTCGATTATCAAGCCTTAAAAAGGCATGTAGTGTAAAATGGGAGAACGGTCACCTGTCACCAGCTCCTGGTCTATAAAGGGTGTTGTGTGTTGTGTTGTATACTGTGCTAGGAATCGCACGTTAAAAGGTAAGACCTCGTTAATCCTTAGCTCGCACAAGTTTCGACTTCTGAGGGCTGTCCTTCGTAGGGGGATGACAGTTGGTTAACGGAAAAACCAATTTTAAAAAATTTTCATATATCTTCAGGAGAGAAAAGGGACCGGCCCAGCTTGAAGATTATTCGGGTTTCTAATCCTCAAAAAAAACTGAAAAACGCGAAAATCAAGAAACTCGTAGTTTGTTCTTTATGAAAAGAAGGATATCCGCAGATTAACATATTCCACACCGATGTTTGGGAACAATTTAAACTGTAAATATTATGTAAATCAAACCAAGTCTGGCTGATTGATATCATCAGATTTTTTTTTACACTTACCTGCCAGCATTTGGGGTATTCCCAATCCAGATCCAAACCATCGAACTTATGTTCTGCTATGAAATCGACTACATGGGCTATGAATCTCCGTCTAGCTGAGGGATTGTTGACCAGTTTGGAATACTTATCACCCGCCGAATCGTTCCAACCACCAATTGCTATCAGCACTTTGATCCCTTTGGCTCTGAGAGCTGTCACCTTTTCGTAAAACTCTGAAATAACATTAAGTAACTTAGAATCAGCACAACCACCCTCTTGAATTTGTAAAAAAACAGTTTGAATTCCATAATTTGGGACAGTGTCATTATTTCCACACTTCTGGATGTATGTGAATGAACAAATAAATAGGTCCGAGACTGTATTTCTGTGGTTCACCATTGAAACGAATCGATATATTCATCAAAGTTACGCATTTCTTAGATAATATTTTAGACGGATACAAGGTGTCACCCTTGATTGCTGAAAGCATACTTTTTGCAAGTGATAACACGATATTATATCAGTATCAGATGTGAAAAATAAATATCGATGAATATAGAATAAATTGGATTGGATGATTTTGTATACTTCATAATGATTATTTTAGAGTAATTAGTTTTGTTATTAGACAAATTTCAAATTCACCAAGTATACCAACTTTATCATCCTGAACCGATTGGCATTCGTAGAATTGCTCTATTTTTAATCGTTCTCGAATACAAAAGTTTTTCTCAAATTGAGAAGAGTAATTTCATCAAGAATTTTTTTTTCGCTCGTTTGGGAAATTCAATCTTTTCTGAATAAGCACAAAAAATATGAAGTCGATTCCGAGTCAATAAAAGACGTCATAGATTTTTAAAAACACCTGCACAATTTTCATTATGTATGAGAATTTTTGACGACTTGTCCCTTTGTTTGCTAAACCTTGTATTTGGGCAAAAACAAATGAAACATTTTCGGAATCAGCATGAAATTTTGCATATATGGTGTGAATTTTAGGTGAATCAGATGAATTTGTATATTTCATGATTTTTAGGGGTCTGCCCCTTATAACTTTTTTGAGTAATTTCTTTTCTTCTTTGATCATCTTCAAATTCACAAAGTATATTAATTTCATCATTCTGAATCGATTTGAGTTCTCGAGTTGAAAAGTTTTTATAGAGTCAAGAAAAGTTATTTCCCTCAAAAAAAAAAATGTTGAATGTTTTTCTGCTAATACGTGTGACATTTCATCTTTACTGAATATACACACAGAATTTGAAGTCGATTCCTAGTCAATTGAAGTCGTCATAGGTTTTTTAAGGCACCTCTACAATTTTCATCTTGCAAGGAAATTTTTAACGATTTATTCGTTTTTTTTTGCTACACCTTGTATCTGCATATATACAAATCATATTTTTTCAGAAACAGCATAAAATTTTGCATCTATTGTGTGAATTTTAGGTGAATCAGATGAATTTGTATATTTCATGATTTTTAGGGATCTACCACTTACAAATTCTTTGAGTAATTTCTTTTCTTCTTTGATCAACTTCAAATTCACAAAGTACACTAATTTCATCATTCTGAATCGATTTGGAGTCTGCAGAATTGCTCTAACCTTAACCGTTCTCGAGTTGAAAAGTTTTTCCACAGTTGAGGAAAGTTATTACCCTCAATACATTTTTTTAAATGTTTTTTCTGCTTATACGTATGCCATTTCATCTTTAGTAAATATACACACAGAATTTGAAGTCGATTCCGAGTCAACTAAAGACGTCATAGGTTTGTTATGGCTCCTTCACCATTTTCTCGAGTTGAAAAGTTCTTCTGGAGCTGAGAGGACTTATTCACCTCAAAACCAAAAATTTTTCTTCGTTTATTTCATGATTTTTAGGGAACCAAATCTTCGAGTAGAGAGGTTGCTCAACTATCCGCTAGATGGCTATAGTAAAAGTCAAAACATAAGATGATGGTTCACTTTCGGTACCACCATGCACAAACCAAAGTTCTCAGTGGTATACTTTGTCAACTACCGCCTTGTAACCAAAAAATTACTCAACTACTCTGCTCGTCGGTACAAGTTCAAATACTCGATAATGTGCACAGAGTGCTAGTGATTCTTGACGTACAATGTGCTATTTGTTCGCAGGGCTTTCAAAAATAGAATATCAGGATGGGACAGTATGTTCATCTCTACTTACTGTTATCGAAATCGGCCCAGCTATCATGAGGTTTGATGACGAGCTGATCTCCATTCAAAACGGCGAAACCATACACAATGTGCGTGCACAAATCGGGGTCAATATCCGAAGGTAAATACTTCCCGACCCCTTGTCTGTACCAAGCCCAGTTAGTGAAGTAGCAAACCACCTTGAAGTCAGAACTGCGATCCACCAAACCAGTATTCGTTTCTTCCACCACTGGCTCGGGTTCTTCAATCTCAGGACGAGCGGCCTCAGCAGGTTCTTCAATGGGCTCTTGATGTCCGCTCCCCGGATCGGCCAGGACATTTCTGATGATCGTGAGCAGAGGATGTCTACCTATAATGATAATAATATATATCAGTTAATTGCAGTGAAACATTGGAAACCCTTAGTATTCTTTCTAGGTTGTAAATTGTACCACCATATGACCGGTTCATCGCATAGACTTCGCAAAAATGTTGAACTTTTGTCATGATAAAAGGAATCTAAATGAGCCAGGCTGAGCTAATAAAACATTATGCCCCTGTTGTGGATGCTCAGAGAAATGGGCCTGGGAGATATTGAGACAGTTGACGACTAGAACGGTGGGGGGGAGCGTCAAATTTAATGGCCTCGAGCCGGTTTTGCACATCTACTTGACAGCTGAGTATTTTGAAAATAAGCTACACTGACAATCAACCCAACCCAACTCACCTTCTCCACACTTGTTCTTGAAGTCGTCCAGATCCAGAGCCCATATCATCCCTCCTCCGATGTCCATCTTCCTGATGTACTCGGACTTCTTCCTGATCATCTCCTTATCGTCGAACGACACCCATTGGTTGCCTTTGTACGCGTAGGGTCCCATCGTCCCCAGAGGATCTTTGACTACCGTCCAGCCTTTGTTCTTGATGTTGTCGCAAATCTCGTAGTAGGAGAGGAAGCCAGCTGCGCCGGTATGTTCTCCAGCTTCACCGGGACCGGGGGCTTTGGCGTTGAGGCCGTTTTCTGATTCCTTTTCCAGGCGGAAGCATTGGCCGTAGAGGGGGATTCCCATCACGATTTTTCGTCTGGGGGTGCCTTCCGATATCCAATAGTTGATAGAGAAGTTCTAGAGTACAGAAGACGTACCAAGGGATCAAAGGGGGCGAAATAGCTATTTATGTTCCAAGTACGTTATGTATATCCTAACGCCCGGAGGGTAACATTCACCCGAGGGCCTTTGGCCGGAGAGATGAATGTTGCCCGCTCGGCGTTAGGATCTAGTAACACTCGTGGTGCATACAAGATTTTATTTTTCACGAAAAAATTATCTTAAACGACGTTGTTCACTGCATACATTTCTTCTGATGGTATTTACTGCGTTCTGGTCGGCAACTGAGCACAAGTGAGCTTCTATGCAATTGCCATGGAAACATGGAAGAGGTTGCAAAGGGTTGTTTATTTAATGAAATGACGCTGCATTTTTGTAAGAATTGACAAGCTTGTTAGTGGAGGAAACTGAAAACGGTTGTGTTCATGATAATTATGGAGATCCCACAAAATGTGACGCTCAAAGCTGAAAAAGCGATAGGAAATTTACTGCCTGTGACATCCAAATACTTATACGAGAAGGAGTATCACTATTTTTTGCAATGGAAAGATGAAATCAGAGTTAAAAACGTAAATGAAACTGTCTTAATGGCATACTTCCAGGAACTGGTGAGTTTATTTCATGAAAAATATTAATATTTTTTATTTATTTTACATTATTTCAGTCTGAAAAATACAGTGCAAATAGTCTATGGACCAAATACTCACAGCTGAAATCAACATTGATTGTTAAAGAAAACATTAATATATCAGCATTCAGTCAACTGATGGCCTTTCTGAAAGTTAATTCAAAAGAATAACCTAAAAAATCAAAGGTGTTGGAAGGTGGACAAGAATTACTTTTCATAAGAAAAGCTCCAGATGATACTTTTCGGCTACATAAAGTTGTTCTGGTAATGGGCGTATTTGGAGGCTTAAGACGTGATGAAATGGTCAAGATGACAATTGATGACATTGAAGACAGAGCCGTTTTACTGATCAAGTCACCAGAAACCAAGACCTGCACCTCAAAAAGTTTCACCATTGTTGAAGAAAGCGGAATAGAAGCTTGAACTTGGTTAAAAAGTTCATTGCACTAAGACCAAAAGGATGTAAATAACGTAATATTTTTTTAACCAACAGAAATAATGAATGCATTGGGGTATCTGTAGGTAAAAATACTATAGGAACCTTTCATCATATAGTATAGGATCCCGATATAAAACGACCTTCACCGAGATGTTTATTTTGTGAATCGTATTTTACATTTAATTTAATATGTCAATGAATATATTGCATATGGGTTGTCTGACAAATTTCAGTCCAAGATGATTAATTAATAATAATTTTTTTTTTAACATTTCACTGGTTTGATTATTAGACAAATTCTATACCAATCGAAAATATGCCCATAGAATATGCAAACGTTAGGTTGACTATTCTTTTCCGGTCACAACTCTCGGGTTGCCAGGTATATAAACCGGTAAATCGATACTAGCATTTTGCACCAGTCTGATTATTGAATTGGAATCAAATGAAAATAAAGATTATTTCATTATGAACACGGTCGTATAGGGTTGCCTGCGAAAAATCAGTCCCGATTTCCGGTTGTCGAATTTTGAAAAGTGAAATATTACTGCGAGTCAATATGTGCGACTGAGAGATCCCAACCAACCATCCAATGCTGTTTGAAGTCCGTCCATTTAAAGAGAGTGCGCATGCTATTTATTCTTAAAAATGAAAAAAATAGCGATAGACTCGTACACCGGGTGGCTACGGAATATCTCAGTTATTGTATAAAGTAGGTTTGTGAAATTTGGAGCGTCGATATAACGACATAAGAGCTAGAATTTGAGCATATTGACATGTCGAAGTTAACTTCCGGTCTGACCGGAAGTAACATCAACTTTCTCATTTTAAATGGAAACCCTTTTTTTTTCTTTTCGCTTTCTTCAGCATTCAATTCCCTTTCTAATAACATATCACAAGTTGGTATCTAACCAGAAACTAGATCAGAAAAAAATTATTATTGAAAGTCACCGAGTAGGCCGTGGAAGCAAAATGAAAGCCAAAAATTGAAAAGTTGGCTATGGAAACCATACGTCACTTGATAACAGTTGCTCTTGCTCTATTATCGCCATACGCAAAAATAACATTAAAAATAATGTGGAATGATAAATTATATCCTGTAGGATCTAGGTTGAATAGGAACATAAACGTACTTGGTCTGTGCCATCGTCCATAGATATTCTAATATCTACCTATGGACGATGTTTGTGCTATTCAGAATAACCATTCCATTTCAATAATCATTCGAACCAAATATTAACAAGTAGGCTGATTAAGATGTATTTTGGAATGAAACAAAAAAGAAACGAGAGCTCTCACGAACGCTGCTATTCATATTATTTTGACGTTCGAAGTAGTGTTTTTGATTCTGCCATTTTAAAAGGGTTTGGAAATCGAAATCAGTTAGTGGAATATTCAAAAAATGCCCCGTTATTCACGAACCGAACAAATTGACATGCTTCTCATTTATGGTGAATGTTTGAAAAATTCTTATGCCGCTGAACGATTGTATTTAGAGCGATATCCAGGGAGGCAGCAACCGTCAAGAAGGTATTTCCAGTGGCTTGAAGAAAAATTAAGAACTGAGCCTGATGTTCACGAAGACCAAGAAGCATTTGTTATTAATGGGGAAACTGAAATTAATGTATTAGCTTTAGTACAATATGATAGCACAATTTCCTCAAGGCAGATTGGCGCCGAATTAGCTATAAGTAAGGACTCTGCTAGGAAAATTTTGAAAAAACATCGATTTAAATCCTTCAAGTATCAGTTGCATTAACATTTGTATGAAAATGACGGTGAAAGGCGCCTGGAATATTGTAATTGGTTTCTTCGCCAAAATGCTGAGAATCACCTATTTAACTATTATATCTTGTTTACGGACGAGTCAAGATTTACCAACAATGGAATATTTTAACAGGAATAATACAAGGTAGGTACTGTACTTTATTTGGATTATTGTCGATAGACGAAGTGTAAAGTGCTAAAAGTGTGAACGGTCTTTTGTTTCAGGTACTGGGCGATAGAAAACGAGCACCGGTTTCGACAAGGTGGCTTCCAGGAGAGATTTGGTGTGAATGTTTGGGCAGGAATAGTTGGAACTCATATTGTTGGCCCCATTCTTTTTCAAGGCCAACTAACCGGAGAGAGATACTTTATTTTTTTAACGAATGAAATTTCGGAATTCATTACCAACCTACCAGCGGAAACAACTGAGAGAATAATTCAAGAATAGCGAGAAATTATCTTCAAAATCGCTTTCAAGAGAGACTTATAACAACCCATGGTCCAGTCAGGTGGCCACCAAGGTCACCTGATCTTACTCCGTGCGACTTTTTTCTATGGGGGCATCTTAAAAATAGGGTGTATTCCACACAGCCTACAACTCTACATGAGCTAGAAGTAAAAATTCGTAGAGCTTTCCAAGATATCACGCCCTAAATGTTGAGAAACGTTTTACATGAAAATATCACCAGAGTCAATAAATGTATTGACGCTGAGGGAATGCATTTCGAACATTTGATTTGAATTTATTTTATCTTCAATCCTATCAATTTGAATTTTTTTTTTCGATATATCTGTTTTTTTGTTATTTGAATAATAATAATTGGATTTTTTGGTATTTCATTTCAAAAAATTACTTTCTATTATATCATTAGGAAGGAATGGTTATGCTGAATAGTACAGGCAAGAAAAAGTTGTATGTTCCTATTTAAGTTATGGACCTACAGAGTATTGTTTTTTCCCAATTTATAACGCCGACGAATGAAAATAAAATATCACAGTAGTAGCAACTGTTATCAAGTGACATATGGTTTCCATAGCCAACTTTTCAATTTTTGGCTTTCATTTTGCTTCCACGGCCTACTCGGTGAATTTCAATAATAATTTTTTTCTGATCTAGTTTCTGGTTAGATACCAACTTGTGATATGTCATTATAAAGGGAATTGAATGCTGAATAAAGAGAAAAGAAAAAAAAAGGGTTTTCATTTAAAATAAGAAAGTTGATGTTACTTCCGGTCAGACCGGAAGTTAACTTCGACATGTCAATATGCTCAAATTCTAGCTCTTATGTTATTATATCGACGCTCCAAATTTCACAAACCTACTTCATACAATAACTGAGATATTCCGTAGGCAATACTTCCGTAGCCACCCGGTATATTTATTGACACATTAAACTAAATATATAATACGTTTCTTCAAATAAACATCTCGGTGAAGGTCGTTTTATATCGGGATCTTAGACTAATAGCGAAATACTTCAATTTGGAAAACCCGAAAGGTTACACCAGACATTGTCTACGCCGAACGTCGTCAACGCTTCTTGTTCAAGGTGGTGCTTCCTTTGAAACACTAAAATTACATGGAAAATGGAAGAGAAGTACGGTAGCGTAGAGCTATATTGAAGAAAGTATCAGAACTCCAAACTTGGTACTAATTATTCAGGAACATTAGAAAATTGTAATTTCTATTTGAGAAAATAATTAGTCCCTTTTTTATGTACAGTCATAAATAAAACATTTCTCAGTAATTAATTTATTGAACTACAGAAAAAAAATTAGCGGGCGTTGATTCATAATGCCCTCCATAACGCCCTGGACGTTATGGGCCAGTAAATAGCAACCGTTGCCAAGGTATTATAAAGCAGTAATGGATAAGTGAAAAATAAAATATATTGTAGAATAGTAGAAAGCAGTAAAGACAGATAAAATCTTACAAGAATGAGAACTTGAGCAGACTTACCGCATTGAAGAAAGTTACTTCATCCTCTGGATGGTAATAGAGTGGAGCAACATGTCCGGTCTTCTTGTCCCACTGGCCGTGGAAGTCGTACGTCATGACAGCAATCCAGTCGAGGTACTTAGCGAGTACTGGAACGTCATATCCCGCGTCTATCACAGTTTTGCTCGGTGATACGGCCGAAGAGAGCAAGTAGCCCCTTGGTTCGAAGGTTTCTTTCAGCTCCTTGACGAATGCGGAGAAAGCGTCCTTATCGGAATCCGGCCCCTTATTGCAGTCAACCTGAAAAAAATACGGATCCAGTTTCGGGCCTTCGATATGAGTTGTGTGAAACGCACCTGCCAACACTTGGGGTATTCCCAGTCCAGATCCAGTCCGTCGAAGTTGTGTTTTTCTATAAATTTCAAAACGTGTTCGATGAATCTTCGTCTTGCTGCTGGGTTGTTGACGAGTTTGGAGTACTTGTCGCCAAGAGAGTCGTTCCAACCTCCTATTGCGATAGAAACTTTGATGCCCTTGGACTTGAACTCGGTGACTCTTTTGTAGAATTCTGTAAAACCCAGCGATTTCTGTAGTCATTATGAATATTTAAAAAAAAAAAAATCGTGCTAGCTTCAATGCAAGATGTGTCTGTGGAAATGATTAATCACTCAGTTTCCTTAACCGCTTGAAAATTCTGTTTTTATCACGTTTGAAACCTCTGTTTCAACTTTCACTACTATTATCACTAACAGGTATCGAGCTTAGTTCGAGAATTAAGCAAATGTATACCAAATACAGTCAATCGATTTTCTTGGCTTAACGAGTTAACGAATGTTTATTGAAACCCCACACCTGACACCATAATCTCAGTATAAGTAGCAACGCTTCTGAATGACCTGTTTATTAATTTTTTCACAAAGACGCTGAAGTGCAATAGAGTTTCCGAGTATCTGAATGTCTTTTTCTTGATAATGTTTTACTTACGATTGTCGAAGTCAGCCCAAGAGTCATGTGCCTTTATGATGTAATTCGAATAGTCCAGAACGGCGAATCCATACACAACGTGCGTGCACAAATTCTCATCTATATCCTCCGGTAAATACTTTCCAGCCCCTTTTCTGTACCAAGCCCAGTTGGTGAAGTAACAGACGACCTTGAAGTAGCCCGAGAACGGTTTCAGGGGCTCGGAAAGCGGTGGTTTTTCAGACGTGGGCGGAATTGGAGGGTGCCATTCCCAGTTGTTCCCGGAAGATTCTGTGGTACTAGGAGGTTTCCATTCCCAATTATTCCCGGAAGATTCTGTGGTGCTGGGGGGTTTCCATTCCGGGTACGATGTGGAGGGCGGTTCCCAAGGCGCGGGACTGCTTTCGGGATCGGGTTTGATATCAATTTCGACGATGCTGTTGTCTGTTTCTGTTTCTTCCGAACACTGAGCTGATTTGGGCCAATCGCAAAGTTTCTTGTCCTTCAATTATTTGATAAATCAATTTTTTTTTCGAAAGAAACATAGGGGTATAGCCAAGTATGGTTGGTTTATATTCTGAGTTATAGTGAACAGTAATCAAATAATTTCACTTACATTGTTCCAATGCAGTCCAGGTGCACACTGCCTGATCTCGTATTTTCCCCACTGACAGTGCATGTACTGACCGCAATCTCCGGGCATGGCAGCAAACGTATTTCCTTCACATGCAGAATATGGCTGAGGTCCTGAAATCGACGAAAAAGTTGTGTACAGTGAGCCAGTTTGTGTCATTATTGTGCTAATTATTTAGTTTTTTCATATAACATATTTATCTACGAAGCTCTCGATTTTGACTTCTCAGCAAGGAGTCATATGCTCAAATTTCAGATAAGTTTGAATTAAAGGGGTGAAGGGATTGGAAGTACCCCGGTAATTCCTGTATTTAATAATTCCTACCAAAAGTCCATTCGATTCAGTCGATTAAAGTAGATGCGTGACCATGAACTGGACAAAAAGGACAGAATTGACCTTATGGAGTTTCACACGAGAAAATTGCCGAAAATGGCCCAGAACTGTCCTGGCTCAACTACTTCGTTCATCGGTACTTACGATCTCCAACATATCTATCGTGTATGACGGTGAACTTCTCAGCCATTTTCTTCCTACCGGTGCATTTGACTTTGAAGCTCCAGTCGCATATTCCGGTCTGGGCGTTGAAGTTCAGTCCCGGAGCGCATTTCTGGACAATCAACTGGTCATTGAAGCAGACGTAGAACGAGCTGCATTGCTCGTGAGGATAATACGCCCCCGAACTGCATTCCTGATCGAACGGTTCGGAAATAGCCTCGGAGTTCGTCGTTGTCGCTCTTGTCGTTGTGGTGGTGGCTCTCCTGGTAGTGGTTCTCGTGGGCGTCGGAGGAGTTGCCCAAGTGTTGGTGTATTTCATCGTCGTGGATGCGGTTTGCCACGTTGTGGGTTTGGCTGGGGTTATCTTCATCGGGCGCATTTGTGGGGCTGGAAAACCGAAATAAATATAACCGTTAAAGTAAGTAATCAATGGTGAAGGTTTGTTTCATGAGTTGTGGAAGGAGCACTTATGCTTCCTTAAAACTTAGCACTTACGTTTCATTTCCTTGCACTTAGCGGAAGCTGGCCAGTCGCATATTTTACTCTTTTTGTTCCAGTGCAATCCGCCAGCACAGTACTGCTTCTTCAGCTCGCCTGTAACGCATCGATAAAAGGCGTTGCAATTCGCTGGGTCCGGCAGATATTCTCCCGGATTGCATTTCATGGTAGGAGCGTCAACTTCCGGCATAATTATCGCTGGTGGGGGAATGATGGTGCCAGGCTTCTCTGTTATTGGAGGTGGACGAGAAGTAGGCCTGTGAAACGAAGGGCGTAGACGTTAGCGAAGAAACAACAAATTACTTTATGTAGACCACTGGTTTTACAATCTGGTGGAGAAAATGGTATGAAGGGAACTATCATCTGCAGAGCTGTGAACCGAAGTTGTTTTCAATGAATCGTTGGTGGGCCAAAGAATACCAGAATTTTTTCGTAACAACAATAAATGAGAAAACTGTTAATACGTAAAACCAATAAAATGGAGAATTAGTCATTTATCGGAATAACTTTATATAAAACTAAAATATAGCAGAATGAAATGTATAGAACTGATTTTTGATCCGAAAAAAAAATCCATCTAATGTAATGAATTCGTTAATAAACGAAAGTGACTGAAATGATATAACTAAGTAATTGCAATAAGTAATCTCAATAACCTAAGATAAAACCGTCAAATTGAAAAACTAACGAAACATAATGTCATCGAAAAATTATTTGATGGTGTCTAAAAATATAAAAACAACAAATAATCCGGAAAAAAATATAGTATCGAAAAATCCAAGAAATCGAAATGTGTAAGATATAAAACGATCAGAAATTTAAGAGAATAATATACCAGTCTGGTAGAAACTTGCTCTATTAGCTCTTAGATGGCGCTAACTTCTAGTTGAAATAATCGAATCGTCTGGTTCCGACTCATATTGATCGTTTATTTGTTTGTTCCTTCTTCGATTTATTCGAGAATTCAATTGCTGAGTGGTGTTTTTCAAGAATATCGAAGAAAACAGCCAATGTTATTCACTGAATCATGTTACGCTCAACTTTAGCAATATATCAGATCTCAATTATTACCCATATATCGGCATAATACTACCTACTATCTACCTACCATGAAGACGCTTTCGGAAGATGTAGCGTGTCAATCCACAAAACATTTGGAGGCGGAATCATATTATCTTCGTGGTACCTAATACTGGTGATAAAATTTGATGTAAGTCTTAGCATTTTAGTAATATCGGGTGGTGAGACAGAAATGAGAAGAAATTTAATGGGGACATGAGAATTCATTAGAGTATATTAACCGCACGCAACGCCATCTCTGAGAAAATAGATCAACCGGCGTTTCACTACGCTATAACCTCTCTAATTTCTGAAAATTTCCGGTTCTTTACTTTTCGGTATGAGAATTAATTCGTCTGATGATTTTTGATATGCCAATTTTAGGTCTTGTCGTATACTGATTCGACGATTATAATTCCTTTGACTTTCGAATATTACGCTTTGCAGACTTACAATATTCTGTTATTATATTTTATCATTTTTATGGATTATATGTCATCGAGCAGTCAAAATAGCGAGACATAAACTAGCAGCTTGGAGAGTTTGTGATGCATCAATCAGCTGTGTCTATTTCAAATAGTTGAACATCATGAAAACAAAGCGTTATAGAGGAAATTCAAATCCCCCACGTTATCAAATCCCCCCTAGGAAGAATTAACGAGGTCTTGCCTTTCAACGTGCGATTCCTAGCACTTTCTCAGGCCAGCAGAAAAATAAATTGAAATCGCTGGGATTTGAACCCACAACCGGTAGCCAGAATGATCGGAAAGCATTGATTCTAACTACACGGCTACCTGTATCCCAAAAATAAATAAGTACTCACTTTGTTTTTGATGGCTTGCTCGTGCTCCACCAGGCGATAGTGGATGGTGGTCTTGTAGACGGATCCCTAGTTGGCCTAGTAGGAGATTCAGTAGTTGGCCTGGTAGATGGTATAGTTGGTGGTTTAGTAGGCCGTTCCGTAGACGGTTTAGTAGGCATCTTAGTAGGCGGTTTAGTAGACGGTTTCGACGAAGGAGGCTCCGTCCACCAGGTAAAAGTACTAGGCTTCTCTGTCGGCCTTGTAGTGGTGCTTTCGGCAACCCACCAGGCGCTGGTGGTAGGCGCCTTCGTACTACTAGTCGTAGGGTTTGTCCACCAAGTTGTCGTGGTGGGAGGTTTCGAGCTGGTTTCAGTTGAACTACTCCACCAGCCGGTTGTTGTTGACGCTCCCGAGTCGGCACCGGTTGTTGATTGGAGAGGAGGCGGGGTTGCAGGTTCTGTGGGTCTGGTGCAGTCGCTCTGAATCGGTTTGTCTGAAATGAGGCCTAGTTCTCGCGCGATACTGCTGAGGAGGGGGAATACGCCTTCGCAACAACGGTTGTTGTAGTCGTCCAGGTCGATGGTCCAAGCTACAGCTCCTCCGAAGCCTCTAGCTTTTATGTACGCAGCCTGATGAGATGACAGATACACTTAACTTTTTTTTTCATTATTAATAATAATAATAATAACTTTATTATTCCCAAGAAACATAATTGATAAGAAAAGCTTTGTATATGAATTCATCCGTATATAGAAGTGGTTGTTCCTTTTATTAAGGAATCTATACGAGATTAGCTAGACATTAAACGGAAGGGAGTTTTCTTCTTCTAGGACTTTGAAAATAGTGATGACATAACTAATTGCGGAATTATTTAGTAGATAAACTGAAACATAATGACAAGTAGAGAGAAAACGGTGTGTGAGAAAAGGAGAGATTCTGAGCGCGTGTGTGTGTGAGAGAGAGAAAGAGAAAGGGAGGCATTGTGTTGGATGATCTCCACTGAGATATTTTTTTATTTCCCCTCTCTCTCACACGCTCGGAATCTCTCTCTTACACACTAATTTTCCCTATTTTTGTGGTCGAACTGTCTTAGTTCATCTACTTATTTCCTCATGGAATAGATGAGAGATGTATTCGTTCTGGTTTTTCAGTGAATTATGTATATTATGGTGGGCTTAATGAATATTAATAATAATAATAATAATGATAAATATTATTGATACCTTCCGCTTGACAGATTCCACATCTTCATATCCAACCCACTGATCACCTCCATAGGCATATGGACCTGCTGCACCGCTATTCTTGTTGACTGTCCACTTTTGACTCTTGATTTTGTTGCAGATCTCGAAGTAGGCCAACATTCCAGGTTGTTTGGTGTACTCTCCAGGTTGTCCGGGTCCTGTAGCTGATGTACCTTCGGCGTAGGTGGTTTTTTTCGTCAAAGAGAAGCTCTGCCCGTAGAACGGGATACCTAGGAGGAGCTTGTCGCGGGGCGCTCCCCGCGATACTAAGTACTCCATGGTGTAATTCTAGAAAAATGTATGCTTTTAGTTGCATTCTCTTCCTGAAACTTTCAATTCTTACTGTTAAGGAGGAATTACGCGTATAGTTGGTGTCAGATAGTTATTAATATAAAATGGCGCAGTCGGTAGGATACGAACCGAACCCAAGCTCTTCTGATTTCCAATCTGTAAAGATAAAAAGGATAATTTTCACTCACCGTATTGTACTGAGGGTATTTATCATCGGGGCTGCTATAAAGGGGGCTGACGTGCCCTGTTTGACGCTCCCATGCTCCGTGGTAGTCATAAGTCATCACAGACATGAAGTCCAATGTTTTGCCAAGAGAGGGAAGGTCGTACGCCACGTCGATAACTTCTTTGTAGCCTGAAATGGCGGCTGCCAAGACTAGCGGTGGATTTTCCTTGTCGAATTCTTTCCTCAATTCCTAAAATCATTCATCAAATGAATAAATGGATAGAGAAACAGTTTTTTAGGAAAGACGCACTCGCTCAAAAGTATGACAGAACTTAAATAGTAATGATAATAATAATAATAATGAGCGTTTCTTTCAAAAGTCGTTTCTGAAATATCAACATACCTGAATGAGCTTCGAGAAGTTGGGTTTATCGGACGATGGCCCCCTTTTGCAGTCACTCTGCCAGCATATGGGGTAGTTCCAATCGAAGTGAAGACCCTTGAACCCGTGCCTACGCAGAAAACCGACGGCACCGAGGACGAAACGTCTTCTAGCAGTGCCATCGCTCACCAGTCTGGAATACTTATCCCCAGTTGAGTCAGTCCAGCCCCCCAAAGAGAGCAGCACCGTCGTATCTTTCATCGACGTGATCCGTTCGTAAAGATCTGTAAAAAAAAATTAATTATATTCGAAGGTTAACGTGGTGGAGTGGCCTTACTGTTGTCCAGGTCTGCCCAGGGGTCGAACTCTTTCACCAGCAGTTTCTCCGGGTCCAAACTAGCGAAGGCGTAGACGACGTGGGTGCAAAGCCGTTGGTCTATGTGTTCAGGTACGAATTTGCCGTCCCCTTTCCTGTAGAAGGCCCAGTTGGTGACATAACAGACAACCTAAAAATATATGGTAATATTGTGAAATTAATTCGGAGTAGGTGCCCTTCTCTCTTAGCGTTTCCACCAAGTGAAAAATTGAAGGCAAACATCGTTCAGAAAACAACTACTTCCCTGGCTAATACCACGACGGACATTGAACTATATCTAACAGATATTTGTGCAACGTTCGTCCAAGAAGACCCAATTGCAAGTGCTTGTCTTGTAGTAAAACAGAAGATTATCCTTCATTTGGCTGGGAATCACCACCTGCAGACATGCATGTTTCGAGGTTTATTGCCTCTCATCAGTGCCAGGGTAGGTCGGACAACATTATAAGTGTCCTATCTCTGCCAAATGAATAATAATCAACCGTTTAACTAATATTTCCCCACGGATGACACTACGACCCACAACTAAGTTGATCGCAGCGCCATCCGCACGGAAAATCAAGAACAAGACAATCAATCCGAAGCAGCACAGACTCCCGGGAGGAGAAAACTGTAAAAATTTCCAAACAAGTTCGGAAATATTGTGCCAGAGAGGTATCAACAACGTGAAATGAATACGGAGTACCCTTCTTTCTTAGCGTTTGCACCAATTGCATAAATATCTGTCAGATGTAGTTCAATGTCCGTCGTGGTATTAGCCAGGAAAGTAGTTGTTTTCTGACAGATGTTTGCCTTGAATTTTCCACTTAGTGGAAACGCTAAGAGAGAAGAGTACTTCGTATTCATTTCACTTTGCTGATACCTTTCTGGCACAATATTTTCGAACTTATTTCGAAATTTTTACCTTTTGTAGTAATATTGTTACGAGATTGAAAAAATCCCCTAGCTACGCCGCTGTTGTGTGCCGAATATAAAACGTAACTCATTTGCATAACAAATGAACTGACGGATCTAAAACATTTCATCGAATCATTTTTTTTTGTTTATTTTTCTGTACTGATCATTCTAGAGAACGGAAGACTCCCAAAAAATGTACTCTGCTCAAAATGAGTACATGAGGCGACACATTTCATTCGGAAGAAGAAGTTTTAGGAAAATTTTGCTAGTTGAATCAGTTTAAAGGGATCCAAGTGCTTCATTAGTCAGTGTAGTAGTTGTAGCGAAGTTCACAGCGAAGTTGATAAAAACAGTTCAGTGTGCTGGGAGTATTATTCAGAAATATCGTAACAGTGGTGTCGGAAGTAGGATATTATAGATTATCCCACTTATGCTAAAATAGCGTGTTTTGATTGGTTGAAATTTTTGTGTTGATAATTGAAAACATCATGTTTTCGATTCTGTAGTTCGGCTCTTGATTGGCTACTGGATGTGAATATAGATCTACAGCTGTCAGTAAGTTCCGGAATCGAAGACCAACAAATAATTAAAGTCACTGTAGTTCATAGTAGTTCGAATGGTTTCGATTTCATTCATGAAATAATCTTATCAAATACATCACGTGTTAGCGGCGATTATCGTAAATTCCTTCTCGTTTCCGAAATAAATTATGTTGCTTTGGGCAACCACACTCGCGCAAGCGCTCGTGTGGTTTCCAAGCAACATAATTGTTTCCCAAAACCCAAAAACTATTTATAAACTATCGTTAAAATAATAAAATTTATTCAAAATCAATTTGCGGATTTAGAAAGAAGGCGCCAGGAGGAAAAACGAGAAGAGGAAAAGCAGCGCCAGAATGAAAATCAAGGACGAGAAAATGAAAAATAAGAAGAAGAAATCGGCGCCGGAAGGAAAAAAGAAGAGGAAAAGCAGCGCCAGAATGAAAAACAAGAACGAGAAAATGAAAAACAAGAAGAAGAAAAGCGGCGCCAGAAAAAAAACACGACCGAGAAAATGAAAAACAAAAACATAAAATTGAGACGATTTGATAAAAAGAAAGAACGAGAAGAGGCACTCCAAAAAATTCTTAAAGAACAGAAAAAAGAGCGAGGTAAAAAACAAGAAGAGGAAAAGCGACGCTAGAAGGAAAAACAAGAATGAAGAACAAGAACGAGAAAATAAAAAACAAGAAGATGAAAAGCGGCGCCAGAAGGAAAAACAAGAATGAAGAACAAGAACGAGAAAATAAAAAACAAGAAGATGAAAAGCGGCGCCAGAAGGAAAAACAAGAACGGGGAAATGAAAAATAAAAACAAGAAATTGCGACGATTGGATGAAAAGAAAGAACGAGAAGAGGCACTCCAGAAAATTCTTAACGAACAGAGAAAAGAGCGAGGTAAAAAACAAGAAGAGGATATCTAGTATCCAATCGCTTTTTAACTCACTTTCGGCCTGTTATCCTTGATCGGCTGCTTTTTCGCTAAAAAATCCACCTCCTTAAGGGCGCTGGGTATGTGCACCGTTTCTCCTGGCCGACAGTTTTCCGGGTTGACTTGATCGCACTTTCCATCTGCCGGATTGAACATGAGGCTGTTTCCGCAGGAGAGATGATACGTCAGGCCGTTTTTGCAAATGTAGTAGGCTGCGCAGTTTTTAGAGTCGCTGTAGTAGCCGGTGGATTCGCATATGCCGATCGGATTGGTTGGTTGACTTTGGTCTTCGCTGATTGGATCCACACCTGCAGGGAATATTATTTTGTTGTAGGTAATGGTACGTTACATAACAAGGGTTGTGAGAGAGTGCTCTGAGTCTGAAAACACGTGAAAAGCTTAAAACTGTAAGTATTATTTTTTCTACGAATACATCTGTGCATTTATCGAGTAGCATTTATTAACTCGACAACATTACTAAAAATGAAAAAAAAATTGTGCATTTTTTTTTGATCTTGGGAACGACGAAAGAAAGATTTAAACGGTTTATCAATGATTTACCCCTAGTTGGAAAAAAATCGTATTATTTTCCTAATTACATTAGAGTACTTTCAACTCTTTTCTGAGGACCCGACAATGCGTTTTGATGATAAAAGGTTGTAATTTGGTCAGAAAGCAACGTATTCTGACCTACTACGATGCGGGCCAACTCAAATCCTATTTCTGAGATCATTTCAAAATATTTAATATCCGACTGAAACTCTCTGAGAACCCGAAAATAAGTTTTAATGACAAAAAGTTGTAACTTGGTCAGAAACCAATGTATTCTGACATTCTACGATGCACGCCAACGCGAATCCTATTTTTGAGATCACTTCAAAATATTTAAAATCCAGCATAAACTCTGCTAAGACCCGACAATGACTTTCGATCATAAAGTGTTGTTAATTGGACTGTGATGAATGTTTTCTGACCCTCCACCAATCGCGCCAACTCAAATCCTATTTTTGAGACCACATCAAAAAATATAAAAATCGGCCGAACCCCTCTGACGACCCGACAATGACTTTCAATCATGGACAGTTGCAAATTGGACTTTAATGAATGTTTTCTGACTCACCACCAATCGCGCCAACTCAATTTCTATTCTTGAGACCACTTCAAAAAATTAAAAAATCGGCCGAGCCCCTCTGACGACCCGACAATGACTTTCAATCATGAAAAGTTGTGAATTGGACTGGAATGAATGTTTTCTGACCAACCACCAATCGCGCCAAGTCATATTCTATTTTTGAGACAACTTCAAAAAATAAAAAAAATCGGCCGAACCCCTCTGAAGACCCGACAATGACTTTTGATCATGAAAAGTTGTAAATTGGACTTTAATGAATGTTTTCTGACTCACCATCAATCGCGCCAACTCAAATTCTATTTTTGAGACCACTTCAAAAAATTAAAAAATCGGCCGAGCCCCTCTGACGACCCTACAATGACTTTCAATTGGGAGTTGTAGATTGGACTGAAATGAATGTTTTCTGACCCACCACCAATCGCGCCAACTCAAATCCTATTTATGAGACTACTTCAAAAAATAAAAAAATCGGCCGAACCCCTCTTACTACCCGACAATGACTTTCAATCGAGAAAAGTTGTGAATTGGACTGGAATGGATGTTTTTTGACCCTCCACCAATTGCACCAACTCAAATCCTATTTTTGAGACCACTTCAAAAAATATAAAAATCGGCCGAACCCCTCTGACGACCCGACAATGACTTTCAATCATGAAAAGTTGTGAATTGGACTGAAATGAATGTTTTCTGACCCACCACCAATCGCGCCAACTCAAATCCTATTTATGAGACTACTTCAAAAAATAAAAAAATCGGCCGAACCCCTCTTACTACCCGACAATGACTTTCAATCGAGAAAAGTTGTGAATTGGACTGGAATGGATGTTTTTTGACCCTCCACCAATTGCACCAACTCAAATCCTATTTTTGAGACCACTTCAAAAAATATAAAAATCGGCCGAACCCCTCTGACGACCCGACAATGACTTTCAATCATGAAAAGTTGTGAATTGGACTGGAATGAATGTTTTCTGACCAACCACCAATCGCGCCAAGTCATATTCTATTTTTGAGATAACTTCAAAAAATAAAAAAATCGGCCGAACCCCTCTGAAGACCCGACAATGACTTTTGATCATGAAAAGTTGTAAATTGGACTGAATTGAATGTTTTCTGACCTCCCACGAATCGCGCCAACTCAAATCCTATTTATGAGACTACTTCAATAAATTAAAAAAATCGGCCGAACCCCTCTGAAGACCCGACAATGACTTTTGATCATGAAAAGTTGTAAATTGGACTTTAATGAATGTTTTCTGACCCACCACCAATCGCGCCAACTCAAATCCTATTTATGAGACTACTTCAAAAAATAAAAAAATCGGCCGAACCCCTCTTACTACCCGACAATGACTTTCAATCGAGAAAAGTTGTGAATTGGACTGGAATGGATGTTTTTTGACCCTCCACCAATTGCACCAACTCAAATCCTATTTTTGAGACCACTTCAAAAAATATAAAAATCGGCCGAACCCCTCTGACGACCCGACAATGACTTTCAATCATGAAAAGTTGTGAATTGGACTGGAATGAATGTTTTCTGACCAACCACCAATCGCGCCAAGTCATATTCTATTTTTGAGATAACTTCAAAAAATAAAAAAATCGGCCGAACCCCTCTGAAGACCCGACAA
Organism: Chrysolina americana; assembly: GCA_958502065.1. NCBI lineage: Eukaryota > Metazoa > Arthropoda > Insecta > Coleoptera > Chrysomelidae > Chrysolina > Chrysolina americana. The sequence continues at coordinate 71,258,779 of OY293416.1, read as the reverse complement.
TGACTTTTGATCATGAAAAGTTGTAAATTGGACTGAATTGAATGTTTTCTGACCTCCCACGAATCGCGCCAACTCAAATCCTATTTATGAGACTACTTCAAAAAATTAAAAAAATCGGCCGAACCACTCTGACGACCCGACAATGACTTTCAATCATGGAAAGTTGTAAATTGGACTGAATTGAATGTTTTCTGACCTCCCACGAATCGCGCCAACTCAAATCCTATTTATGAGACTACTTCAAAAAATTAAAAAAATCGGCCGAACCCCTCTGAAGACCCGACAATGACTTTTGATCATGAAAAGTTGTAAATTGGACTTTAATGAATGTTTTCTGACTCACCACCAATCGCGCCAACTCAATTTCTATTCTTGAGACCACTTCAAAAAATAAAAAAATCGGCCGAGCCCCTCTGACGACCCGACAATGACTTTCAATCATGAAAAGTTGTGAATTGGACTGGAATGGATGTTTTTTGACCCTCCACCAATTGCACCAACTCAAATCCTATTTTTGAGACCACTTCAAAAAATATAAAAATCGGCCGAACCCCTCTGACGACCCGACAATGACTTTCAATCATGAAAAGTTGTGAATTGGACTGGAATGAATGTTTTCTGACCAACCACCAATCGCGCCAAGTCATATTCTATTTTTGAGATAACTTCAAAAAATAAAAAAATCGGCCGAACCCCTCTGAAGACCCGACAATGACTTTTGATCATGAAAAGTTGTGAATTGGACTGAATTGAATGTTTTCTGACCTCCCACGAATCGCGCCAACTCAAATCCTATTTATGAGACTACTTCAAAAAATTAAAAAAATCGGCCGAACCACTCTGACGACCCGACAATGACTTTCAATCATGGAAAGTTGTAAATTGGACTGAATTGAATGTTTTCTGACCTCCCACGAATCGCGCCAACTCAAATCCTATTTATGAGACTACTTCAAAAAATTAAAAAAATCGGCCGAACCCCTCTGAAGACCCGACAATGACTTTTGATCATGAAAAGTTGTAAATTGGACTTTAATGAATGTTTTTTGACTCACCACCAATCGCGCCAACTCAATTTCTATTCTTGAGACCACTTCAAAAAATAAAAAAATCGGCCGAGCCCCTCTGACGACCCGACAATGACTTTCAATCATGAAAAGTTGTGAATTGGACTGGAATGGATGTTTTTTGACCCTCCACCAATTGCACCAACTCAAATCCTATTTTTGAGACCACTTCAAAAAATATAAAAATCGGCCGAACCCCTCTGACGACCCGACAATGACTTTCAATCATGAAAAGTTGTAAATTGGACTGAATTGAATGTTTTCTGACCTCCCACGAATCGCGCCAACTCAAATCCTATTTATGAGACTACTTCAAAAAATTAAAAAAATCGGCCGAACCACTCTGACGACCCGACAATGACTTTCAATCATGGAAAGTTGTGAATTGGACTTTAATGAATGTTTTCTGACTCACCACCAATCGCGCCAAGTCATATTCTATTTTTGAGACAACTTCAAAAAATAAAAAAATCGGCCGAACCCCTCTGACGACCCGACAATGACTTTCAATCATGAAAAGTTGTGAATTGGACTGGAATGAATGTTTTCTGACCAACCACCAATCGCGCCAAGTCATATTCTATTTTTGAGATAACTTCAAAAAATAAAAAAATCGGCCGAACCCCTCTGAAGACCCGACAATGACTTTTGATCATGAAAAGTTGTAAATTGGACTTTAATGAATGTTTTCTGACTCACCACCAATCGCGCCAACTCAATTTCTATTCTTGAGACCACTTCAAAAAATAAAAAAATCGGCCGAGCCCCTCTGACGACCCGACAATGACTTTCAATCATGAAAAGTTGTGAATTGGACTGGAATGAATGTTTTCTGACCAACCACCAATCGCGCCAAGTCATATTCTATTTTTGAGATAACTTCAAAAAATAAAAAAATCGGCCAAACCCCTCTGAAGACCCGACAATGACTTTTGATCATGAAAAGTTGTAAATTGGACTTCAATGAATGTTTTCTGACTCACCACCAATCGCGCCAACTCAAATTCTATTTTTGAGACCACTTCAAAAAATTAAAAAATCGGCCGAGCCCCTCTGACGACCCTACAATGACTTTCAATTGGGAGTTGTGGATTGGACTGAAATGAATGTTTTCTGACCCACCACCAATCGCACCAACTCAAATCCTATTTATGAGACCACTTCAAAAAATTAAAAAATCGGCCGAGCCCCTCTGACGACCCGACAATGACTTTCAATCATGAAAAGTTGTGAATTGGACTGGAATGAATGTTTTCTGACCAACCACCAATCGCGCCAAGTCAAATCCTATTTTTGAGACAACTTCAAAAAATAAAAAAAATCGGCCGAACCCCTCTGAAGACCCGACAATGACTTTTGATCATGAAAAGTTGTAAATTGGACTTTAATGAATGTTTTCTGACTCACCACCAATCGCGCCAACTCAAATTCTATTTTTGAGACCACTTCAAAAAATTAAAAAATCGGCCGAGCCCCTCTGACGACCCTACAATGACTTTCAATTGGGAGTTGTAGATTGGACTGAAATGAATGTTTTCTGACCCACCACCAATCGCGCCAACTCAAATTCTATTTTTGAGACCACTTCAAAAAATTAAAAAATCGGCCGAGCCCCTCTGACGACCCTACAATGACTTTCAATTGAAAGTTGTAAATTGGACTTTAATGAATGTTTTCTGACTCACCACCAATCGCACCAACTCAAATCCTATTTATGAGACTACTTCAAAAAATAAAAAAATCGGCCGAACCCCTCTTACTACCCGACAATGACTTTCAATCATGAAAAGTTGTAAATTGGACTGAATTGAATGTTTTCTGACCTCCCACGAATCGCGCCAACTCAAATCCTATTTATGAGACTACTTCAAAAAATTAAAAAAATCGGCCGAACCACTCTGACGACCCGACAATGACTTTCAATCATGAAAAGTTGTGAATTGGACTGGAATGAATGTTTTCTGACCAACCACCAATCGCGCCAAGTCATATTCTATTTTTGAGATAACTTCAAAAAATAAAAAAATCGGCCGAACCCCTCTGAAGACCCGACAATGACTTTTGATCATGAAAAGTTGTAAATTGGACTGAATTGAATGTTTTCTGACCTCCCACGAATCGCGCCAACTCAAATCCTATTTATGAGACTACTTCAAAAAATTAAAAAAATCGGCCGAACCACTCTGACGACCCGACAATGACTTTCAATCATGGAAAGTTGTAAATTGGACTGAATTGAATGTTTTCTGACCTCCCACGAATCGCGCCAACTCAAATCCTATTTATGAGACTATTTCAAAAAATTAAAAAAATCGGCCGAACCCCTCTGAAGACCCGACAATGACTTTTGATCATGAAAAGTTGTAAATTGGACTTTAATGAATGTTTTCTGACTCACCACCAATCGCGCCAACTCAATTTCTATTCTTGAGACCACTTCAAAAAATAAAAAAATCGGCCGAGCCCCTCTGACGACCCGACAATGACTTTCAATCATGAAAAGTTGTGAATTGGACTGGAATGAATGTTTTCTGACCAACCACCAATCGCGCCAAGTCATATTCTATTTTTGAGATAACTTCAAAAAATAAAAAAATCGGCCGAACCCCTCTGAAGACCCGACAATGACTTTTGATCATGAAAAGTTGTAAATTGGACTGAATTGAATGTTTTCTGACCTCCCACGAATCGCGCCAACTCAAATCCTATTTATGAGACTACTTCAATAAATTAAAAAAATCGGCCGAACCCCTCTGAAGACCCGACAATGACTTTTGATCATGAAAAGTTGTAAATTGGACTTTAATGAATGTTTTCTGACCCACCACCAATCGCGCCAACTCAAATCCTATTTATGAGACTACTTCAAAAAATAAAAAAATCGGCCGAACCCCTCTTACTACCCGACAATGACTTTCAATCGAGAAAAGTTGTGAATTGGACTGGAATGGATGTTTTTTGACCCTCCACCAATTGCACCAACTCAAATCCTATTTTTGAGACCACTTCAAAAAATATAAAAATCGGCCGAACCCCTCTGACGACCCGACAATGACTTTCAATCATGAAAAGTTGTGAATTGGACTGGAATGAATGTTTTCTGACCAACCACCAATCGCGCCAAGTCATATTCTATTTTTGAGATAACTTCAAAAAATAAAAAAATCGGCCGAACCCCTCTGAAGACCCGACAATGACTTTTGATCATGAAAAGTTGTAAATTGGACTGAATTGAATGTTTTCTGACCTCCCACGAATCGCGCCAACTCAAATCCTATTTATGAGACTACTTCAAAAAATTAAAAAAATCGGCCGAACCCCTCTGAAGACCCGACAATGACTTTTGATCATGAAAAGTTGTAAATTGGACTTTAATGAATGTTTTCTGACTCACCACCAATCGCGCCAACTCAATTTCTATTCTTGAGACCACTTCAAAAATTAAAAAAATCGGCCGAGCCCCTCTGACGACCCGACAATGACTTTCAATCATGAAAAGTTGTGAATTGGACTGGAATGGATGTTTTTTGACCCTCCACCAATTGCACCAACTCAAATCCTATTTTTGAGACCACTTCAAAAAATATAAAAATCGGCCGAACCCCTCTGACGACCCGACAATGACTTTCAATCATGAAAAGTTGTGAATTGGACTGGAATGAATGTTTTCTGACCAACCACCAATCGCGCCAAGTCATATTCTATTTTTGAGATAACTTCAAAAAATAAAAAAATCGGCCGAACCCCTCTGAAGACCCGACAATGACTTTTGATCATGAAAAGTTGTAAATTGGACTGAATTGAATGTTTTCTGACCTCCCACGAATCGCGCCAACTCAAATCCTATTTATGAGACTACTTCAAAAAATTAAAAAAATCGGCCGAACCACTCTGACGACCCGACAATGACTTTCAATCATGGAAAGTTGTAAATTGGACTGAATTGAATGTTTTCTGACCTCCCACGAATCGCGCCAACTCAAATCCTATTTATGAGACTACTTCAAAAAATTAAAAAAATCGGCCGAACCCCTCTGAAGACCCGACAATGACTTTTGATCATAAAAAGTTGTAAATTGGACTTTAATGAATGTTTTCTGACTCACCACCAATCGCGCCAACTCAATTTCTATTCTTGAGACCACTTCAAAAAATAAAAAAATAGGCCGAGCCCCTCTGACGACCCGACAATGACTTTCGATCATGAAAAGTTGTGAATTGGACTGGAATGGATGTTTTTTGACCCTCCACCAATTGCACCAACTCAAATCCTATTTTTGAGACCACTTCAAAAAATAAAAAAATCGGCCGAGCCCCTCTGACGACCCGACAATGACTTTCAATCATGAAAAGTTGTGAATTGGACTGGAATGGATGTTTTTTGACCCTCCACCAATTGCACCAACTCAAATCCTATTTTTGAGACCACTTCAAAAAATATAAAAATCGGCCGAACCCCTCTGACGACCCGACAATGACTTTCAATCATGAAAAGTTGTAAATTGGACTGAATTGAATGTTTTCTGACCTCCCACGAATCGCGCCAACTCAAATCCTATTTATGAGACTACTTCAAAAAATTAAAAAAATCGGCCGAACCACTCTGACGACCCGACAATGACTTTCAATCATGGAAAGTTGTGAATTGGACTTTAATGAATGTTTTCTGACTCACCACCAATCGCGCCAAGTCATATTCTATTTTTGAGACAACTTCAAAAAATAAAAAAATCGGCCGAACCCCTCTGACGACCCGACAATGACTTTCAATCATGAAAAGTTGTGAATTGGACTGGAATGAATGTTTTCTGACCAACCACCAATCGCGCCAAGTCATATTCTATTTTTGAGATAACTTCAAAAAATAAAAAAATCGGCCGAACCCCTCTGAAGACCCGACAATGACTTTTGATCATGAAAAGTTGTAAATTGGACTTTAATGAATGTTTTCTGACTCACCACCAATCGCGCCAACTCAATTTCTATTCTTGAGACCACTTCAAAAAATAAAAAAATCGGCCGAGCCCCTCTGACGACCCGACAATGACTTTCAATCATGAAAAGTTGTGAATTGGACTGGAATGAATGTTTTCTGACCAACCACCAATCGCGCCAAGTCATATTCTATTTTTGAGATAACTTCAAAAAATAAAAAAATCGGCCAAACCCCTCTGAAGACCCGACAATGACTTTTGATCATGAAAAGTTGTAAATTGGACTTCAATGAATGTTTTCTGACTCACCACCAATCGCGCCAACTCAAATTCTATTTTTGAGACCACTTCAAAAAATTAAAAAATCGGCCGAGCCCCTCTGACGACCCTACAATGACTTTCAATTGGGAGTTGTGGATTGGACTGAAATGAATGTTTTCTGACCCACCACCAATCGCACCAACTCAAATCCTATTTATGAGACCACTTCAAAAAATTAAAAAATCGGCCGAGCCCCTCTGACGACCCGACAATGACTTTCAATCATGAAAAGTTGTGAATTGGACTGGAATGAATGTTTTCTGACCAACCACCAATCGCGCCAAGTCAAATCCTATTTTTGAGACAACTTCAAAAAATAAAAAAAATCGGCCGAACCCCTCTGAAGACCCGACAATGACTTTTGATCATGAAAAGTTGTAAATTGGACTTTAATGAATGTTTTCTGACTCACCACCAATCGCGCCAACTCAAATTCTATTTTTGAGACCACTTCAAAAAATTAAAAAATCGGCCGAGCCCCTCTGACGACCCTACAATGACTTTCAATTGGGAGTTGTAGATTGGACTGAAATGAATGTTTTCTGACCCACCACCAATCGCGCCAACTCAAATTCTATTTTTGAGACCACTTCAAAAAATTAAAAAATCGGCCGAGCCCCTCTGACGACCCTACAATGACTTTCAATTGAAAGTTGTAAATTGGACTTTAATGAATGTTTTCTGACTCACCACCAATCGCACCAACTCAAATCCTATTTATGAGACTACTTCAAAAAATAAAAAAATCGGCCGAACCCCTCTTACTACCCGACAATGACTTTCAATCATGAAAAGTTGTAAATTGGACTGAATTGAATGTTTTCTGACCTCCCACGAATCGCGCCAACTCAAATCCTATTTATGAGACTACTTCAAAAAATTAAAAAAATCGGCCGAACCACTCTGACGACCCGACAATGACTTTCAATCATGAAAAGTTGTGAATTGGACTGGAATGAATGTTTTCTGACCAACCACCAATCGCGCCAAGTCATATTCTATTTTTGAGATAACTTCAAAAAATAAAAAAATCGGCCGAACCCCTCTGAAGACCCGACAATGACTTTTGATCATGAAAAGTTGTAAATTGGACTGAATTGAATGTTTTCTGACTCACCACCAATCGCGCCAAGTCATATTCTATTTTTGAGACAACTTCAAAAAATAAAAAAATCGGCCGAACCCCTCTGACGACCCGACAATGACTTTCAATCATGAAAAGTTGTGAATTGGACTGGAATGAATGTTTTCTGACCAACCACCAATCGCGCCAAGTCATATTCTATTTTTGAGATAACTTCAAAAAATAAAAAAATCGGCCGAACCCCTCTGAAGACCCGACAATGACTTTTGATCATGAAAAGTTGTAAATTGGACTTTAATGAATGTTTTCTGACTCACCACCAATCGCGCCAACTCAATTTCTATTCTTGAGACCACTTCAAAAAATAAAAAAATCGGCCGAGCCCCTCTGACGACCCGACAATGACTTTCAATCATGAAAAGTTGTGAATTGGACTGGAATGAATGTTTTCTGACCAACCACCAATCGCGCCAAGTCATATTCTATTTTTGAGATAACTTCAAAAAATAAAAAAATCGGCCGAACCCCTCTGAAGACCCGACAATGACTTTTGATCATGAAAAGTTGTAAATTGGACTTCAATGAATGTTTTCTGACTCACCACCAATCGCGCCAACTCAAATTCTATTTTTGAGACCACTTCAAAAAATTAAAAAATCGGCCGAGCCCCTCTGACGACCCTACAATGACTTTCAATTGGGAGTTGTGGATTGGACTGAAATGAATGTTTTCTGACCCACCACCAATCGCACCAACTCAAATCCTATTTATGAGACCACTTCAAAAAATTAAAAAATCGGCCGAGCCCCTCTGACGACCCGACAATGACTTTCAATCATGAAAAGTTGTGAATTGGACTGGAATGAATGTTTTCTGACCAACCACCAATCGCGCCAAGTCAAATCCTATTTTTGAGACAACTTCAAAAAATAAAAAAAATCGGCCGAACCCCTCTGAAGACCCGACAATGACTTTTGATCATGAAAAGTTGTAAATTGGACTTTAATGAATGTTTTCTGACTCACCACCAATCGCGCCAACTCAAATTCTATTTTTGAGACCACTTCAAAAAATTAAAAAATCGGCCTAGCCCCCCTGACGACCCTACAATGACTTTCAATTGGGAGTTGTAGATTGGACTGAAATGAATGTTTTCTGACCCACCACCAATCGCGCCAACTCAAATTCTATTTTTGAGACCACTTCAAAAAATTAAAAAATCGGCCGAGCCCCTCTGACGACCCTACAATGACTTTCAATTGGGAGTTGTAAATTGGACTTTAATGAATGTTTTCTGACTCACCACCAATCGCACCAACTCAAATCCTATTTATGAGACTACTTCAAAAAATAAAAAAATCGGCCGAACCCCTCTTACTACCCGACAATGACTTTCAATCATGAAAAGTTGTAAATTGGACTGAATTGAATGTTTTCTGACCTCCCACGAATCGCGCCAACTCAAATCCTATTTATGAGACTACTTCAAAAAATTAAAAAAATCGGCCGAACCACTCTGACGACCCGACAATGACTTTCAATCATGAAAAGTTGTGAATTGGACTGGAATGAATGTTTTGTGACCAACCACCAATCGCGCCAAGTCATATTCTATTTTTGAGATAACTTCAAAAAATAAAAAAATCGGCCGAACCCCTCTGAAGACCCGACAATGACTTTTGATCATGAAAAGTTGTAAATTGGACTGAATTGAATGTTTTCTGACCTCCCACGAATCGCGCCAACTCAAATCCTATTTATGAGACTACTTCAAAAAATTAAAAAAATCGGCCGAACCCCTCTGAAGACCCGACAATGACTTTTGATCATGAAAAGTTGTAAATTGGACTTTATTGAATGTTTTCTGACTCACCACCAATCGCGCCAACTCAAATTCTATTTTTGAGACCACTTCAAAAAATTAAAAAATCGGCCGAGCCCCTCTGACGACCCTACAATGACTTTCAATTGGGAGAAGTTGTGGATGGACTGAAATGAATGTTTTCTGACCCACCACCTGTCGCGCCAACTCAAATCCTATTTATGAGACTACTTCAAAAAATTAAAAAAATCGGCCGAACCACTCTGACGACCCGACAATGACTTTCAATCATGGAAAGTTGTGAATTGGACTTTAATGAATGTTTTCTGACCAACCACCAATCGCGCCAAGTCATATTCTATTTTTGAGACAACTTCAAAAAATAAAAAAATCGGCCGAACCCCTCTGAAGACCCGACAATGACTTTTGATCATGAAAAGTTGTAAATTGGACTTTATTGAATGTTTTCTGACTCACCACCAATCGCGCCAACTCAAATTCTATTTTTGAGACCACTTCAAAAAATTAAAAAATCGGCCGAGCCCCTCTGACGACCCTACAATGACTTTCAATTGGGAGAAGTTGTGGATGGACTGAAATGAATGTTTTCTGACCCACCACCTGTCGCGCCAACTCAAATCCTATTTTTGAGACCACTTCAAATAATTCAAAATTCAACTGAAACTCTCTGAAAACCCGACAATGACATTTGATGATGAGAGGTTGTAAATTGGTCAGAAACCAATGCATAATGACCAACTTTCAATATCGCTAGTGCGGAAAGAGTGAATTCAGATCTTTTACCTTTAATTTCCTTATTGACTACTGTGAGTAAGGGCCATTTCTCTCCACAGAGGCCTCTGAAGTCGTCCATGTCAGCAGCATTCACAGAAATACCACCTAGCCCCTGTTCCTTAGCGTAGTCAACCTTAAAGGAGAAATATATCAAAAAGTATCAGAAAATATTGTACAAACAAGCATGCAATGACATACATTTCCCATTTCTAACAAGATTTCATAAACCTACACGTGTAAAATGGGTAATTTTATACTCATTGTACACTACAATAATTTTTCTACGACTACTTAAACGATATCGTACGATATCTGTTTTTTGTAAAAGTTTATTTCATAAACTTTTATGTCTTTACCGAAAATTCAAATATTTTATTGGAATATTAATAAAATCAAACACTACTCTAATTAATTTCGTTGAAAAAAAATTAACACGATCAGGATTTGAACTGATTTGAATCTCTCGCGTGACAATCCAATAACAACAAAAGTATTATTTTGTATAATTCAGTGTATAAGCACATGTCTCAAGTAAAATTTTTTAATAAATACACAGTGTGTCCACTAAGTTGGCAACATAAGTCAACATATTTTTTGTTACAGGGAAAAAAGTTATTTTTTATAAAAATTTCTAAATATTCTGGACCTTGATTAGGTAAAATCAAATCCGCAAAGTTAGTCGTATATGAGTAGTGTCAAAAATACGCCATCTATCCATCTACAGAAAAAAATATTTTTCAATAGTTTTCTATCCAAGTTTACATATTTTTCCAAATGTATTTCCTATAAAAATTATTTTGGTGCACGTATTTGATTGTAAATTTGACTTGAACCATGTGAAAATATCGTGAATCCAGTGGTGTGTCGAAATTTTTCCTAAAAAATTGCCAACACTTTTGATCTTGAAAAATAAAAATAGTTGAGAAAAATCATTCCAATCGTTTGAAAAAAATTGTATTTTATATATTTTTGTAATAAAATATTGTTGCATTTTTTTAATAAAATTCCCAGACCCTTTCCATCAGAATAAATTTCAAAAATTCAACAATTAACGTCAAATTTTCAACATAAACGAAACCTTGAATAAAATATCCTAGTCCATTTTCTCACCTATCAATCTTTGAATAGAGTACCTAATCTTTTTCAAAAAAACCTAAAACTATCTGTTTCTAATATAACTAATGAGTCAAATTGCTTATCCAGTACCGCCATCTATCGATGAATCGTCGAATGTCGTAATGTCAATTGTCATGAATCACAAATCACGGAATATTTCTATCAGATCCTCTACTAACGCACAACTGTAATCATTTTGATTTTTTTTCAATAAAAGTTTTGTTATTAAGTTCTCTAGCAATCCTAAAAATCATTACAGTTCATATAAAAGTACTCTAAAGAAATGATCTAATTTAACTACGATGAATCGGTTTTTCTGGAATCATCCTCAACCTCGGAAGGTGAACTAAGAGGAGAAATGAAATAACATAAAAGAGAAGAACAATGAGGAGAAACATCAGAAGAAAAAGAACGGATAGTAGAGTATTCGTCACAAAAACTACGAATCATGTCATACCTTTCGTTTGACGCTTTCTGCATCATCGTAGCCAACCCACTGATCGCCGTTGATGATGATCGGAGATCCCGAGGCATCCTGACTTCTGAACCAGCCTTCGTTCAGAATCATATCGCAGATTTCGAAGTAGGCCAACACGCCTGGACTCTGCGTGTAGAAACCTTCACGTCCAGGTCCTTTGATGCCAGCCCCAATATCTGTCTCGTTGGAGTACTGAAGAGTGAACGATCTCCCGAAGAAGGGGATGCCCAGCACCAGTTTGGACCTCGGATGACCCTTCCTGAGCCAATACTGGATGGAATAGTCCTGGAAGAAGAAACGGTTAGGTTGAATGGTACTGGTTTGCCCGCCATCCTTGAATTTTCCTAGATACTCACCACACTCAAAAAAATATTCAGCCCGCTATCCTCAGGTCTGGCATACAAATTGGCGTGGTGGTCAGCCACTGGCTCCCTGTCTGTATGGAAATCGTAAGCTTGCACGCTTACGAAGTCAACAATCTCCTCTAGCTTGGCCGGTTCGTACCCGTCTTCGATCCTGAACCTTGACGCGGGTGCAGATAGAACCAACAACCATCCCTTCTGCTTGAAAATCTCGGACATTTCCTCCATGAACACCGTGTAGAACTCCTTGTCGCTGACCAGTCCTCCCAGTTCTTCCGCGCCAGGAAATTGCCAGTGAAGCTCTATACCGTCGAAGTTGTACTGCTCGAGGAAGGCGATGGCGGATTTGATGAAAGTCCTTCGCCTCCTGGCGTTGGAGACCATGCTGCTGAAGCGGAGAGAGCCTCCATCTTGGCTGCCTCCCAGGGATATGAGGACTTTCAGGTCGGGATTTTTCTGCTTCAGGGTTGTTATTGCCCGATAACCCCCTGTGAAATTTGAGTGATGAAGTTGAGGGTGGACCAAAGAATAGTAGAATTTCTCTCTTAATAACAATAAATGAAACAACTGTTAATACGAGGATGTATTGATATCTAGTTAGCCTAGACCAGTTCCTTGCATAAACAAAATATTGCGTTACCATAGCAACGAACAATAACTTATTAGAAGTGTCAGAGTAAAGTTTGACGTCAAAAAAGTAAACCAGAGTTACGCAATAAATTAAAAGAAAAAATATGTCCACCGAAATTGTGAAAATCGAAAAATTGGAGTATGGAGCCATCATCAAGTACCTGTATTTAAAAGGATTAAGAGGTAAGCAGATTTACGAAGATATGCTTAATACCCTTGGTGATCAATGTCCTTCGTATGCGACCGTGAAAAATTGGACTGCAAGCTTCAAAAGAAGTAAATTTTCCATTGAAGATGATGACCGATCGGGAAGGCCAGTTTCTGTGTCAGTCCCCGAAAATATCGATGCAGTTCATGACATGATTTTAACAGACCGTCGAATTCGGCTAAAACAGATATCTGAAGCACTGAATATTTCATACGAACGCGTTCATCAGTTCACGTCAATTTGGACATGAGAAAAATTGCTGCAAAATGGATCACCAAATGTTTGAATGTTGACCAAAAGCGTGCAAGGGTAGTAGCATCGCGTTCGATCTGTGCTCGACTTGAAAACGATGTAGACTCCTTAAACGGAATTGTTACTATGAATGAGACTTGGGTACATTTCTACGATCCAGAAACAAAGCAACAATCGATGGAATGGCGACACTCCAGTTCTCCAAGACCCAAGAAGTTTCGTGTCCAAAAATCTGCTGGAAAAGTTCTTGCTTCAGTTTTTTGGGATTGCCATGGAGTAATCATGATTGATTTTTTGGATAAGGGTAGAACAATAACCGAAGATTACTATTCGACATTACTGACCACTCTACGAGAAAAACTTGAAGAGAAAAGACGCGGAAAGCTATCCAAAGGTGTTTTGTTTTTGCAGGACAACGCCCCTGTACACAAATCTCATGTTGCCATGCAAAAAATTCGTGATTTAGGGTTTGAATTACTAGAACACCCCCCTTATTCACCAGATTTGGCTCCGTCCAACTATCATCTCTTTCCTCAACTGAAAAAAAGTTTAGAAGGTCGTAAATTTTCTTCAAACAAGGAGGTAATAAATGATGTGGAGGTCTGGTTTGCAGAGCAAGAAGAAACATTTTTTTTGAAAGGTCTAGAGACGTTGCAGGTTCGCTGTAATAAATGTATCCAATTAAGAGGAGAATATGTTGAGTAATAAAATATTTTGACATTGAAATTTTGTTTGGTTCTGTAGTAGGCTAAGAATTTTTCAATATATTCTCGTACGTAATACCAGTAAAATAGAGAATTGATCATTCATCAGAATAACTTTTTATAAGACTCAAATATAGCAGAATTGAATGTAAAAAACTGTTTAATAATCCGAAAAGAAATTTATCTAATGCGTTTGTATGACAACCGATAAAGCATCATACGCGAAAACTGTGATAATTATTTTTTATACATCTGAATTAGTTAAGGAACGAGAGTGAATGAAATGATAAAACTAAGTAATCGCAAATCTCAATAACCTAAAGCTATTCATATCATAAAACCGTCAAACTAAAAAACTAACGAAACAATTTCATCGAAACATCATTTAATATTATCTAAAAACGCAAAACCAACAAATTATCCGAAAAAAAATATAGTATAGTGAAATTTATGGAAACGTAATGTGTGAGATATAAAATGATCAGAAATTTAAGAGAATAATATACCAGTCTGGTAGAAACTTGCTCTATTAGCTCTTAGATGGCGCTAACTTCTAGTTGAACTAATCGAATCGTCTGGTTCCGACTCATTTGTTTGTTCCTTCCTAGATTTATTCAAGAATTCAATTGCTGAGAGGTGATTTTCAAGAATATCGAAGAAAACAGCCATTGTTATTCATTGAATTTAACTGAACTCATAATCCCATCATGTTACGATCAACCTTAGCAATATGCCAGATCTCAATTATTACCCATATATCGGCAACTACCTACCATAAGGACGCTTTCGGAGGATGTAGCGTGTCAATCCACAAAACCTTTGGAGGCGGAATCATATTATTTTCGTGATACCTAATACTGGTGATGAAATTTAATGTGAGCCTGAGCATTTTAGTAATATCAGGTGGTGAGACAGAAATGAGAAGGAATTTAATGGGGACATGAGAATTTATTTAGGTATATTAACCGCACGCTACGCCATCTCTGAGAAAATAGATCAACCGGCGTTTCGCTACGCTATAATCTCTCTAATTTCTGAAAATTTTTGGTTCTTGACTTTTCGATATTAGCATTTGACTTTTGAATATTACGCTTTGCAGACTTACAATATTCTGTTATTATTTGTGTTTATTCTCATTTTATGGTATTACAGATATACCGTCTTGTGATTTCTCAGTTCATCAAATTTTGGATCTTCAAAAGTCTGATGTGATCATTTCTAATTCTGGGATAATTCGTTTTTGATGAAAATTGGTGATTGTAATGTTTTGGTTTTACAAAGTTATTTTTCAATTCTTTTCCATTTCTGTGAAATTGTTCATTTTCCTATCTAGTTCGATTCTCCATAAAATCGTTAATGAACTTTGTTGGTTCGATAGTTTTGAATCATAGTCTATTTCAGATCTATATTTCACCGTTTGAGTTGAAAAAACGCAACTTTTTCTGACACTTACCTTGTACCACATCGTAAGCTTCATCGTTGGAAACCATTTTGAAAGTAATTGGATCTATAGTGGCGTAAGTGTAGATGACGTGAGTGCAGATGAATGGATCCAAATCGTCTGCATTGAACGTGAGAGGATCTTTCCTATACGCTGCCAAACCTTCCACATAACACACTATTTTTTTAGTATCATCTTCTGTGTTTTTCTCTGCAAAGAAATTTCAAAATCTGTAGACATTAAAACTGATACTGTATCAGAAATATTAACTTCCTTGGCCTTGTACATTCCCAATGATACGCTTCAAGTTGAACACCCCTATCGTTTCCTCTAAGACCAGTTCTTACTTGCATAAAAGGGATGATTGAAATAGTTTCCAGTAAAGGAGCGAAACATGATGAGAGCGATAAAGAAAATACATGTGAATATGCTTGGATAACCAACAATGTTGAACGCATGCCCAGTATTCTGCAGCCTGAACAAAACCCAACTAACAATGCTTGATAATCTTGATAGGAAAAATAGACGGGTTCCTGGCCGCCGCACGTGTGCACTTCATAAGGAACAGCGCTTTTCTTTCTTTGGAGAATTTTCGTGTTCTTCCGCGATATTATACTGCCTGCCGTTGTAATATACGGAAGTTCAAACAAATTGAAACGCTACTAATTAATGGAATGCAATCCGCAGTGGCCGAAAGGGCTCAAAGGGTTACGAAAAACTGAAAAAATTAAAGGAAACTTCCGTGTTTTCAAATTGCATGCCGATGTGAATAATTGAAGTTTTAGTAACGGAAACACCCTGGAAAAAATGGCATGCGCCCCTTGTCTGACCAACGGTGGAAAATTTCGGGAAAACTCTGTGAAAATTTAATACAATTTTTACGTGATTCCAAACTGCATGTCATTTGTATAATTGATTAATAGTTGGTAATTTGGCATGTACACCAGGATTTCGCAAAATAGAGGCATGCATGACAAAAGTTGCAGAAAACACTGTAAAAATGTATATGACTTTGACAGGAGGCATCATCGCGGCGTCTCAGAACTACATCGCAAAGACGTCTCAGAACTACATCGCATAGACGTCGCCAGCATGCACCATGAGTGTGACAAAAGTGAGTCGCTGGGACGTCTGTGCGACGTATCGATGTGAGTCGCAGGTCACAAAGTGACATCGCAGCAATATCAAAGAGATGTATCTGTGTTGGCTGAGTGGGTGGTAAACAAACGCTTTAACACCACGACTACTTCGATTATTCATATACCTTTTTATCGAAAGCTCCTTCTATGTCAATTTCACACAAAAAAAAACGAATATTGTCATACGTACTTCTCTTTTGGCTTTGTCCAAAAAAAGAATCTTCAAGCCGCAGACTTCTTCCTCCCATGGCCCTGGACGGCCTCACCAACAGCTGCTGATAACTGTCATCCACCCTATAGGGGCGGGCACCTCGATAATCCGCAATCACCTTCTGGAAATACTCAAATGGCGAGTACGCGGATTGTTGGTTCTGATAGAAGGTTTGTGGAAATGGTTGGAACGGGCTGAAAGGCATTTGATTAGGGAAGTACTGATTCGGTACGAAATTCTGGGGAAAGGGCGGAAGAGTCGGTTGGGGATTTATATCGTTTTGGGAGGAGAAGTCTAGTTGACCAGAGGGGTTTATATTTTGCTGGAAAGTAGGGTTAGAGTTCTCTTCGTAGTCGAGAGGCTCATCTGGAGGTGGTCTTTTTTCGACGGCATCTCGAAGTGGCAGCCTTCTGGAGTTTTCCGACCTGAAGGAGTTTTGAGAATGATGATTTGATAGATATATATACAGGGTATGACTACCAAAAGTTTCTCCCTCAAAAATCAGCCTTGATGACTTTTTTAACTGACGGAGATTGATGAATTAATAGTTAAAACATGAGCTTTATGCTTTTGGCAAATGAAATTGGATCTTCCCACGGACTATGAGAAAACACTGTAATTAGAAAGTATATATGTATGTGCTAATATCACTTGGGATTTTTTATTTATTTTTTCTGACCGCCAGCTTTTCTATAATTTGAAAACAACGGGTTTTCGTGACGTCACCTTCATCAAAATTAAACTTGGCAACGTCGTATAAATTGAACAGCATGGAATCTCAAATTATCATTACATCTGGATTGTGTTCTATGATAGTTGTCATTTGATACCAGATGGGTTTGTTCGTTTGTTTCGCGGAGCAAATCAAAAACAATTGTTTTTCTCTGTTTAACTCATTTGCTTACCTCATATGATACTAGATGCTAGTGGATCAAATCTGTATGCTTGAAACTAACAGACTATTGGAGATTTTATTTTCTGAGGTTAAAGCGGTTTTCAAATTCAAAGTTTTATTAAGTAATTTCTGTGTTCCTTATAACCGTAAAAATGTCTAAAATGTGCTTTATACCCGGTTGTCTGAACACCAGTGAAAATTCAGATAGACTCTATGTGTTCTGTGGTTAATAACAACTTTTGTTCCATAAGAACTGTCATTATAATTTGCGGTGTTGCCAACAATAGTTTTTCATCAAAAGACAGGTTCTTTCAGAAAATTTCAAAGTTACAAATAATATAAAAATTGCTTTTACGTAAAATTTTTTGATGTGTTGATCCAGTGACAAAGTTTCAATTATTTCTCGATGGCTTATAATCAGCCGATGAACGTGACGTCAGAGGCACACTTTGAAATGTGATATTCTTCTTGAATTAAAAAAGTAGAGTGGCACTCGTTGATAAATAGACATTTTAGGCTATTAACAATCGATTGAAACGAGTTTTGCAATTAATTTTTTGTAAATGTAAAGGTCCATTTGAACTACTTTTGGAAATTATTACAAACGAGACCTGTTTTATGTTCGGATTGTGTGTTTTGGTCTGGTATTGAATTTAAAGTATTATTAGATTGTATCATTAGGCAAAATTTTGTACGAATGTTTATGTTGAACGTGAAGAATCGCAAAGTTCGTTAATGGATAGATTTTGAAATACAGGGCGTTGACGTTAAAAATCAGTAATTTTTATTTAATTGTTTTCTCGGGATTTGAAAGTGCCAATCGCATTTTTTTCGCTCTCATCGCATCAACGTACCTTTATATTACTAAATATCATTCAGATGGTGCAGATTATATCATTATGTACAGAGTGAAAAATAAAAACATTTTAGTAATGTCTGAAAATTCGATGTAATAATGAAATATTGATAAAATTATTTTTGCATGCAATATACTATTCTCATTCCATCATTAATCACAATTCATACATTTTTTACAGGGTGATTTGAAAAATTGGTGAAATATATGGCCGTTTCTTTCGTACACATCCTGTATATTCAAGTGAATTATCATCCTCCGAAGATAGCTGATACCGTATAAACACGATTTCGTTGGGATATATAGGGTGATCATGAAAACTTTCGATGATAAAAATGACAAATTATCAACGTTTCAGAAATCACCTTGTAATTCGCGTTAACTCGGTGAAATTCCTTTATTATTATTTAATTTATTCATCATTCTCTCCTCAACACTGTCCCAAAAATTCAGTTTCCTACTATGACGAGTTGAAGGAACTTGTTCACGCGTACATTATACTAGTGGCCAAGATTTTTCACAAATAGTGAAACGTTTCAATGTGGAGATCAAAATAAATGTAAAAGACCTGATTTTTTTTTTATACGGCATCAACTTCTTAGGATATTGGTATATGGCGAAAGATATGTTTCTGTCCTATTAGTTCCATCAACAAACACTAGGTTTTTGCAATTCAAATATCATAAAAACACTGATTTGAATGCCTGCATGAATTGTCAGATGTGTATTTCATAAATCATGAAAAGTAATGGCCCCAATACTGGCCCTTGTGGGACACCATTATTGACAAGTTTTATGTCCAGCTATGTATATATGGGGCAGATACTTTTCGTGGGATCATTAATTCAACTATTTGAAGTCATACTCACAGATCTGGAACGCTTTCAA